>JAGSMW010000015.1:6262500-7512500 GCA_029286795.1 Byasa hedistus | reverse complement strand
AAGAATATTCTGAATTAGAAATTACTTATGACACTATATCACCAATTACAGATGTTCAAAGAGAAAAAATATTTAATTCATTCAATTTCAGGTGTCAGTCAACAGTTGCAAATATTAAAAGGCGTCTTTGGATTCCATCATACAAAGTGTACAGAATTAGACGACGATTATTATATTCTATGTATAGTATAAATGACACATTTATAAAACCCCTAACGAGGTCGCTATTATCTTGGAAATTTTACCCAGCATTGTTACTCAGTTTTGCAAAATTGTGTTTGTCAGCAGTGTCTTTGACTTTACTTCCTATGATAGCACAACAGGTTCGGCCAAGGATTACGATGTTTGAGACGAATTTTTTGTTGTCGTTGCACGGATTTACATGGATATGTTTCCTTCTGAGCACACCTTGGTTAGCACAGACACCGAAAAGAAATTTTAAATTCGTTGTTGTGTTTGGATTAATTATTACAACTACCGCGTGCTTTGGTGAGTTATTAAATATTACGTTACTGAAATGATAAATCTATTTTTACTCTGATGATTGTCGTATTTGCTGCTGTTGTACTAGTTACATCATTGATATGACGAAAAACAAATAAAATGTCTACTGTTTTGTTGTATGATAATGATCACGTTAGACATGTGATTCTCAACCTTTTTTTATTGTGCACACTAAACAATTTCAAAATTTGGCGGCACACAAAAGTTCCACGGCACAGTGGTTAAGAATTACTGCATTTTACATACTATGGCAACAATAATAAAGACGGTAACTTTAATATATAAAATAGACAAGTTACTATTAACGTTACTACATATTACAATATATTAAGAATCAAACACTGAAGAATTATTTGTTTGTTTTTTCGAAGATTAACCGGATTTTTTAGCGATCGTAAATATTAGTAAAACGGGTATACTATGTGGTATTAAATTATCATTTTGCGAACAAATTTTGAGTCGATAATATATGTAAATGAGAAATTCTCTGTACTTTATAAACTCTATATATTTATTTAACTTTCTTTGCCTTTGGCATTTTCGCCTTTTGTCAATAAACATAAAATTAAAATTCTCTTTTAGTTTTTGCCGAAAGTAATAACCACGACTCCTTCGCGATCGGCTGCGTGGTGTCCGGTTTGGGCTTCGGTGCCGTGGCGTCATGTTGCGACACAGCGGTACAAGACTTTGTCGGAGCAAGGAAATGGTCGAAATTCCATAGTACCCTTGAAACACTTTCTGCTATTTTATTAACTCTTTTCGTTGTAGGTTTATCGTTTATAATAGGCCGGGATGGTGGCTATCAATATTCAATGTTTATTATAGGCATCGTAATGTCATCGATTACGGCTATCTGGTTTATTTTGGCAGCTGTCGCTTTATATGATACTAAATTGAAATTTTTAAGACCAAACTGGCCTAAGTTATTTTGAACATAATCATTTATTTATAAACTATTTATATGAATACAGTCACCAGTAATGTTTATATACAGGAATGTAGGCACTTAATAAATATTTTTTATATTTATTTATAAGTAACTGTCGTATAAAATACCTAATTATATACTATTATTTATCTATACTAAATAAACGACAATTTAAATAAAAAACTGACAAGTTATTTACAAAAAAGTTTTGCAATTACCTTATTTATAACAGTGGAGAATTCAATATTCAAGTGATTTCTTATTTTTTGACCTGATATTTTATTACTTACAGAAATTTCTGCAATTATGAACAGGAAAAATAAAATAAAGTTTTCAAAATAATATTTTTTTTAATTAAAGAAACGAGTTACTCATAAACAACTAAGATGAAATAACTGTAAGTTGATAGTATGATAAACAGTCAACGTATTTTATAGCGGTAAAATCCATGTAAACAAGATGTTCCGATATTAAATTAAAGACAAATATACACTTTTTGTAAAAATGAAACAGGAACAATATGTTGTGATAAGGGCTCTTCTTAAAAGTTGATTATAACAACCATAATTGCTAGGGGTTTTAGTAGCCTGAGATCATTCACCACCGTAGTGACTGTCTATTTATACCGCAAAATTGTTCTGTGCCAACATTACTGTGTTAGGGCAACAGAAGTTATCATCGTTAACTTAAGAAGAGTGAAAAGAGATATTGTGTTACAAGTTAAATGAGTTAACGCTACGAATGTCTGATCGCCTCGTCGTGAAAAAAATAAGATAGCAGTACGTATTTAACATAAAAAGAAATCATTATGAGAGCCAAAAAACATTGAAAAATATGATTTGATATAAGTACTGTTTAGTTTATGAATTCTATTTTGTATAGACTAGTGCTTGACAACGATCCACCTGATGGTAAGCGGCGATGGTATAAATTGTTATTATGCACGTACAAAAGTCTGCAGGTGAAGTAAGCGGGAGCGCAGGAAATAATATGTCAACAATATTTGTTCACCGTCGTACTAATCTATGTGACAGTGCGTAATGTAAATGAAATGCTGTTGTGCTAACAACTCACTTACGCGGCCATTCAAATTATCTGAGATCAGTGGAAACCGCCATTACACTGAAAACCCAACTAGATAAAAGACAGGTGTAGCATAAATTATTTGCCTCTGAATTAATATCGACTCCGTGCAGAAATGAGGCTGTGGTTTTGTTTGGGAAAAATAACATGGATTTATTTTTATTTCTAACACTGGTGAGTATTAAACTTTATAGAGGATATAAACTTTTATAATAAATCGTATTTTACCAATGTATTTTTTTTACAGTTGTTGTGTATTCCGTTAATCGAGGCAACAAACACCGATTGTAATGGTAAGTCGTTTCATTGCGTGAATTCGACTCATTTTATGATTTGTGTGGATGTCGGAGGAGGTGTATCAATGACAATTGGTAATTTCGTTTTACCATGCCCGCCGACAACTTTTTGCCTCGAGACGAACAGTTTCGAATGCGAATTTCGAACACCGACCACTCAAAAATCGATTTTTCAAAAGAGTGATGTTGCAAACGAGTTAAATGAAATAAATGCGACAACGATTGCTAATAGCCACAATCTCCCCGGAAATGATTCTTCGAAAACCGCAAATACTTTTGTACTTCCACTACAGAAATATTACAGCAATGCGACCACAAATGAAATTTTAGAAGATAACGAAGTGAAAACAATACCTTCCACAAGTTTTCGTTCAATTGTAAAGAACGAGACAGTAAACAATAATGGAAACAATCGTAAGGATAATATAAATAGTAAATTAAAGCCAGAAATATCTATTGATTTAAATAATATGAACAAAAGCAAATTACATTCTTTAGATCCTAAATCCGAATTTGAACAAATAGTGAATAGAGAAAATGAAATGGTGGATGTGGATACAAACGTGAAGCTTACTCACGGCAGTTTTACTACAGAAATTTTCCCCGGTAACCCTAACAGCAATTTTTCAAGTGCAGTGACAACATTAAAATCTGTTAATTATTATAATCCCGAAGACTTTACGCAGAATAATATTATCATAAACATGACTGAGAATTCAACATCGAACAGTTTAATAAATAGTACGGGAAGTAACTTATTTACCGATGTATCAAAAAACTATAATAGTGTAATAGCCAAAGTGACAACAGAGACAACAGAATTAATAAATACTTTTTTTAGTGAGACTCAGCACGGCAATTTTAGTGAAACGAATTTTATTTCTGATAAAACAAATGGTTCTTTAAAAGACGCTAATACAAAGGCATTTCTAAGCAACTTCTCTTCTATTGACGAGGAAATCAATTATAACGCTACGAATGAAGAAGTTAATGTTCAACTAAATATGGTATCTGACAATAACGATATGTTTGCAAGTTCAGAAAACGTTTATGCTACTACAAAACAACAGTTTACTACAGAAAATACTCTGCTGTTAACACAAACCAATAGTTATATAACCATGGCTAAAAGAAAACAACTTGAGAATGTTACGAACAAAATATACCAAGATCCTATTTTCATTGCAACCACAGAAGAAACTCTTACTGCAATAAATACAGAGAGTTTTCAAGAAAAATCAATAACTACATACCCAGATCACATAGAAATGAATTCCACTCCAATACCTAAAATATGTAGACAAAATGGTAGTAACATTATTTGCCTTGAAAAAGATGATAGCTTGAACACTATAAATGAAAATACGAAAATATTTACAGCTGTTACATCACTAAGTAGTCTCGAAGGTGCTAAAGAAGTTACTACATCTAATTTGTTGAACACAGACAAAGATTATTTTACGATAAATGACGAAACTGGTAGTACCAATATAATTAATTCAATAGATAACAGTGATTTATTAAATTTTTTCACAAACTCTGTTAGTGAAAATAAACCACAAGATATAAATCCGTCCACTTTACCGAACTACCTTATAAATACCACGATATTAATACCATTTAATCAACAATCAAACGATCCGTCGACTATAGAAAATATTGTAACAAATAAAAAAATAAAGCATATTAACATTAGTTTAACCACAGAAACTATTCCCATCGTACATATATTTAGCGGTTTTGAGAGTGCAGCGACCACAATAAAATCTGAAGATTACTTCAATTTTAATAATATAAATGAAAATATTTCTGATATAAAAAATATCAACGATTCAACAACGAACTATTTAAAAATTGGAGCGTCTGGTAAAGTAAATCAAGAAAAAACAAACATTTTCGAAACTGAAACAGAAATATTAGACAAAACGATAAATGAAATTGATGCAAAAATATTAGGTAAACTACAGAACAACAAACAATATAATTTTAATGATAAAATGTTTAGTTCTGATTGGAAAATATTAAATGATGCCTTAGTTACAACAATAAATAATAACATATCTTTTTCCAATATCACAAGTACTACCAATGAACTGCTTTTAAACAATACTGCAATAAATGAAGAATATAACACACAGCAGAATAAAATTTCAGATTTTACAACAGAGGGATTTCACTTATTAGAACAAACCAATAATAACGGAACAACGTTAAAGAATACGAGACCTGAAAATTTTATTACATTGTATCCAGATTTAATATTAGCTGCAACTACGGCCAATACTGCAACTACGGCTAATACTGCAACTGCTACATTCTTTAACAAAAGGATTCAAGACGAATATGTCACTAGTCAACCCATCCATGAAAATATAACTATTCCAACTTTAGTATCTAAAACTTCTGACCAAAATAATAATGCTGTTTTTTATAAAAATAATAATTCTTTAAGTTACGTAGATAAAAATATAAATTTAATAGCAGATAATACATCACCAAGTAGTTCTGAAAGTGCTAGAGATATTAGTACCCCTAATGTGTTAAATACGAATAATGCTATTTTCCCGTTAAATGAAGAATTACTAAGTACTGCAGTAGTTAATTCTACAAACAGCAGTTACTTATTCGATTCTTCTGCAAAATTAAGAAACTACGATACTATTTTACAAAATTATACCATAAATTCTTCAACAAAAAGAGTACCGTACGAAAATTCAATGTCAGATAATAATTTGTTAAACCTTAACTTGGATATAAAAGTAAATAATGAAACATTTAAAGGAAATAATAATAATGTAATTGAAAATCATGTTATTTTTACTGACATTGGCAATTTGCAGGCAAAGAATTTTTCTAGTCATACCATATTTGATCCTATTTTGAGATTTTACGATATGGCTACAGATTTGTTGTTTGAAAATAATACCTCATCTTTAGGAAACAACGATCTCAATGCGGAAAAAAAAATTGATATAAATTTACAAAAATTCAAGACCCCATATGTAAATACTACTGATAAGTCAGACATACAAATTCGAGAATTAGAAACTACTACATTTATGTCTAATTTAAATAACAGTAATTATAATTTATTTGAAATTTTTAAACCGGTTTACGTTGAAAACATTTTTGACGATAATAATCAAACGAATTTAAAAATCACCACAGTTGAACACACAGATGAACGTGAACTAACAGATAACGTAACCCATAATCATATGGGTAACGAGCCGAAACAAAAACTTAACATAAACATATCCGAAAACCAGAATGTGCCTGTAAATAATGTTAAACAACCGTCGACACGATTAACACATGAGAAAATTATTAAAGATTTGCAAGAGTATCAACCAATAAACGAACAAATAAATGCTGCAATTGCAACTGAGACAATAGTTAATGTTTTTGATTCGAGAAAAGATGTCACTTTCAATCGAAAGATAGATGAAAATGCAAATGATGAATATAATACCCCGGAAACAACATTAGAAACTCCATACTTTGAGAAAAGATATAAAAATATTACTAAATCGGATGAAAATTCTATTAAGTCTACGACAGATTCAATAAGAAGTGAAAAAGAAGCAAAATTAAATAGTACAGAAACATTACTAAATCCCTCCAATAAGTTGCTAGAATCTATTACACCCAATAAAAAAGATCCTTATAAAATCTCTCAATATATTAATAATTTAACTCAAGTACTATCAGTTTATGCAAAAGTAAATGAAACGAAACGAAAAAATTTGTTCTCTTTGATCACTACTACGGAAAAAACTTATTTTCCTATACATTCTTTAAACGTTGACAAGGTTAATAAAACTGCAACATTTGTGGTAAATATTGTTGAGGAGAAAAATCCTACAAAAAATGAAATCAACGGACGCAATAGAATCGTACTAAACAGCACCTTAACTAATTTAACACAAGTAACTTCAATACTAGATCCGGATATCGAGAACCTAAAAGATAAACATGATACACGGTACTTGTCAGCTGAAAGCAATCAAGATATATTATCAAAAACGAAAGACTTAGAACATACGTCTTCAATGTTAATACCCAACGCTTTATATGAGGTATTCAGTAATGACACTGAAATTATAACGGAACAGAAAAAAAAATCGTTTAAAAATATTGATGCTCTAAATAATACAGTTTTAAGTGATTTGGAACAATCAAAAATACTATTACTAGTTAATAATATTACAGATATAGGAACCAGTACTCGGAAAGAGAAAGAATTTTTACAACCGACAACTCATTTCGATGACTTTTTATTAGTTACTCCTGAAAGTAATCAATTAAATTTACAAGGATTAAATAAAACAGCAGGTGTCGACACTGAAACTATTCAAAATAGGGAACAGAAATTAGATGGTTCAGAAAATCATTCACTATTAAATAGTGTACTTAATAACAAAGAAATAAAACAAAACTGTTCAAATTATCCCAGCATAACAGCACCATTTATTTTATTTAATAAATCAGAAGATTTTGTTTCAACTGAAACACAAAAAATATCAACAACCGACAGTAGTTTAAAAACTGATATGTTACCTATGCAAATTAATATAAGGATAAGTAATGACAAAAGTAATGATTTTAGGTTAATGACCAATAATATGAAACAAGTAATAAATAATTCCCTGAGCCAGGCTGAGTATGATAATAACAAAACTAGCGATTTTAAAGTAGCAGACATTTTTAAAAATGTTTCATTGAAGCTACCTAGCTATCATATTGGAATAAGAAACCGCGAAAAGAATAACATAACAAATATCAATTTAATAAAAGGTTTATTTCAATTACAATCTCCATTAATAAAAGATTTAAATTTGTCGTATACTTCAGAGAATTCAACAGAAACGCCTAGTTCATTGAAATTTACTACTCACTTAGAAAATAATCAAACGCTTGAATTGCTCAACATCGGAGGTGAAATTAAATTGCATGGATCAGGGAGAATTAACGTAACTGCATATTCTGACTTAAGAATAAATAAAAATGAATTAATGAAAAATAAAAGCATTACAAAATATGTAACGACGACCACTTTCAAACCTCGTAATTATACAACAAATTTTCAAGTAACTTACCATAATAATAATAATTTGATTGCACATACAGCGGCAGACACAAGTATTTCTGAAATGCGCACGTCCATTTTTCACTGCAAAAATAATTTTAGAGGTAAATTTGCGGACAAAAACAACTGCAGGAAATTTTATATTTGCATCGGTAATTCCATAGCCGTAGTAGGACTATGTCCAATAAATACAGTTTTCAGTGAATTTAGAAAGCAATGTACAAATAATTTATCTCATTGTGTAAGAAACAATCAATTTCAGTGCACTAGTGAAGGCAGATTCAGTGATATAATACAAGAAAATTTTTACTACATATGTATAAAAGGCCTTAATAAACATTTCACCAGATTTAAATTTCAGTGTCAAAATGGCTATTGTCTTGATAAAAAGGATATGATATGTAAAAAAACGGAAAAAACCTTGAACTCGTCATCTTCATCATCATCGTCATCGAACGATATATCAAAAAATAAGAGTTTGGAAAATGATAACACTTTAAATAAGAAACAAAACTTTAAATGTGAAAAAGAAGGAAAATTTGCAGATCCTTGTAATGCCAGGAGGTATTACGTATGTTCTAAAACATCAAAATCAATTTTACGCCGTAGAAGAAAAAAGTGTGATTCGGATGAATTATTTGATAATGACAAAAATAAGTGTGTCGACAAAGATAGCCATGAGTTTTCGTAAACAAAGAATTACTGTGTCTATATCATAAGGCTAATTTATTTAACTCGAAGAATAGTTAGAGACGAAAACTCTTATTTTTATCATTTATAAAAGGAAAAGACGTTTTTAGTTTTAATACTAATTTATTTACATTTTGTATTAAGATGTAGTAAAAAGTTAACTGTCTTAGAGTCTAAGCGCTTGTCTTGGAACTTCATCCGTCGTTCCCTTCCTGGGCCACATGTTGTAGAATTTGGTTAATGGTAAGGTTTCTTTAATTCCGTTTGATTAGCTTACCACCCTCATATTATAAATCTGTCGTCATAACAACATTCCAATGTTCCCGTTGTCAATATAAGAGGGAGAATAGAGAATATTCTGTGCACTCTTTGTCATTCACGGCCTCCTTATCACTTAACACTGTGCAATTTAGGTCAAGTGTGCTCATTGTAGACACAAAAATATTAGCATAATTTTCACTGTCAAAAATCGGTTGGTTCAGTCTTATTTAAATAAACTAATTAGGCGTAAGCGAGTGTTTTATTTTTTTGGCGTCTCATATTTAAATGTCCGTGGTTTGCGATTAGCAAGACCTGCAGCTTGCATAAATGAATCCTTATCATCTCTCTCCAATGTTATGCAGAACTGGTTGGAAAATATTGTGCATCTAACGGTGGACTCTCCGCGAATCGGTCGAGCTGGGCAAAAATATGTAGCTCGAACAGGAGTTTGGTCTTGCGTTACCGTAAATTTGTAGTTTTTGCAATCTATAGGTCTGTTCCAGTGGGAATTCATATCAGAACTACCATAGTTAATATTTTCAGTGTCTGTATCCATTCTGTGATTATCTTGATGGTATAAAGTCGATGTTGTTTTCGTTGGATTTGCCAAAGGACACTTATACTTCTCGGGAGAGGAGCATGTACGGGTGTATCCATTAAAAATAGTGTTACCAGAGCATTTAAACTTGATCCCTTGAAAACGGTTTTTATTGGGTATACACAAAATATACCCTTTGCATCCGGCGACGCTCGGGTCCGCAATTCGCTCATTACGGTGACAACGAATGGTCCGAGTGATTGCAGGGTCTATGTAATTTATTGCATTTTCGCACACGTCACTAGAATCCTCGTTACAAATGGTGTTACCCGGACAATTAAATACTGGCCCTAGGAGATTGTCACCCTCACAAAGACGTAGTTTAGTTGCTCCTTCACAGACGAAACCATATGGACCGCAGTCAAAGTGTTTTGTTGAAAAAGCGGACATCAGAGTGCTGTTCGCAATTAAAATCTGAAAAACATCATTACTTATGTAATATAACAGTAATTTGTAAGTTAAAGAAATAATAAATTTAAATGTCAATTGATGAAAATTTATTTATCTATATCGGCAAAGGCCTACTTGATCTCAATCACATGATAATAAGGCGTATTGGTGAAAGGCGCTCTCCGAAACAAAGCCCTACTGTTGTGGAGGCAGATTTTTAAATAAAGGTAAAAGGGAGCCAGACGGGTTGAAAACCTCTCCCATCAACCAATACTGCACATGTGATCTCGGAATCAAACTATGGGACCTGTGTTACTAGGCAAGAGGTTACCCACTGCGCCACGAAGGCGGTTTATTTACATTATTTGAAAAAATATTGTTATTGGTATTTAACTTCGGAACTCTATACTTAGCAATCTGTATTATAACACATAAATTATTTTTAAAGGAATAACAACAACCAATACGGCGAAGTATTTTGTTGTAGCTAAGAGTGGTTGCAAAACAACTCTGTTAATGGTTTAAAAGGTTCTAAAAGGTTGATACTACGCATAAAATGTATTAGAAATTTGGTAAACATTTATGGCTATAAGCTTTATAATAACATTAAAGTTGGTTTTGGTTTACGTCTTGAATTAAAATGCATATTGCAAACAATAAAACAAATACATATTTTAAAATTTTGGGATAAGTGCACTCTGAATTAATTTAAAGAAATTATTATGAAATATGACTTACCGACACCAATAAAAGATTATAGCAACTGAACATTTTACGTTTAGTTTTTAATTTTGTCTGTTGGCAAAGTCAAGGCTGCGTGTAAGACGTGCGAAAGATGACTAACGAACTAACCAGCTTTCTTCTGAAGTCGTCATTTCGCGGGCAATTATCATTTTTAACACTTCTCGAACATGGAGAAGTATAACCGTGTCACTGGAACGTTGTGTGACACCTTTTTCCTTAATACATGGTAACGTTACACACAATAGCGGTTAAAATAACAACCGTGAAAAAAATAGTCGTATCTATGAATTAACATGCCTTATAGCAGCTAGCAACGTAATCTGTATTTTTATGGTGATTACTGCTTTTTACCAAAGAATTAATTTATGAAAAAACATCGATGACTACACGACATACACGACTCGACAGGACAGACAGACGGACGGAGGTCAGACGGACACGACAAACGGGCTTCGGTCAGGTAGGCAATTTTTTTAAAAAAAAATGTTATTTTGATGTATGTACCATGTATACAACCAAATGCACTAAGTAAAAAGCGGTTATTTTAATATTATAATTAGACACTCCAGTTTTATTTATTTGTTTGTTCTGAGATGCCATACTAATAACTTTTTTGTATAACTTAAGTATAAATATTCTTGTATACAACTATTCTTTCTTATCAATTCTGTTAATTACATTAGATATATTTTATACAAGAACATATAGACTGACGATCACATAAGCGCAAATAAAGGAGTACATTTTGTAAGTGTTCGGGTCGATCTTCTTCCTCGGCATCAGTGGATGAAAAAGGTTGGAGGTGATCATGATGTAGTAGTTAGTATACACTTAGTTCTCTTTTTGCACGAAATGTTTTAATACGATTTTCAATGATCAGTTTAGATACTAAAATTAAAATTCTAAATCATAACTTTTTATAATATATTAATGAATTAGAAATTGTTTGCACGAAATACATTCTTAAGTGTTCTCTAACAAGAATTTTTAATATTGTTTACTTATAAGACATCTTGTAAAACGAGAATTAAAAGTAGTTAATACCAATTGAAGAGATATTTTTGTCTTGAAGAGGTGACTATTAAAGTATAGGCAGAGGTAAAACATCCGCTTTTTTGCTTTAAAACTGCTGTTATACAAACAATCAAAATACACTAAAACAGCGAATTTTGTTTATAAATATTTTATTCTATTTTATTATTTTATTTTCTGTGTCTAGTCATCATCGGAGAATCCATCGCTGTCACTGTCTGAACTCGAAGTGTCGGACTGTTGTACCTGCGCACCATTTTTCGCTCTGTAAACAACGACTATATTTTTTACAATAATCTTACTATAACCTTATTAATAACTTTAAAATATATTTAACTTAATAACGTTAAAGTACATAGATCACAGTTTACGTTTGAATAATACGAACGCAATGTCGCACTCATGACATTAAGATAAACCAAAGTAGAGTGTCATTGCTTCGTAGTATAAAACAATGAAAATATTGCTAGATGAAAATTTGTAGACGTATACCGACGACCAATATGGATATCACATCACTCACACAACAAATGTTTAGTTTAGTAGGTATTTGTAAAAAAAAAATACGTTGCAGATGTGTACGGTTACGCGCGTGAGTTTATTTCAAATGTTGGCCGATGTCTACGTATACGTCTGTAACTAACGCAATGTACGCCTCCGCGACGACAAGAGCCGACGGGTGCAGTGCGCCGCTTAGCTTGCTTCTGTCCTCTTCAAGCAGAGCTTGCACTTCCTCCTCAGGTCGGTTCAACATTAAGCTTAGTGTTTGCACGCCGGCCGTCAAAGCTTCTTCGAAACCGCAGTCAGCTAAGTAGCTTACTGCCATCTGATGAAAAGAATTATTGCAATTGAAATTTTTAGCTGTTCAGCGTCCATTCTTCTAAATGAAAGAGAAACACTTATACTGTTTAACTAAGAACTTATTATGAGAATAGTTACAGGGTAAAAGGTACACATACGGCGGCTATTCCCGGCTTTCCGACCGCAGCGGCTCTCTTTGCGGCTTGCACAAGCACGTCGGGCCTCGCAGGAACCCCGGCTGCCTGATCTGCACGCAATTTGTCCAGAGCTTGCCCTACTTGTTCCCAGCAAGGGTCGTCTTTGTCCTTCACATCTGAACATAGCTCTACTATGTTTGATATCGCCGTTGCTGATAATCTGATATGCAATAAACATTAATTGAAAAACGTTTTACTGGTGATAGTATTTTGTTGTCGGATATTGTCTAGGTACCATCACAGTGACCTTTTCCATCAGCGAGTAGTGGAGTTTCGATTTAAAGGATCTGTAGTTAGTGTAATTTCTTGTTGAATATAATTAAACGTTTAATAATTTAAGTAAAATTATGGTGCCATGTTAAATTTTGCATTATGCATGATACACCTTATTGCTTTGAGTATAGCTTACAATCAGGTAAACGACCAAGTATTGTGTGGTGCCTTTTTTAAAAAGTAATGATATTCAAACCTAGATAAAGCAAATGTTGACTTTCTTAGTTATATCTAAATATTTTATTTTTAAGATTTGAGATAGAAAGTTTCATGCCATACGTACTTCTGCATCGGTGATCTTCGTTCGCCTACTTCTTCTCTCTCTTCTTTCAACTGCCCAAACCTCAGTATATCAGCGGCGGCGGATCGTATCTTGGATTTTATCTCTTCATCTGAAGTATATAATTGTTTTTATCTACAATGGCCTAGCAACACTTCACCTCAATTTCACATGGTATTAAGTGATAATCAGGGTGAAACTTGCTTGAACAGCTGAAACACAGCTTTGCTGTTATGGCGGCAGATTTACAATATGGGGTTGGTAAATAGCCAAGCAGGTTCAATAAAACCCATCTACTCAATATCCACAACATATGGCTCCAGAAACCGCGGACCACTGTGTTATCAGGCAAAGCAGTTAATTACTGCATTAAAAAGGCAGTTACCTCCCCATGCGCATATCTTTATTGCAAAAAATATAGAATGTGTATCTCACAATGTAGCCACTAACTATTTTCAAATTTATTGTCCGAGTTAATCCAGTGTTTCTATCAATTATCATCTTATACTTCGTTTACCATACAGAAAAAATACTACAAGGAAACGTACATGTTTAAAGAACAGGTTTCCTTACGGATGTGTGACATTCGCTAAACTACACTTAACCAGCATAGTGAATGTTCAAAGGCCTTGACTACCTTCTTGTAAGAGATGACCCCGAATCGCAGCAGTGGGAACAATAAGTGGGATGTATATTTTAATATATGATAGTTCCACAAGATATTATAAGTTGATTTCTAGAGGTTTTTGATTTTTTTTTACCTTGATGATGGTAGCAATTACAGAAGGCGTCCAGTAGCCTTTCCACCAGTCTGGTGCGGTGCGCCTGCCCGAACACGATGAGCTGTGACCACGTCTGTGCCAGTCGCTCACCAGCCCCGCCCACTTCCAAAGTTTTTATTATCTATAAATAGTTTTAGCTGGGTATTATGGTTTAATATAATCTTTATTTACGATTACGAGACGAACATAATGTACACCTAAAGGAGACACCCGCCCATAATAAACGAGACGCTAGATAGCATGCACACTCCCCAACTTTCTGGTACCACCGCAGCTCCTATTTCAGCCGCCAAACAGTAGTTTGCAAACATTACTGTGTTCCAGTTTGAAGAGCGCTATAAGCTAGTGAAATTACTGGGGTACCGAGACTTAACATCTTTTGTCTCAAGGCGGCGAGCGCAACGTGGTGCTGTGTATACAATCTCAACTAGGGCCACGTTGTTATGGGCAAGCGTATCACTTACCATCAGGCGAACGCCTCGCTCGTCACGTCGCCTCGTTGAATAAAAAAAAAATTGTACTCGTCGCCTTGATACACGAGATTTCGTTACCCCAGTAATTTCAATAACTATAAAGCACTTCAATCTGGAACACAGACTGAATTACATCATAATTAAATTCTGAATTAGATGTTATTTAAATACTTTAAGTTTTCGGTATAAAAGATCATATTATGTATAAAAAAAAATATAACCTCTTCTATAACAGATGGTTCTGGAACATAGACATTTGGCACTAGTGTGTCCAGAAGTTCGAGTGTTTTCTCAAACGGCGCATGTCTGCAAGATCAAACAAATTTTAATAAATATGTTGGCAAAATAATATGGCGCTATGAAATATCATGATCATCATCGGCCTGTGCTGATCCACTGTTTACACAGGCCTTTAAAGAAAGCCACTTAATTTGATCCTTGATTAAATTTATGTTTATAAAATATAAAATGTATATTACCTGCAATTCACAGTAATATAATGCCTGTAGTATATGCTTTCTTTGTATGCATCTCCAACTAATTTATAATTGTCGTCCTTCATTAAGAGTTTGTGAACTTGCTCTGCTAGACTCACATTCTGAAAAAAAAAAATGTGTAAAATTGTTTAAGTTAATCATAATTTCTGTCTAATAATATCTACTGTTGAACATAAGCATTCTCAAGAGAAGGCCTGAGCTGTATATTTTTATTTATTAAATTAAGTGACTAATCAAGCAGTACTTTGATCTGATGCTAAGTGATACATCCATCCATAATAATGTGGCCATGGTTAGGATGACCAATCCTACACCACAAAGGGGTCATCTCTAAGATAGTAATTACCATTACCTACTTACAGTGTCAATTCTATATCAAATATCAAAGAAGCGGATAAAATAAATTGAGTTCTGCTGATGCATTTGGCATATTGTGAATGCAGAATGCATTATCAGAAATCATATGTACTGTGATACACAATACCACATTCACCTGTAAGTGATCACTGCAAACACCCATAGCCGTAATAAAGAATTTCGTGTCCATTGCATCTTGAGGTTCTAAGTTCTCTCTTTTTTCCAAGTCATTCAGAATATTTGATAAGATGTTAACTCGTGGACCACCTAGATTTAATATACAAATAAAGTTATTTAATTATTTTGATTTAAACTTTTACATAATAATAATATTCTTAAACACAGGTTTTCGTCTATCAGCTGATGATGATGAATAACCATTAATTAAAAAATAAAGTATACTGTAATATGTATATTACATTTAAAAGAAAACAATGGGCTAACATTTGAATACATGTTCAAGTTTATGTAGTATCAGGGGACAAATTGGCTGTTGATGGTCAAGTTTTCTGGTCGAGATACTCTGGCTTTATATCTTTACAACCAGAATAAAATAATCGTGTTGTGGTGACAGATTCGCAATGTGAAAGTGGTACCTAGCTAGACAGGTTCAAAAACACTTTATCACCAAGCAAGTTCTCTAAAATGTGGCCACGCGGTTGATGGTTAAGCCGATATTCCTATAATAATGAAGCCGTGATCTCAGTTTCTAAGACGACCGGACACGCTATATTTTAAAGAAGCACAAATTCGATTTCCACCGAGTTTGATTTTCCAGTCAAGGGAAAGATCGTGAAGAAGACATGTTCATTGGACAGTGTGAGGTAAGAAGGCTTCAAGTCCCTGTAGGTGGAACGTTAAGATGACTTCGTTTATTTAGAACATTAAAACCATTACACGGAGTAATCTTTGATGCCACTTACTAACTAGAACGATCTTTGTGCGTTAGTCTAAAATATCTCATAAAAAAAATTTATAAAGAACTCACGCTCTTTGCAGAATAAGCATAGCAAGTAGTAGTAAGCCGATAGTCCAGGATAAATTCCAATTTGTTTAAATTCAGCAACTATTTGTAATGCAATTTGTTCCAGCATTCTTCCACCACCCCAGGCTGATATTGACTGGAGACATGATGTTAAGGTACCAATATCTGGTGATAAGCCCTACCGGTGAATGAATATTAATAATTGATTTTTGAAATTTTCAATTTGTTTCATTAAATAAAATATTTATTGAAACTGTAAATGACTAAAATTGTTATTAGGATCAACGCAATACATGATTTTTCATTTCTAGCTTAAATTTTAAGCATGAAAAAATCAAAGCCAAGGCACTCTGGGTCAGCATACTTTGTGTTCCACAGCTTTATTGTTACTTAAAGTAATGTGAAATTGAAGAATACAAGTGTTAGCTGTACCTTAAACAAAATCCAAAATTATAAACTTGTCCTTAGTATTACCTGTTCGTTCATTTGATTCAGTAAGGTTTTAAGAGCCTCTATCCGTAAAGTGGTTCCCTCTTTTAAAAATCCAATACAGCTTAACAGTGAATTGAACACACCCGTTGATAGCGGTATTCCTTTCTCCATTGCTTCTTGGGCTAACGCATGGGCTCTTTCAGCCTACAACAATTAAGTTTTAGATTAACATAATCTCTTAATTTTTTCACAACTTTAATATGTATCATAACTTGTATTAGAAAAACTATTTTTGTATTAGGAAATCCAATTTTGATTGTTTTTAAATTTTAATGCCGACAAGATAAAGAGTTACTAAGATTCTAAACTTAATATATGAGCTTATAAAACACTTGAAAGTATCAAGTGCTTAAGTTTTGATTACAACTTTACAGAAATATAAACAAAGAATAGTAATGTAGTGATGACCATAGAAGTATGTCTTAACAAGTCTTTTAATTTATATAATTGTCAGTCATTATATAAATATTATCCTGTAGCAGTAAGTATCCTGTAAGACATAGTCTTTTCCAAAGAATATATTTACATATCATTATCAAAATAACTAAGAGTTTAGAAACTAATAAAATAATTAAAATATTTATGAAGTTTTGCATCATCAGCTGATAACTCCCACTGCTGAATTTCAGCCTCCACTGAAGACCTGCATTGGTTGACCTTGTGGGTGCCTACCAGCATTGCATTATCGGTACACTTACAATTATTTTATTGTATATTAATATAAAAATTTGTTAAAGAGAGTAAAATATAATAAAATGGTTATATACCTGATAATACTTTGCCATTCCTTGAATTGTTGCACAATATGCTTCAGGTGTTTTTGGCTCCATTGAAGTAAAAATATTGTTAGCTAATCCTTCCAATCTATAAAATCATTAATAAAACAAATATTTTAGACTATGAAAGAATAAATAACCAAATTTTTAAGATATATTCTTTAAATTTCATATACAAGTAGGGGAGCAGGTAAGTGTTGTATGTGTTGAGAAATAAGCAAAAACCTTCACATTGTCTCTTTGATAAGGACAATGTGGTTTTATTATAGGATTTTTGTCCAAGGGATGATATTAATCTGATTGTATATTTTACATACTTGTAACAAACAAAAGTTATGCATTATGAAACAACTGATATCTGTGGTGAGTAATGTGTTAGGCCCATTAGTGCACTTTAAAGGTTAATACTTTGTCTTTGTTATTTTTTAAATATTGAGCAAAATCTTCCATCAATGCTTTTGTTTTTTTTTAAAAAGGTATAAACACATGTGTCCTAATAGTCTTAATTAACATCAAAATAACAACAAAATTTTTTGTTAGGCTAGAAAGGTATGATGATCATATAAAAAGAAGTCCGCCTGAATATGTTGGCAATTTGCACTGCAGTTTTCACCAAAGATGTGTGAATAAGTAATTGATGATAATACCGAAAACAGAAAATTTGGAGAGATAAATAATAAAAGAGGATTCCATGGTGGTATGGTAAAAACATATAAAGGTTAGAAAGTGAGAGAATAACTGTTACTAATACAAACTCACCTCCATGTTGCAATTTGGCGTTCACGAGTATTTGCAGAAAACCATCTTTCTTCTAACCACTCCATTGACACTGGTTCTTTCTCATTGTAAAAGCAAAGCAATTGAAGAAACTCAATTTTCATCTCTTCACTCAAAGCATCTACTCCGCCAAGAAGTTCAAACACTTTTATTGCATCATCTAGTAATGCATTTTGTAGGGTGTATTTAAAGTCTTCTTCAGTTACCTGTTTTACATGGGTTTTTATTGATGCATACCAATAAATATATAATATAAATATAATACTTTTTTTACTACATATTACAAAAGTAAAAAAAAATCAAATGTTAGTAAAAAATTTAATTGAATTTTGAACAAATTGTTGGTTAGTATTTGCTTAAATATGACATTACCTTACTTTCATCATTGTAAATTGGTTTAGGTGCAAAGGCATCTATTTGAGGGTCTGCATTTAAATGAGTTGTTTTCATCTTGCCTGGAGGATCCCACTCTCTTGTTGTGAATAGATCAGCATGTTCATCTCTTATCCAAGCTGCAGCTTTTCTGCCAGCTTCAGCAGCTAGTGCATATGATCTCTTCCGAAAGTTAGAGAGTGGTATAAGATAAGGATCATCATGATATCTGAAATGACAGTTTAAAAGAAATTAAATGGTTTATAGTAAAGAAGCCACTGACAAACCTCTGTTAAAGCAAAATATTTTACAAATGCAAAATATTATCTGTGTAAAAGTTTACATCATTACTGATGTAAATATTTAGTAGTAAAATAGACAATAGCGATATTTGTAAGAAAGAAAACATTTAGAAGTAGACGAGTGCAATTGTAATATTTTTAAGTGCAAAATATGTTTATGAACCATAATGTTACTTTTAATTTTAAAATGTTTTATTGCTCATAAGTGATTTGCAGTCTTTGGAGAAATAGTAAAAACCTTAAATCCTAAATCCAAGAATGAAAATTACTTGTAATGTGCTGCTGTGGGGTCCGGTCCAACTGTGGCAGCCAAAGCTTGCAGAATATCTGTCGGTCCTCTAGGAATTCGCACAGGGGGTGAAATGCCGTCGCTAGATGTGCTACTCTGAGCTGCTCTTTGGCTTTCTATGGTTGCCACAGAACGACAGTAGCAGTATATTCTTGCAAATTGTCTAAAAGTATAAAACAAATGAAGAGAATATTTATCTATAACTATGAGAATACTAGTAATATAAGTATTTGTGTACCTCGGTAAAAGTATTTGTGAATACATTGTGAAATAATTAGTTATTATCACAAGAAAAACTCCTTACTGTTTATTATGTTTAGTTATAACCTCTCTAACCTAAGTTATCAATAAAAACCCAACAGCCACAAATTGACACTTCAGTACGTCAAATCTGTAGTAAGTACAGTTTAAACAAAATATAAAATTCCTCCAGAGAACAGAAATTTTGGATTTTATATTTTGTTGTCTTGGCATAAATACTGCTAATAATATTTTAATGATACATTAATACGCAGGTTTATTCCGTATTTTTTTCTGTTTTGGAGCAGTGCTTTATTTACAGTACATGTTTTATTTATAATTTTCCACAATTTAGACTTACGAACATAGGAAGGTTTTAAAATGTATATAGGTAAAAAAATGCGAATTATACTTAATTTCTCTTTATTTTACAGACTATTATAAACAAATAAAACACAAACAACATTTTTGAATTCAAAGCAGATGAATTATTAAACGAAAAATTACCAGAATTTTTTTGATTATAGTTAACCTTTACAGAGAAAATATTTGACGAATCATCAACCTTATGGCAAATATAAGCACTTTCATTGACACACATCTTTTTAGAAGAACTAAATAATGTTCCGTGTGGGCATGCAACCCATCTGGCATCAACCATACTGTTAATACCTTCCACACATGCCACAAATGCTGTACAATTGTCAATAGAATCAGCTGAAAAATTTCCTAATCCCGTGCAATTGAATTCTGGCAGGCATCTGTAACTTGTCACATTTGTACAAACTTTTTCTACATGACTATAAATGAAGGTTTCGGGACAAGTAAGGTTGTATTCCTTGAAGCCAATAGGTCCGGTTAAACACATAGTGTAACCGCGACAATTTGCTATTTGGTTGGGAAATTTTCCTCGCGATATACATTGATCTGCTCTTATTGAACCTTGGTACAAAACCTGAAATAGAAACAAACATAAATTTAATTATTTGTTTCTGCAAAGATAATCTTGCTTGTTGCTGTTGGAAAAAAAAATGTCTAATTAAACTGATATAAAATACTTATTAAAATAGAGGCTTGCTACTGTTATGTCAATTGACCATAATCTTCAAAGATAGTACCATAATTTATTATTTTGATTAGTCGCCGATATAAATAACCGGCATCATTAACGTTCCATGTTTTGAAACATCTAGTTAAATTAAAAATAGATGGTTTATAAGTCTCGATACCTTCATATAATCTTGATAAAATAGTAATGAAAGGGTTCTCAAAGAGTTCCAGCTGACAGACAAAACAACCAAAGGAAAAATAGCTTTTTACCTTGATATTGAAAAATGTGTTTTTGCTGAAAATTTCCTTATTATTTTTAAATTTTCCACTACATCGTGAAAGCGCTAGGTTTTATAATGTTGTTATAAGATTTTCTGGCACAGAGGCATGTTATCTTTTTATCAAAACGCACGAAATAGTACTATTCTAAATATTTGATGTACTATACAGTGTACATTCTTTTAATGTTTTCGCGATCCGACTCATTCTAGAGTAACTTGAATTTTTTTCTTGACATTCTAAATATTTGTATCTAACTGCCCTTTGAATTGTTTACGGCGTGGGAAAAGGCAATATTTTAAAATAGTGGCGACATTAACAAATGGGTTTAAACAGAAATTTAAAGATACTTAAAATAATCTTATTGTAATAAGATGCTCACATGATAAAATAATTAACAATGATAACGAACTCACCCAGAGAACAATAAATAAAAACTTTTGCTTCATATTTAATTACAGAGATTTACAATACACTTTAAATCACTGTAATATATGTAATGTTAACTGTTTTTTCTGTTGCACAATTGCATTTGAGTCGTGAAGTAGTGAATTTAAATTATTTTCGTATCGTAGTCGGCCTCTCAGAAAGAGTGCTCTGAAATCCAGTGAAGAGGGATGCTTATTTTAGTGATGTGATTAATAGTTACGAAATATATCGACGTGAATGATTTTAGGTTTAAGTAGATACAAACAAAAAGCCATCAGAATAGACGTTTTAATAACAATGCGTGTCATGAAGCTTTGGAAACAGATTACCTCGATTCCCCGATTGCGAACATTTTTTTGGTGAGGAATGGGAGCCTATTGGAGCATATGTAATACTGGTCAGTTTGTATTATTTTATATATGTCAAATTGAATGTGTTCGGTTATTTATGTTACGATTTGAATAAAACAAATTTAAACGGACGTTACAATATTTGTATATACAAAACAAAAACTTATAATAAAAAAGGTGCACACTAAAAATAGAAAAAATGTCCCAGGTCGTCGTCATTTGGCAGAGTACCGAGCAAACTAATGGTATTGCTCCGCTGGATGGCGAGGCTTATTCTTTGTGACTATTGTTATTTATGACAATATGTCTTGTACAGAATGAATTAATATGGCTGTCTAATAAAATGTATTCCTGAACTGTGTTCTGTTATTAATCAACTACAACACCGTTTCCACCAGAACTAAAGCATTTCACACAAATTTAAACAATTTACTCATTCGGATTTTTCCACATTTTTTAATTTATGTACATGAAACTCTTGTTGTTATTCTAAAGTTAAATTCCTTCCGTAATTTTAAACCTTATCAGCTCTTTCGCAGATTAGTTGGAACAGAGAGGAAATTAGTTTTTTAATAATTTTTGGTAAAAGTATGGTGTTAAGATTTTAGCCTTTCAATTAAGATAAAAACGGTTATTTTGGTATTTTATACAGGCACACGACAAGTTTATTTATTTGTATATACAGACAAAACTATAAACACTAAAGCTATGTATAAATATAAACACTTATTTTGGTGTGGCTATTCTGTGAAATGGTTATATTAACGGTCAATGCATTGATCACAACGAATCCGTTGATAAATACGAGTTAATGTAATTTGTATTATTGCTCTATTATGATTTTATAACACGAATATTAAAAGGTAACTTCACTATATTAACTTAAGATAAGGTGTGATTGTGTATGATTACTTGCTGTGGCGAGATGGTTTGATGTAATCTTTTACACACCTTACACAACGTTTCAGTTTTATGACCGGATGAAAATTATTATAAATGTTCGCGTTTTTAAATATTTTAAACAATTCATGTTTCTTTAATGTTGCTTATTACATATTGATTTCATATGACATTTAGAGCCTTGCTTATATAATTAGATATGTATAGTTGGAAAAGTAAAGAAAGATCAAAGAATCAAAAAATGTATTTTACATTGATTGTGTAAAAAGAGTAGATTGGGAGTTGACGGTTTATGCAGTACATGAGTTTTGCCACATAAAGAGGGGACATAGCAGAGAGATGATGAAAGCCTTGACACAAGGTTCTAACTAATTTGTTATAGAAAAGAAAACTGTATTGTTACCTAGCGGGGTTTTTATAGTCTATAGCAACTGATTCCGAATAAGATTATACTACCTCTGGGATTGAGTTAAGATGTGTAATGTTTTATTATTATTAATTTTCATTTTAGACTATTTCATTGACCAAATTAATTTCTATCATTGTTTCACTAAGTTTTGAGACACATAAAGTTTAATTAGATTAAATTGTTTTACGATAAATACGGGTAATGTATGAAATATTTAAAAATAAATAAAAACAAATAGCTTACTTTCTTGAATCAAGAAGATTTTAGTTGCATTATAAAAACATGTTTTTTTTTAATAGTTTATATGGAATCTTAGTTAATGTTAAGTAAATAAAAGTTGAATAGTAAATAGCTGTTAACCATTCGGTGCACTAGAATTCGCTTTCTAGGGTTGTGTATAAGATTACTTACGCACATACATAAATGACGTTAGCAGTCATGAAACAAATTAATCTTGCAAATAGGGAAGAAGATTATCGTAATTATTCATAACTGGTGCAATGTGTTTTATCACCTGTGACAGTATAAAAAGTCATACAATTACACATGTTTATTGAGAAGATTTCCAACGAAGTTAAAATGTACTGTCGATTAGGCGTAGGGGCAATAATTGTAAGTATACTACCTCAAGAGGCAGTTCGACAATATTATATGTTGCACCAAATAGGTTGCGGCGTAATTTGCTTTGATTTTCAAGGCTTTATATACATGTTTATAATTGTCTTTAGTAAATTGTTGTTTTTTATGTTGGAATATTTAGTTATTAACAAAAAAAAAAATACTTTTAATGGCAACAACTACAAACATTTATGTAATACTGACGGGGAAAAATTATTAACCTTTCAATAGGTTTCTCCCATTAATATCCTAAAAAAATGGGTATTTTCGATTCTTACAGACCGGTTATGATATAACACATGTATTTAAATATTATGAGAACTCTATATTTCTAAAACAATAAAGTCATTACTTTTTTTTATTCCAGGTGCTCTCCCTGGCGTGGCAAGCACACGGTGCAGTCAATTGCACAGCGACAGGTGCCGGTCGCTTCGCAGACCCTGCGGATACTACCTGCAAGAACTATACGCTATGCGTGTTAGTTCCCAATACTAATACTTTCATCGGTTACAATTACGTGTGTCCAACGACATCCGTCTTTAATCCCAACTCAAAGCAATGCACCGCTTCGGGCAACTTCGTATGCAACGTGACTGCTCCGGCCAATAACACAACTACTCCATCTTTGTGTTCCACTGATGGCTTCGTCGCTGATCCGAGCGTAACTGACTGCTCAACTTACATCCAGTGTGTCCAAATCAACGGAACATTTACGCAAACAACCTACACGTGTCCTAATGGGACGTTTTATAATCCCAACACAACTCTGTGTGAGTTTAATTACGTCTGTGCGTTCACCTGTACAGCTGCTGGCAGATATGCTAACACCGTCGACCCAACATGTCAGACTTATTACATGTGTGTGTTGAGTAGTAGTGGTACGTACGCTCAATACCAGTACACATGCCCTTCAACGTCTGTCTTTAGTCCAACTGCTAGAGTGTGTACCACGTCATACACTTGTCCGAACTCAGGATGAATGACTCTGTCTTTACAAAATTCTTGGAGATTATGGTACGTGAAATGTTTGAATATTTAATATACATAATTTGATAATATTGTTAATTACAAGCAGTAAATAAATGTATTGAATGTGGCATAATTGACTTTTTTTGTGTTCTTGGATATTTACACTATATTAAACTCACTATCAAACTTACGTGATCGCAAGTTTTATCTACTACTAGCCAAACCCCAATACGTAATCATTCTAATGTATATTTTTTTAATCTCTCTGTTTATGAGAATTCATGTTTAGTAAACACCATTTAATAAAACAAAATTAAAACCTAAGAATTTATACCATTCATGTATTCATGCATACACAAAATTTTCGAAAAAGATTACATAAAAATGACAAAGACGTTTAAATTTTTTAATTAATTTTTTAATAAAATTAGATGAAAGGAAATTTATTAATTAAAAATGTTTTAATAAAAATAAAAGAACTCTTAGCGAGTTATTGCGAGTGACAAAGAGACTGAAACTTTTTGACCTAACAAAGAGAGGAGACGAACAGAAGACTTTTCATCTTGTTAACAGAACGCTCTTAAAATGAAATGCCATGCCAGTTAGGATGTTAACAAACTAATAGAATATTAAGTCTCATCAGCAAAATTATCACATTAACTCCAGTTCCCTTCAAACTGAAACATATAAATTTAGCACACCACTATTAATCGAAACGTCTCAGGCACGGATTCATGGATACTCTTTAGTTGGTCCATAATGGCAGCAAAGTATTTTTTATCCTGTTGTTTAAATTTTCACTATATAGAATTCTTAAAATAAGTTAATGTCCAATTCTAGTTGGGATACAAATGTCTGATCTACTGTGCGAGCATATATCATAGGAAGAATAGAATGAAAAGAACGAAATGTTTCTCTTATTGGCCATCTCCGTATAGTTCAATTGTAAAAACATTTGTTTGCAAAAATTCATTTTATAGTTTTTACGTCATCTTTATATACCGACATAAAGATGACGTAAAAACCGACTTTAAAACTTAAAGTCTAATGATTATGACCATCACTTTATTAGAAGCTTATGTTATCTTAAAACCTAAATTCGATAAGACAAGGAAATGATTCGCTATTTCAAAATGGACTCTATAAATATTAGAGCAGAATTTTTTAAATTTCATTTGGAAAGCAAGATGGTGACTAAAACGACTGCCCTCTTATATTTTGGAGTGGTTTTGGTAAGAATGGACTATTATATTATTTTATTGTCTTAATTGCATCCAAAGACAGTCGTCTGAATTTCCACCATTAACTTATCATGTTATTATAAATATTAATTTATTATGTCAGTATTCCGATTTTTCGTCTGAAGTGGTAAGTTTAAGACTTTAACAATAACATATGGTTAATAATAAATGAAAATTAGTTAACATCATAGGTAACATAAGTATTAAATCAACGTACGTTGAAAATGACGAACATAAAAAAAAACTGGAGGAACTTTTATGATTCTTATTTCCACCACAAACACACGCTGTTGCCAACATGCTATTATTTGAAAATGCTGCCTAATTTCGCTAAATATTGTCTGCAGTGTCTTAATTGCCTATCTGCTTCAGATGTTCCTTTCAAGTATGACCTTTGCAAATCACTAACGTTGAGTCAAGATTTACACATCTTATCAGATTCACACTAAAATAAAAACTATAAATAAATAGCCAAGAGTTACAAGAATTACTAGCAGAATGTATTTTTTCATCTTCGTCTTTGAAATGGAGTTTGGACTAATTTTAAAGTTCTTTCCTTCAGTTTTAGATAGGCTTAAAAATCTGAATAATCCAAGTACCTATTCACCGCCGAGTACTTATAACATTCAGCAAGTGTGACAATGCATTAATCTGTTTATAAAGAAAGTATTTATTTTATTACAAACATGTAAATATCCAATTCAATTGTTCTCATTTCGTGTTTTTAATTATGCTTTGAACATTTCTCTTTTTAGATTTTCACTCTTCACTGGCGTGCTGAAGCTCAAGTCAATTGCATCGCCACTGGAGCTGGTCGTTTTCCTTTAGCTAATGATGTGACGTGCAAGAACTATACATTATGTGTTTTAACCGGTAACAATAGTAGCTTTCTTTCATACAATTACGTTTGTCCAACAACTACACTATTTAATCCTAATTTGCAACAGTGTTCTACGAATTATACTTGCGGTGCGAACACTGCGTCAGGTGTTTGTACCACAGCTGGAAGATTTCCCAACCCTAACGACAATACTTGCCGTACTTATTTCCTCTGCGTCTTAGCAGCCAACGGTACATTTTCTGCTTACAACTATACTTGCCCTACTTCATCGATGTTTAGTCCTGTATTAAGACGCTGCACGGCTAATTATACCTGTGCGGCATCGGGCTAGAAAAATGTGCTATTAAATTATGGATAAATTTGCACTAGAGTGATAAAAGATCGTCGGTATAACGACTTGCATCATTTATAGTATTTATGTAACAATAAAGAGTTAATTGATAAGTTTAGTTAAACCGTGAATTTATACTAAATAAGGACCGTTTATTTTGAACGTTGTGTGTGTTTTTTTAGTAATAATTGCTATTTATAATTTGGTTTTAAAATAAACGCAGTTTATATTTTTACTATTTTGTTATAAAACAGATGAAAACATCATACATGTTTCCGTTAAGTGTTTTTTGTAATCAACAGTTGTAAAAATACTTATGAAAAGTTGTGTGAAAACTGTATATACAATTATTTACAAACACATTTATCGTTTATTGTTTCTTAAACATAATTTCATTTCAAAGTCTACATTTATTTGTCTGCTAGCGTATCATTTTGACATACGCAAGTGGCAATGTTTATTTTATATCTTTATTTGCTGAAAACGAACCAACTGTGATGGCTTATCATACATTTATAAGTATGTGGAAATACGATTTTCAAAATAAATAAATGAACATCAAAAAGTTTGTTTCAATAAAGATGGCTAAAGTAAAATGTTTTTTTTTCTTAGATATGAAATGATTCGTTTGAACACTTAATAAGTTCTTTTTTTATTTACGATTAAGTTTTCTTTTAAACATGCTATCCATACTTTTCAAGTAGTCGCTATATTGCAGTTCATAAATTAATATTGAGGCAAGTTTTCTAGCCGTCAGTAAATTCACATCAGCCTGTACAAGCGGTCCACGAATATCTGATTCCATTAAATTTGAAAAAGGCGACGACGGCGT
The DNA here is from genome assembly GCA_029286795.1 of Byasa hedistus. Classification (NCBI taxonomy): domain Eukaryota; kingdom Metazoa; phylum Arthropoda; class Insecta; order Lepidoptera; family Papilionidae; genus Byasa; species Byasa hedistus. Next base: position 7,484,743 of record JAGSMW010000015.1, on the reverse strand, counting down.
AACAGTACTCATTGGAACTTTTTTCATCGTAGAAAAAATGTTTTTAAAATAGTTTTCTCTTGCATGTTTGATAGCATCCGCTGACATGTTTTGTTTATGTTTGGACGCCTTTTCATCAACGGGAGTCCCACTTTGTGCACTGGCCGATTCATGACTGGTTTTCAAAAATTTCTTATCATCGTCCATAGATACAACTTTAGTATCAGAGTCTAAGTCAATTCTCTTAGAGTTTTCATAATCGTATTCAGGTAAACTAGTAACAATATAACATGATTCGTTAATACGACGCACATCATAAGTTTTGACACTGATTGCTTGAGGAACAAATCTTGTTACAATATATTGAATGAACAAAATGTATTTATTAAGGAATTTCATTTAATATTAAACCGTTGTATTGCCTTCAAACATGACTTTTCGACATTTACACTGTCATTGTCAAATTTATTTGTTACATAATGTCATGCTAAGATATTTCTTAGCATTATTTCTGTTCATTCTTAAAAAAGGAGACACTTGTCATTTAACCTGCGTATTATATAGATCAAATTTGTTGAATGTATGTTTTGACTTAATAAGGTTTGATTTCTAGACAATGAAATATTAACAAGCTTTTTCGATGAATGGAATCGATTATTACTAGTAAAATAGTATTTTAACCAGTAATTAAAAATAAAGTTACATGAGGCTTATATGCTTTTTGGTGATTCGAAACTGGTAATTATAATTAGAATAATTTAACGTTTTGCTTTCTTCTCGTCCTCCAAACGATAAAGTGTGAAATCACAGTGAGAGAATCACTTTTAAAGTCTAAGCTTGCACGGGAAACCGTCGCGTGTAGTAAGAAGTGAGTGTATTTACACAATGAATGTTGAGAGTTACTCTCATAGGTATCAAGGTCAAATTCTCCAGCTAATATTGTGTATATCGTTCTAATTTAAATTTATACATTATGGCAAAACATGAGGTGTAGTTATTTGCGTTTTAAAATTTTGCCCGTTTAAGTTTTTCGAAAGAGGCCGGGACAATTCTCAATGATGTTGATTGTTTTCCATGCCAATGGATTGAATATCGCTTAAATGCTACTTCCGCAAACTGTGAGAGAAAGTTGTTTATATCCAATCTATTGTTTTAAGTTTATGCTAATATAAATATACCATTGAATTGGGTGTTATTTAAAGATGAATGGTTGTGATTTTAGAGTAGTACGGGATAATGAGATTAAATATTTGTTGCTTATTCATGGCAGGCGTTTATGTTTTACACATTTACGCATTTATAAACAAACAATTATTACTTGTACAGGAGGGTAAAAAATAAAATATTTCCATACATTTTTATTAAAATATTATGAAAATAGCTTAATTAAAAAAAATCATTTAATGCCAAACAGAATTTAGTTAATATTTCTATAATCTGTTAATGAATTTACATTATAATTCTATTATTAATTATAGACTATACATTTCTTGTTATATAACGACTTCCATGATGCCGGCGTATACAAGTATTGCCCATAAATGTTTCTAGTTGCGCTTCTATTGCCTATTTTTTTAAAGCCTGCTTCTGTACATTTTAGAAAATTTAGAAAAAACGTATTTAGAAAATTTGTTTGATACATATTCTATCATGTTTAGAAAAATAAATCGATGCACCAACTTAAAATGACTATCTATGTCTGTGATAATAATATTACAGTGAAAATTTTATGTGTTTTATTTCTATGGTGTCGTTTGTGTTGTGAGTTTTTGTCCAGGGTTTGTTACTAAGAAAGTGAATCTCTTCGTTAAATTTAGAACTATGTACAATGTTGGATTATGTAAAAAGTTGAAAATTATTATTTATTACATGCGGTTTACATCGTTTTCGAGACACGCTTGTGCCCTTTCTTGTTCAATGAAAATATGTGTTTTTGCAAGTTTGTGCAACTGGAATAACAATAATGAGAATTTACGTGCATCGATTCAGCAATTATAAATTGCGTTATCATTTTGAGAAAATCCTTATGTAATATGGCTTTACTTTCATGATAATAAATGAAATACGTACCTAAACTTTGTAGTAAACATAAACAATGATTTCAGTTTCGAAGATTTTTTTGTAAGTTATAGCTGTATCTGCAGTTTTTGAAATTGAGTATTTTATTGCTGTCGCATTAGTTCTTAAACTTATTCAATGTAGTAAGAGGCCTATTACTCTTTAATATAATCTTTCACAGACTTCATCGATCTTATGTATTTGTTTGGTTTAAAAATACTGGAAATCTTTTCCAGTATTTTTAAACTTTAACTTATTTGATTTCTGTTTTAAAAACGTGTTATTATATACAATAATCAAAAACAAGACACATAGTTCTTCTTGGAAATAAAACTGCTCGCGACCCGACATGAAACGGATGATTTATTAGCAAAACGATGACTTTTTTGTTTCTGTATTGAGTGGTTTTTCTAAAAGATCATAAAATTGACATGTTACACAGTAACACGTAAAGAAGTAATAGTGGTAAAAGTTTTCCAAGGAAACGTGTATTGCGTTGAGACGATTTGCGAAAGGCATCTGTTTAGTAGGCACCGCGGTGGGCAACGAAATTCGAAATTTCACTGAATAATACTCCATACCACGTGTTTGTGAATATAAAGTGATATTTGCTCACCTGTATGTTGACGAGACATCTGATATTTGTCAATTTTAAATTCATGTAACTATCATCACTATATTTTTATATAATAGAAGAACATGTGCTAGAATTAAGAAATATGTATGAATTTGAACATTAATTTATGTATATTTGTAGTTATTTTTAATTTTTTAGCTAATATTCCCTAAAATAAAGTCTGTAAACATATGAAATTACCATGGAAGAAATGATAACTTGTAAATCTAGTATTAATTACTAGTAGTAGGTAGGCCTCTGATGGCGAAAACAGTCTACGTAAGTTAAGATGCTGGGCGCAGTGCCTTCTACCACATTTTTTTTAAGGCTTAAAGCTACGCTATTTAATACGTGGCTATCTCTACCACTAATTAGAAATATTCAAACATTACTGTATTCCAGATTGAAGTCCGATGTGGCTAGTGAAGTTATTGAGGTAAAAATACCTTAAAGCGCAAGCGGAATGTAGTTCCGTGTAAATATTTTGTTATAGATAAGCATATCGCTTACCACCAGGCGAACGTCCTGCTCATCCTGTTGATTCGTTGAACAAAAAAAAAGAGTTATTATTAATTTTGTTCTATATTCTGCGTACGCAAATTCCTTGAGTAACGCACAATTTTGATAATCCCTTAATATAAATAAGTTACATTTGAATAACTTACTACAAAACATTAAAATGAACTATTCCAGTTATTAAGATATCGTTTGTATTATCTAAAGATGAGAGAATTCTATTAATCAAGAAAGATTGCAATTTGCGTCACTCGCATTACAAAAATTACGAAACTTAGATTTACTAACATTTAAGTTAGTAATGTCAGTTAAGTTATACGAAAACGTTTCTGTAATGCATGTATTACGTGAAAATAAATTGTTATACTAGTTAACGGTGAAGTGTGTAAGCGCATTAATCTAAATCAATTAATTTGAAACATTTGTCACGCATTCGGTTCGTTTCTTCCGTAAACATGCTTATTTACGACAACTACTACAAAAAAGTATATAACATGATGCCAAATGTTTGATACGAGTTTTTATCCTTTTGGTATTTATATGTTTTTTGTATTTATAAAATAACTGCTTCCGTGGACCAGCGGCTAACTGTCTAACACGAAAGTCTGGTTGCTACATGTTTTGGATTTTGGAAGACGAGAATATGTTTTCGAATCCGTCCGCGTAGCTACTACCGTCTACAGCTAATTATTTTTTTTAATAAAAAATCTTCTTACGCAACTTATGACGAAATTCAGTTTAAAAGAAAAACTAACAAAAATATTAAAACCTATGATTTATTTAAAAAAACTGACTTTTAAATGACATTTTAACTCCTTATAATATAGAAAATGTTAGTATTAAATTATAATCATTGTTATGTTTAGTCTGTTCAAAATAAGTTAAAATTTTATTAGATATAGAAAGTATTTTAATGTTATTCTATATATGATGAAAAAGTCTTACGCAAATGATTAATATTTGAATAATTATTAATATATAAAAATTAGGTTAAAAAACTATCACATAAATTATTTGAGTTCACTGGTTTAAAGTTTTCTATCTAACCTCAAATATCTAAATGTACATCCAAAAACTTTAAGAGAAGGAATGCTAAACAAACGCATTCTAAACTTTTATATCTAATCGTTCATAAATATTGACGGAGCTGGTGTAGGTGGTTGTTTTTTTAAGAGTCGGGATGGTGTTCAAATAGGGAATCAAAATTCTTCACAGCATTGTCAATAGTCGCGGTTGAAATGGGTCAGCAGGTATAGAGCCTCTCTCCCTATGCCGCGTATGCTCAGTGCTTGCACCCATTCGCTTTTTGCCCACCTTTCGACTCGGGCGCCTCCACTATTGTTGAAACGCATTTCTCTTACGTGGGAACCGCTGCTCGTGCTTTACCGCGCTATTCACAAGCAACCGCGGTGAAGAAAACACGTAATGAGTTCGTAATTTCTGTTATCAAAGAGGCACACCTTGTGACATGAAAACTGAGGATTACCGGCATGTAAGGTGATTGGATTGTTCCGGTGAAATTTTATGTGATGGTCAAACAGATTTTGTGATTGGCGTCTTCCTATTAGATAAGTTGTCGTTATGGAATTTTTGCCGGTAAGTGTTTTTATCTCTTTACTCACAAGATTATGATGCAACTGTGTTAGTTTTTCGATACTTATCTCTTGGTAAAAGCTCGTTTCGTTGGTTTTATACCGAGGGCGTCGCGCAGAGACTAATAATATTATACACACTTTTAAGTAATCTCCATATTAGATTTTGCTTTTTAGTTTTTAAGTTCTGTTAAAGTGAATAAATCCAGTGTACTTTTAAAAACAGATTTTAATAACAATCTTTATTATAAAATATTTTAACGTTATAATTTCATTACAATTGTCGTAAATCATGAAATATTTAATAACATGATATAGCTACGAATTTTAAACGTACATTACAATAATACTTAAAAAAAATATTACAAATAACAAAAAAAACCCTTAAGATTAGTTTAAATGTAGATGAGCTTTGGTGAAGGAATTTAAGTATTTTAATAGTAAGAAGGAATCTAGCGGCCATTAGCTTTTACGATGTTATGTAAAGCGCGGACATAATCTCAAAACATGAAAGCTTTTGTTTTACTTCTGTCAACAGAAGGATTTTAAAAGCCTTAAAGTTTTTAATGAATGATAATAAAAACTTCTTGTGATAAACTTATGTCCCTGTGATGTTTGTATATGTATCGACATTTAAACAACGATATGCGCCAAGTCAAATTGATAGTAAAAAATATTTACAATAGATGTAATTACATATGACCTTCTGCTGAAAGAGACTTTACTTCTCAAAGAACAATACAATAGTTACTTATTGGAAAGCCATCCACAAACACAATATTTAAATTACTTTTGTCTTAATCTACCGGATAGTCATTTTCTAATAAGTCCATTTTGAATTTCTTTTGAAACTGCTTTAATGTGAACAGTTTTTGATATGCAATTTTAATTTAGTAGGTGTAAATATACGTTCACGTAATTATTAACTTCACATTTTTATTGTACTTTAATGTATTTAACTGAAGACACATTGTTTTGGAATGCGAAAGAAAAGTTTGTGAATGTTCTTCTTTCATCAATTACCAGGCTTTTTATTTTTTTATGGATCCATGAAACGAAAATAAATTATGTTCTCCTTTATGTGTATAATTTTTCTTATGAATTTAATGCGTATTTCTTTCTTTTTACATTTATATTATCAGATTCTTGTGAATTTAAGTCAACACAAATCGTAATATTAAATCAGTAAGGTAATCTTTTTAGCTGATAGTAATAATAGTAATCCGATTAAGTCTCAGAAATAAGATTATTCTTTTTTTATTATATGTCAACAAATAAAACTATTGAGATAACAACATCAGCGGAACATGGTGATCTCAAAACTTTGGGTATGTTCTGATGTGTATGTGACTATAATCAGAGAAACAGAACTATGCTGCTCTTAACTTTTTAAAACTTTTTTGGCTAAAACCTGAACCAGTAATAGTTGTACGTAATGACTAAAGGTACATTAAAATATAATGGAGAGGATTTTACTCAAATTGTTGCCAATAAAAAAGTCCGTATTTCACGAGATTCTGTTAAAGTCACACAATAGAATGCTCTTGAACTCCACGGCTCATTGTTTTAAACAATTGTATTCATCTGGGAACAATGTATATCGTTCATGGAGCTTCGCGAAAGCGCATTTTCTCATGTATCACACCATTTAACTTCTCAACTAATTCTATGTCATTAAATCTCTCAAAATGTAATCTCAAAAAAAAAAAAAAAGAACCATTACATTGTTTATATCACATGTGAACGATGTAATTGGAGAAATTGCTATAATATTATGCGTGACTTAACAACTATATAAGTGTTTGAAAGTGTAAGTGTAACATTTTGGCAAATATTAACGGTGCTAAACTAGTGAGAAAAGAGAGTTCATGTGAAAGGCTGACGTCAAATGACGATGACGATGACACGATGCGACATTCTATAAATCTTAATGCGTAGGTGTTCTGTGAAATTCTAATAAGTTTCTTTATTGAACAATTTAATAAATTTTCAATATCTATAGTACTTTATCAAAATAAGATATATTTGCTTTATTAGTCGTGAAAAGTCTCTGTTGCCGGAGGCCGTCTAGGTAGGTACCATCGCAACGTTAATTTCTGCACCCAAATAAATTTGTGCAAATTTTACAGTTGAAGGGCGTTGTTGTAGCTAGTGAAATTGCCCAGGTAGGGAAATATAAGTGTGTCTCAAGGCGAGGAGCACAATGTGGTGCATTATTATCATTCTAACTAGGCATCACATTGTTATGGGCGGGCGTATAACTTACCACTAGTGTCGTGGTGAACGTCGAAAAAACAAAATCACTTTGATCGTCATTATAAAATCAAAATAATATTAATGTCAATTAAGGGACGCACACTTCTCTGAGAACTAAAAAACTCAGAGCTGTTTGACTTATTCGTTTCTCTTTTAAGTTACTAATACTATATATCATTGGATATATAGTTATTTATACAATATTGTATAGATTATTAGATCGTAATACAGAACTGTAACAGATATATTACATGATTCATTATTATTTAATCAAGTTTTAACAATTGCCATTTGTATCGGATACAAAAATAATAACTTGGCGTATATTTACATTTTTAACGATTGTTTATATTATACATAAAAACGTAAATTATTATGAATAAAACACGTCACTTTAGGAAGCCTTTGTCCAAATGGTTTCCATATTGCTATTCAAAACTCACAATAAAGGCTTCCCTAATCACAACGAAATAAACAATCGTAACCTATTGTCCAGCAGGTTAAAACATAATATTCTTAAACTATGATCGGAGTTATATTCGTTATTAAAAATAAGTAAAGTAAACAATATACGGAACGACGGGCACAATAATTGCGTTGCAGGCAATAACCGTTTAACATGTTTGTAATTAATGCCAAGACGCTTTCGTTGACCGCGACGGTGAAATGAATGGAGACTGCTCATGAAATTATAATGCACGACGGTGATACGTAAGACCTTGATCTTATTATTGACAGTATAAGCGAGGGAAAAAGTTTATGTTTTAATAAACTTGTTATAAAATTCCAAACGTGGTAAAATACTATGCAAAGTCTACTTTTGTTTTGTTTTCAAAAATAATCTCGATCCTGTTACTATTGAAACTGATTTTTCTACTTATATGTATGTGATGCGTTTACATGTAAACGATTTTACTTCTAGATTAATTTACATACATTTAATTATATTCTTTAGTTGTTCCAAATTAAAATTACTTAAACAAGGTTGTCAACATAAAAAATTAACTTAAGAAACAAAAGTTCATTTGAAATGTATGCGTTAGTTGATCTCGTACAAAGCTATTCGGTGTTTCTCTTATTTTCATTTTAACGTAGCATGTAGTAATAAAAAGTTGACATTTGAATTGAAAGTGTTAAATATCGGGTAATAAAAATATCATTTGCGTGAACCTTTCACCTAGTGATGTTAATGATTGAAATAACGATTTCAATCATTAATATTACGATATACGATTAGGTATCAGCCGTGTCAATTTTCTTTTTTTGAAGTATTCTAATATTTACCACATAGACACATATTTAAATTAAATCCAAGTTTTATAAAGTATTATATGTCATAATGTTACAATACATGTTTCTAACAGCACTTCCATCTTGTTGAATCATTTGTATTTGAATGCACTAAATCTGAGGTTCAAGGTAAAACAATTACGCTAGTTATTCAAATATTTACAAATTCCAACAATTAAAAAAAGTTTAAATACGTCTTTTTGTAGTTCCCATCGTATATACGAAAATACTTATAAGTCATAAATATTATTTCAACTTTCAAAGATTATCAGTAAAGGTTTCAAGGCATTCATATTGAAATTTGTTTATCGGACGTAAACTATTAAAAAGATAGATTCTCAGAAAATAGTCACTATGTTAAGTTTTAATTGCCTGTGAAAATTTATCATAATGTTGTCAAAAAGTAGCAGTTTAGGTGGCCGTAATCGAACATTGGATTACTTGCAATTTGACCTCCTGTTAACTATTATACGAATATTGCAACATTTACGGCTATTCAATGTATTTGAGGAAAGTATACAGGCTTTCGTGTTTGACACTCGATTTTACTTTTGTGATATTTGTCCACATAGTCATTACAAGTTAGTAACAGATATGTAGATAAAAAGAAAGGAAGAAAAGTTACGTCACTTACATTCATTGCCTCATTCCAATGTCGTGATAAAAGTCATTATAAGATTCTTTAACCGTGAAATGGAACAGTGCTACCGATTTGATTTACTCGTACACTGTCTATAACGTAATAGAATTATGTATGAATACTTCTAATCTTGTGAAGTGATAACTTAACGAATAGGTTTCGGGGTATAATATTGTTACTTAATTCGTAAAACACATAACATATTATTTTCGACAAGCTGTTATCTTTGCTCAATGATTTATTTTTCACAGCATGTGGATCACAGTCTTGAACAGTGCCAGTCACGATTTCGAGCGATGCTTTCACCACTATTTCTCACCCCGTTTGTTGTTGCTTGTTGTTCATCATGCATTGTTAATTCTCGTCTGCATTCCTTTAACAAATAGCCTATCATACAACTGTCACATACGTTATTTGTTTTTTTTTAAATGAACACTTAATTATGATCGTGACGCGTTAGTAAAGTATTGTTTCCGCAAAAGTAAGAGCTAATGGCACGCGTGAACGATCTACGCTTGTGTTGTTTTGTGTTACATACTTAGTAGGGATAGTTAATCATTACATTCATTACTTTTTCGTGACCAATACTTTAAGTTTTTTTCATATATGTGTAAACGATATTTATTTTTTGGGTTAAAGCGTAATAGGATATCCAAATTCATCTAATAAGAAGTCAAATCTACAAACAGAATGTATTGCGCCGTTATCTTAGCATCAGGTGTTATGTTTTGTACGTAGGTTTGATTACTTTTATACTATTTATACTTTTACTTACACAGTTTCTTTTTGGCTTTGTCTAGTTAAAATTATTTGGTTAAAACCATTTATACCAAAGATGCACGGAACAAATAACGAATCAAAAGTTTTTATCTCCAACCATGTGAATACCTTTTATTTCTTTGATCAGATGAAGCATTGTTATGTCGATGCCATTTTTAGTAGCTTGTATTAAACCTCGAGTAATAGATTTCATTGTAGTAAAAATTCCTTTTTCGGGAAATTTCGGGCGGTATACACAAAGTCTGGATAAAGGCTATTCCACATTTTTTTTGGATAGATTTATTGCAATCTAAATTGTCAAATTTACTCAGTGTTGTGCTTCTTTGATATGATAAAATTTTTTTTTTAAAAAAGCCAGGGTATATTAATAATAATAACATTTAAAAATAAATATCGCTGTACATTTAACGTGGTTCTGAAAAAAAAATTGTATTGAAATGTTTACCGCATTTCAAAACGTTCGATCCATGTGAAACGACAACATGACGAAGTGCATTTAAGTGAAAAATTATTTTTGAGTTAAATAATATCCGTCATACAAAATGCAGTTAAGGATAAAACGTAGTAGAGAACATATCTGATTCCGTCTGAGAGTACTTTCACTTCTCAATGACCTTTGTCCGTGCGCCCAACGTTTAATGTAATCTACCAACAGTTCGCTGTGTGTATACTCTCGCTTTTTAATCAATAGTGATGATTAAGCTCAGCTGTTAAGAAAACGGTTATATCTTCGTATAATGGGAATACTGTAAAAAAATATTTTATTTTGTGTTAAATGATTTTTGATCAAAATGATTTTTAAATAATTCCGTTATTAATATTTGTTTTCTTTTTTAATGTTTTGTGTACATTTCTGTTTGTAACGCAGTTAATGAACATTATGCGACTGATTAACGAGTTTAATGATTGACATATTTTAGTTATAGATCTTTTACTTATATTTTAAATGCTCAAATAGTAACCTCGCTACGGTTGTTGTTTGATCAGTCTATACACAAAATATACACTAAAGCATTGGGGCATTAGCCATGCGCGCCGATGATATCTATTATATGATTTAATCGTTTAATAATGTTGCTGTAACACAGGCACCAAAATAAATAGATTTTTTTAAACAAATGTTACTTATAAGTAGGACGTGTTATTAAATATAAAATTATTATACTGGCTGTCTCCTCACTTTAGATAAAAAACATTGCATTTTAGTTCTGAAAACAAAATTAAAAAAAGCTAAATTTACGCCCCCATTAAAAATCTTACATTACTATAAACATAATTTCGTACAATTGTTTCTTTATTAGCACGGCATAAAAAATCTATAAAAGTAATTTAAAAATTTGCTAAACTATTCAATGTATTTAAATGCCACAATTTACATTATTCTTTTTCTTCTTCCGTCGTATTTTCTCATGACTGAGGGTCGTGGTCATCATGGGTAATGAAATACATGACGACTCTCTTGGCAGTTATAATGGAGTGGTTTGCCATTGCCTTCTCCATTTCACATACTAGTCCGACCACAGACGGTGATGACATAGATATGCAGGTTTCCTCACGATGTTTTCCTTCACCGTCAAAGCACATGATATTAGTTGGCGTTATACTAACTGCACATAAGTTGAAAAATTCATTGGTGCCGGCCGGACTCGAACCCGGTATCTTTGGATTGGAAGGCTTGCGTTCAAACGACTAGGCTAACACAACTACATTTTACATTATTAATTATAAATAAATAAATAAAAATTACCATTACCCTTAATGTTCTCACTACTAGAACTCGAGGTCTTTTCTCACAAGGAGAATCAAGCTTAATTCATTACGCTAAGTGATTCCTCTTAATGTTTTTCTTTACCGATGTGTATATGTACGTAATTAAAAATTTTACAGAGCTTAAAGTTACGCAATAAAAAAAACGGTCGTTTTTATTACGTAACTTATTTTCATTACACTTATCCTTCAATCGAACGTGAATAATTTTCAGAGTAACCAAATAATCGATTTTCACTTTCACGTATTTATGTCCAAATACTTGCGTATGCACAAACGCACGTTACTACCATTTGGAAACTCGAACTCTATACGAGTATTGAATTGATTTGATTGTTATTCGTCCGTGGTTTTATTTACTAAGATTATATTTCTCTTTCTGCCAGGAATGTTACATCAGCGCTCATGTAATCGATTCAACAGAATCCTAATATAGTTCTAATACATCACTGGCAATATAATTTTAATATTTTGTTTCTTTCTGTCTTACTTGCAAAACTTTTATACTTATTGTTGGTTTTTCTAATAATTATGGAGATTTTAAGTTGTAACTTTTTCATTCAGGTAATTTTTTTTAATTTAACATTAAATTCTGTTTTAAAAATTGTTCACGTTTTATATACGCCCATATCTGCCTACTTCTGGTTCACTACACAGACTATTCTAAATAATTTCGGCGCAATTACGATAATACTATACTATACAGGATACGATTCTGTCTTTTACAATTCTGTTTATAGTAATACAAATCAAAACATAAACAAAATAAATCATATAATACTGCTCTTCTTCCGATTGCATTGAACGGTTGTTATGAGAAAAGAGAAAAGTGCAAAAGAATAGCATTCCGTGGGAAAACACCACAATAGCTTCAATATGTCATGTTTAGTGTTTCACCATATTTTCTAATTACTGAAGCACGGCGTTCTAAATAATATTATTTTAGATTAATTTGTAGAGAATAAGTTTACATGATGTAATATACATATAATTTAATATTAAGTAAAAATTATTTACACATAATTTATTTATAAAAACAATACTTCAATTTCAGATGTTCCTGATCATATTAATCGCTGCTTTTGCAAAATGTAATTGTGAACCGATTTCCAGACATAGTTATAATAATGGAAATGGTCCATCACAGTTTGGAGAACTTTTGAGGCCGCCGCCCCCATTGCTACCATTCGCGCCTGTGCCATTTCACGGAGGAAAATCACAACGTCAAATTAAGGACCTTGGATATCATTATCAAGCCCCTCCACCTGCCCTCACGACTGTCCCGCCGCCATCATCAAACTTTAAATTTCCTGCACCCTTCTACAAACAATATAATTTTGATTTTGTACCTCCTCCTCAACCATTTACAACAACTCCATCTCCGTCCTTTTTCCAAAAAATATCCGGCTGGCTTTTTCCTTCACGAGAGAATGCTGCTGGTATAAATAATGCAAACATTGAGTCATTAAAAAAAGATTGCAATCCTTGCAATCAAGTGCCATGGATTCCAGTGATAAAATATAATTTAGGAGATAAAAATATTCAACAAAGTCGAAGCCCAACGTACGGTCCTCCAAGTCCGACTGCGTTTGCTCAAAATGTAAAACAATATCGTCCACCATCATTTAATTCTTTAAGCAAAGAACAAATAACAAACCCGCAATTATTACCAACACCACATGTTACTATTGAGAATCAAGATCAACCGCAATTTTCCAACAGTGTATTTGGAAAACCTACTGCTGTATATGGACAGCCAAGTATTAGACAGCAAATATCATTTTCGTCACAAAATCCTCCAAGCGCGGTGCATGCATTACCGAACCCTTCATACGGTTTTCCACAAGTATCAGGTTTACAATCAACGTCAAGTTTGTCATATGGACTACCGCATGATGTTTCCACTTCACCTACATCATATGTAACACCTTTATCATCTTTTAGTAATAATCCTCAAGATACAGCAGGCACTGTAAAACTTCAAACTTATTATCCAGATATTTTGCAAAATCAATCGCCAGTAGAAAGCCATTTTGATATTTCAAATGTAGCTATCCAAGGAAACACTAAATTGCCAAAAGTGACGCGACCACTTAGTTTTAAAAATTCATATGGAGAAGATATAAGTAACTCGCACTATTTATTTACATCATTTGGGTCTGAATCCAATAAAATTACAACCCAAGTACCCCCACAAAATATTGTTAAAAACTTTGAACCCAACATTTCAGTAGCATTGGCCAATCCTGCACCATTTAGCCTTAATAGAGGTAGAAATATTCACACATTGCAACCAGTTGCACTGCCAAATTTAAGCGTTTCTCCCTTGCCCCCTATCTTTAATGCCAGGCCTTTTCGCCCAATAATTTCTACACCTTTACCATCTAACGTAATACATGGTGTAAACTTTATGAAGAAAACCCCGAGCAACGTTATCGTAACCCAAAGTGTTCCAATTACGGAGTTTGTTCATTCTATAGAATATCCCACTACCATAATCCAGTCGCCGGTTATCGACATAGGTAATCCTAAAGATTCTAATCAAAATAAAGCCTATAGAAATATACCAAATAGTTATGTGATAGATGAAGTGCGGGATATATCCCCGCAAGCGTCAGAAGATCACATTTCTTCAGCAAAAATAAATCAGGATTTTAGTTTTGAAACAACCGGTGCAGAAGTCGGTAACAATTTGTTTGATAGTAATTTACTAACAGAAATGCGTCCAAATTCTTATATACCATCAAATCATAGACCGGAATTCGCTGATTTAAGGGGAGTTAAAGATGAAGATGTAGATAGGTATCGAACAGAGAGTAACCTTCAAAGCATTGATTCGCCGCTTTTGTATTTGAAACCCAGTGCGCCCCACAAAAACTTTGAAAATTTTTTGTCTGTATCGTCATCATTAGTTACTTCTACCAATCATAATGAGTATGAAATATATGACGACGTTTCAACTACTTCTGCGCCTTCACAATATGTGACACCCATTAAGGAAGACAGTGACAAAAATAATCACAGAGATTTGTTGCCCTCGCCGGATGGACAAGAAAATAAAGGGAAAATTATACAAATAATTGTCCCTTACATAACAGAACAAAAAGAAAAATATAGCAACAAAGATTTGAGTTCAAACACACAAGAACAGCAACAAAAATCAAACAAGGAAGAGTATCTAGGAAGAAAAGTACCATTGATTACAGAAGAGGCGTACTCAAACACTGCCACGGAAATGTCTACAGTACCAAATACAATAATAGAACAATTATCCACCGTAACCGAATATTATGATTCAGAATTAAAGAATACCCCGACAACGACCAGCGATTTTTATGATATCAAAGAACCTCCTTTCGATATAATCAAGTTACAGCATACAATTGATGACTGGACAGAACAAGAATACTCTAATCATTATTCAACTCCCGATAGAACTCGATCTAATGAAAAATATGCTAAACAAATTCCTGACAACTTTTTTACTACGGTAAATCCAAATATCAATCAAGAACATACAATGAACGTTAACAATTATGACGATTATGACCATGAAGTATCAAGCAGCGTGCAACATTCTGTGACTGAAACTAGAAATAATACATTATCAAAATTAAGTAAACAGTATAATATAGTAGATGCGTCCAAAAACAAATTTTTGACGGAAAAAGGAGAAACAGATGCGGATGATAGTCAGAAACTACGTATATATACAGCGGCATCATCTTTCCGCGGTACTACTACAACGCCGGCACCATGGGGTTCAATACAAACATCGATATCTCCACTTACAAAAGAAAAGGTATATGTAGTAACATCAAAGCCCTGGCGTGATAAAGCTGTAACTACTACTAAAACTTATCAGGGAATAGATAAGTTTGAATCGAAAAAAGTGAACATTAACAAGGATGATAAAGTGACAACAGATAATTTTCCATTTAAGTCACCGAGATTTTCCAGTCGCCCACCTTTTGGCTTTACAGCATCTGGTCCTATGTCGTTGGATTCTATTAAGTCTGATTCATCCTATGGCTTCTCTAAAGGCTGGCATCACAGTAGTAAGTATTAAATTTGTTAGTCTAATCTATTATCTCTTTTCTTAGAACTTTGTCTAACTAACCTATCTACATATTATTTCAGTTAACAATCTACGCAGTCTTTACCAAAGCGATAGGTCGCTTTCATCAGAAAGTTCAGATGATAGTATTTGAATTGCCATTGGTGAGGTTTTACTATTTTATCATTAATAACTTTTTTCTAAAATTAAAAATACAATTTATATAAATATTATCTCATCTGTATTATATAGTAACTGTAGTATTTATAATATTTATTTTATTATATACATGACTAATTTATACATAAGTAACGAAATTTTAACGATTTATTAAAAAAATAATATGAAGTAAATACATTTGAGCATTCTTGAAGTTTTTTTATGTTAAATGCTTTGTTGACAAAATGCTTATTATGATTTTAAAATAGATCAAGTTTAGATATAATAGATTAACGGTTTATAAAAGTTGCCGCATAATGTATATGTATATATAGTTGATATAAATACAATATTTTACTTAAAATTTTTAAATACATTATTGATATAAGTCGTGTCACTTTAGCATGTCCTGTTTTATTTTTGAATACAACAAAACATACAAATAAAACACAAGATTATATTCATCAAAATTAATAATACTAGTTTTTTTTTCAGGGTACAATCATTAATAAGAATCTAGCTAGTATCAACAGTTAAGGAAAACTTGGTTACAAAACATAATAAAACAACTGAAGCTGTAAACCGTAATGCTGATAATGTGAAGAGTTTTAAAAGACTATGAATTATTTCTTTGAAATAATTTGTTATTTTTAATATAACCATAGAATTCTATGTGATTGGCCAAATTAAGGAGAACACGACATTTACGTGTTCTCTTTTATTTGATCATATTAATTAATGTAGATGAATTAAATGTACCAAAGTAGATAATTACTGTATTTTTAAGTCATCTATAAATATATATTACTGAGGTGTATAAACGTGTGGTTAAGCCTGCAATTTGGTACTCAAAGCGTCATTAACCCATAGACTTAATTCAACTAGTTGATAAGTGAATGTAAATAAATATAATTTTAAGTGTAAATAAATATATTCTTAAACACTCACATACTTATTTTATTTACAAACAAGTAATAATATTTTCATTAAGCAGCGATTGTTTCTTTGGAACTTCTTTTCTTAATCTTGAAGTACAAAAATTCAACGCTCCATAAAACAACAGTTATGAATGTTACCATATTCAATACAATTATTGGTAATCTGTAAGTACCCGACGCTTCTCGTATGCGGCCTGAAAAATTTGTAAAAGAAAGTGTTAATACATCTCTTGGAAAAAGTTTGTCAATAATAACATTCTATTATAGTCAATAACACTAAAGATACATGAAAATGGTAACATTATTTTTTATTGTAAGTAAAACAGAGAGTCGCTAAAGAAGCTTGCTGAACTAAGTTCAATTTACAAGTTGAGATAATTATGACAAAAATTTTGTACAATAATGTGATAAAAAAGAAAACTAATATTATCGGAAACAGTTTTCCTTAATTTTTCCAATAGCAAATTTGAAGTAAGCTAAGAAGACTGCCTATACCGGCGCATGGATAAGAAAAATTGTAAAATTATGTGGCCACATGTTGGAGTTAAGTTTTTGATAAGATTTTTCAAACCCGTCTGGTTAACCACGACACTTATTTTGTATATATGCCGCCGTATCAACATTCCTTTTGCCATAAAGTGAGCGTAGCTAGGACTTTTCACCATATTTATTGTAGCTTAAAATCATTGAAAATGAGATCGTCTCAGTTCATTGTAGATAAAAATAAAATAATAGAAATTTAATAAATTCATACGAAATTAATCATCTGTATCTAAAAATCCATCACTTCATAGTTTTTAATTCATATAATTACCCAGTAGTGATCCAATTGTGATAATAACAATTCCGTTGAAGAACATTTGGATGCCAGAAGCAAAAGGTAACCTCGCCAAAGGGACGTAGCTTGGTATAACGATATTCATGTAGACAGTCCGTATACCTTTGGTGATGCCTATCGCTAGCGCCACAAACAGCATCCCGATGAAGGAATTCGTGAACAGCATCACTGAAAATTATAAAAATACACAAAAATTTTTTTAATGTTATAATTTAATATTGTAGGTACAAAATTGTTCATTGTGAACTTCATGTAGCAAATTGATTAATTTTCAATGAGATTAATGTATTTTTAGAAATAAAAGATTACAAGAAATATTTTTTGATAATTTTTGATTTTTTTATAGTTTTTTTAAGTAATTTTTTCAAGCAAAAATTTTTGCGCAATTCTGAAATGTTTAAATATTCCAATTGACCAATAACATTAAATTTAGCTGAAAAATTTTTTTTGTTTATCACTAGCCTATGCCTATTCGTAAGCAAAATAAAATATTTAAATTTATGTTTTTATGTCCAAAATTATGATTCCACATAACATAGTTATAGCATTGTAATAACATTTTACGCATCATCATCGTCATCAACCTGAGGTGCCTTTTTTGTAATGAAGTTTAGAGGTCAGATTAAGAATACAGAAGTATAATAAGAGCGAAACACAAAAACATTAATTTCTGTGACCTTATTTCAAATTGCCATGGACATCACTTCCCTTCATTTATTATACGTTCTATTTGTTGGATATTTAATAATACATGCTGAATATAGTGAATTAATATGAAGTACTTACAAGTTCGAATAATGATGATTACGATTAAACTGACCAAATACATCACTCTTGGTGGTTTGTGACACCATTCTCCTATAAAAGGGGATACAAATCGGAACAATGTATCCGAAAATCCAATCACAGCCATTATCTTTGCTATCTCCGACGTTTCGAACTTCAACATGTCTTTAAGAATTATCGGTAGCAATAAAGAAAAATTAGTTTCGACACACGATGCCATAGAAAGACCAAACAAAATGTTGACAAAAATAGGATCACTCAATAAAGTTAAATCGAAAAAGTCAATAAATTTATTAAAGATACTTTTTGGTTTTTTAATTTCCTCTATGCTTTCTTGCTTTGCTTTTATTTGTTTAATAGTGTCTTCTTCGTAGAAGATGTTAATAGAGCTTCCTAGATTAACTTCTTGAGATTCCCACCATTTGCAACGTGACTCCAAAAGTGAGGGATTTGAAGGCTTTTTACTTATATCGGGATGCGAAACAGCATTTCTTGTTTGTTTTGTGGTGTTCAGTAATGACCGCATTGACAAACTTTTTGGATGATTCACACCGTTTTCTACATTTTCATTAAATTTTGTTAACAACCGCACATCTAAAATGTATTATCAAATTTATTAAATAACAGAAATGTAAAATAAGTGTACGTACACTTCAAACTAAAATGCCTACCTGATTGTTTAGAAGAGGTAGTAATATCTCCATTAATTAATTCTAAACTTTGTTCTTTATGTAGTGGTGACATTTCCTCCAAATTAGGAGGATCCTTTAAATACCATTTCGCTGGTCTCAGTAAAAATGCGGCTGAAAGTGAATGAAGACATAGTGCTCCCAAAATAAGGACCGCATATCGCCAACCATATGAATACATTAAAGCGCTCATTACCATAGGCATAAATATTGATCCTAAACCTGTAATTGACATTCCAATTCCAATCGCTCTGCCTCTTTTGTCTTTAAAAAATGAGTTTATAGCTAAATTAAAGGCCGCCATTACCGCTGCTATACCCATTGCTGTAATAAAGATATAAAATTATAAGTATATTTAACCGATATTTTGCTAAAGCAAAAAGTTTC
The DNA here is from genome assembly GCA_029286795.1 of Byasa hedistus. Classification (NCBI taxonomy): domain Eukaryota; kingdom Metazoa; phylum Arthropoda; class Insecta; order Lepidoptera; family Papilionidae; genus Byasa; species Byasa hedistus. The sequence continues at coordinate 7,465,395 of JAGSMW010000015.1, read as the reverse complement.
TACTTACAGTTAATAATACTGTATGACAGAATGAATATCCAAAAACTATTCGCTACTGCGGTCAAAATGAGACCACCAGAAATCATCAATGCTCCGAATACCGCGACTTTTCTGTATCCCCAACTCCTGAGTACTGGGCCCCCAAAAAATGAAAGTAACATGCCAAAACCATGGTTAAGGGTAATGACTAATGTACCCTGTGTAGCCGTTAGATCAGTTTCCTCAAAGGCTTCTTGAAATACTAGACCAAAACCCGCAATGAGAGGAAGTACTACAACCTGAAATTAATTGACGTATTTAATATAAAAATAGCAGTAATTTTACTAAAATATTATATAACACGAATTCCAAAAGTTGTTAGATATACTAAATGGTTTAGTATTACTTGATATTACTTTAATGTGCGTTCTCATTGGCTACGACTATTTCATTATTATTATATGTATGAACAGCCTCTTAACATCGAACAAATTAATATTCTGCGTGTCTAGTTTACTTTTTATTATCGATTTCCTAATGTATTTATAGATAATGAATAATGAGGAATTAAAGGTAATGGCATTTAGTCCCCGAAAGATGAGATTAAATGATTAAACGATTTTTGTCACAATACACTATACTTTTATACAGCAGCTGAATTCTTCAAGGTATAGGAAATGTACTTACATTATTTAATGCATAAGCAAATGTTATAATCCATCCATAACCACCATCGGGTGGAACTTTGTTAGTCATCATTAAAAATCGTTACATTCAACATAGATTGTGTAAAAAATCTACTTTCTATTAAAAACACAACACTTTATAACATTTTTCACGGTAATAATATTAAAATTTTAATTTATTGACGCTTGTTAGCACAGTTTATTGTGAACTCTTGTTATTTAAGGTCCTTGACAGTCGGCCTATCGAATTAACCCGGTCATATCATCGTATCAAAAGGACTGCGCTTTAACGTGGCTATAACTATACCCGTATGCGATGTAATAATGCGAGAAGCAACTTGTACAACGACGGACATTTCTATATTCCTTATCGGTCTGACTTTAATGTGCTTACTGTTATCTTTCGTTGGCTTTAATTGGCTCGAAGTAATATTTACTTTGCCTCTTAGTAAAGTTATTTATTTTGCCACTTTTTTATTTTTCTGTCAGCAAGTAATTTTTCTTGATGTTTTTTCATTCGGTTTTAAATATATTTCTTAGGAATTGTGATAATAAGAAAACGAACAAGCCCGGGTCTAACAGGAATTTCTAGAAGGTCTTCTCAATTTATGCCAGAAACTATTTAATCTTTAAAGCAATTACGAAATTAGGAGTTATGACCAAGTTTCTAGTCGTTAAAAAATCTGTGACATTTCGCATTGTAAATAATAAAATAATCAAGTTTTATCAATAAATTTGTAACAATTTAATACTAAACGAAAAAAATAGTTTTTGCACAATTGAACAGTTATTTTTCACTAATAGTTTTTATTAGATAAAAGAGCTTTATCAATTAGCAACAAAAGAAATTTGTCCACAAAATTTAGCTCAATTCACGTGCTTATATATTAATGTATGCCCGTTAATATATGATAGTAATTCAAATGAAAGCACATCAAATGATAAAATAGTCACGTAAAGAATTACTTTTATCAATGTTAACGATTATGTAAAGAAAGATTGACGAAATAATTGATTATTAAAAAAAATAGATTGCAAAACTGATAATTTAGGTCATACACAAGTGTTACCTACACTCACATTCTTCGATAAGGTTTAGTAATATTTATATGGGTCGTATAATAAATAAATATTTATCATATATTGCTTGAAGTATCGATCTACTTGACCTGATAAGCAGTCAACATGGCTTAGTTTTTTAATATAATGGATTATAATAATAGCGTAACTAGGACTTATTACCAGGTGGCGGAAGAGGTTGCTAATTTCGAGCTTATTTGACATCACCACACATAAAATTTTCTTATGTTCGTCGTTTTTATTTGTATAACAAGGTTATTCTACGTAAGTAATTTATCAAATAAAATAATTAAACTATCAAATAAATGTTTTCACCGGTACTTTTACTAAAGAATAAAACAGAAAAAAACATTTCGTGTGTAACTGTCATGAACTATCTTTGTTCGGTCTATGGACTTACGGAAGCGGATGCAGCAATTGAAATCGTTCGAATGTTCTTTTAAATTGTGTACGAACTGTCATTAACATTTCCGCTCGAGAAACATATTTTTTTTTTCTTTATTTACGACTAGGGAATAATTATTTTCATATTTCTTCTATTTGTTTACAGTTGCATGAATGAACAAACAACGCACAAAACATAGTGTTCTTTGTTTTTTGTGTAACATACAATCAATCACGCATACATGTTAGAAAAATATAAACCAATATTCATTACATCGTTTTAAGTATCCCTTATTAGATCTCTACAACTATAATTCAAGTTATGTTTCTAGTTACAAATTATTATTCTATTTCCACTAAACAAACTAGAAATTAATTTCTACATACAGCTCACAGTTATCACAAAACTGAATATAAAACAAACAACTTTGAGCGCGACAATGCAACAAACAGTTGATAAAGGAGTCACTGGAGTTATATTTCGCTTGACCTCCACAGAAGAGGGTATCGACACCTTCTAATTAACACGTTTTAGTTCAAACAAATGTAATAAATAACATCAAAGACACTCTCAATACATTAAAACCACAGCTAATTTGTTCGATTATAATCAACCAATTATGAAGACGAAGTGTTCAATTCTGGGCAATTTTTTTTTAGTTTAAATATATCCAAGGCTGAATGGTTGGCCGCTTGCCTTGTTAGAAAATTTCTAGATTGATTTTAGCGCCATATGTAGTTTGTTTGGTGCAAAGGTATTTTCGAAACTGCTTGGCTGGTTATTACCTTTAAATCGTAAATCTTCTGCCATAACAGCATCGCTGTCTTCCGGTTATGAATATATGAGAGCTAGATAGTTTTCAGGACGCGCATACTGCATCACCATTCACGTTCTCATTTTGTCTTTTAATATTTTATCTAATTTAGACCAGAAGTTAGATCTTTGTAATAAACAAAAACGTTTCGTATGAATGACCACCAATAGTTTTTTACTAAAAGTTCCATCTTCAATAATCTTTTTTGTTGGAATCTAATTGCATCAAAACCTTTTTGGTGAGACAAATTATACAACAAAAAATTTTGATTTTGCGTTTATCATAATTTCTTTTATAACTTGTTGTTTTTAATTTGTATCGATACAAAGTTCGATTTTTTGGATAAAATGGTCTACTATCTGTTTTAGGTTTTGACAACATCTAATTTGATGTTATTCTGTCGTTTCATAGAGATGTATTTTTCTAAGCCCCACGAGATCGCCGTTAACCAGGTGAATATGTTCAAACAATGTAGGGTTACCGCTGTAGTGGTGTTGTCTTTTATCCATCCTGAAATTAAAGAATAAATAAATATTAGGTAGTTTTTTTACAAACCATGGAAATTCTACTCTATGGACAGTTTGAAATACCTTTAAACTTTAAAAGATATTTCTCAAACAAATTTATGGGCATATACTTAATTAACTATGAATAACCTAATAAAAAAAGAGAAAGGTTATAATTAATATTTTTTTTTAACATTTAGGGTAAATCCAAAACTGCAAGGAACACCGGATGATTTCATAATGATTTTTAGGAACTAACTTGAATAAAATCTAAATGTGTAGTTTGTACGTGTGTGTCGTTAGCTTACGAGATTTTTGAGAGTATTACTTCACTGTTAAGATCATCTTTTGAATTTTTTTTTATCAGTAAATGTTCGCTGTAATCACTGAATAAACATAAGGCGGACCACGGGTACGTTTCTTGCACTTTTGCTCAATAAAATTTTATGTATAAGATAGTAATTGATATCCATCGGTAAATTACGATAATTCTTTAATCCCCCTATCGAAATGAATATAATTTCCCAAGGGCGTCGAAAGTTCAAAATTTTTTTGATTACAGGATTTTTAAAGAACAAAAAAAAAACCTACAAGTTGAAGTTTTCATTCGTTTCGTATTAATTTATACAAATGTAAAGACAATGCTTTCAAAATATTTACAAACAATCATGAATGATTTAAACACAATTTTTAGGGAGTGGTCGCTTGGTTATAACATATTGAAGATCGGTGTAAAAGAAAATATGGTATATAGTTGATGGTATAAGATACCTAACATTTTTTAGAGGTCTTTTCTATTTATGCAAAACAGTAATAAAAATTTAACACAACTGAAAACTGTTATTATCAAGACGTAGACCTAGAGATTATTAATCTCTTCATTCATTAGACAATTATTTTAATTCATAGACATTAAATTGGTATGTTATGACATGTTTTGTGCATTAAGGGATTTACATATAATGAAATAATATATTTAATTTTTTATTACCAACTACGGGTCCCATTGTTAAGTAAACTATTCCAGAAGTAAGCAACTGGATGCCAGTAGCGCCCGGCAGCTTGTGTAATGGTACGTGGGTGGGAATGACTAATGCCATGAACACAGTTCGAAGACCTTTCCCAAATCCTATTATTACTGCTACTAAAAGCACAACTGAGTAGTTTTGCCAGCATGATAAAACTGAAAAAAAAAATAGTTTCACAAATATCGTAAAAGTAGTTACATTTTATATTGCTAGAGAAATATTTACCGACTCTTCCTAAAGCCATAGATAAAACTCCAAAAAGGAAAAAAGAATTATTATCCCAACCAATTTTACCCGCTATGAAGGGTACGCAAAATCTAACGCAAAGGTCGACTCCGGCCAACAGCGACATGAAAAAAGCTACTTGCGATTTTGTTAAACCAAAATCTCCTAGAATAAACGGCGTAAGTATTGAAAAGTTTATTTCATTAAAATTTGCTAATGTAATGCCTAACATTAAATTAATAAAAGTAACATCCTTTAAAAGATCTAAATCGAAGAACAGAGCTACTTTTTGCAAGAAAGTTAGATGCTCTTCTATTTTTTCTTGTTCTGTATGAACCTCTTTCTTCTCATCAAATACATTGTCATCAATTGAATTATTTATTATCAATTTGAATTTATCGTTTTGGGGTTTGTTTTCATTTTCTTTCAAGTACTGTTCTAATTTTAAGGAAGCCTGCTTCAGAACTTCGTTTTCATAATTGAAATTATTAGATTTTCGTCGATGTCTCGTACGGTACGACTGATTGCTATGATTATCTTTAAGGTATTTTTTTTCTTCTCCATCTTCTTGATTTTTTATAGATACATTACTATGGTTGTCTTTATTATACTTCTCTCCGTATTGGCCATCCATTTTAAAGGATTTTATACTTTTACTTCCAACAATATTCTTTTCTGCTTTGTCAGCAATGTATTTTGCTTCTTTTGGATCAATATTCTGCACGACTGCTTTTTCGTCAGCTTTTAAGTCCTGAGGAGCTTTAAGTGTAGGACAATCCTCGATTTCTGATTCAGGAATCTGACTGTCTAAATTAATAGATGTTTTACGTTTTGGTTTAAATGGCTCACGCTCTTGAACTAATGTCCCCAAATTAGCAGACGAGTTCTTTTTAGATTCGTTGAGGTATAAAGTTGATGATTTACGCGACCGATTTTCTAATAAATTTGTCATAGAAGGTTTCTTAGAATTAAGTCGCGAGTTTCGATTAGATCCGTCTGTTGACGAAATTCTACTCTTGGATTGTCTTGACTGACTAAAGTATCCATCATTGGCCCTCAACATCATGGGTACACCAGGATCTGTGATTTCGTAACCAGGGGTAACTGGATCATCTTCATTATAAAGATATTGACTTGAAAAAACACTAAGATTCTTAATTTTCGATACTTGGCTGAAGTAGCCACTCTCCTCAGGCTTTTTATGACTATTTACAAGGTCTGGTGTCAATAACTTCTCTTCGTCTTGTTCTTTTGGTAATTTATAATGCCATTCAATAGGTTGTAGTAATAGCGCGAAAGCTATTGCGTGCAACGAAAGTCCACTTATAATAAAAATTGCTCCAGTTTCTCCGAAAACGGCAAACAAAGCCGTTATTATGTGCGGCCATAACATAGGCCCCATTCCTGTAGTAGTCCACGATAGACCAGTTGCTAGACGCCTTCGTTTTTTCCAATAGGTATTTAAAGCTAGAGCGTTTGCGGAGCTACTAATTCCATATCCAGCACCTGAATAATACAAAACAATTAAACAAGGTAAAGAACAACAACAACCAATAATTATATTTCCCATCATTCATTCAATAGATATATTAAAAGTTTGAACTTACCATAAAGTATTGAAAACGACAATAAATATGTCATGAAATTGTAGGAAAAGGTTGTAAGCATCAATGATATGAAAACCAATACAGCGCCAGTAAGTGATACTTGGCGATAACTAAATGTTTTAAAAACTGGTCCATTTGCTAGTCCTGAAAATGTGTGATGTTCTAAATGTCCTAAGTTTGAAACTATTTTATCACAATAGATCTATCATTTATTTACTAATGCCAAATAATTCAGTCTAAAAAACGTTTTACTTAATGATAAAAACCTAATAATGTCATGCTAAAAGTAGTAGTCCAGGGGTGCAAATTACTAAGTTGGTTTCTTTATTAAATTGTTAAAAAAATGTTAGATAGCTTTTGATTACAGGAAAACTCCTTGTTAAAGATCAGTGACTTTTAGATAAGAGTTACATTCAACAGAAGTTCATAAATTAGCAGAGTTTGGATTTTTTATCACAACATTTTACATTTGGAAGAAAGAATATAAAATATATAATAATTTAAACAGGTGTCAACAGGTATTTTTCGGGAGACGCAATTTGGTGGTGTATACATTTTAACTAATAACTCATTTTAAGGGCATTATCAGTAGTTGTATATGTATGCCATACTAGTAAATGACTGTCTTGCTTGTTTCATTGATTACTTGAATAACAAAAAAACCGGCCGTTATGGTATCAGGGAGTTACCATGCGAGGCGCGTCACGCACCGACGCAAGAGGTTAGCGCTGAGTTCATGTTGATTATGGTAGTAATCTCCGAGCTGGTGATGCCGAGGTTGGAGAACTTGTCCCGAAACAGTAGACCAAACTGTTGCAACATTGGCAGAGCAAATAACTAGATCAGAAATATAAAAATATTGTTAAATATCCGTAATTACTTTTAAGCTTTAAGCCTAAGTTTTAAAATATTTCAACAAAAACAACAAATAGAAGGGTGTGGTATTGGAGTATGAAATACATTGTTATAGATTAAACACTTTTGATAAATTTAACTTTTCAACAATATTTACATAACAAAAATACGATGAGAGTTATTTTGTGCAAGTTAATTTAATGACAATGTACATATTTTATTAATTAGTTTACAACTTAAGCATGTTTGTTGAAATTGTTTTTATCCTTTTGCTTTCAAATATGACCAGGCGCTTACGTTATTTATTAACAAATTAAAATATAAATTTTAATCAATACAATATTTTTTATCAATGCTACGTGGTAAAAATATAAGATCACGTCTAATAAGAGACTGCGCAGCTGTATAGTGGCCCTTGTCCTTCTTTTTTAGAAAGAATATAGTTTTCTTTTAATTATAAAGTAATATAAATAGCACGTAAAATAAATTTGTTGAGATTTATTTCTGGATGGTCTAAATGACCTTACTAAATAGTAAAGTTGGAGAAATTAATATAATGCTAACTCTTCTTGAGAGCTTGATAGTGTTTTTAATTGCAGCTTTTTCTTTAAAGATGCAAATATCAGGATTTTTATTAGAGAACAAAAGTAACGTTAGCGAATAAACTTGTTCTGCGATTACACTGTATATGAATAGCAACCGTAGGACGTAAACAACATATGTTTTTAGAACGGGTCTAGTTGGTATAGGTTACTTGTTGGACTTCGAGCTTTTGCAATAAACGGTGCTTTTGTTAAAGGTCCTGAGATATATTTTTTTTTTGTAATATGTAAAAAGTGTATAATTATTGTATAAACATTAAAAAGTAATTTCTACATTAAAAATCTTTGCAACATTTTTTTTGTAAAAACATTCATTAAATTACGATACCACTTTGTATGTTGTAACATTTTTCAATAATTTCAATTCAAGATGTAATGTTTCAATAAAATAAAAGCTTCTGTACTTGAGTAAGTATTAAAAATAATGCAAAATAATTCTTCAATTTGTTTGTTTAGTATTGCTTGCGTAAAACAATTTGCGCATTTAATTTAAACTTTGTACGAGGATTTAAACTTCACGAGGTTTTTAAAAAAAATATCACTCACATTAGAAAATCCTGCTGCTATCACAATCATCCAACCCCAACCACCGTCTGGTGGAATAAAATCGTCATCTTTCTCCACTTTAGATTTTATTCCTTTTGAAGAGCTCACCATTTTTAAAATCTATAAAATTTTAGAGTAATGAGAATAAATTCTTATCAAGTATTAAGTACATTAATAACACACTACACTACAATTATAGCATTTTAATTTTTTTAAACTTATCAACATAAAATGACACAGCTAATTTAGAGCAGCACCAATTAATAAATGGCAATCAAAGCTACAATAATGTAACGAAGAGAACTGATTACTTATATTTCTCACTATTCAGAGACTCATTCAACGGAATTGTTTATAGAGATGTGCATGTATCTAGAACGCAACTTTTAATAAAGAATAACAGAATCATTACTCCTCTGTAATAAATACGCAGTTGTGAAGTACACATAATACATTTAATGAACACATAAGCACATTTCGAATCTTATCTGCATAATACAGGTTTAAATGTCGTTCAGAGTCAATGGTACTTATACATTTATTACAGTGATATGTATTATAATAAGATCAATTCTTTACTTTATTGTTGAATGATTATAATAAAAAAATTAGGAATAACAATATCCGACACATTACCACATCGCGCTTAATCTTCTGTGGAATACCTGATCTGATTTATCGGTCTGAGTTTCTGTTTCACTAAGATAATGAAACTACAACTACGAGCCTATGGCCACATATATAATATAGGCAAACGTATCACTAACCATCAGGTGAACGCCTTGCTTCTTTTGTTAAAAAAAAATTAAAAATAGAGAACAGGCAGAATTGGGCCTTATTGTAAACACATGTACATGTTTAAATTATAACTCATAACATTTCCCTTAAGGATTTAACAAACCAATAGCTATGTTTATAATAACTATTGTAGCCCATCTAAACCATATAACGTACTGGTAAGTTGCACAAAATTTTAGCTGTTTTACAATGTTAATTATGTAATTAATATTAAGGGTATTTTCATTTTCACTAGCGTCATTTCATTAATAACGAGAATTATTCTAAATTATGCCATATTGCTTGCGATCTTTGTACTAAACACGTCTAACACTATATATTGGACATACTACGTACATAGGTATTAATTTGGGTCATCTATTTGAAGATTACGCGATTCATAAGGCCCGTTATCACTGACATTAACCGGCAAAGGTCTGTTTAATTTTGTCGGGTCATTGACATAAACATAACACAAAACTTTTATCTCATTAGTTATGATACTTTGCTTATTGTAGGAGCAGACCTAACAGCATAAGGTAAAAATATAATTGTCTGTAAAAATGTCATTTAACAATTTTCATTATTTTCATGATTTTATCGCATATTATCATTGGTGGTAGGACTCTGTTGCCGGAGACTAACTAGGCAAGTACCACCGCAGCGCCAATTTCTGTCGGCAAACAGTAAGTGAAAACATCAGATTTTGGGTTAGAAGGTCATTGTACCTACTGAAATTACTGGGGTAACGAAACTTTACATCTCATGGCCTGTCAATGGGCACAATGTGATAAAGTATATATGATTGTAACTAGCTTAGCTAATGTCTTGCTCGTCTGATTGCTTCAACGAATAAAAGGAAAAAAATATCGTATAAAGTAATTTGTATACTTAAGAAAACTATACCGTTTTTAATTTTTAGATTAATGAATATTAATGTGCTTACGTAAATATGTTTTTTTGTGTTAACTCTATAAAATGTAAGTTCTTTATCTGATGCATGTGCATAGCATAGTACTTATTTATATGTATATATATGACTGACAACATAACTCGCAATAGTTGCTAACAAATATCAATTGACAAGCACTATCTAATCATTAGTAAATAATACCATTAAAATTCATTTATTTCTGTAATTCCAGCGATTGTGGTGACTAACATGCGCATTGATAGTGTCTGGAAAAAAGCCTAACGCTCATATTTAAGTAGAGCTAATCCTGGAAACATTTATTCCTACAATAAGCTGTTTCGTATTTCTAAAAACTGTTGCATATTTAATACCATAATTCACTACAGAACTAAAAGTTATGTAAATATTTTTATAGGGAGCTTATTTATTACAACTTACAGTTATTAAATCAGAAACAACAAATTTTTCTTAAAATATGTCACTATTTTAGAAAAATATACATAATATATGATTTTTCTAAAATGTATGTTATTATTATATGTTAAAATGTTAATGTTATATATTTTAGAAAAATTAAGCATGTTCTTCAAAAATTACTTTTATAATTGTAAAAAATAATATAGATTTTTTACAACCTTTTTGAAAAAAGGTCATAATCATTCGCATTGTAATAGACACTGCATAATTCAAAAAAATTAAAGATTAAAAAAAAAAAATATATGAATGTGTTACTTACTACAAAATTTTAATATTTAGTAAATATCACAAATTTCTTAATATTTTAATGTCGTCCTTTCTTCTTACAGAACAATAAACAACTAAACAAAACTAGTCTCTCAGACACAACTCGTCAGTTTATTCGCCATTCTGCGTTTATTATATCTACTACGTATCGTTCGTACTTTATACCTATTTAAAATAAACCAATTCTTATCTTATTGATAGATATAATAAAACATTGAATTGCATTGGATAAATGTAGTTTTTAGGTAATGTCGCTGTGTCAACTTCATTCGTTATGTACCATCGAATTACAGGTGTTATTTCAATAAAAAGATAATCTTGTTTCATTCACCATACGAGGTTCCAGTAAAAAAAGGAATTGAGATAAATGTGCAAATTAACACAGATTTTAAGAATATTTTTTTACAGCGTAAATATTGTTTGCGAATTGATAACATCCTCTCGTCGGTTTTAAGGTTTAACTGTAAACAATCACTGCAAAGTGAAAACTTAATTCCAAATACACATTTAAATTGAAGACAAATGCCTTTTATAAATCTTTAACTTTGTTCCTTTTATTAAAACTTCGCTGTTTTTGGGCAGTAGTAAACAAGTTGCCGCCACTACAGTGCGTAGTGTCGTGGGTTCTAAAAACACTACTACGTAATTGATTAAAATGAACAAAACGTTTAGGATAGTCATGATTTTGCTTATTTAGACATTTACAGTTACTGTTTGTCAAAAATGAATTTTTTGTATAAAAAAAAGTCACTACATATATTTTGAAAGGAAATATCTGAACTATTAAGATGTAAATGAAATGTTTTCTTTTTGGCTATTATAACTTGAAAATATATACTAATACGTAATTGATTAAAATGAAGAAAATGTTTAGGATACTCATGGTTTTACATATTTAGACATTTACAGTTACTGTTTGTCAAAAATGAATTTTTTGTATAAAAAAAAGTCACTACATATATTTTGAAAGGAAATATCTGAACTATTAAGATGTAAATGAAATGTTTTCTTTTTGGCTATTATAACTTGAAAATATATACTAATACGTAATTGATTAAAATGAAGAAAATGTTTAGGATACTCATGGTTTTACATATTTAGACATTTACAGTTACTGTTTGTCAAAAATGAAATTTTTGTATAAAAAAAGTCCTTACATATATTTTGAAAGGAAATATCTAAACTATTTAGATGTAAATGAAATGTTCTCTGGTTGGTTACTATAACTAGAAAATATATAGTTCATGAGGTCTTTACTAAGGTGTTGCTGTTAAGTTTATAATGGTATAATTGGTTTATACTGTTATTTTCAATTCCTGTGCAAAATGTGTGAATTGTGCAGTAGTATGTGAAATTTATAAAATTACTAACCATTTTTGTGTTATATTTCGTATCTAGAATTATAGCTGACTGAAGGAAAAATCCATGTGCACTTATGTATCTGTCTCATAAATATTACCAATGGCAATTGTTTTCAATATCACTCCAAGGCATATAGGAAGGTAAAGAGAACTAAGGCCCATTTTTGAGTTTATTTTAGTGTGCAGCTCTGAGCGCCTACGTATATGTGATATAAGTTTTACTGCTTTAAGGAGTGGTTTTCTTGAGTGGAGCTATGTAGAAAATTACCACATATCTACAAACAACAAATAAATTTTAATAAATTAATATCTAATACGTAATTCTAATGTTACTACACATCATTGGTGGTATAGTGTTAAAAAAACAGGTACATTATGATAATACTAAATAATATATACAGAAACCTATTTAAAAACTAGCCTTATCTAGAAAAATGTTTTTAACATTGTGTTTAACATAATTGATCTCTCAGTAGCTTTTAAATAATTGTAATGTATTTTATGAATATTGTTAAATGAATGTTTTGTGAAATCTTTACAAGTTTCTGAATTTAAGTTTACAGGTCTAGGTAAGGAAAATGAATCTTAATGATTCTATAGGTCATTCTAGGATACCATTACTAATGCATCGGGGACAGGATATCATTTTTGTTGCACTCTCATAGCTTAATTATCAAATATCTACTTCATTTAAGTTTCATTGGTAGTCTTAGATTTAATTTGGGATCTTTTTATACTATCCACAAATTTAATTTCTAACTTGTTTGTTGCTATTATTGGTATTGGTTTATTTACCAGTTTTGTAATCTGCTGCATGTGTTGCTGATGAAGCATTTGACTTTATATAGGGTAGTAAGGAAATTTTTAGTTTCTTTAGGAAAATGTTGAATCTTTACCCCTTTGTAATTTTTTTAAAGGTATTATTTTTCTCTGAACATGTTGTAAATTTCTTCCTTTCTCTGTAGCGGTTTTATAGAATTTACGGAATATCCAAAAAGTGTACATGGCCATCATATTTTGCAAGTTTTTTTAGTCTTAAACTATAATATTTATTTACTTTAAAATACAAGTCTTAAATGACTTTTGAAACAGCGCGCTGATAATGATAAATTGTGTGATCTAATGTATTAGTAAACATTCCACATAAGAAAGCGGACCGGTGTCACCAATGTAGAGCAACTGTGGCAAAATGTGGCTTAAGATAGGCTCAAATTCGAAAATCTGATAGCTAACTTCCAGTAATAGATAGACACTTATATAGGGTGGTTAAATTTTATGGGTTGATGTTGATTTCGAATAAAACACAAATTTCCAAATGAAAAAAAAGATAGTCCAAATTTTCCAAATGAAAAAAAAGAGTCCAAATTTTCGATGACGCTGAGGCGTAATTGAGGTTTTATGCCGTTAATGTGCCGAATTATCTCATCCTTTAGCTGTTGAACTGTTCCTGGCTTATCGACGTACACCTATTCAATTTTTTTTTTTATTCTACTATGCGACGAGACGAGCAAGACGTTCACCTGATGGTAAGTAATACGCTTGCCCATGACAACGTGGTGCTAGTTAAGATGGTACACACTGCACCACATTGCGCTCGTCGCCTGAGACATAAGGTGTTAAGTCTCGTTACCCCAGTAATTACACTAGCTACAGCGCCCTTCAAACCGGAACACAGTAATGTTTGCACACTACTATTTGGCGGTTGAAATAGGAGCTGCGGTGGTACCCATCCAGACGGTCTCCGGCAACAGAGACCTACCACCTGGTAAATCAATTGCACCTTGTAAGTTGTAATATCTTTCCATGGTTCAAATTGAGTTAGTCTGAAGATGTCAAATAAAATGCAGAAAAAAACTTGACGTTTAGGTGTGGTTCACATTCAACATCGGCCCTTAAAATTTAACCACCCGACATCAAGAAAACAGTATACAAAAGTACTCTGAGCAGTGTGAGAAGTAACATTCCACTGACAGCTGTTACCATTTTTTCTTAAATGGAAGTTTTTCCAATACACGCAGTATTGTTTATGCTTTTATAAAGACATGCGCCCAAATTAAATAAAAAAGGTAAATATCAAGATTAACTACTAATTTCATAATATATAAGGTTACTTTGTGACGATGGCGACCCCATTATTTTCTTTACTTATAATATCTTGGTGTACAAAAAACAATTATGAAAAATAAACCTTGTGAGTTATTATTGAATAAATGGATATAATTACAAAACAGTGTTAGGAATACGTTACGAATTTGATCTGCCTGTGTGAAACATGTTTATATTTTCTCTATTCCATGTTTATGTTTAAATTCAAAACGATTTTTTTTCTTAATTAGAAATGGTTTTGTCATACAATTTTATTTCTATCAAGTAATAGTGTATTGAATAAAACTTACTAACATTTATTATTTTTCCTTGTAAGTCTCTTTATGAAAAAAGGCACTACGAAATATATATATTACACTTACAAATATTTAAGCCTAATAACACGAAAGCGTACTTGATACCAAATATTTGGTTTTATAATCTATTGGCATAAGTCCGGTCGTCCCTAGTACACATTTATTGTCGCGGAGGTTTTACTCTCGCACAGTTTATGTTTTATAAAAGGGTTAAGTTTAATACAAAAAAATACTCTGTGTTTTTCTACAATTTCTTTTAAAATTTCAAAGTGTGTATAAATACTTGTATTTTCATTTTTATTTCATCAAGTGATTGCATTGTTTGTACATTTCCGAATTTTAGAAAGATGTTTTGAGATTTAAATTTTATTGACTAATCATTTATGGGAAATTACTTTGAAAAAGTAAGTACATGCGTTTTTTTTGTTAATATTAGTATTAATAAAATTACTCTGAAATTTTTGAAACATCCTAAAGAATTTGTTTTTAAGGTACACTTTAATTGTATGCATGTAGGTCAAATTACATTGCATTTTATGTTAATAATATTGTTAGGAATGTTACTAAAGATTTTAGACTCAAAAGCAATAAGTGCATGTTTTTACAAAAGCTTGCATTTTTTAATTTCTTTAATATATACATGCATATATTTTTCTTTTGAATTCAAAAAGCTGGACGAAAACAAGGCTTTAAAAATGTTTTAGGTTTGCATAGTATGCAACCATGTAATACAATCTAATTAATGACTGAAAAAGCATACAAAACAAACTTTGTGTCTTTTATTATTACAATAATCAGCTTTTCCAAATATCTAAATAAATATTATTTATATCCTAAGTTTTAGCTGTTACAGGGCCACTTGATATTTAAGTGTCTATAGAGTACAAGCTTTGTAATCTTGTTGAACTCTTGGATTCTAACCAAAATAGCAGCATCCTGGTGTAATAATTTTAACATCAATTTATTATAATATGAATCAAGAATCAATAATTTTTGAAAAGTTTTAATTCTCACAAAACAGACTGGTGTTTTTTTTCATTTTATGCATAATGAATGATGCATTCATGAATTATGATAAACTTTGCATGGTAATGGGTAAAAAGTCATACAGAACTTTTAGTTCCTTTTTTAGAAGATATTAATACCCATTTGTTTATAAATAAAAATTACAGTATTGAAACATCAACACACTTATGATGGACTTTGACCATATCAATGGCAATATTTGAAAAGTGCTTATAAATATAGTTCGAGAAAAATATATTGAAATTGTATGTACATTTTTTCTAAGTATTTTACTTGGGTAATAGTAGAATAGATTTAAACTCAAAAACAAAGTTTCTATAATATTCCTACTTTCAATATACTGGATTGATTTGATGAAATTTGTCTTATATCATTAAATTACAGAGTTATGTATTAGACAATATGCAAGTTGAGATATGGAGTGCTTTTTAATTTTTTTAATCAATGAAAAAAACACTGATTTTAATTAAGAAATTGCAATTTCTTTATTGCCTGGTACAAATATTGTGTGCACTTCTGATCACTCTTGATCATAAAAATCAATATTGTTTCGAAATTTAGAGAATAAATTTATGATTTTAAATTTGTAGGTTTAGATCTTTGTGGAAAATTCAAATCACAATAATAAAGAGAAATTAAAATTGATACGGTCTCTGGAAATTTATGTATATTTGATAAAAAAAAAGTAGTTGTAATTGTTAAACAAAAATATACAACAAATTTTATCATTTAGCTTGTAAGGAACCACAAAGGTTTATAGTACAGCTAAAAAATCTACAACGGAAGCATAACAATAGGCACTTATTGGTTACTCATTAAGAACATTTTCAATTTAAACATATAATTAATAAACTGTTTTTCCGTGAAATAAGTGTGCGTCGTCAGAAAAGCTTGTTGTTTGCCTAATTCCTTCACGTTTGCAAGTTCTTACTCCTACGTGCTTCGTATCTCGTAAGCTTTGTTATGATGACGTCATAAAGTACATTGGCGTCCCCGCTCTAAATCGACATTTAAGAGACAATGCATCGATAATGTCTCAGTCTTTGAATCATTGTTGGAGTAACGGAAGTAGCCTATACCTCACCTCTACACTCCAGTTTGGTCGTTTATCGAAATGTTACAACTTTCTGTTTATACTGCATATATCAGGTTAGTATAAAAAAGTGCTAAATTATTCATTGTATTCACTATACTTATTAATTGATGTTAATTTTTATCACGATTTTACGACTATACATACAAAAATAATGAGTAAATTTTTTAATGTACATACTTTTTGTAAGTTTTATTGTATTATAATTTTTTGTATATATATTTTAGGGTTTTAATCTATAACAAACCATAAATAACAACGTAGTGTCATTTATATCCTGTGATCACAGAAAGTCGAAAGCTTTGATAGGTTTTTGTATAGTGTTGTTTAACCAGTATCCTCGTTCTTATATAAATTACGTTTCGTTTCCATTACTCATAAGAAATACTACAACAACATCATTTTGCTTTACGTTTTTTTCTGCGAACGACATGTATCTTATTACGCCACATTTAATTTGAGTTTTCATGACACATTAAATCAAAAAGGTTAATTTTATTTATTGTGTTATACTAAATATTTATATGCCTCTCCACTCAAATTCTCGCATTATGTGTGTACTGATATGTTCAGCCGAGTTCGATTTAAAAGTCTAACATATGCAACAGTACTGATACAGTCTCTTTGCTTCTATATGACATCAACTCCGCAGAAATTATTGTATGCTTCATGCAAACAAATGGGCTCGGCGTTGCCATCCTTTATCTAATTTGTAATGCTTGTGAAATAATATCGGAAGTAATGTCGACACGACGTCGTAACAAATACATTAATAACAAACAAAAAGTATAATACTTAATATTGACTTTGATACTGCTGTAAACATTCGGCAATGACGAGAGAGAACCCATTATTATTTAAAACAAAATTTGTTAATAAAAAAAAGAGTAATGAACAAATTTATCGTCTGTTTTATATCTTACCGTAAAGATATTTATGTGAATAAATGAATTTATGCATTGTGTTTCATGGGTGTAATAAACACTTAACTTTTTCGTTAAGCTTTTGTATTAAAATTTTCGTACGCTTGTCATGTTGACGCCATATGCTTATTTTTAACCACTGATCTGAAGGTGGTTGTTATAAATTAAGCGTCTACATTTTAATGAGCTCTAAAACTGAACAATTTTCCCTACTGTTATTTTTTAAATATTCACGATCAAGAGTGTTTTTGACTATAGAAATCTACATATCTGATCAGCTGTTAAATATTACTACAGCTTTTCTAGTTCGTCGCAAGTATTTTGAAAATGCATGAGATGTTTATTAAAGTGCGGGACAGTTAAACGTTTTAATTTTTGTTTGGCATGAAATAAGCTTGAATATGTAGAGATTAAATATATCTAACACTTGCGTGCAGCATGTTTTTTTTAATGGAGAAAGTCGCCTAGATACCAGTAAGATCTAGTTTGTCTTTGAACGGTGTTCTTTGCGACTAGAAGAAGGCACTACGATCTGACCCACCCAACGTTATGTTACGAGGTCTTTTTAGTCGTTACCTTACTTTCAATGACTATTAACAAGTGTCCGTTAATAGATTATGTGTTTGTTACGATGTCGTACTTCACTCTAATTTTTTTAAGAAACTGAATGAAACTGTTTTAACAGAAGAAATTGTAATATTTTTTGACCATATTACAGTTATCCATTTTTTTTATATTGTATTGCAGTTTCAGATATTCAATTACTTTGGTAATTCAATCTTTCTTCAAAAAAATTTAAAAAGAGTTTAATAACTGTCACTGGCTTTCATTATCAAATAGATTTTGTTTAAACTGAATTAAAGTTTTATTTATAATGAACTTAGATCCCTGAACTCACTTCTATTTCATTACAATGTTACTACGACCTTGACTTAGCTCTACATGTAGCGATTGCGTCATGTAAGGATGCATTATATTATGTAATAATATACATAACAGATTCTATAGGGAAACACTTGTTTATAGAGTAACATTTAAACTATGTGAATACCTAAATGGAGAAAAGAGACTGAACATCTTGTCTCTAAGCGATCGAGTACAATGTGATCTGTTATTATCTCACTTAGCGCCAAATTGTACTTCATCATCATCATCATCATGAGGTGCCTTCTTCAAATTGTACTTGCGTATCACTTAGCATCCAGTGTACTTCGTCTAAGTTTTGTTCGTCTCGTTTTAAATATTGTTTATATTTGTACAAATCACGACAATTATACCATGGTTCGATCAAAGTGAATCAAACGGATATTTGTCCCGTTTGAACCGATAGCATTTGACGGCACCGGTTACCATTTATCCCATTGCTTCAAACTTGTACTCGAACTTATTGGTAATATATATTTAACACCGATATACGTAAATGCTCATATCTATAAGTTTTTCAACGTTATCATCACCACGTTTTGTTTTCGCTCAAACTGTCGAGTGTCGACTGCTTTTCACGTGATATTGTGTAAGTGGCTTGATACGTTACAAAAGCAATGATAACAAAAGAAAATGTACCCGTTTGCCTTGACAGGGCACTTGATGTACGGCCGGCCTATCGACCGACAAAATTGTGAGTGCTTCTACGTAAGATTATAACGTTTACATTTACATTGTAAGATACAAAGATAAAATAAGAAGTGTTAAATAAATAAAGGTAGATACATTTGAAGGTTTTTTTTTTGTTATATTATACGGGCAATGTATATAACAAAACGATGTGGTTAGCAATTATATGCGTCGCCATAGCTGATCTTTATACTAATGCGGTGTTTTTTTCACGATAATCGAAATTCTATGTGAATAAAACATTTATGTATATAAACTTGTATGTGTGGATGTACATATTATACATTCTATTACCGTGTAATGTATACATTATAATACATACAAAGCATTTAATAACGTCAAATAATCTTGCGTTATTTCTGTCGTCGTTATTTATCTTAATTATTCAAGTATAAAACCTGTTCCTTAGTTATCATGCTTCGTAATTTTTATAAAGAAGCAATGAACAAAGCCTAACTTAAATTTATTTTTATAAGTTACTTATATAACATATAGTTTAGACAATTCAGCTCAGGGAAATCCTGAATTCGCTGATGCTGTTAGTCGCTAAAAAAAAGTGAAATACATTATCGGAATATGTTTAAGTTGGATACCGCTTTGCACTTTGCGATTAATTCATTGGTGGTCACAGAAATCCCGTGTACATTCGTTTGACGTGTTTAAATTCGATACAATTTGATTTATGACGTAAACAATATGCAAAGGAAACATTTTAATAATTTTCAATTAAGTTTAATGAACAATGAAGACAAAGTTTGCGGTTGTACTTATGTTATTTGGAGTGAAAATCTTTGCGGGAATCTTTTGTCCAGCTGTGACTGTCTATTGATTGATGATGGTGTTCTTTCATCTGCAAATCGAAATACATGAAAGAATATTAAAAATTTTGTTATAAAGAAAACTTTCTGTTTACTGCTTAATTTACTGATTAATATACACTATTGATAATGACAATGCGGGCTGTTACATGAAGCACATCGACCCCTTGTGTTCAAAGTGCAAAAAGAACGAAATGATGATTAAAAACTATTCAAGCGTAATTCTTCTCAGTATTCTCCGTATCAATATTATAACCAAAATATTTAATTGTAACTGTATTGTAATCATAAGTTATTTCCCGAATTCGGGTTAGACTGAATCATCGAATGTAAGAAAATAGGTTATGTATTGTCTTCTGATACAAATATGATGAATCATATTTACTGCGGGGACAGCAAATTCCTGTTACTTCAGAGGATAATTTACAAATTTGATCAGCAAATGTGTAAAGCAGGAGTTAATTAATGTTTATATTATCTTTATGACACAAAAAACATGAAAATATTTTTAGTATTTATTATATTTAAAAAGCTTTTTTTTCTGTCCATGATTTTCAGGTGCTGAATGCTCCTCCTGGAACCTATGTTATATAGATAATACAATAAATGATAAATAAGTCGTTGCGATTATAATTTTGTTTATTATTTTAAATTGAATGAGACGAACAAAACGATGTGTTATAGTTTTAAACTTATGCAATACGACGTACCATTTTGTGTTTCGTCTTAGCGTGGGTTACCATACCACAAGGCGTGGAAAGTTTTTTGGTCAGCTGAATGACTGCGCGAAAAAAAGACCACAAAAACTTGTGCCGAATAACGTGTTGGTGGCTCACAACTTTTTTACTTTCATACATTCTCGGTCATGGTACGTAAAGTTGAGGGTTGTGTAAAATCATGTAGCGTATTTAAAACTTTCATTGTTCATTATATTTCGTTATCAGCAACACTATCACGTCAACATTAACCAACGCCTGTATGAACTAGCATCGGGTGCCGACATTGCAATCTTATGTTCTCTCATTTCATTACATCAACAGAGTTCAATTTATTCCCGTAGCAATGCAATGTGAGAACAAATTGGAACATACATAATTGTCATATACCTAAGACACTTCATCGATTACTGGTAACAATTAGAAATAAACTGTATGAAGAGTGTATAGGCAGATTGTGTGTACAATAGTCTTTTAATGTCCATGTTGCAACTTCTAATGGTAATGTACGATAAAAGTGGAAGGGATATTTTTATCGTACATTTTCTTTTAACCAGCTGATAAAACTAATCTACTAATGCTATAAAAACATTTGTCATGATGTATGTACAAGCTTATTCTATTTTTATTTCAAATCCTATTGACCCAAATTCCTTTTATATACTGTTTGTTCCAACTCGCTTTATTAAATAAAATAATCTTAATAGATGTTGTTTTATAATGATATGATCAAATTATCCGCGGGCTGTTGATGATGATCAAATTTGTATAAAAAGTTGAGAACAATTTTCGATTTTAATGTTGTAGTAGAGAATAATATAAAGCAGGGAAAAACTCATGCAAAGGTTTTTTTCTAAAACTAAACTCTTTGATATACAAAATGTTGAATGTTTTTTTTATAGTGAGACAGGAATTTTGGCATCGATTCACAGTATTTAAATTATCTATTAATTAGGCCATTTATTTTTAACCTATTTTACAAGTATTTAGAAAATCTTTATACTATTCGCCGTTAAGGATAAATTTTAAAAATAACTTTTTCGAAAATTTTCATTCACTACCTGTACCTCATTTGCATCTGTTTGTGAACATCATTTATTATTTTAAACTGAGTACGCGACGAAAATAGTGTTACTAAGCTATTGCTTCGCATTCACAATATATCGTGTATTTTTAGTTGTTCACATTTTCATATCAATGTCATTTTATTATTATGCAGATAAGTTCTGTAAAGTAGCTTTATAAAATTATATTTAAAATCTAAGAACATGACTTAACAATTTTTCAAGGCAAACAGCATCTCAGTTTGCATAATTTTTTTTTTCATTATTTCGCAATATTGGCACATTTCTTTATTTAATCAGCATATTTTAAATTATACAATCGACCATCGCATTTCTGATACACTTGTTTTTTACGATTAATCGGAACATACAGTGTAATTACAAATGAGGTTATGCTTTACGATTGTTCAAATTGTACGCGCACGCTAACGCATCATTGGCCGCTGCAATATGATAATTGTACGTAAATAATAGTTTCTAATAAGCACTAAATTACCCTTAAAGTACCACATAACATGTTATGTGTGCATAGTTAACTTGTAAGTTAACTCGTCATTCGCGGCGCACGACGACTTGCATTCGCTCTTGACATAGCTACGGACGTGTCGTTGCTCTTGTAGCGAAACGCTGAAGCTGTCGCCGGGTGTAATGTTTGACGCTGGCGCTGACCTCGTGGTGCCGGCACGTGGTCGGCGTCCGCACGAAACGGTCGCGTGATACTCTCCGTCCCCTTCGTGCAAGCCGCCTGGAGGCCTTAGGCTGTTCACACACTGCATACAAATAATATTTTCTTAAAACAGGAACTGAACACGTTTCGTCTAATACATCTTAATTTCGAATATATCTCTTGGACTAAGATAATCTTACTAACGTTTGAAAACTTCAAATTTCAGAATTCATGATTGAAAATCATGCAACAACAATTTCGTTACTTTGTTTAAAATGTACATATTGAATCAAAACTAATTTGCTTTTGTCTAAATGTAGTTCTAGAACCATAAACTATTATAAACTCTTTATGTATCAGAACAAAACATTTTCGACTGACTTTGTATCGGAATTGCAAAAGATCTTGACTCAAATAATATTACTTAAATTAATAATCTTTTTTTCTATGAGGTGACGTAAAAGGTTTGTTTCAGTCACTTCTTCGACACTACAATTATTATAATAAACTTGATAATAATTTTTTTTTTGACATATACTGAAGCAATTTTACAATTTTTTTACTATATATTTGAGAAATACATAGGCAATTTTTTGCGATGTTTTTTATAGGGAACTTTATTTTTTTAGTTGGATAAAAATCAAAACTTATGATATTACCGTTTTTAGTTTAAATGTAATGTATCACCGTTTTAACCCAACGCGCTGTATATTGTTTATATACACACGGGTCAGCAACCGGCGCAGTTAGTTCGTGTATTATATATTATAATTTCTATGTTATAATATAAATTAATATGTTGATAACTTAATTATGAATTTTATATTAATAATCAATTTAAGGAATAATCTAGCGGAGTTCTGGATTACGCCGTGTGTAGTATTCTTATATCTCTGCTCAGTTTAGAAAACGTTTTTAATGTTTATATCTATAGCTTCAAAAATTGCGCACTAAATAAATCTGAAACTGTTATAAAAATTGACGTGCACTCGTTTATAAAAGTCCTTACAACAAGTAATCCGATATGGTTTCTTTGCTTTTAATCAAATCAAAATTATTTGGTGGATGTTTTGACGTTGTTATATTGGTGTTGTGGTTTAATGTCCCCGATTGTATTTATACTAGACGTATGAATGTTAATTTTTATCAGTTTTATATTGCCAAAGGGCTAACTATATTTGTTAATAAAAATATGGGTTGTAAACTGTTGATCTTAGAGACCAACATTGAATGTGTTTAGGATCTTATTGCTATGTTATACTCATGATAAGTAGCGCCCTTTTGTGTTATCACATGACGTTGTTTATAAACTATTTCGTTATTTCTCTTTATTGTTAGTTTCTTGTCTAGGGCTTTTTTAACCGAGGTCACCGCAGCGTTCATTTCTGTTGTCAAGCAGTATACGAGGACTCGTGTTACTGCTTAAAGGAGTCTGTAGCTTGGATTGCTGAGGCAATAAAACTTTAAACCTTGTGTCTTGATCGAGCCCTATGCGCAGTTTTTTAAACGTCCTTACAAGTGCAACTTCGTTATGACAGGCATATCAATTACCACCAAGTGAACGTCCTCTCCGTCTAGACGCTGCGTCGTAAAATATGTGTACTGGTATTATGAATTTTCTTCTTTAGTTGTATATGTATAGATACAGTTATCAGAATTACTCATTACTATATAATGACTTATTTTGATTCGTGCTAATCACTGTATGCGGCAGTGTCATATGATTTAATCACATGACACTGTGTCCGTATCTGTTCTTTCGATGCGACAGTGTAACACTTTGATAACTAGTTAAAATTGAAATGCCGTACTCGTATTAATGGTCATCAATTTAAGCCCTTTCGAGGCATTAACCTCTCGTAAGTTGAGATGATTGGTGAAGTAGCAATCGTTTGGTGTACTTAAACCACCACTAAATTTGTTCTATTTATGGTCATTTTTGTGTATCTCCAATACTAAAACTTTAGTAGTATAATAGGCCTGGTACTTGCTCTCTCCGTGTGCGAGAAACGTTAGATTATCCATCATTGCTTTAACGTCGCGTGTCGTAAAAAGTTTATTAGAGAAAACGACTCTAGGAAATAAGAACAGCTTTAATGCCTTCAAGCCTTTATCAATTCCTGTCTTCTTGGGCAGGCTTATGTTCAGCACTAGATAATAGGCTAAAGTTATGATTGTGTAATTTTTAAACTAAGAAAGTTAATATGATGATTGTTACAGGTAAATAGGTGACAAAGGCTGAAAATGACGGTGGAGAAGAGTAAAGGTTCATCGCAGAAGATGCCGCCGGCGACGAGGAAGGTAGCGCCGGACGGCGGGTGGGCGTGGATGGTATGCTTGGGAGTCAGTTTAGTTAATGTAAGTTTGTGTATTATTAACTACCATGTCAAGAATACCTACCGCTTATTAATTCTTAGTTTGGGTTTGCGCTACAATCTGTCTGACTTTGCTTAAGTGCATTTAGTAAGAACTCTTTATTACTTCCCGGATGAGATTATTAAGTTGCGTAAAATTAAAAACTTTCAGCCCTTCTTTCCACCTTAAAGTTTTTGCATATTAAGCTTAAATGGAAGGTATAACAAGTTTGGGTTTTGAGCAACTTGTCTCACGCAATATGTACGTTACTAAGAGTTTTCATTGTCTAGTTTGCGTTACATCTAAGTTTAACTTCATAGTAAACAAAATTCATTTTGTGTATTGAGGAGGTAATAACTTATTCAACATCTTTGAAATGAAAACGTAAATGCTCGTGCAAAACCGTGTATGATTTATACGTGAAAGTAAGTCGTAATAAGATTTAAACTGGTTGTTGTTCTGCCGCGTTAGTTATAAAGTAGCTGTACAAATTAATGTATTTTTATGACGAATATATTCGTCATTATAAAATTGTTAACCGTATTAAAGAGAGAAAAATTTTTATCGATTCCTATAAATTCTTGACAATAGACAGTAACATTTTTATGCGACATTTATTTGTTTTAAGTCCTATTCTTTCTGTTTGAAATAATTAAGATAACTGCTTGTCGCTACTGCACATGCAGTCTTTTATAACGATTATACATTGTTGTTCACGTCAATACAGAAGCGGTCTTTCAGTAAAATTGAAAGCGAGAACGATAGCTTAACAGTCACATGCTCTGCCGTCGCATGCTGTCTATCAGGGCTGTCATCAAATGTAAATAATCAAGCAAGTTAAATAATTTACGTATCATATATTAAAGTACAGGAAAATCTATAAATACGGATTAAATGATTTGACTAAACATAAATTATAATGTAAAGAAATATATACTCCGTCTATTTTGTTATTGCCTCATAGCATATTAAAGAAAACTTAACGAAGTATTATACTAAAACAACCTCTATACTATTTACAAATCTTATCAGCCATTTCTTAATACGTTAACCGATATTTAATTGATTTTTATTTTCGCATTTTTATTGTCCTGTTCTTTGTCATGAATAATAAAGATAATTTATAACGTGTATTAATTTTTTTTTTGTTTCTTCTACTATAAAAATATATCGTGTTTTGCCTTAGTAATAATTATTCAAGTAAATTGTAAGTTACAGACAACCCTAAGACTGACACAATTACTTTTGTATTGGTGCACTCGATACTGTATGTTACTAATAGTAAAGAAACAATCGATATGACAATGAAAATATTTTTTTTCTCGTTTTATTCATTAACAATTCACGCTGATTGGAAAACTGACATAAGTATCAGTTTTAAATTATCTATAATAAATGTCAAGTAAATATTTATCTGTTACTAGAAAAAGACTTTCCGTTAAGAAGCGTTAATAGGTAATAAACATTATGTTAATTTCTATTAACAATTCGCTTACATGCTTTTCTATTGAGAGTTAAAAAATAATAGTTATTACTTATCAGATAAAGTACTCACGAACTTATGTATGTGTGTTTAAATAAAACCACTAAGTTTAATTACTTTTGAAACATTTATAATGCTACAATGGTTTTTAGGCGGTACTTGGCAACTGGCATCTTGATCTTTACCTTACGGTTTTAAGGTGTGAATGTTATGACGTAAGTTGTGAAACTAATGTATAAATTTACAGTCATGCGGTATGTATATGCGTTGTAAAAAATTCCATAAAACATGTCTTGGGTATTCCGTTGTAACTTGATTGATAACATTAGCTTAGTGACTTTGATGTCATCTTTTTGTTTAAATTTTTCGTATTGTCATTTGTAACATAATAGATGACCTTTGTTTACTTTGGTTTGGACCTTGGTTAGTACTTGTATCAATCTTTATTCGTATTGCGATGGTAATGTAAAATTTCTTTGTATGAATTTTTCTTAAGATCCCGTGTTATAATTTTAAAGTTATTTTTAGGTTGTAATATATTTACTCAGAAAGATGACTCGGAATAATATAAGGCCTAATTTTATTGGTTATTATAAATTCCCTATGGTTGATGATGTTGGGTCCCTAAAAGGGACAAAGCAAGTATTGCTAACTTAGATCATCATGCTATTGTAATCCCTACTATTTATTTTACTATTTCTCTTGCTTTAGTTACTTAGATTAAGACCAAATAATGAACTTTATTAATCTAGAACCGGTATTAAATTTGCTAATACAAAAAATTTGTGTTAAAATAAGTTAATAAGACTTTTTCCTACTTTTTAAGGAGTTAATAACACAAATTACCTTTATCTTAGTGTATCAGTAGTTATCACTTACATTTGCGGTAAAGAATGACAAGTGGTACATAAAAAGTTCTCTGATAGTGCGTAACCGCGTGTAGTAAATAGTTTAAAACCTTGTAATAACATCGTTTTTTTAAGTTTAATGAGGAATTATAAAAAAAAATTGTTGATGTTATTGGTAAGTTCTTCTTATCGTCCTGTTTTTCATTAAAAAATTTTGTAACTAAGGTGTTTCTTTTAACGAATTACGCATCCATTGTGTTCCGCTTATTTTATAGAATTATCGATGTGTTTTTGAGGAAACTGCAATAACCTTGTATACATATAAGTTTTGTAACGAGACAACATCTTACGTCTCAAGGCGACGAGTGCAACGCGAACCAATTGAAAGTAATATTTGTCTTGTAGCTTCTTTGTTTAATAATTTATGACCTATCCTTAAAGTTCTGTATAAAGTAGAAGTTGAAATTAAATTTTATTACTACTTGTTCCAGTTTTCTACCCGATCTTTGGAGCCATCATTCGGTCTTCTATTCAAAGATTTACTCGACGATCTTGGGGTTCATACTACCGGAGCCTCGGTTATCGCCAGTACATTGGACTCGGTGGTAAACTTCTCGGGCTTCTTCGTTGGCCCTGTGATAAAAACCTTCTCGTATAGGAAGGTGTGTTTTGTTGGCTCCACGATATGCGCACTTGGACTCTTGTTCACTGCACCGGCTAACAGCATGGGACATATATTAGCTACGTACAGCATACTAGGAGGTAAGTCATTGTATTTATGATTTTTAAATATATCATCAATTCTGTTGTTTTCATTTAATTATTCTCTGTCATCTACAAAAATACGTTATTAGTAATTTATTCTTAGCTTTAAGTAACACAAACGGGAGTTACTAGTTTTATGCATGATTTAGCGAATGGTATAAAAGCGGAGGGTTGTGTTTTAACATATAAATGAGTTAATATACCTTCACCAATCGATTCAGTAAGTTTCTGTGCTAGATAAAACTAAACGTAGTCTATTAACATTTAAATATCTAGTAATTCTTGTTTAAACCTAATCGTATACGGGTGTTCTTGTAAGATAATGTAGTAACTTTCAAAAGAGAGAAAATTTATTTTTACAGTATTTGTTGTTTATGATATTGTTATTAGAATTCTATATAAAATAGCTGATTATTAATTAGCTAAAATTATACATTGCAAACCTACCACCACCATTACTTAGCTATTTATGTCGCTTTAACTTAAATAGTGAGATGTCGTAGTTAAAATGGTTCGCTGCTGTGCACTAGTTAGATTCTTTTAATTAGTTACTCCCTAGTTAAGTATTAGTTAGTATTCAAAACTAATAATGCTCGTATTTTGTAACCTGACGCAAATCTGTCACAGCACTGACGTCATAAGTGTTTTATATTACGCTATGCTGGTAACTTATTTTAGTACTAAACGTATATTAACAACATTGCGTAATATGCTACTGCTGATTTTACTTCATGCATTTAAATTGTAAAATGACAATCAGTGCACATTTTAAAATACCAAACCAAACAACATTGAATTCCCTACTATATACTGTAATTTTTAATAATTGAACTATCCTTTCATGATTTGGAAATTTAAAATATTTTCGCGTAACAAATGTTACCATTGGATTTGTTAGAAGAAAAATATAAAAATAATGTTTCCATTTTAGTGTATATTGATTAACGTTAATTTCTTATCATGATATGAAAGGTTTAGATAACATTCGCAGTATATCTCTAGGTTAATGCATTTATGACGCTACGCATTATCTTTCAGAAGTAGTTTCGGCATATACACAACATATTTTTAGGCGATTTGATCATTTATTAATTTTGATTCATTGCATGTACCAATGAAATTGCATTCGTGAAGTTTAGGTTCACAAAAGGGCCGTGCGAAAACAGACAACTATGGATAAAGTCATCTTATTCGAGTTGATTTTCCTGTTTTGATTTAAATAAACCAAAAACTCGTTTGCTGCTGCAGGTGCTCTTCCGGAGTACAGCTCATCCAATTTTATTTCTAGAACAACAATAATGTGAACACATCAATAACAAAGTATGACACGAGAATTAATTGAAATGCTCAAGGCATTAAAACTCGTAACCGATGCTTATCAAGTACTTTAGCGAGAAATTTCACAATCGAACAAGGGACTGTGTTGTCATCATTTTTAACCTTGGACTTTTTTTCCAGTTACTGTTTGATTTACCACGTATAAATGAATTGTTCAAATTTAATTTTCAAAAGTTTTAAGAATCACTGTTCTGTTAAGGTGGCGATACCTTGGCGTTTGGGTGATAATTAAAATTAGGAGCTGTGTATATTTCCATCTTTTAAGAGGTATCTCAAGGATGGTCAATTAAGTACATTCCAAAAGTCTGTCGTCTATCCAGCTATGTATAAAGACAAAATATTTACAATGAATTGTATTAGAAAACAATTTAAATTACAAAGTGATAATACCTCTCGATTTCGGTTAATGAAAATTCATAAGATGTTCACTGCCTGTAGCCTGTAGGTTCATCTCACAAACTATGCCAACTGTATGTATATATATAGCTATATTACATAAAAGAACAATAGCGTTTGTAGGTTGTTACGACTTATGTAACGTTTTGAAAAAAACGTTTACATAATCTCGTCATTGGTTAAAATACATTATCCGCTCGTGAACCATAAAATGTTGTGAACCGTAAAATGTTTTCCTACTTAAAGTTAATTAGGAAACAATTAGACTGGTTACGTGACAGTTTTAATATTAGCACTTAATTGTTGACGCAAAACAATAATAACTAATTGTTTAACGCCCTTGTTAAATGACAATGAAGGATTATGCCAACAAACGAACTATTTTTACTATATTTAGTCATGCAAATAATTTAAGCGATAGTGCATAAAGATATCACATATAAAAAGATTATAATCTTTATAAATCTAGTTTTTACGGCCAGAAGTGTATATAAAGAGAGATAGTCGAACATATCACTAGTTATCACTTTCCGATAACGTTGAAGCGTAAAATTTTATGATGGGATAACTAAAGTTTTATTATTATGGCTTTAATAATAACTATAAATTTCGACGACTATTAACTTAAAAAAATTATTAGTTATTCTTATCACTGTTCTCTGTCAACCCATAACCTTAAACTTAATAACTGTTTTAGGTTTTTTTAATAAACTGTTTTAAGTTTTTTTAATAAACTGTTTATAAGAGTAATACAAAACAAAATGTAGATGTTTTATAATTTTATTGCAAGTTATTTGTATATGAACTCTGTGGAGGTACGTATACATATAACTCTTTTAACAAAGATGATTCAAAGTTATTGATCGACGTGTATCTTAATATTTTGTAGTTTTTATATGTGTATAAAGTATCTTTCTAATTACTTACAGGTTTAATTTAAATAAGTTCTTAATGGTAGTCATCTTTTTTTAGGTTTTGGTGTTGGATTGGCATCATCGTCTTCATTTGTATCTCTTAATCATTATTTCTCGAAAAAAAGAGGTCAGGCGGTTGGATTGTCAATGGCGGGTACAGGCTTCGGGTTAATGGTGATGCCGCAGCTCGTGAAACTGTTGCTCGGGGAGTATGGATTCAGATGGACGGTGGTTATATTGGGCGCGTTAGCATTCCACGCTGTGCTTGGATCGTGTCTATTGCAGCCGGTGAAAAGGCATCTTATAGATGAACCTGTGGACTGTGAGATGCAACAAGTGAAGGTTATTTTAACACATATTGTTTAATATGAATTATCGGTATTAATTGTTGAATTAATGTCATCTAACCCCAACAAGACTGCGTACTAATCGATGTGTGGCCCTCAGTCATTTAGGCTATTAGGTCACCCATTTTAATACATTTGATAAACATACAGATAATCTGTAACTGATATCGCTCTTAATCTTTGTTAAGAGATCTTTTGAAACATCAAGTTGTTGATGCGTGCAAACAAAAAGGCATACGTTAGCTGCTTTGTATAGAACAAATAACAAGGTTAACTAGAAACAATATGAAAAAAAAAATCCTTTACGCTTTTCGACATTGATTTATTGAAACGTTAATTTAAATACTTATTGTATAACTCCGTATTTCTTTGACAATGTTTTTATATTGACTTCTGCTATTCTAGGAGATGGAATGCATTCACGAAAGCGACGAGGAAGAAGAGGATAAGTTTGAAATCAATCCATTAGTCAGTCATCCAATGCCGAAACTAACCACACAGCGCTCACATTCAAACATGAACCATCCCTCAGTTAGAACCATAGGACTGCCGCGAGCGAAAACTTGCGACAAACCTCTACAGGAGTTTGAGAAGAATGCATCGCTAGGGCTTGGTTTAACAACAGCCGCTTCTGTGGCCGCCATGCAGAGGGTCACTTCCAGCGGAAGCATGAGCGAAGCCGCTAGGAAAAGGAAGTTTTCAGTCATATCAAATATTTCTAATATGGATTTCACCGGCAGTTATTTGCAATTGTATCTTGATGTAGGTATCATATAATGAATAATATTTTAGTTGTGTGTTCAGCGCAGTGTTTATCATTGACATTGTTATGTGGCGCTAATTAAAATTAAAATACCCATGCGCATAACGAAGGACATGCGTATCTCAGCCAGGTGAACGTCCTGCAAATTTCATAGTATTCGTGGAATAAAGAAAACATTGTTAATTAGTGAATTTTAGTGAACCGTAACAATTTTATTGGTGGTACATCGGTTACCGGAGACCGTTTAGGTAGTTAAGATAAGATAGATAAATATTCTTTATTGTACACCAGTAACAAATTTTACAAAAGAAATACATAAGTCAGAACAGGGTAGGTAGGTACCACCGCAGCGCTTAATTCTGCTGTCAAAAGCTCAAATTTCATTAAGATTTCGGTTTTAAAGGCGTTGTAGCCAGAGAGAGTCTGAGGTAACGAGACATTACATCATATGTTTCTAGTTGAGGAGCACAATGTATGTATTTTTAACTAGTTCCGTATCGTTATGAGCGGGAGTATCACTTATAGTCAGGTCTTCTTTCGTTGCTTCGTGAGATAAAAAACGTAACAATAACTGGCGGTCATTGTAGTACACACATCGGTATCGTGATTTCAAAAAATTAATTTACCTTCGGACCGTTGTCAATATTTAGATTTGTTTACCATTATATAGCTTATTCATAGTTCAATAATAATAAAATAAAAGAAATTCTTCATATGCAAATTCTGAAAGAGTAATGTAATCAATTATTTTTTTCAGACGGCAGATGATGCAATACAGATGAAAGCGATTAAGAAAGTTGAACCGGAACAAGAGAAGAAGAAAGGATTTTTTAGAAAATTTATAGCGCTCATGGATTTAGATCTATTAAAAGACTGGTCTTTTTTGAATCTTCTACTTGGTCTATCGCTGTTTTGGAGCGGGGAGCTACAGTTTAGGATGTTAACGCCATTTTTCATTAGGAGTTTAGGATACAATATGAATGACACAGCGTTCTGTTTGTCTATGACCGCCATTACGGACATTCTTGTCAGATTAATATTGCCGCCGATTTTTGACAGGACGACGATCTCAAAGAAAATGATATTTTTTATCTCAGCCTTTTTCTTAGCCGCTACGAGGTCTGGTAAGTAAAGATTAGTAATGTTTTAAGTGTAATATTGGATGACATTCGTGTTGTCTTGAATGTCTTCAGTATCTGACTGCCACCGTCCGAAATCCCTGCCTGAATTTTGGGGCCCACATATCGTGAAATTTGGTTTGTGGTAAAAGCTTTTCGAACCCGCATGTCAAGCTGCCATCTTCATGTTGAAAATCTACCACCGCCATTACGGAATTGCTTTATTACGGCTGTCAAGATTTTATACACCAGAGTATTTTGGGAAAGCACACTGTGGCCTCATTTTCACTTATCCCCATGTGAAATAAAAAAAATCTAGTCAATATTGATAATATTTTAATCCCATTATTTTATTATATGACAGAAATTAACTGTGAAATATTATTTTTTAGTTTTGGCCGAGCAAAATGAGTGGGTGCCTTTAATGATTTGGCTGTCTATCTGTGGTTTCTTCAGAGGCATGTGCCTAAGCAACTTCACTTTGACCATTTCCGAGTACTGTCCACTGGAGAAGTTGCCCGCCGCGTTCGGCCTGCATATGGTCAGCAAAGGTGTATTTGTTGTCGCTATTGGACCTTTAATTGGTTTGTTTTTTTTTTATTTTATATCCTTGTTAAGTATTTATATCAATCGAAGAGACTAGTCAACACGAAGAGAGAGTCATAATAATGTTCATGATTCCAATATTTTTATTATATTACTTGAGATTTTTATTTAACAGTAGTTTGTAGGCTAACACGCGAGTTTTTTTGACATTAAATGAAGCGAAGTTAAGAGCAAAACATTAATAACCAACAGGTTTTCCTATAACAATGTACCGCTAGTCAGAATGTATACTGTACCACATTGTGCTCGCCACCATCAGACAAGATGTTAAGTCTCTTTTCCCCTACAATATGATAGTAGTTTTTGTATACTACTGTTTGATGACAAAAAAGTTATTCTACTAATCAGATGCGTTACTTTAATACGTTTATACATAGCTCGTTAAGAAACTTTGAGATGTTTTACGAAACTTCGTGATTATATTTTGTTTACTACTTTCAGGTTACGTGAGAGACTATACAGGAAGTTTCGCGACGTGTATACACGTGCAGAATGCGCTCATCATGTCCTGTGTGCTCGTTTGGGGCGTAGAGTACGCGCTTGCTTTCACGAGACGTCGCAAAATCGTCCAAATCTAGAACCGTTAATCAAGAGTCAACTTCTGCGACAAACATTAATTACCAGTTATTGGTAAAATAAATACCAGTACTAAACAATTACTGGTTATAGGAATATAGTATTGTTACTAAAAAGTTATCGAATCGTATACAAGATACATTCTATTATGAAAGATAATGTTTTAGACTCTCAACTGTATCTCTTACCCAATTTCAGATAAACTTTTTTATTATTAATTTTGTCTATCTGCAAGTTTTAATACTTTAGAATTTTAAGAGATATGTTCCAGTAACTTAAAAGTTAATGGTATGATTTACAATGACTATGTTGATATATTATGTATGTTAGTTTGAAGCTGCAGACTGTACGTCTGAACTATTTTATGAACTGTTCACAAAATATTTATATTTATATTCATAAGCCTGATGTGGTGTGTGATAACAACCTAGTGAATAAGGAATTTCTACACGAAAAGAATTTTTAAATGATTTTGGTGCTTTTAAATTATGAGAAAGAAATTCTTTCATTGACATAATAGATAGTACAATTAATCAAGATTTCGGACGAGTGAAAGGTTCTGTTCAACTTTTTAACTTTTATTTTTGCGGTTAATTGATTTTCAGTATAATAATTGGCTCAAATTTTTGTTAGTTTTGTTAAATTTAGAACTAGATGAAATCCAGTGACTCAAAAATAGTATCTGCATGTTACATTAGTAATAACACACCCCTTGTAGTCGAATTAATATTTTTAGATGAAACCTTTGTAGTTTTGAAGTGTTTACTTATGTATATTTAGATAACGGCCCATTTTAAGCCCGTAGAGTTAAACTAACTGGATGATGTGACAATTTAGAAGACTTAACTAGTGGCTCTCGATGTAGTATGTAGTGTGTCGTGTTATTTTTTAACTAAACATTTGTTATAATTTATTTATGTTCATTTTTAACACTACTGTGTATACTTATTTAGTACTGTGTAATAACCTTATAGTTTTTGTTATACTATGTTCATGGTGTGCACAATATTGATCTGTGTGTAAATCTTCCAGGAGGCCTATGTCCATCTGTGGATGGACATCCATTGGCTGATGATGATGTTTTCAATTCACCTCTGAAAATATAGCAACGCCAACAACTCATATCCATTCGTTTTCGTTGGATGTTCGCACTGAAAGTGCATTGGTCTTAGATAAAAACTAGACAAAGCGTTTTTTATACAAAACTGACTAAACCTAACCTTAATTTCACATAAAATGACAACGAAGCCGACAAATCGTGCTCGCCTGGAATGTTCTGGCACACGTGTGTGTCAACCCATATGTAGAAATGCTATTGTGGCGGTTAAATGACAATAACAGTGATAGCTATTCCTAGTGACAGTGATATTTATCCCAACTATTAACTTGTGCTTTATTCGACGGAGCGACGACACGACCAGGACAGTAATTTCAATAATAAAACAGCATTGTATAGCGTAACTATTGTTTGCTGATAGAGACCAATAAAATAAAATAGTCAAAAATTCAGTATAATTTTGTTCAAAACATGTTAGATTTTAACAAGTTTTAAAAAAAATCGGCGCTATGTATACTTGAATCCAATTACGATTAGTAATCACATGTCGTGTGTTACTTAACAAAGCTCTCACTGTAAAACTTAAGATTGGAATATGTACTTATAGTAGAAAGATTATCGGCGCATAAAAAAAACTATTTAAAATATAATACGTTTTGTATATTTCGTTGAAGTATATGTGTAACAAATATATGATTATCTTTTTTAGGTAAAACGGACTTTCAGCAAATGAAATTAGTAAATTCTTAGAAAAATAGCGCCGCGTACTCTCTGCGTATCTTTACACTTTTCTTGTAGTGGCTGTATACATCGATAAAACCGACTAGTAATACGTCTAATAGCAGTGTCCTCCATGACTAATGCTTATATAACCTATAAGATTAGTCCGTTACTTTTGTGTATCTCTACTGGTTTTTTTTTACTCAACAGTTTTGTTTATCTTACAACAATTGCATTTCTGTCTTCCAGAGTCTTTGTTCTGTTATAACTCTAATATTAATGTATGCATTTTTGATATGTGATTTTTATTGACCAAATAATGTACGACTTTTGATATAAAAAAAACACTTAATCTAGCACTATGCAGTACTTATGCCAACTATGTTATAGATTATAAATATTAAAATGATTTTTATTATGAATACTATTGTAATAAAAGAGAAACTATTCCAATCGACTGTATCCTGTGTACATATTTCGCATTCAATTATCGTAATGTTTGTGCCAATGTACAGAACCATTATATTTTGTAATCTATATACAATACGTGTAGTTGT
This sequence comes from Byasa hedistus, assembly GCA_029286795.1. Classification (NCBI taxonomy): domain Eukaryota; kingdom Metazoa; phylum Arthropoda; class Insecta; order Lepidoptera; family Papilionidae; genus Byasa; species Byasa hedistus. The sequence goes on along the minus strand of JAGSMW010000015.1, from coordinate 7,429,121 downwards.
ACTTACTATATTTAATAGTGATCAAGGTATCCATTTACACACTTCGTTTAGGAAGTACTGAGGAAAAGTGTTGCCGTGAAATAAAATTATATTTTAGCGGTTGGAAGTGTTTCGTTTACTTATAAATTCTTGGTACGAAGTAAAAGGTCACAAATGTATATTGTTATTAAAATGTAAACTAACCAAACTTGTTACTCTTAATCTGGTTACACTGTAAGTTTTTGTTAAGTTTGTTTAACGATGAAATTAATTCATGTATTTGCTTACATATCAATGAAAACGGTAAAATATAAATCTAAAAAGGAAATATAGTAGTTATTTAAACGACAGTAAATTATATTCGCTGCATCGAATGCGTATTTATACGGGAATAATATTTTACTGATCTGGTTTAATTTACTACTGTCATCCAGACGCACCGTCTTTTAAAAGAGCGGGGCAACAAGTTTTTAAGATTTGTTCGTAGACATTTATCAAATTGTGGTACACTGTATCGCTTATATGAAGATGCCAAATGAAGTAAGATGAACTTTGGAGTTAAACAAAATTGTTGCTTTTTCTCAACTTATGTTTTACCGGCCCAACAGCCGACGGCGCGGTGTTAATACAAATAACAAGCTGCCATTATTTTTGCCGTTTTTTGTTAAAACATGGTACATAAATAAATTTGTTATTTGTTAAAACATAAAGTTTAAACCATTCGTGTGATTGTTTTAAATAGACATTCACATTCGTGTGATTGTTTTATGACTTTTAGATGTTTTTAATGAGCGAATATTTTTCTGTGATTAACATCTATATTTGTAATATGCTGCCAATTTGTCATTCACTTATGCAATGACCTATTTCAATATCCTTCCTGTATTTAACACAACTTATGAAGAATAAAATAATGGAATCGATTAAAACTAATATTGGTTACCGAACATATTTTACTTTATTTTTCCCTTCATCTATATAATGAAGTTTATTTATTCATAAGTCACAAAGTTACTTATATTTATCCAAATAATAGGGAATATATCGACATATTTATAAATAAATGAATCCCTGTTTCTCTTGGTCACGGCATCACGCGTAAACGGCTGGACCGGTTTGGCTAATTCTTTTTTTTGTTGTGTTTGTTATTGTCAGAAAGTTATTATGAAAGACAAAAATTAAGAAAATTGAGCCTGGCAACATTGAGCTATTTATTTATTTAAGCTTTACGTAACATCTTTAGCTAAGGGTACAAGGGCAGACTTGATGCCGTAAGGCATTTTATCGCTATCGCGCCTAATATTGAAAGTTCAATTCATCACGGAGTTTTGGTAAGTTTGAATAGGCGTAACATATACATTACTAATATAACACGTAGTATAATTGGTTCCAAAGATGAATACAATAGTTTTCTTTAGTTTACAGTTGAATTTAATTTCATAAACTACAGTTGAAGTTACGACAGGACGTCTTTCGGGTCAGCTAGTTACTTATAAAAATGGAGAAAAGTTTTTAATATTTTAAATTTATAAACATGATAAAAAAGCAAAGTTATATATGTAAATGTAAAGGTTCGAGGTACAAAAGAAGGTACAATACGTCTATTAAGTCTTAAAGATAAGATGAATTAAAGTCATTTTTAAATGACACTACACGGTGATTTCTTTTACTCCAAAAATTAATATTTTGTGTCTAGTTCATTTGACCTGGCTATTTATGATATGATTAACTGCTGGCTACTGTAATAATTAGGGTTTTAATTACTCATTCATTAAAACAAGGTACATTCAATTATGTGTGCGTTTGAGTCTAAATCATAACTCATCAAGAGGCGAGGTAAGAGCTTTCACCGGATGATAATAACGAACCCATATAATTTAATTTATAATTTGTTGCAAATTAAAAACTATATAATTCTAATCTTGATTAGTACTATGAAATATTTTGTATGAAAATAATGGTAAATGATATTGTTTGAATGATAAAAATAATAATTGCTACAAACTATCATGCACTATAGATTTCCATAAATCGATCTAATGCATATGCAATGAATCATAATGAATTGAGTTTCAGTGTCAAGGACACAAAACGCGCTTGAATAGAAACGGATATCACTTTATTACTAGATGATGTTAATAATTTGAAAAATGTTTGATTTTTATTTGGAAATAGTTTTAAAAGTTTAGTGTGTTCTTGGGTACAAGTGTCAACATCCGTAAGTATTTTAAGTTAGATATTAATAATTAAACATTATTATTACCGTCAGCCTGGTTAGCAGCGACTTAGCGATTATTCCTGTTCAGGATTGTTATTTTCCAATAATTTATCGAACCGTAAAATTATAGACAAATAAAATCTTGAATTCGTATATTGTATCAGGCAAACTACGGCACCGGCCGGACTCGCATTTGGACGGTTCTTTATACATTTATTAGGAAAAGCTATGGCCGATTCAAACTGGAAGCTATTTTGAAGCAATATAAATAAAAAGATAATAATTCAAGGTTTTAATGCTTGAACTTTATCAGCCGTACGAAGACCTCTTAATAACTAAAGGGTAATAATAAATCAAATTGTACTTGACAGGGTCTCTCGATATGAAATAAATCAGCTGAAGGTACTGCTATAGTGAAATAAATACGTCACGTTCATGAAGCAATAATCTTACCTACACCCCTTCATAATTTTTTTGACTATATAAATTCTGAAGACATAAGTTTGCGAACGGCGGGTATTAGATGTCAGTATAAGAGATTTCATTGGAACTAGTCTTTGGAGTTAAATCTCCTACTTAAATGCTAGACATGAAATTACAAAAAAAAAACTGTTGCTATTTCCTTAATTAGTGTGTTATTTTAATATATTGTACATAGTACTAAATATGGGATATTATGGAAACTATTTTTGTAATATATTTTTTTGTAGTTTAAAAATATGTCAAGTAAGTATTTGGTGGGAACGATATTAAAACGTATTATGTTAGTTTATGCTTAGACAATAAAGAGAAGATACTATTCGATTCACGAAAGATGCGAGTATATTCTGGCCTGTTAATGTTTGAACTATTGAAATAAAATTTCTGTATTTATGTTTTTAAATAATAATTATAAAGAACTGAAACAAATAACCATTGTAAACAATTAATTATATTAAGAAAGTGTTAAACTACACAACTGGCACAATTATTACATATTTTTTTAATTTGCACTTTTTGTTTTAGACTTAAGTTAATAATTAAACATTATAAATATTTAATAAATTTAACTAAACATTCATAATACAATTGTTACGGTGTTAGTAGAGTTAGTACCAGGAACTTCATTAACTTATAATTTTTAAATTTCCTGTATTATTTACGTTACATTAATATTTTGTACATGCAGGACAATTATAAGAACAAATAAGCCTCGATGTATTTAAAGCTATGCAAGATCTGTAAATACAATATTTATCGTATATGTAAATATATGATCAAATTGTTTTTTTAAATCCTGTGAACTAACCGATAAATATAGTTTTTATACTTATTATATTGCTAAGGAAAAGTAATATTATGCAATAAATTGACCTTAAGATTATGGAATATCATTGGCATTTAAATATTCAAACGAGAAAATTTTAACAAGTGGCGGATGACAATTTTTTTGTTAAAACATCCAACAAATTTTATGCGATATAAGATTAACATAGTCATAAAAGAGAGGGTAGTTGAGTCATATTTATTAATACAATATAACAGAAATAGTATTCACAAATAAGAATAATAGTCAGTTTTAAATGTTGTACTTATTTTTGATATAATTGGTGCTAAACATGTTCAATGGATCATATCCAGACATTATTTTTTGAAGTATCGACATGAATCTCATAATCATCAAGTTTTATCTGAGAATACTCGAGTTTCACTTAACTTTTTAAGAATATCTCAACAGTTTCCAAAGTCTTAACTAAGTTTTCGTAGTTGGAACCATTTTGGCACAATAACGTTTTATTATAATTTTCTTAGCGTTTGGTTAATTAATAAAATTCTTAATTACTTTTCAACTGGTTTTCTTACGGTACACAATGTACTCTATCGTCCATAGCACTACGCAAATTAGACAACAAACGCTCATAGCCAAGAAGCAGAAGAGATACGACCCAGTCGCCTCGTAGATTAAACCTGAGAATAGAAAATATTTGTCAATCACGTTCTGTTACGTAAAATATATAAAAAATGTGTTAATTCACAATTAGTTTTCAGTGAGAATTTCGTAACAAAATTTCGGATAATAAAAAAAATACAAGATAATTACAGTTTTAGGTCAAGTAATATTCAACTTTGAACGATTACATAGAGAATAATAATAGTTACATTTTTACAAAAAACAAATAATGCTCATTTTTAAAAATCATGCCAAATTTTTCATAACATTCATGTAAAGCATTTTTTTCAAACAATCATCAATAAGAAACATGAGTGTCAACAATTTTTCAAAGTACATGCATTTGCAGTTTAGGAAAACAGAAAGTAGAACAAGACTATGTATTAAATGGCTTATATTTGGAGGAACACGCGAGTAAAATTTACTTTATACTTAAATAAAAATATATAATAGTTACAATAGTTGTAAAACCTTATCCATCTAAACCAAAGATTATCAAACTTTATATCTTTAATTTAATAATCAGAAATTTTCTACAATCTCAAAATATGCTATTTTGTTCATTATAGTGTGTTTTTTTACATTTCCGAACGCATAGAACCCCCAGACCCCAAAAGATGTCGTACTCTTATAAATGTATATTCTTGTTTGTGATATAATAAATTAACATTTAAACGGCAGTAGTTCATATACAGACAAAATTAAAGCGCAATGTAAATAAAAGGTACGTTTTTAAATATTTACCTATCAACGGATCAGCGATGAGCATCAGAAACCCAGAGAAGATGATGTGAAGGGCTAAAGCGGCTGGAAACCTATCGGGTGCGGCTGTCACCAGCACCAGGGGGAACAGTACTTGCACCGAACATCGGATCAGACCCGATATAACTGTTATGGTGAACACGTACCATATCTCGCTAGAGCACACCAACGCTAGAAACAAACACATTAACAATATTTATTTGCATAAAATTCTAGAATTTAACATCTCATGAATAAGTATTTTTTGGATATACAGTTGATTAAATATGATAAATTTTGGAGATGTTATATAATAACACGTACATGTATAAAATTCAGACAGTCTTTTTATTCTGGTCAAGTCAAAGTTATGTAATGTCATCATAACAATATTTATAACAGTATTAAAAATTAACCCGTTTTTATACAGATTTTTTGAGTAATCTGATTATAAACGACTCGGTACTTCTGAGAACACAGTCTTAAAGTACAAAGTGATAATATCAGTACAGCTGTTATCTAACTGGTCATTGGAAAATGTCAACAGTAAATGATAGGTTCATATTTATCATCATGTTGAAACTAATCTAAAATTATGAATGATATCTATGTTATTCATAGAAAATCCTTGTGATTTTTTTTTCGAAATGATACTCTTCAAAAACATATAAACTGTTAATAACCTAATTGTTGAGAATAATCTTTATGAATTTAAGGTTGATTGTAAAGAAATTTAAAATAAGTGCGCTAGCTAACCAACTAGAGACAGTATAAAATAATTTTGTTAGCAAATAGATAAACAGCGACTTTATTTTATGATCAAAACCACCATGTAATCCATTTTGGACTTAAAATTAACCATGCAATTTATAGAAAAATATTTTAAACATAATTAAGCTCCATTGAGATTAAGGAAGTTAGAAAATTACATATAAATTGAGAAAATATTTAGAATTATAATTAGCCCAACCTTAACCAGTATTAAGTTGAATTTTCAAATTGAATGTAAATTCGATACCTTGAATTTTTGATAAATATACAAACATTAATACTTATTAACATACAGGGAAGTCTTAACTCATCAAAGTTCGAAGAAAAAAGTAAATAATGATTGTATAAATCTACTATTACTTTCATATGACTTTCTAATAATTAATGACCCGAATCTTACCTATGCGTAATATTATCGTCACGCATGTTCCGAAAAAGAAAATTTTTCGACTATCAACTACGTAGAAGTAAGTGAAGACTGCTAAGCAAAATCTCGCAATCAAATCAGCTACAGCGCCTACCATTACACACGTCGCTACTTGCATCTAAAATAAAAGAAGAAATGCGAAATGTGAAACTGGAATTATAGTATAATCAAAAATTAACAAATATTTGAATTTTACTCAATTACAGTAATCTGTATTCTTTATAGTTGTATATACATATTGTATGCCCACCGCCACTCTACATTCAGTGAATAACAAAAGACGATTAAGTAAATAATTGAAGGCAAATGAGACATATATTCCGCAGGTTGAAACTATAGGTATATACAGTTTAACTACAATACATAGATATAAGAAAATTTATGAACTACCTTAGAATATCCGTATGAAAATAATAACATAGGTTCCATAGCCAGGTATGTAACATCGGAAACGAATGCGAACCCCAGCCCGATTAAAGTGCTTACGAATCTCGGGTCTCTCAACAAATCCAATTCAACGTTATCGTAAATTATTTTTCTGAAACAAAAAAAAATCTTAAAAAAACAACATAAGATGTTAAGTAAAATCGTGATAAATTTAATGTAAATTTCTTGCCATATGAATATTGAAACATTAGTTATAAGTTGCAGTATAAGATAAAATTTATAAGTAAAGTGATACTTTTACGCTATAAAAGAAGAAGAACAGTTGAAAGAAATTAGAATATTACTATCTATTGCAGTTTTGTTCGTTATACATCGTGAATATATTAAATTATAATAACTCTTGTTTTGTTTATAAAGGAAAAACGGAGATATTCAGCAGTGGACGAAAATAAGCTCAAAAGGTGACTGTAATGATAGAGGATCTAATAGCTTTTTAGGCTTAAAAGAAATTGAATGTACGGATAAAAAGATAAGTTTTTATTTATACATCAAAATGTTGCCAATCAGTAATATTTTTTATATCTTGATATTGCATAATCGTGACAGAACATTTTCGTGTTTAAAATTAAGAAATTTTCAAAAACAACTTACATAATACTTTTTTGAATGGATTCGTGTCTACTCGACGTCTTCATTTCCTTTATCTCGATTGCATTGTCGTCACCTGGCAACATTTTTACTACAGTTTCATCATAGTTGTCTATTTTGTTAGCTATGCTGTTGTGGACGTCACAATTTAATGAGTCTGAAAGTTATTGTTAAGCACGGTGTTAAGAAATGGATGGAGGTTAGACAACGATGAACGTATATTAGTTGAACGTATATGATTAGTATTTACAAAACACAACTTTACGTAAACATCGATAAATTGATATAACAAGCTTCGCATATTAAAATTTAAGTGATTTAGATGAAATCATACATATCCACGAAACGCTACGACAAAATTAGTTTTTTTTTTATGTTAAAAATTACCTTTATTTTGAGTACCCTCTGCTTTAATCATGTGCCATTCCACTGGATGCATGACCAACATAGCGAATAACAGGTGCATATCGACAGCCATGATCAGGGCAAGCGTCCACCGGAATCCGTACTCCGCCAGGAGGAATGTCACGAGAATAGGAAAAGTGATAGAGGCAATGCTGCTCATCGTTTGGTTTGCACTCATCATGGCGGTACGTTTCTTAGTAAAATAGCAGTTGAACGCTGTGAAACTAACCGGAATCATCACACCGAAACCTGCGCCTGAAAGTCCATTAAAAGTGATAAAAAAAATACACACATAACTAGACATAGTTCAATTAAAGTTTTACAGGATGATGTCATAATAATCGATCACCCTTGTACGATGTATCACCCTGGTGATACGTCTCTGTGGAAGGCAGTACAGGGGGACAACGACCGCCTTGTATGTGGAAACATTCCTGAGTTCCGGTTTGGAAGATGCTGCAGTATATATAGCTACGAGGTAAAGAGACTTAGTTTCAAGGCGACGAGCGCAATGCTGTGCTGTATAAACATCCTAACTATCGCCACATTATGGCGCGCGCATCATTTACCATCAAAGTAAAATCTTAGCTGTCTCATCGTTCAATTAAATATAAGCTTTATTCTATTTAATGAAAAATAAGTCAATCGAACGCATTAAAATATTTTTTTGGATTTCAAATAGTATAACATTGAAATTCGTGAAGAGATAAATATTATTGTTTTAGGATTTAACAAAAATATTACTTTTAACTCTTTGTAATTACCTCTAATAACTCCAAACGTAAATACCAATTGATATGTTCTCGTCACAAAAATGGTCAAAACGTCGCCCAATATGAATAATCCGGCGCCAAGTAAACCAACTTGTCGAAAAGAATATTTCTTCAATGCTATTCCGCTCAGGAAACCTTAAAAGTAGTTTAAATTCAATAAACACAATCAATTAATAAGAACGTTGATTTATAATACAAGTTTAAACTGTGTAATAATTCTTTTCGTATTATGTTCATTATTTCGTTTTGGGTTTCTTTTCTTAAAGAACAATGCTTCTTTCATCTTTTTAACCCTTAACTATGAGGAAATCTTAATGTCTATTTGTATACGTATAGGAAGGATATCCTAGCAAAGGCTAATCGGATCGGATGTCTGATTAAAAGGTTACGCAATTCATAGACAACAATTCATAGAGATGTTTAGTATAACTCCAACATAAGAATAAGCAAAATAAGCTTCTGTAGATACTTAAGTTTACATAAAAAAATTACTTGTATGTGAACGTACATAACTTGATGTTGAATTGTAAGCATAATGATTTTTAGTTGCCGACCCACATTTTAATTTTCGTGTGTTGAGAAATGCAGAAATAAGTATGTAATATAATTTTTAAACAACTGCACAAAATTGTATAAAATTATTAAAGTAGTATCGCCAAAAATTTTTTGTACAATACTAGATGACCTTACGTACGAAGAGAAGTGAAAACATATGAAGTAATTTCAGCTGTGATTACAACCGTTGGTAGATATAGAATGAAATAGCTAATTGGTAATAAAGCGTACAGAAATTAACTTTGATAGAATTAAATAGTACTATACGTAAGACAATATGTTGTTGATAATTGTTGTTATTTCAATATCGGTCAAATCAATATCAACTAATGAATGAGTGATGCAAACTGTTTAGGATCAGGCCCTGAGCGGCAATCGGTCTCTATCCAATGATAACTTCCTATTAACCGATTTGTACTAAGCTAATAGATTCATTATAAATTGGGGACAGAAATTCTAGCCGCGTTTAATGTCGCCTGAAACATGAGCCTTACTCGAAGTACACACATGTACTTGTTGTCAAGGTAATTAAAGAATATCTGTTGAATCACACGTCTGAGACTCTAATGTAGTGTATAAGGATTATGCATTGTCCTGTGTGTGGAAAAATTAAGAATACCCGAACCCACTCAACTATTGATGCCTAAATATTACCTGCTATCGATAGAGCACCGTTATAAACTCCAATAACAAGTGGAAGTCCACTAGCGCCGTCCTGTTCGATGAAGAAATTGTTGAACAAAATACCGAAAGCGTTTGATGAACCGAACCCCAACATCTGCAAACAAATTTTTTCATAAAGTTTTTACTTTATTGCAAAGTGATGTGATGCTTGCAGGACTTATGTCACTACGCAGTCGAAATAAGAAAACTATAAAATACTAACTAAACCCACCCGGCGTACGTATTCCTACTAGAATGTGTATATATATTTGTATATATACTTTATCGCTCTAAAATTGGCTTAACAGTATTTTACTTAAGTTCTCTTTTAACCTCGTGCCTTTTTATAAAAGTTTGGCAAATATTGAATAACTTGAAATCTTATTGATCTGATAATATAGTCAATAATTACTATCACGTATAATTATATATTTAAAATAAGTAATTGCGTGTTTATATGTATGTAAATTAATTCGTTTGGCACGCGCCTTTTACGTACGCATGTATTATAATGTTAATAGTTATATATATATTCCGGTTGTAAAATGAAGAAAAACCGGTGCAGCTTGAGATAAATTAAATTATAACAAATTTTTTATCAGACATTTTTTATTTAGTGACGTGTAGATTCAATCACGTTTATTTGTTTGAGTATGTGACAATGGAATGATAAAATCTTGTACTATTATATCTGTCCTATATACTTACATCATACTGCACTATTATTTTTTGTCTAGTCGACAGTAAAGTAGACTGGGAGAGAATGCTCATTAGCATTAAATCCGTCTAATTGTTTTGCAAAGAAAGTTTTTAATAAAAAAATATGTATACTAGAAATAAAGGACCCGTACAACTACTAAAAACTATAAAGATATAATTTCAAATATAATTATCCATTAGGACTATATCATGAAACTAAGGTATAATAAATAAAAATATCAAATGTATGTCTTGTAATTTGATGATATGTACAATTTTTTTAAAAGTTCATTAAAGATATACAAATAGGCAAATTATAGTATAATTATCGTACGGTAAAAATTTGCTTTGTTTTATGTCAATCTATTTTTCGTTAAATCAGGTAATCGTGTAAAATGGTCATGATTATGTAACACATACATACCTATACAATGTTAACAGTCTACTCCTTCATATTTTGTTTCTTCTTATTACTCGTTACGACTCGTTAATTTATTATTTTTATTACTAATTTCATGTTTTTTTAAAGTTACGGGGCATCTATTAAACCTGTCCTCTCAAGTAATTCATAAGTTACAAAAATTGTCTAATGTGTTTTATAGATATATACTATATATATTGACTTCCTCATATCAAATGTTCGTCAATTATATCGTATATTTTCTATCAGACAAAAATAACATTAAAATTCAGACTACTCTGTTCCAAAATTTTGCGTGGTGAAACAAAGAAAAGGCATTAAAAAACTTATGCTTCATTTACAGAGAACCGGTTTTTTATCGTCGTTTATAAAGTAGCTCTAGACACAGGCGGTGTCTGTCAAGTTCGATCGAGAAAACAGCGACACACAATCAATGTATATATTTATACGAACCATCTTCAACTACTTATGGTACCGTGAATGAAAAACTACTAAACTTACACCCTGTAATTTAGCATAGCTATTAAAGTCTCCAAACTTCTATGATTTACACAAAAAGAAATAACTGATTGTTTCTAAGCTAGTTAAGTCTAACAGTTCCTTTTATATCACTTGATTCACTAATTAAATTCTAATGCTTTTCCAAATGCTGTAGAAACTTGAAATTTGGTATCATGGCAGGTACTGATGCTTATATTAGGATTTTTTTTTTAAAACTGAACTCTATTACCTGGCAAATTTAAATATATTATAATCAAATCCTTATGGTTAATTAATGTTTATATTCACTTTCATTAAGGTGATTTAATAAAATAATATTACCTGTGTTACTTTCTCTAGTAAACAATTTTTTTGTGAAATTACCAAGTTATAAGTTTCATACAAAATAAGCATAATTGCATTTGTAGTAAGTAATGCCGTTTAACATTGTTTTATGTCCGATTTTAGGATTTGCTTTGAAACTTGGCACGCCTTTAGATTTCAGTTATTGCTTAGCACAGCTATTTCCGCTAGGGTTGAGGGGGCTAGGTTCAGCAGCGGACCCCATTAAACAGAAAAGATAACGAACCTTCAAAATGTTAATAGCTATAATAGTTTTTTGGTTACGCGAACAAAAAAAATTCCATGTCTTTGCCGGAATTACTTTTATGAATATGCTAATCATATTTGATATCTCCGTGCCGCAACAACTAGTTTACGATATCTATCTAAATAAAGATAATTTTGTAACGCAAACGAAAAATTACACAGTTGTAAAATTATGTTAGCCTATTGAAGTCTGCTGCTGAGCATAGGTCCTTAGTGGATTTCGGTCAGAAGAAATTGGCACGAAAACAGTTCTTCAATTTTTTTGGAGATTGTACACACAATGGTTTTCGGGATCTATAATTAGAAAATTTTCGATAATCGTAAGATTTATATCGAAACGTTTTTCTAACATCCGCACTACTTTTTTCAATCTGTCATATGAGGTTGAGGTTAAATGTTAGCGCTCTGTACATAAAAGCCAACTGATTTCTCATCGTAGTATCCTTTACACATAGATTCGGCATCATGTTTCTGTCAAAGTTTATTGGCGTTTGTATACTGTTATAGTGAATTCGTATCACTCGATGAGAAGACAAACACATGTGAGGCTCGTTGTCAGGAAATGAAACAGTATTGAGCAAATATTACTGCTCCGGCGTGAATGGCTTTGTAGCTAGTGAATTGTTGCTAGTGATTACTGAAGTAACTAGACAACATCTTGTACTCAAAACAACGAGGAAAACATGGTCTATCGTTTATCGTCTTAACTGACGTTACAATGTTACCGGCTGGTGATCCGTCAAAGCAAAAAAATTCGCATAATTTTCTAGAAACAAATATAAAGACAAGGTATGTTGATGAATATAGGTAATGATATTTTATGAATTAATACTATTGGTTTAATATAAATCGGTTTGCAGTGAACTTCTACAAGACCTAAAATAATTTAGTAAAGGAAACAAATGCTAATACAAGCTATTAAAGTTTGCGAACCTATAAATTTATACCAGTTATATCATTTGATGTATAATCATAAAACCGTTAAGAAAAACGTCTCTCCGATATAATAATTTAAATTGACGTTAAATACAACAGACAGTTGTAAAAATTATAATTATATGTATGTCAAAAGTTTGAACGAGTCGTCTGTTGCAATCATAAATTATATTTAAGCCACCATGAAACGATCTTTGTTTCTGCGGTTTTTTTCTAAATAAGCCGTACGGCTTAATAAGCTGTAAACTTTTATGATATAAGATTATGAGTTTGTTTTGGGCATTATGTAAATCTTTTGAGCATACTGTACACTGTCGGCGGTGTAATAGACATTATTTAAAGAAAAAAGCCAGCGTATAGTTAAATTTTGTAACTAGTATATGATTTTTTTTTATTAACGCTTACACTTAACTCTAATTATCGTTTAGTGTTAAGTGACAATGAGGCTGTGAATGGTGAAGCTCGCCTAGAATACTCTGGCTCTCATATAATATGTTGGTAGCCCCAAATTTTATTTCATTCTGTTTAATATTGTTCTTCTTTAGTTCTGTATTGATCATAGCCGTTACTTATATTTAATGACTTACATTATTGTATGGAGTACAAAAAGAATAAAACCAGTTCATAAACGGTACAGTATCATCGAAATAACTTATGTTCATTAAAATGGACACGTTATAAGTGTTAATATTATAAAAGTTTATTTTTTTTAAGCAAGTGACGTCAAAGGCTTTGACGTAAATTTTTAAAGTTCAATTGTAATATAAGAGTGATTTTAAAATGGAATCTTTGGCAAGGTTAGTAGGTACTTATTTGATTTAACAATACTTTCTTTAGGCATCTATAATTATTGAATAAGCGTATGTTCTTTTTAATCACAGATAAGTAACACCTAATAGTTTAACTACACGTGTATTGAAGAATGTCTACGTGAGTTGTTGGCAGGGTCTTCGTACCGGATGTGTATATGCTGGTTTGCAAATTGTATCTCCAATAGACCTTGTACTGTTGGAGATATTCATTACGTATCAGTAATATCGCAATGAATTACCTTTCATTTGTATCGAGATAGATTGCTTTACATCAATGTTGATTATATTGTTTTGTGCAAGTAATGCACTATACTTGTATATAAATATGCAACTTTAAATTCTTCCAAAATACGCACTCAGCGCTTCTGTTCAACGCAAGTACAAAATTATGTCTTTTTTTATTTAAATTTTCATTTCTATTCAACATTTTCTTTGTAAATTGCCAAAGTACATTATTTCAAGAATATATATGAAAACTACGAAGTTTAGTATTTAAGAAAGTATAGTCCAGAAAGAAATTGTGCCATCCATAAACACGTAAAATGATTGCAAAAACATTAATTTACTCTTTTATGAAGAAAAACTTTTTGATGATAATATTACAAGCAATTAAGTTTATTAGCGAAATTCCCTATACAACATATAATTGACAGTTTACAAAGATTTTAAAACTTTCTTAATTTAAATATTCATTGAACAATTAAATTCCAGTTTGATTGGAGACCAAGGAATTTAAAAAAAAAGGGCGTTATCAAAAATATAAAGTTTAATAGCCCAAAGTGGAAATACGAGGTGAACTAGGACGATGCGTGCGCGCTAGAAAAAGTCTACACGTGTTTGAGCAAAGCATTAATTAAAAAAAAAAAAATTGTTAGTTTTTATAATATTACAATGCGACGTGTACTAAAAAAATTACATCATTATATATAACCTTAAAACATAATATGGGTTAAGAGAAAGCAAAATTGAGTCAATGTTAACTTCTGATGTGGTTATAACTATTAAAGATTATGAAAAAAGTCGAGGAATATTTTACTTAAAATCAAGTTTCAAATATTTAAAGCCCCGTATGTTTCTCTAATTTTCGCATAAGTAATAACTACCGGGTATAAATATGTCATAATGTAACGTAACATATTTTTCATTTGATTTTTATAATTGATTCTGGTTAAGATAGCTGTACTAGTGCATAAATGAAGAAATACATTACTTTTTTGACTTATTGGATTTATCTTATCCGAAAGAGACACGAATGAATGATTTAAAAGTTTTAAGCAAATGTTTATAAAGTTATACTAAGAATGAAATTCCGATAGAAAGTACTCACAAACGTAAATCCTACGCCGATACAGACGAGGTATCCCCATCCTCCATCGGGGGCCACCAACGTTTTTTTGGAGTTTCTCTTCTCTGTATTCTCGAGATGTGCGAAAGCCTCATCCATATTTCAAAATGCTCAAACACTTGGATAATAATTTCATGTACTTGTGCACTATACATTGATAATAACGGTCATTTTGTTGTTACGGATTGGAAATTGTGTCCGGTAATATAACAACAGGATTTATTTAAAACCTTACTAAGGAGGCAGTTCGCGCACGTCCTGTCTGCACAGTTTCTACTACCGCATTGAATAAAGCTTAACTGCCGGTCAAAATATGACACGGATTTGAAGTCTTGAAGGAAATTCTAGTACATTAATCAACGAAGACAAATAAAAAACTCTCAATAGAAATAATGTTAGAAACATTACGTTTCATTCACATTTTTTAACGATTTTATCTAAATCGATTATTTAGTAACGAATTCATAATGAATGGAAAAGATTTAAATTAGTGTTGATGTAAAAGAAGTTTAGCTAATATAATAACAGCGTTACGTGCTTATCTTTATACACTTTAACCACTAAATCATATAAAAGTGGTCTGATCAAGCAAAAACTGCCAATACCGAACCAAAACTACTTTCATTTTTAATTGAGCTTTTCACTTTTTAAATTTTAGGCTGCTGTTGCTACTGGTTATTTAAACAAATAAAACAAAATCTTTACTTAAATAAAGGTTACGAAAAGTTATAACACATTCTCCTATTATTCTCTGTAGTAATAATAAAAGTATCAGATATAAATAGCTTCGTGTCGAAAAAGATGAGCTTGGCGTATTTGTTTGTAGACTGAATGTTAATTTATAAAATACATATTTTTGATTACTTCACTTAAACGGTTTCATTTGTGTTTATGATTTGTCTACCTTAAAAAATCGTAACGGTTTAAAACACTTCATTAGAATATTATTTAGTTTATCATTATTTCTATTTTTTATACATTTAAAAGTAGAGCTAGTACCTAACTACTTGGCACACTAACTTTTTAAGTCTTAATCAGTATTTCAGGTTTTTATGGAATTTGAGTTTTGTTGTATTGTTATTTGTTAAAAAACCTAATACGACAAAAAAATCTTCCATATTTAAGCACGCTATTTTGTGTAGTAACAAGCTGTAAGTAATATCCTTATTACAATTGAGCATGTAAAAGAATGATTCATTTTATTGATGTCGTTATGTTGTTTTGACAATTTTTCTAAAATATAAGGTAAAATCCAAAAATTACAAAATTTAACTTGTAATATATTATTAATTATGTGTTTTACGTAGAAGGGACAAAACGTTAGTAGTGTTAGCGGACCAGTAACACAGCTTATACAAAACCCGTTGCAGTTTGGGGCGATCAGGTATTTAAAACTTTTTCATTCAATTCATGTGGGTGACTTTAACCTTGCTATACGGAAATATCGGTCGGTCGGTCACATTGTAGTACTAGTATCGCCGTAAACAATGTTGTTGAAGAAACTTTCTTTTTTTTTCGTTTTTGTTATTATGTAACAATATTCGATAGCTTTGGAAAAAAATTATCGATTAAAATTGACACATGTTATGATATCAATAGTGATATACTGAAATGAATTAATAAAAGCTCTGTCCAAGTTCTGGAGATTGAATTTTCTTACTAGATACTTCTTAACAATTCTTTGATGAGAAGTAAACTCTCATGATATGATTTATTAGAATAATCGACTCCTCGTTCTGATATATCGAATTGTTGCAAGTACTAGTAGAAATCATCTGTTAAAAATTTTAATACCTCGGTATATTTATAGATCTGGAAGTGACAGAGTTCATGGAAGGACAACGCGTAATATGTATGAAATTCATTTGTATTATAATACTTTACAATCTGTTAGAAGTATTAGTTACTATGTTTTATCAATTATGTAATTGTCTTATCATCTTCTAAGCCTTGGCAAGTAAAATTCATGCACGTGATGTAAATACAGACGTTATGTGTGTATGAACTTAGGTGCGTGTAAAATAATTTTTGTGTAGTTATTTAAGATATTCCATCTTCCACTATTTAATATAAATTCATTTATAATATGTGGCAACAAAACATTTAAACAGGTTATTTTTTTCTTTTCTTTGTATCTTATGAAAAAAAGTTTTATAAAATGGGTATAGTTTATTAGAATTTCTGTTTTGGAAACGTGATCACAATCTTGTATATTATCAGTGACAAACTCAAGTTGGCTCACACTTTGCGATGCCTTTCAATTACATCCATTAAAAAGGTTTTAATTAAGATCCTACTTCCGCTGTTACAATTTTTGTAACCTACTTATAGTTACTTTGTATGTAATGAACCGCAAATGGGAAGCCTGTTAACATAATCCGCCCCAATCCGCCTTCACACTAGCTACATAAAACTACTTTATTCCATTAAATTGTAACTAGATACCTCTTAAAGATATAACCTGCATTAAGTTATTGTCTCGCCTAGTTTGTGAGTAATCTTTGTAATTAAATCGACAATTTAGATAGTGTAATTTAATCGGAGTAAAGCCTTGATATCACTGACTACCATTTGCACTACAAAAGGAATAAGTTTATTGGTTTAAGGACTGTTACTATTTTTCTAAACACAAACGAAATTAAAATCATCAAATTATATAATGATTAATATAATCCCATTTTCTGAATCAAGATCGTTCGGACAAAGAATAGAGTACGTGTGATAAAGTCTTAGTATTACATTACAAGCAAAGATTATCCTATATTTTGAAGTTAATATTTTTCATATCTCTTTCCCTTTATATTTCATTGTATACTCTTTTATTACCACTTAATAATGTAATACTTTTTCTGCATATGTCGAACAAACGCATTGTTCTAAATATAACTTTATGACCATTAGCCCACATTTTTAATAATATTTGTTTTAATATCCAGTAGTCAGTTGATTAAACATAGTAATCATTACAATATCTATGTGATTCTTAAACTAAATTTAGATTCAAATAATTATTAAGTAAATGAATGAAGGACATAACTGAATACAACTTTATCATCATCATAATGAGGCGCTTTCTTGAAACTGAAGTTTGGCGGTCAGAATTAATTAATTGTATACAACTTAACTTACTAGAATACGAGCGAACACTGATGTGCCTTTGTTGTCTTTACTAGGTACCGTAACTTGCATTGGCATGTGTCACAGGATTAAGGACACCGGACATAAAATTACGCAAATCCGTCAACCAACGAGTTTGTAACCTTATACTGTTTTACTACAAAACGCAGGAATAATAATAGCAGAGTTTATTGACACAGTTTGTGGAATTTTAAGGTTTGTGTACTGGTGGTAGATGCTAAAAATATTTACAGATAAAATGTAATAACGCCTGTAAAATTAAAATATCAAATGTAAATTTCTGTTGCTAATGAATAAATTGACGGTGTATATTAAAATGTGCGTCTTTCTGATTCCTGGAGTTATTTTTACAGCAAAAATGGATAATTTATAAAATCATTTTCAATTAGCAGTTACAAAACTATTAAAAATTGTAAACTATTGCCGATTAACATCATAATTAACAGGTTTTTAAATGGCATGGAATTTTTAAATTATACAAGTAGAGTACATTACAAGAGAACTTTGTACAACAATGGAAGTGTGTGTCAGTGATGATGATGATTAATTGAAGTAATTAAATAGATAAGGTAAGTAAAACGAAAAAAAAAATTGTAAATAAGCTTAAAGATATATTTATAGTAATATTTTTATAACACTGCAACTAAATCAAGTACATTTCCCATTGATTATACCTCTTAATATATTAATTTGCTTGATCTACGAATTACCTCTTCACCTCACTATGATTAAATATATTTTGGTTACACCATTTAGTCAAAAAATTGCATAATTATTACATAAGTTTACGTGTACACTTACGTGATATCTTTCAGGAATTTTCAAGAAATTCTATTACGCAATCGAAAAAATTGTAAATCAAAATCAATATTTCTGACCGACAAAAAAAGAACAAAAATTATATTGACAATAAATACACACTTAAAAAATTCAAATTTTTGACATAAAGTTGCAAAATCAATCATTACATGTTTTTCCACATAAGGCTTGAATGCTTTTTACATCATGATTACACCAAATCCATGATTCTGCGACTTTTTGAACAAAAATATTAACATGAGACCACACTTTCGATTAATTACATAGTTTCAATGGTCACGTTTCTTTAATAGAAAAGTAAAATTTTTTATCAATAGCACATCTTTCGTTTGTACTATAATTCTTCAACGGGATCATTAATTTGGATACCGGCTTCAAGGTTACGCGAATTTGTCAAAGATTTGAAACATATTAAAAACGTGGTTGATTTTCGAATTCTGATGATATAACATCTTGCATGAAATATTCAAATGAGTTAATGTTAAAAAATTATTACGTAAACTAAATACATATCTTAAGTAGACATAAAAAAAGCACATTAACATTATTCCACATGAAAAATTTCAATATTTGAGTTAACACAAAGACACATTATTAAAAATATAATTCACTGGATTTATGACTGAAACGTAAACGAGATGTTATTTTACAAGTGTAGATGGTATTCTCTGTCTGGGTTCAATCTGTACTCGGAATCCATCAGTTCTTTTCAGTATGATGTCCGCCTGTAGCTTGTACTGATCTTCAGTTACATCAGATACCATTTTGTAGTTTCTTAAGATGGTAGACAGTAGAATCTTTACTTTCAGTATAGCGTATTTGCGCCCTGGAAATTTAATTTGTTTGGTTATTAAATTTGATATGTAAAAATATTCTGCACAATTTATTTGTATACAAAATTATCTTTTAACTGTGGTGTCTTGTCTAATATATTTGCAATGTTTTTATAGTTTAATCAGAAACTAGCTAATACTATGAAGAAACTATGGCGAAATGGAATTTTGTACAGAGTAATGATGAATGAATAGAGTAAATTTTCTATTCGTATAAATTAAATTGGGACTGTCCATATAAACGTTTTTAAAAATACCAGTTTTTGTTTCGAAAACTCGAAACCGGCAATATTTTTTTTAAACTATTTCATAGTTGACACATTAACATTACCATTCCATTAATTCTAGCAGTTACCGGTTTGGATACTTTTTTTTAAATAACCGATGAATGAATACATACCTAAACATAAATTTTTAATACTAATCAACAGGACGAATAAGATGTTCAATGTAGCATTATTTTTTCATTCAAATCCTAATACTAAAATTACTTTGCATCAAACTAATGAATATAGTGTTAGATTTAAAATATTAAGAGCTTATATGAGTGCTTCAATGATGCAGCAGCTAACGGTTTGGCCTTGCTTGTAACACAGAAGCACAGATTTCGATTCCGGTGCCATTTGTGGTAGTTTGGATGATGTAGATATTTTTGAATCCGTAACAACTTTTGTATTGTAAAATGTGTTTTGTATAGTAAACCGTCAGTTTAGACGAGCGCGTTACAATATGTTTAATTAAAAAAAATAATTTGATAACATTTAGGACACGATATTATAGTAATTTTTTATTTGCTTACCAACACAACTTCTTGGTCCAGCACTGAAAGGTATATAACTGTAGTAGTGTCTGTTTTGTGTATTCTCTGGTAAGAAGTTGTCCGGGTCAAAAACGTCCGGATTCTTGTAGTACTTAGGATTGCGATGGATTTTAAAAGTTCCAATGACTACGGTAGCGCCAGCGGGCAGAACGTAGTTATTAGTTGCTGTAAAAAAATTACGGCTTTTGAAAATAGTAGTTCTTAGTGTTCGAGGCTGAATAAATATTTCTTCGCCTCCAGGATAGAAAACGCCTGTATAACATTAAGTCTGTCTCTTGTACCTGAGTGTACTAACTTTGTTCACACGCAAAACCTAAAACTTCTTTTCAAAATTTTTTAATGTTTACTTCTAGCGTGAATATACCAGACACAAGAAGGTATTTGTGGTTGTTACCTATTTTAACGTCCTTCTTTAACTTTCGCGCGATAATAGGAACTGGTGGATACATGCGCAGAGACTCGAAAATAACTCGTTCGAGATACTTCATCCGTAAAGTATCTTCAAACGTCGCTGGTCGGTCAGAGTCACCGAAAATCTCGTAAAGTTCATCATAAACTTTTGCTTGAATGGTCTGATGGACTCCGAGAAGACAAAGAACGAAGCTAGAACCAGCGGCGGTAGTGTCATGGCCCTGAAAAAAGTTATTTGTAGTAGTACACGAAAGAAGATCATGTTCATTATTGTTTTATGGTATTGGGAATTTGTTATTTTTTTTAAACATGAAAAAAGAAAAAAAATCTTTATACTGTATGTTGTATAATATTTTGAAATGTTTAACAAGAAAGTTGTTAACTGCAAATTATTGTAATCTAACTTTAATTGAAACTAAATAACAATAAATATTTTTACCTCAAACATAATCGTGTCGACTTCCTCTTTGATTTCATAATCAGCTATCTTATTCGTTCCGTTTTGAGCAGATTCAATCATTAAATCTAAGAAAGCTAAACGTTTTTTCTGTCCTGTAATTGTAAATATTATTTTAATTATTTAAAATTATAACAATAATATGTTTAAATTCCCAGCTAATTTTGTATCGAAAGAAAGCAGTGAATTAAAATATGGACTACTTGAAGATAACTTTTTTGATTTTTACTAACCTACGTCGTTCTCATCATTGTAGTCAAGATCATCACGATATCCTTTGAAAACGGTATCGGCTAATGTTTTAACATTTGCTAATCCAGTATCATTCGTTTCAGTAGTTCGCGTGAGTTCTTCAATTGTAGGTGGTATTATACCTTTAGCTTTATTTTGTATATATATCTCTTTTTTATTTTTAATCACCTGCCAATTACAATTATAATTTAATTTATGTAACCTAATAATACTCAACGAAATTTTATGCAAATTTTTACCTTCTTTGTAAGACCATGAATAATGTTCAACAGCTGTTTTTGTTTTTCAAACAATGAGGTGAATTTAAAAATGGCGTCGAAACGCAGCCAGAATTTATAATGCCTTTGATGTATTATGTCGCACATTCTGAAATTATCATTATTATTAAGTTAACGGTTTAAAATATATGACAGTTAATTTAAACCGAAATTCTGATATACATTTGGAATTATTAAAGTTTTTTTTAATAAAACTGATATGTAAATGAAGTTATTAAAATTAATGCAATTAAATGATTTCTCAAACTTACTTCATCACAGCCATAGCGTAGTCAAATCCAGATTCGTCTTGGGTTTCTTTGGTAATTCCCATTGCAGTTTCTTAAACAAAAAGTTCGTCGTATAAAAGGGACAATAAAAGTAAAACGTTAATAAATAATGCGTGATCATAATTTGCATTAATTTATTTTTGAGTGTTGGTTGTAAGTGAATATTCATGCCTATACTTATAATTATTCACATTTGTTTTCGTTTTTATTAATACACTATAAAATAATAATGAATAATAAAAAAGACAAAATGAATATCAATACTCTATTTGCTTTCAATATAATGCTTTAGTTAACACAAAGAAGGTTAAAAGGAATTTATAATTTCTTTACAGACCTTGCGTTGAGGTGTTGTATACCAAATACAGTTTTTTTATTTATTAGTATGCATAGGATACCAAAATATAAAACATATTTATACTTGAGAATATTAATCGTTCACTTGTCATCATCTGTTGTAGAATATATTGCATCAAAACATGGAGACATGTTCAGATAAACAGTTCAAAGAATGACAACCGTTTTATTGATAAGATTATATGATTAAATTTAATATATCTGCATTATCTGTCTATTGTTGTGTTGTATTTATACAAAATGGGTTAATACAATAAACTGTTGATGAATCTTACCAAGTAAAATATCAACGGTGACTCCGCTCATATAGTCATGAACATCAAAAACTTTGCCCTCTTTGTTTTTCATTTTATCCACAACATTCTTACTATTCTGGTTGAATATGCCGATGAATGATTTTAGAATATTAATGTGAAATGTAGGAGCGATCATTTTACGATGCGAGCGCCATTTTTTACCTGCAAATGGTTAAAAAAGTATTATTGATTACATTTTTTAGTGAATTAAAATAACTGTTTAACTGTGATTAATTAACTGCCATGGTTAACAGTGTATTGAAAAATTTAACGATGACCAGGATGAAATAATTACCGGAGCTTATCAAAAGACCTTCACCAAGCCAAGGTTTGAAGAATCTGTATTCCGAAGCCTTGTCGATGTGAACTTGGCTGTTGAGTATAACTTCCGCATCATCGGCATCGCATAAGAAAACTACAAGCTTCGATCCTAACCAACCACGTACTACTGTCCCATACTTTTCAACATACTCGAGCGCCAGTTCAACCAACTCTGTAAAAAATCGTAATGTTTTTTTATATCTATAATACTAGCGACTCTTTTAGCTGTTTTTACAAATTAAGAAGACAGGTTTTAGAAATATAAGGGCCATTAGAATAATCGTAGCAACATAATTTTAACCTCTTTTTTCATTTAACATGTTTGTCAAGTATCTTTAGTTTTATGTTAATATTGTGTATACAACAAAAAGCGGAGTATTTAATTAATGAGTAAATGTATTACCGTCTGGTTTTCTACCTAACACCAATAATGCATTGCCAAATATTGGCAATGCTGATGGACCTGGCAATTTGTTGCCCAGTTTATACAACTTTGATTGCTGCTGCCATTTGTACAAAAGCCACAGAGAGGTAGCCAGGAGTACTAGTGGATAGAAGATAAGTCGCGTTGAAATGTTATGGTAAGATGGTATTTCTTCAACCATCGTCATCCTGCTAAAAAGATATATTACTAGTCAGTGAGCATGTAAACTTAGAAAGAATTTTTTATGTCATATATTTTTTGGGTACTATACAAGATGAGTACAAAATCATCAATCAATAATGGTTGTAACTATGTATACATTTTGTACAAGTTGGTGTTGGGGAGTCCTTTGTTGTTCATTATTATATACGTTTACAGTTATTAAAGTTTACAACTCACAATTCCGTTGTCTGATAGCTAATCAACAATTTTTTATCCATCACAGCTTTCGGTGAAGATACAATCCATACAAGACACAATCGGTATTTTGTCGGTATCGCATATCGCATTGGTGTATAATTTTGTTAACTACTTTTTGGGAGATCGTTTAGAAAATCTCTACCTAGACTATACACTTAGCGTTTCGTAAAAGGGTACTAAGATATATCTCCAGGGTAAGGTCAGTATTTTCTCCCGAGACCTTTACGTTAACCGGGATGTCTAGTGTGGGGAGTATGACAATTTCCCTTAATTGGAGAGACCTAACAGTGAACGTTTAAAATAATGAAATGTTAAGCTAGTTTATATTTAACAGAACACCTAATTAAGACCCGGTTAATTAATTTATTTTTTCAAATTATAAATATCATCAAATGAATACACTGCTTGAAATTTGGGAAATGAACAACGTTGGCTATGTGAAAAAAATCATAAGTTTTTGCCTTTTGTTACAGCAGCTGTCGTTATTTTATATAATAGTTTAATTATTAATTTATTTGGTATTTATTAATAGAAAGAAAAATATGTTTTTTTATTAAATTACCTTTCGTCTCCTGATTTCAATGTACAACCACCTCCACTTTCTGCCGACCCGACTTTTACTGTAATACGATATAACGTTTGCATTACTACACTTTTTATACAACATGCACGTAGTCGTCTTTCATTTATTAAGGGGAAGTCGATCTTTCGGTTTCTGATTGTTTCATTGAAACATGTTGCAATTTTTGCTTCATAGTTCTTTCAATATTATACATATATAATAAATCTATATCATCATTATCATCTATATAGACGATCCAAAATTTGTAACCGTTCATTGTAATTTTTTAAACATATATATGTATATGCAATATATACGTTACATACGTTACCGGTGCTTAAGCTTATTTATGATTTTGTTATAAATTTAAAAGTTTGTCTATTTTATACTTCAGCAAGTATGAACTTTGGGTTTACATCGAACCAATATATTTATTTAAGCCCGTATAAACCTTAAAGTTACATTCAAAAATTTGAACAACTAAAACATATTTTTTGCGGAACTAAAATGTTATTTAGTGGCCAATCTGATTGTACATTCACATAAACAAATAAAAAAATAAGTAAAAATGTAGTGTCTGTGACTTAAACATCGGTAGAAGTGTGTTCATTTTCTGTTTTTTTTTTTTACTTTGTAATAACTATCGTGTGTCCACTAGTCTGTGTATCAATATTTAAAAAAAATATATATAAATCTTGTTTAATCTGCGTTCAAAATATTCTCTCAAATCATACCAATAAATGTGTTTACTATGAAAAAGATCCATTCTCCTTAAAAGTGTGATTTATTAATTCGTTTGTTGTACATTAACTTTTAACCTAAATTTTTTTCATTGTTTGTTAATTATGCAGAGACAGTACAATGGTGAAATTTTAAAAAAGGTAAGATTTTAAATTGTATTGTTAATACGCATTGAGTGTATTTTTAGTGTTAAAGTTTGTTGTTGAAGAAAACTATTTTTATGTATACGAATGAGGAATAGCTTGGCCTTTAATTTGAAAAATGTTCAATCAGCTACAACATCGTAAATATAACATTTTATTTTCGCATTTCATAAAGGTTTTATGCTAACTATATACATATGAATATGTACTCGCAATCAAAGTTAGGTAGTCCATATATATTTGTTTTACTAATTAAATTGGTAACAGCTGCGTTTTATACATTACTAAGTGCCGTCATGAAAAAAAGAGTTAAGATTTTGTTTCACCAAAATTTAGTTTATATAGTATAGTAATATCTGTTTCAAAACAAAATTATAAAGTTAGAAATATTTGAAGGTATGTTATCTTAACCGTAAACTCATTGCTCTTATTAATAATAAAAAAAATCTTTATAACAATTTAAAACTTTCGTTCTTATTAACTTAATTCATGATTCGGTAATGTATTTTGACAAAACTATTATCTGTGTTGGGATAGACATGAGCTGACTTCCTTCCCTCCGTTTTTAATTACAAATTTTAGTTAATAAAGAATCGTTTTATGTTCTCTGTAATAATAGTTGAAGATGGTAAAACACAACAATTCATTTATTCGAAATATAACGGTAGCGGAGTTGTATTTCTTTAAACGGTTTTATTTAGCTCGACCCGTACGGAATTTGTTTATTTGGGTCAAAATTAGAAATTGAAATTTAAGCACCTTCCCGTTGTCAGATTGATCTAAAATTTGGTACACACATTTAATTTAGAAGACAATACAATATAATAAAATCAATAACATTATAAATCTAAGATGGCCGCCGATACAAAATGGCGGATTACATATTTTTCCTTAACCCCCTCAATATGGGTATCAAATGAAAGGGCTACACTAGTAAAACACGATGATTATGTCAAAATTTAAAATTCAAGATGGACGCCGTTCCAATATAGCGGACTAGGT
Source organism: Byasa hedistus (assembly GCA_029286795.1). Taxonomy (NCBI): domain Eukaryota; kingdom Metazoa; phylum Arthropoda; class Insecta; order Lepidoptera; family Papilionidae; genus Byasa; species Byasa hedistus. Next base: position 7,402,779 of record JAGSMW010000015.1, on the reverse strand, counting down.
ACATATTTTTCCACAACCACCACAATATGGGTATCAAATAATAGGACTACACTAGCAGAATACTGTCATTATGAATATATAATATATGTCAGAATATTCGGTAGACAATTTCACTAAATACTAAAAACAAGAAAATAAAAATCGGTAAAAAAACTTTTAAGTTAAACGGTTTTCTTTATATGCACCGAAAACTACAAAATAAATAAATAAAAAAACAATTAATAAATAATAAAAACGTGGGGCCCATTAACTATTTCTGTATTACTTTCTACTATACTAAGTGTGGATTGCATCGACTTATTATAATCGTCATCATCATCATCATCCTATAGTAGAAAGTAATACAGAAATAGTTAATGGGCCCCACGTTTTTATTATTTATTAATTGTTTTTTTATTTATTTATTTTGTAGTTTTCAGTGCACATAAAGAAAACCGTTTAACTTAAAAGTTTTTTTACCGATTTTTATTCTAAATGTATATATGATCAATTTGTCGATGAAAAACTGACCACAAATATATATTACGAGTGCTTTTTACTAATAGCAAATATTACTTTGTGGTATTATGAATTTATTTCTTGCAGGCTCTTTCTATATCATTTTACAATATTATTAATGGGGCACTTTCCTGTAAATTACTTTTCAAGTAATTGTTATAAAGTAAAAGAATTCTTGGTATTCATTGTTTTGTATATGTTATTGGGCCGTTGATTGCATTTGTAAATTTTAATATGATAGCTATTTCTGATATAATTTTGAAATAATTTTTTGTATTTAGTGGGTAAATATTAAACGAAGGTACTTTAATCTTCTCGTATTAGTTATGATAAAGGTATTTTATGGAAGCGAAATACTTAATTTTTAACGATTGCGCCACATTAAAATGTGCAAGCAAAAGATACTGAGGTTAATGGTTGCCTTCTGTATAATTTTCTATGGCACATAAACTATAGATATTCATTGGCTTTAAGAAAAGCGACTGAAGTTTATATCGCTAAGCTTAATTAAATATTGCTGTTGCTTTCAATAATAAAAAAAACCTTCCATATTCCCGGTAAGGATTGTCGAAGTATTCATCTCATCTTTTCCTCTGACCTTTAACTCTTACTGAGATATTATTAACGTCCCTGCGACACGGTTTTTAAAATGAAATTGTTTTTATGTGACCGTTTTATTATTATAATTAATATTATTACAAAAATTACAAATGTACTTCGCGGTATATGATATCGGTCCTCATTATATTAATTTAGGTAACCCAAATAATTATAGGATATTGTAAAAATCGATAGGGTGTTAAGCTGGGGAGAATAACGAGAAGTTGGGGACCTACACCTGATATAAAAATACGCTATTCTCATTACAGTAAGGCGTTAGATACAATGATAACATAGTACTACATTGAGTTCGCCGCCTTGATATATAAAGGCATGTCTTTCATTAGCCCAAAACTACATGTAAGATTCTTATGTAAATATTATTTGAAGACAGTGATTATATTTTTCAGTGTGCTCGTAATAAATCCCTAGTATAGTTGTCACAACTTGTTATTCCACTCTATGTACGCATATTAATTTCTCACCAGAGAGAATTTCGTTTTCATCGTCCTAATAGTATGAAGCCAACAACATAAGAAGAAATGTTTATATTTTACTGGTGGTAGATCTCTGTTGGCAGTGACTATCTATGTAGATCTACCGCTGCGATTGTTACTATCGTTAAATAATAATGCAAACATTACTGGGTTCCGATTTAAATAGAATTATTAATACTGGGGTAATGAGATTTAATACATATAGTCACAAGACGACGAGTCAAAAACTTTTCCACTTTGTTAATTTTGCAACAATATTACAGAATGTACAACTTTTGAGTGTGTTATGTAATCCTTTTGATTTCAAATTTTAAGTTTATATTCTTGCTCAACCAGATCCGAAACATGTATTACGTAGGCTCGGTTTTTGACTCCTTTTTAATGACAAAGCCAAAGTGCGGCGTAAATAATTATTCGAGGTGTTTTCGTCTGTGGGCGTTAGTATCAGCGTGTTTGATGTGCGAGTGTTTTTGTGTATGTGTGTGTAGGTAACAGTAAGTTTTGCTGGCGTCAAGGGCCGCTATGCCATTCGCATGCATTGCAAATTACCCTTGTACAAGACCTGTTTTGTAGAACGTTATATTATGGGTCATGGATGTTTAGATGAGATGAAATATTTTTTCTATTTCGAAACCAATTAGAAGGGAAGAAAGGGCGTTTTCGATCGAAAGAAACTCCCTACTGATAGTTAAAGGCGTTTGCAGAAAAAAAATACTATTTAAAGTGAAAAAAGCGAGCACTTCGTTGGTTATGTAGCTTCTTTTATTGATGAAAGATTTAATGTATAATTAAAACAAATAAAGTAAAAAAAAAAATTGTTATATCGACAATTCCACTTAAGTTACGAATTCTTATGAATACAATAATATATTTTCTTTTTCTCCGAAGTCTGCTGCTTCTTGAGATTCATAAGTTATATTCTTTACAAAGCTTCATAAAATTTTGTATAATTTATGAAGCAATGAATGTATTATTTAAAGTTTCTTATTTGTTAATGAAGTATAAACAAACTATAAAACCAACCATTTATATTCTAAAATCATAAATTTTTGTGTACTGCGTCAGCTTCTCACTTATTTCTATAAAATTTTTAAGAGAATTTCTGCTTTTTATTATCGTCTACTTTGATATTTGATAACTATATAAGTTTCATTTAGATACCTAAGAATTAAACTGTTAATTTTTAAGAGATAGATAATTTTTGGTATCTAACAAAAAATAAATAATTTAGGCCTATAAAGATCTTCAGCCAAATACGAATAGTATCAACAAGATAACATTTCTGCGACATGTAACCGATGATAAGCGAGGCCGGCGGTTCAAACCCTGGTAAACATTTTCTAAGAAAATTCCATTACATTCTCTAAAAAATATTTCTTTTGATACTTTGTGTAGTTTTACCATTTGTATATAAAATTGTTTGCTTTTTTCATCAACTCTCGGATCTATGACACGGTTGATTGTGTTTTATCAGTTTAAATATCCTTTTTACCCACTGATGTAAGTGATTGTAGACGGTTTTAGTGATAACAGTGTACGAGTAAATAAAATATAACGTTTTTGAGTCTCGCCAACTTGTCATTAATAAAACGATTTTCTGACTCGTTTTGTTGTATTTTTCAAACATTATTTTGTATTAATTTATCTATATAAACTTTGTAGGTGATTTAGCAGTTAGACGTTTGCGAGTTATATTCGTTGTCGGAAACAAAGTTTATATTAACAGAGCTTTTCTTACTGCATAATACAGCATGAGCTTTACACGATTTCATTTTAAACAAAGCCGGCCTTGATCAGCTAGTGAATGAAGTTGATTGTAACACCATTGAAACTTAAGCAAGCTCTTTAACAATGTATGAGAAGTAAGGAGGTATTAAGGAATGATAAGATAAGGCGCAATCAAATACAGTGATGGGAGTAACTTGCTGCTGCCGCGACGTATCAACCAAGTTTCGATACAGTGTTACAAGTGGATCGAGCCAGAATGGACCCGAAGCCGGTGTCTGAGTTAGAGAAAATTAACAAAAGTGCCGTCGAGAATGGTAACGGTGTGACAAAGGAAGACTATTATTCCGAACAACGTTCGCCTTTTCGAAGACAGGTTTGTTATATTTATAACCATTTAATACAATTAACAGACAAAGCAATAACACCCAAGAAAAACAACATAACTTATTGATGAATTTGAATGTTGCCATTAGTTATTTTTTGCATCATTTTTCCAATAAACTGTAGTTAAAATAAATAATGTGAAATATGTTCTTTGTATCCAAACATGTTGTAAGATCGCGAAATATCAACAGGTGTTTAGATGATAGAATGTTTTAAATTGTAAGACTGATAAACATTTAAAACTTTTGAATGTCAAGATACCGTAATGTGATGATGGTTAGTTAGTGTAACTCTTGACAGATTTTTATTGAATACTTTTTAGTAATATAATAATTTGTATAGTAATTTTTTAGACTGTTGAAAAAGACTGTAAAAAAATTTCATGTACTCGAAGTTCTGTTTTGTGTTATTATTTTAATTTACTTGTTGATACGTCAAGGTTTTTGTATTGTATTTTTTAAAAGTTACAAATGTCTCTTTGCGACTGGTTAAACTGGTTCAGCGGTAGAGATAAATATATATATTTCTTGTTAACTAACTTGTGTTTAATTGCAATTAAATTCAACTCGGAGATTATGATATACCGGCGTAAATATGAAATATCCGCGCGTTATTACATTTTACAAGTAATGTGATTATCGAAAGCAAACTAGTTAACTATTTAGACAAATGATTAGTTCTTGGAAAATTTTGACTGTAAACTTTGGGGAAGGATAAGGAGGATCAGTGATTATAAATTTGCTTTTGTAGTATTTAAAAATGTTGCTTGCAGAGTTTCTAATTACTATGCGGTTGAACTTTGGCATTCGGTATAATTAGGTCATCGCCACCGGAAAGCGAACAATTTGCGTGATCAGTGATCGAAGACCTAATTATTTCTAAAAAGGTGGTCTTAGCTATTAAGACTAAATAGAATTTAAGGATCTGTGAGTATCAAGGAACCCTATGGATTCATGTCATCAACGTGGTATGCATAGATAATTTTTTTATTTTTCCACGTAAATGTTATGTGAAGGTGTTTTAACTTTTTTTGTTAATAATTTAGTAATAAAATATTACGTGGAATATATATTTAAGACGCAATATTAAAGACCGCGAAGAACATAAAAGAGTTAATAATTGTAGTAAAGTAGAGAAAGCATATTGTAAAAAAAATAGTAATAATTAGCATAATTGGTATTTTATAATGTACCTACTTATGAATACTCATTCGTTTTGCAACCTATAAAAAGATTGTTTTATATCAATATGCGCGATGGAATAAAGTTGCAATTTTATTATTTAATTTCCGTATATAATTGCGATATGAAAATAACGGGGACATTCGACGATATTACGCATTCATATACAAAAGGTTTTAAAAGTTTGTACCTTAGTAAGGTTGTCGTGCGTTCAGAATGTGTTTATATCGCGAAAGTAATAACGACGCTTAATATATTTCTTTTATGACATTTAAACAGATTTTTTGGTGTCAGTGTAATCATTAATCAAAAGTAACAGAGTCCGCGTTTAGCAAAATTCGTTGACACATTTTTAGTAAATTTGTATTCATTAAACTTTGTCAGGTATAATGTCGGTATACCTATTAATTTTTTAATTTTTGTTCCTTTACATTATCGTCTACGAAAGTATTACTACTACTAGTAACTACTACGAAAGTACTTTATGTGAAAAGAGAAGTCAAAATTTAGTTTTTTTTTTAATAATTTAACTACTTAACAAAATGTTCGTATAAATCAATTTATTACAAAGGAAACAAAAAAAGGTTTAATTTTTATTGTTTGCTTTAAAAATGCTATGCAAATATATTAAAGACGCTTATATGTGTATTCTTCTTCATGTAAGAATATTATTGAGAATTCGTAACTATTTAATATACTGCTTCTTTATTTAAAGCAATTTGTCTAAAAAAGAAAACATTTTGAATTTCCATCGAGACTATATTACATTAAAAACATTAAGATGTAATTTTTTTAATATTGGTTATGGATTAAACATTTTATTCAATGTTTTAAGTTGCAATGAGGTAAAGAATGTCGAAGTGTTCTTGTCCAGAATATTCTGGTGCTCATAATTCGTCAGCTGGAAATTAGCATTTATTGAAATTGTCATGGCGGTAGCTTCTACTAACGGAGGTAGTAGCTACTCGGGCTGGTTCTAAAGTCTATTTTAATCCATACTCCACTCATGTGGTGTCCGAATTGAATCAGAAACGCTGGTGTTATGAAGCAAGCGTTCTGACGCTGCGCCACTGAATTGGTAAAATTTTAACTATTAAAAATATTTAGTAAAAAATTAGCAAGTATTGACAATACTATATATTGATTAGAATTCCGAGGTTCATATAATTAATTTGAAATTTAAACGAAGTGTAAGTGGAAATTGTTAAAAATTTAATAGCCGAGACAATAATATAGGGGTCAAGTACCTTTCTTGCCATTTGTTAAGAAATAAACAACACAATCGAACGAGGAAATTGTGTTGCAACGAAAACTTTAAGTAAAACGAGTATTACTGTTTTTTGATAAAAAATTATTTATCAATTTAAATAAACAAATCAGTCTATTTTTGTAAGTAAACAGAGACATAAGACAAAGTAATTGATTTTGTTTCAAGTAAGTGTACACATGAGTATGTATATATTAACATATTTAAAGTTCAAAGCCGTATTACTTATCTTTTACAAACTTCCTCTATAAATTATGCAGTTTATCTTTTGTTCGTGAAACAAGTAACCAAAAAGAAACGTTAATTATTAGCTTTGATGCAGTGTAACTAGTGTTTTAACTGCTATTGAATATTTGGGAAAAGGAAGATAGAACAATGTACACTGTGTTCTTCGTAGGTATAGGGTCTAATATGTATTACAATATAATAACAATAAATCCTTTAGTACTACTTCAAAAATAATTTCCTTTGTTATATATAAAGCTCAATTGGTCTGTGTTTTTAGGGTAGTCGTTATGGTCAAACGGTTGCCGTAATAGAATTATTGTTTCATATGTTCATAACAGTAATGTGGGTTAGCTTACTTCACCATCTCATCATCGGCCTTGTTGTTTTACATCAAGATCACTATCACTTACCGATACGCACTTGTAAAGCAATAGTTTTAATCTAGCCGCAGTAATACTTGAACGATGAAACCAATGCCAACAAGGTATTCATATCTTTATATGTATTTCATTGTTTACAACCAAAGTAAACAGAAAGGTACTGATACATTATTATGTTATATTTTTCTTTCTGAAATAACCTTTCGTAATTTTTAATTACCTTCCTTTTTACTTAATGTTTTTAAATGGCGATTTTTTGAAGCGCGTTGGTTAGAGTACCTTTACCAATAAAACGAGAACGTTTTTGAAACTTGTTCTGGAAAGATGATTCACGCAGTACTTTATCAGTGGTTATATATTTAATTCATTACATTGACATATTACATTACTCTTTCATTATCGTAAAAATATAACAAATATTGAATTGGTATAGGCATATGAACCGGATTTACTGTCAGTGTGTATTTATTTCATCATTATTTATGTGAAAATGGATAGTAATCATATAATTTAAATTACCGCAATAAAATTTGGGAGATATAGAAGTCTTGATGATGTTTCGTGATCTAGTAACAAGTTACAACAAAGAGGATGATGAAAGAATCAATAACATAATAATTTTAGTTCCCATTATTAAGAAAACTTAAAGAAAATATAGGAATGTTTAAAGTTTTGATTTCTGTTTGTTTTAAAACTGAATACATTTTAGCTTAGTATTGTGTTGGTGAAACTGCCTTAGTGCGATATAAAAGTAGTATCATCATAATCACCAAACTACACCAGCCTACCGAATCTCTCTCAAGGAACGAAAGTTCTTTGTTTTAATAAAACGGGACTTTAATTATGGTAGTATGATACTAAAAGTATCGTAAATTATAAAAGAATAATTTTTTGACGGTGAAATATCTAATTTACTTACTGATTATCTTGTTTTTATCTGTCGGGGTCATTGCTGTCATACATTTTACTATAAATCGTTTTCAGTTGTCTATCACTTACAACTATATCTTGTTGGAAAAGATTACGGATGTATCAAGGTCTTATATGATGGTTTTTATAAATTGAACGTACATTTTACATTTATCTAGTTCTCTCCAATTATGTTTTCTTGACATATTACATTACTCTTTCATTATCGTAAAAATATAACAAATATTGAATTGGTATAGGCATATGAACCGGATTTACTGTCAGTGTGTATTTATTTCATCATTATTTATGTGAAAATGGATAGTAATCATATAATTTAAATTACCGCAATAAAATTTGGGAGATATAGAAGTCTTGATGATGTTTCGTGATCTAGTAACAAGTTACAACAAAGAGGATGATGAAAGAATCAATAACATAATAATTTTAGTTCCCATTATTAAGAAAACTTAAAGAAAATATAGGAATGTTTAAAGTTTTGATTTCTGTTTGTTTTAAAACTGAATACATTTTAGCTTAGTATTGTGTTGGTGAAACTGCCTTAGTGCGATATAAAAGTAGTATCATCATAATCACCAAACTACACCAGCCTACCGAATCTCTCTCAAGGAACGAAAGTTCTTTGTTTTAATAAAACGGGACTTTAATTATGGTAGTATGATACTAAAAGTATCGTAAATTATAAAAGAATAATTTTTTGACGGTGAAATATCTAATTTACTTACTGATTATCTTGTTTTTATCTGTCGGGGTCATTGCTGTCATACATTTTACTATAAATCGTTTTCAGTTGTCTATCACTTACAACTATATCTTGTTGGAAAAGATTACGGATGTATCAAGGTCTTATATGATGGTTTTTATAAATTGAACGTACATTTTACATTTATCTAGTTCTCTCCAATTATGTTTTCTTGACATATTACATTACTCTTTCATTATCGTAAAAATATAACAAATATTGAATTGGTATAGGCATATGAACCGGATTTACTGTCAGTGTGTATTTATTTCATCATTATTTATGTGAAAATGGATAGTAATCATATAATTTAAATTACCGCAATAAAATTTGGGAGATATAGAAGTCTTGATGATGTTTCGTGATCTAGTAACAAGTTACAACAAAGAGGATGATGAAAGAATCAATAACATAATAATTTTAGTTCCCATTATTAAGAAAACTTAAAGAAAATATAGGAATGTTTAAAGTTTTGATTTCTGTTTGTTTTAAAACTGAATACATTTTAGCTTAGTATTGTGTTGGTGAAACTGCCTTAGTGCGATATAAAAATAGTATCATCATAATCACCAAACTACACCAGCCTACCGAATCTCTCTCAAGGAACGAAAGTTCTTTGTTTTAATAAAACGGGACTTTAATTATGGTAGTATGATACTAAAAGTATCGTAAATTATAAAAGAATAATTTTTTGACGGTGAAATATCTAATTTACTTACTGATTATCTTGTTTTTATCTGTCGGGGTCATTGCTGTCATACATTTTACTATAAATCGTTTTCAGTTGTCTATCACTTACAACTATATCTTGTTGGAAAAGATTACGGATGTATCAAGGTCTTATATGATGGTTTTTATAAATTGAACGTACATTTTACATTTATCTAGTTCTCTCCAATTATGTTTTCTTGACATATTAATTTGAATAATAATATTGTGATTGATGAAATGATTTTTCAGCAGCAATTTTTATTTTCAAAAATTGTTAGTTACACACAAAATAACGATGTAAACCACTTAAAGTTAAAATATTCTAATATCATAATTTTTTTGGTTATTACCCAGTTAACATTTCAAGAGTATTAAATTAAGTAATATTTATGATAATTGGGAACGTGCCGTATATTAATCGACATAATCAATTATGAAGTAAGCAAAGATTGGGAAAAAATAATATTCTTTGGTGTTTGATACGATTTGAATTAAAAAAGAAAAAAATGACGAATGTAACAAAATTCGTCATTTTTTTCTTAATTGTTATACAACATCGATTTATCTCCAACTTAAGAAACTAAATTTTTGTTTAAGACTATTCTACGTATCAGACTGACACCTAATCTTGCTGTGAATTGGCAGATAACAAAATGTCTCGTTATTTTCCTTTATTTCGTTTTCCATTATTTATCTCATTTGATTCGTCATGATTATTTTCATGTTTCCAGATATTTTATTGTACATTCAATGTTAGCAATAACTTTTCCATTGAATCCGCTGACAAAGATATCTTTCTGTTTAACCACATATCACATAGTATTTGATATGTGGTTAATACGCGGATTAGACAACGACAAGATAATACGTAAAAAGCTATCGGAAACATTCTCGCAAAATTTTCACATCGATCGATTGTTTTGTGAGAAGTAAATTTAAGTTTGTAAGTGATCTCTTTGTTGTTGCCTTTTTTCGTAAAATGCATTTCTTGCAGCGACATTGACGAAGTAACTACTTGCCGTGGCCCATTTATTTCTGATATTTTTAACGAATTAGTCATTTTATACCGAATGTTAACTGTCGCCAGTCTTTCGCAAGATTCATAATAATTCTGGTTTTAGTTCGTGTACCTATGTAGATTTAAAATTTTTAATTTGAGTTAGATAACCAGCTAAGTTGTTTTAATTTGAATTTGAAATCGGTTAAACTATGTCATCGATTCTACTTTTTATGTTTTTGAAACTAGTCATTTTATCTATCATAAATATAAAGTTTAAATCATCTGAGTAATATTCAATCGACGTATACTTTGTGTGTTTGTAACACATCAAACATGTTTTGTCTTTTGCATATAAAGATTTTTATTTTAAAGTTTGCGCTTACGTTATATTTTAGGTTAACCATTTCATTTGTGTCTTCTTGTACCTACAACACTTTGAAAATTACATGAAAATAATAGATTTTCAGTCCACGGACAGTACTGCGAACAGAATTTAATAAATAATCATAGTTAATTCAAATTTCATTTGTAACCTGTTATGTTAATCGATATTATTATTGGTCAAGGACATATTTTTTTGTGGTTTCCAAAACGTGGTTAAAATGATACGTATGGAAATAGGCTGAGAGTTTAAATTTCTGACAGTTGGACGTTGTACAAGTACGATGGCCTTTAGAACGTAGAGTAGATATTTGGACCTCTTAATGGAATTAAGAATATCAAAAACGCAAATCGGTTTTGAATAACATTTTCATATTTATTTCGAAAATTTACCTTGTAATGTCGAATAAATTAAAAATATTGTAGTTAATAAGTTAAATTAATTTCTTATTTCCAGTCGAAGTGTCAGTTAAATTTGGTAGAACAGAATTTTCTATACCTTCATTACGACTTAATCTTAAAATTACGTTATACAATTTGAGTTCAGTCACATACACGGTAAAAAATGGTATATGTTTGTTGTAGATTACTATTAAATACTAAAATACTATTAGAAGTGGCTCTACTTTTAAATTACTAGACTATTCGTTATTGATTCTAAAGAGTAAATAAAAAGCTTTCATTCCATTAGATGTTATAAATTAGTACATGATCTAAAATAATAATTTTTATATTGCATATCAAATAGCTTACAAAGTTTTATTATATTTTTAAATGATATTGCTCGTAACAATGTGATGTCAGTAATGATCTTTATAGCATTCCATTGCGCTTGTCGCTTTAAGATATTAGATATTAAGGCTCTTTACTACCTTCAATACTATTTCGATCCTCATCTTATCTTTTTTAAATAATTTAGTTCCAGGAGCCCAGTAACTGATGAAATTTATGCCAGTCAAACCACTATCATTACACATCATCAGAGAATAGTAGCCACATTGCCAAAAACAATGTATATTAGAAGAGATAGTGTTCACGCTTAACTATTGCAATAAATTCTATTTCCCTGTATGAGGCGTTAAAGTAACATTCTTCATATTAATTACTTTATTAAAGACATTAAACGTCGCTGAAAATAATTTAATGCGTCCTGTATTGATAATTAATGTTGTTTATTACTAAAAAAATATTAATTGCAGAATATGATAAAAATAAATGACAATATCATATGTCAATTGTAACCATTTCAAACAATAATAAGGGAGTTAGAGTAGATTTTTGATTTATAAACTAATAACATAGATAACTCTGTTATAATAATTCTGTTTTGTTCTATATAAACTGAAAGATAGTAGAAAAGTTTTTTTATTATTATGTTGAATTTTAAACGTTTATAATTTGGGTTTAATGTCTAAGTACTTTAATTAAAGTGGTAAAACATAATCTAACATAATACAAGTAAATAAATAGTTTTAATTTAAAATCTTTATTCTGTATTAACACAGAGATAAAAATATATTTTACTCTTGGATACTTTTCGATTTAAAAATACAGGTATTCTTTTGTAGCTAAAGACATTTTTATTTATTCATATTAAATTGTTTTTTTCTGGTTTTCTTTTCAGGCTTTAATTGTGCTCGGAACATTTCTGCTGTCACTCGGCGCTGGCGCCACGGCAGGCTTCTCAGCAATTCTCATTCCCCAATTACAAAATGATAAAGGCCATAAGAAATATTCGACGGAGATGGTATCATGGGTAGGTACGTGTTGAGACGATAATGTTATAAGGGTAGTATTTTGTACAATTAAATATTAATATTATATTCTTATTTTCAGCATCAATATCATCGTTGGCCTTACTCTTCGGTAACATGATTTCGGGATATCTAATGGATAGACTGGGCAGAAGGTTATCACAAATGGTTCTGGCATTATTTTATGTCGGTGGGTGGACAATAATAGCATTTGCGAATAGTATACACCTTATTTTATTCGGCAGATTTATAACTGGCTTCTGCCAAGGTTGGCTCGGTCCGCTTGGTCCTGTATTTGTTGGAGAAATAAGTACTCCAGCGTACAGAGGATTGTTTTTAGCAAGTTTATCACTTAGCATAGCTTCTGGAGTTTTTATATCGCATCTATTTGGAACATTTTTGCATTGGAGTCATTCGGCATTACTATGTGGAAGTTTTCCTTTAATTGGATGTATAATTTTGTATTATGCGCCGGAATCGCCAGCATGGTTTGCTTCAAAAAATCAAATAGATAAATGTATTAAATCGTTCCAGTGGTATAGAGGAACAAGTCCGCTTATGAAGACTGAACTAGACAAAATGATATTAGAGCAAACGAAAAAGGTAGACAAAAGAAATAAATTAGAAACTTTGAAGGCAAACTTGAAAAAACCGGAATTCTGGAAACCATTATGCATAATGGTTATTTTCTTTGCAATAACACAACTATCGGGAATAAATGTTTTTTGCGCTTACACAACAGAGATCATGGAAGTGTTGTTGGGCAGTAAATCCAACACATACGCTGCTATGTTGGGTATAGATATCTTGCGTTGCGTGGCTTTAGTAACGGCTTGTATCATGCTAAGAAGAATGGGTCGCCGACCTATTGCCATATTTAGTGGAACTTTTACGTCTTTATCGCTTATAGTTTTATCAATTTACTTATACTTAATAGAAATACGTGTAATAAGGCATGTCACGCCGCTGATATCTTTGGGGTTAACGGCAATATACATAGTGGTATCAAATGTGGGTATAGCACCTCTTCCTTGGAATATGGTAGGAGAAGTTTTCGCAACTGAAACAAAGGGGATTGGTTCTGGTTTAAGTGTCATGATGACATCCTTATCATTCTTTGGAACAGTTAAAACAGCGCCTACAATGTTTGAAAATATAGGACACCATGGCACTTATTTGTTTTATGGTCTGTCAACTTTATTGGGTACCATATTTTTATTCTTCTGCCTTCCAGAAACGAAGGGTAAGACTTTGTTGCAAATTGAGGAACGTTTCCGATCAGGCAAAAAGAGTAAGTCAAAAGGTACATTTGATGTTACGAGCGCCTGAGAGTAAGGTCAACGTTATTATGTCAGAATGATAAGATAATTTTTACCCAAGTTCAGTTTCATGTTGAACGTCTGATAAGGAAGTAGTGACTATTACATTATTAATTTACTTTAGAACAAAGGTCTTTGTCAAATCTGGTAAAAGTATAAGCCGCTCTTTTAGGAAATTTTTAAATCGTATTTCACTATTTAAATATATAGAAAAATATACACAAGATTTTAACAAATGTCTTCGTCATCATTTAGATAACTATAATAAAAGATGAGATTATTATTAAATGAAGTTTATAGTTAATGCAATAAAAATGTAAGTAATATATTATCTTAAACTAATCATTCTCACATCATTTAAAAATGTTTATAAGTTACATAAATATTTTATGTTAACAAATGAAAGTTTTGTTAATTAGTCCAACCTGATAAATTATTCAACACTTGTTAATGTTGTTAACAAAGAGTAGGGATAGTTCCGGACATGTTAACTTGAGGGTCTTACTGATGCACCCTGCGTAGTAAAAACATCAGACCTATTTCACGGTCCGCCGGGACCGGACAAGTGGCACGCGTCTGAGGCACTAAATTGCAGCCATCTTCCTGTTGTGACACGTGGATATGGAACAACATGTCTAGATGCTTCACCAAACATCTGCGAAGTGCTTTTTTGGCACGCCGAAGTTCCCACGTAGAAGTGCGGAGAGTTTTTGTCGATAGTTAACAAAAAATCACTAGGAAAGCATCTGGAGAGTGGATACGGTTATTTCTGGAGTCGGCTCGATGTGTTTATGGAGTTAAGAGAAAGGAAGTTATTAATATAGCATGATAATGGAAATACAGGGAAAAGGGAAGAACAAAATATTGTTTTTTCTAAAAATGTAAATAGTTTTGCAAACGTCATGGAAACGAAATAAATATTAGTAAATGATCTCTTAATAGCGATTGTAAGACTAAGCTTATGATTATATGTTAAACATAATAATAAAGAATATCAATATCTTCACGTTGTTATTTTCCATTGTTACCATAGTTTATTTGTGTCACTTGACCATCCATTACAAGTTGTTATTGGTATTAACGATAACATGATTACAATTTATATTGAAACGCTCCATTAAGTAGGGCATTCTTGTGCGATAAAAAATAAGTAAATCGTTCGTTTATTTATCCAAATTGTTGTAAAAACTGTTTTTTAATATATCTTAACCACAATTTTAACTAAACTTTACAACATGTGGCCCTGGAATCGAACCAGGGATCTCCGTGTCACTAAGCAAACGATCAGAGAAGGATGCAGTTTACTTAATAGAAAAGATCCTTGTGAGATTACCTTTATTTTAACTTCAATTGATTTTTGTATTAGCTGATCCCATTATCCTTTCCTTGCATATCAACGAGGGCGTTTAGTTGTATTGGCTGTGTTCAGCCTGAGGAATGAATACTAAATATTTTACTAGACACGTGGCAAAACGGAAACCGTACACGTGCTATCAATTATAGCAGGAAAGATAGAAAAAAAAACTTGACTACAATCATTGAAGCATACCCTTAATGGGAGGAGTAGCCCGCTATACAATGAATAGAAAATCGTCGTAAACACAACCCCTCCGTTAAAGAATTTCTATCGAATACATTTGTTTTAAAGAGTTATGGTAATATATGTTCAATATGATATGGTCCTCTTGTTTCAGGTTACAGAAATTGTGGTTCTTATAAATAAAATTAAGTTTGTGTATTCGTATGTTCAGATTATTCGATTTTTTATGTAAAAGCCATAGAAAAAAATCTAGATATCTCGATTAATATCGTTTAAAATGTATAATGTTTTTCATTTAATTTTAGTACTTCAGTCTTTAAGAAAGAAGTCATAGAATATTTACGTTTAAATTTTTTATCGGTTTAGTACTATAAGATAGTACGAATTGGTTCATAAAAATGTTCCAATTAACCCAAAGAGATCTGTTACCGTCGCGTATTGTTACCGTCAACAAAAATCGGAACTTTCTCTAGCCTCTTCTTCTTAAAGTGCCTCTCCATTACTGGAGGTTGGCCGTCAGTTTTTTTTGAATTTCTGCCTATTTTGAGCCACACGGAACAGTCTCTAGCCTACGAGAGCGTAATTTGGTGCACCATCCTTTATTATTGGCCGACGTTTCACTTAACGTCTTGATTGTCTGTCTCGTTCCCTAGTTAAATGATTTATAAAAAAGTTATTTATTCTTGGATACGTTTATCATAAATAAAAAAATCTCTTTTAAAAACTAAAAAAAAAAAACGTGTCAACAATGGTAAATTTCCTTTGTTGCTATAGCACAAATGTATGAGATAATGTTATCGAAAGGGTAAAGTTCGGAATTCAGTTCGTTCTTTTCAATTTAATTACGATATAATTATCTCATTAATGTAGTGAAATACCAAGTTATGTAATATAAAATTAGAAGTAATTCCAGTTTATGGTACTGCTTCCAATTTTATATAACACAGATTTTATTCAGCTAAGAGGCATAAGCTAGCAATTGAATTAAGACAGCATTACAAATTTTAATAATAAGTTTAATAGTATTATATATAATATGTCGTCTATAATCATCAGCGAGCGATAAAAATGCTGTTAGGAGTTTTTATAAGGGCAACATTTTTCGTATTCGATGGAGAACAAAAGTGGCCTATATACCTATTTAAATCAGTAATTTAAAGTGGAAAACATCTGTCAAGTTACCAAGAAGAGACGGTAGAGAAAAGTTTGAAAATGAAGAACGTATAAGAGGACTTCTCCTCTTCTGTTCTACTCTTAAGTAAAGCTGTTAAATTAGACAGGGGACAGCTTACCTACGAAGGTAAATAACCTATGTAAAGCAGTGTTCTAACACAGGCTGAAGATGATGATAATTAGTCATATAAGCGGCAAAACAAATATTTGCCAGAAAGAGATATTTTATACATGACAATTAAACAAATAAGTATTATTCAAATTTGTTCGCTTAAATGATTGTCTGTCGTCCTTTTAAGCCATACATTTATTTCTGTTTATTAAATTATTCATATGCATATTGCGTAGCATTTGCTTACGAATAATTAAACGACATGTGACTGAAATGGAAGGAAATGAGGTTGAGGGGAACCCAACGCGCGTAACGTGCTTTGTGATTTCCGTAATTCCGACATTTAAATTATTTTAGATGATTTCACCCTTGACAATATTTAATCCACCGAAACGACGTTAAAAAAATTACATATATTACTACGTAAGAGTAGTCTTCCATATCAGTTTACAAATAATAAACTTAAGTTAAAAAAATGCTTCAGATAGATTTATTTATGCATTGAAATTGTTATGATGATTTGATCATGAACATTATCTTCCTTTGAAAAATAATTTGATGTAGACTATTTCTGTTTTGGTTATAGATAAATATATTCGTTAAAGATAAATATTCCTTAAGCAACTTATTGAGTTGACCTCCTAAACGACAATAATTAGCGTTAACAAATTAACTTCTTAAGTACATTCAGACATTTTGCGGTTTGTATAATAAAAACGCTAAAACATTCTTCTTACCAAAAGTTTTCGGCGGTATATATAGTAAAAGTATCGTCTTCTAAATCTGTGAATTCATTGATTTCCGATAAAAAACATAATTTAAAATATGCACTCATTTCAATTTTTTTTTCTAATAAAATTATTTCTTTCTCCAGAATCCTGTACTTATATCAAAATAATTTTTATTTAAAAATAAATAATTTGTTAGTTCTTACAAGATTAGACATTTTAAATATAATAAAATGTTCTCATTAATGTGTTATAAAATAGTAAACAGATCAAGTATTATCTAGCAGTGATTATAATGCATACACAATAAATTATGATCTAATGCAAGCATGCACAAAGACAACGTTCAATGATAAAAGTCGTTATATTATCTTGTTTACACTAAAAACCTCTTAGTTGATCGAATTAACATTAATGAGTCATTAGAATATCTAATACACAATATTATAACTTCTGCAGCTGTGTAAATATCTTGTTTATTTGCGTCACTAAACGCTAACATTTTCTCTTAGTTTCATATTCTGCTGCAGTTAACACAAATTGTACTAATTAAAGCCAAAGCAAAGCATATGCCACCGTGACTTTGGCATACGCTGGAGTCAATTTGTAGTAAGTTTTTATACAATCTGTGTTGATCGCCAGATGGCGAGAGCAGCACGCATGCCGTATGGCGGCGCCATACATCCACTGGAGTCTGGTGCAATTTCACTGTCTTCTCTCTCTGTTGATGATACGTTTGCTTGGTAAGCGGCGTCACATTTTTAACATTTTTGCCTCATATTACTTAAAACAGCAATCTTTATCTCTGTATTTCGTGAGGAATTGTTTTTGAACTTTCACGAACGCCTAAAATTTCTTACATCACTTAGTCACAGAGAAAGCTCTACAAAATTTAAAAGTTATTAAAGAGCTATTAAATAAAAATATTTTTTAGAGCAAGATTTATAAAAGTAGTACAAATTTTTATAAATGTACTTTTACTTGTACTTCAAACTACGTAGCCTTTATTTACAATTCCTTAGCTACTTTCGTTTGATGAAATTTTGCTTTCAATTTACATATACAACGATAGCAGGTAAAACGTAACGACGCTATACATTTTTTTGGGATGATACCATTTTTGATGGCACGATCAAATATTATTATTTCTTTATGCCGGGCTCTGAGGGTCTCCGCATGAGACGTGCAGATTATGAAAGCCGTTCTAATCTTTGAACACGTGGATCTTAGGCGAAGCGAGCTATGTGATAAAAAGTGCTTATTCAGTTTTGTTCGTTGTGCGTTCGGGAGTTCCCTAAAGGCGAAGTCCGTTTTTTGCCCGTTCCCATGAACCCTGCGACAATGGAAGCGACCTCGCTGAAAGACTCCACCGAACAGATCCACGCAAGAATAAATATTACACAACAATAGGGTAGCTTCTTTGACTTTACCTTGCGTCTACTTTGAACTAAACGTTTTGATACTAGACTGTAATACAAAGGTTTTTCTTACTTAACAACTGCTTTTTTCTAGTTATATATTTGTTTAATAAAGCTCCAATAGTTTTAAGAAATTACTTTATATAAATGTTTAAGCATATTTATTTATCAAAGTAATCGTTACGTGTAAATTATGAACTGAAAAATACGATCATAAATAATACCATAACATGTTAACCTAATATCTACCATATTTAAATTTAAAACAACAATATTTTTTGTTATATTACATAACACGAGTAAAATTTAACAAGTATCAAGTCATCTATACCTCATCGGAGCTCACAAGACAACAAAAGCTTTAGCGGCTCGTAACGGACTTTTTTTTTAAAGTATATCGATCAGGATTCCTTCCTAGTTTGCACTGTAATAGATTTTGTCATGGTAAGTAGTCGAATTTCTCACGCGTATACTTATAACATTTCTCTTTTCTAATATTTCATACAACCTAAATTGATATTATTTACTAAATGAAATAATATACAATGTTTCAACGCTTTTAAAAGTTTCATAGTTAAATTTATCGTATAAACATTAATCTGAGTGGAACTTTGTTTCAAACCAGCACGGTCTTTAATTTTTAAGTGTCCGTAAAGTATTGGAGATAAAGTTGAACGTTTTACTTACTTTTCGCATGCTCGTAACCTTAGCATAAAGATAAACATTTTGAAGTGTCCTCTAAGCAGTTTATATCAAAGAAGAATTTTAATGTACATTGTACGTACTATTTAATTTTTTTTCTATCTTATGTAACTTAGCACAAATTTGGTGACCTAAGTTACAGGATATCTTTTATTTTGTAAACCATCCAATGCTTTATATTACTAAACCAAAGTTTGTTTAAATTTAATTTTTGAGTTGGCTTATAGACACTTCAGATTCTTACCACGTTATTAAAGATGTTTGTTTTTGTTTTGATAGTTAAATCCACAGATTGTTGTTCTATGAAATTTAGTGTTTATCGTTTTAATGTATTACATTATTTGCATCAGCAAAATATAAATACTACATATGCGTTTACATTTAGGTAAGTGTATTTTATTTGATTTACGTGTTCGTTTTTTTCAAATACTATGATATCTATAATATTTTAAAAACAACTAAATTTATATGTTAAACAAGTTCTCTAGATACCTATCGGTACCTGTAATAAATAATTTAATAAATATTTGATTAAGTGTATAGTAAACATCTTCCTATTCTTTCCTTATATATGGGTCTCGAGTTTACATTATTGTTAACTTATTAGAGATTTACTTTGATTTTGCTTTTCACTTCCTAGTTTCGTACTTTTAAAACCATGAGCCTAATAATATTTGGTGCTATTACTATTTTTACAATGCATGTTATGTAATTTTTTAAACAACATACCTTTATAAAGCAAGTAATTATTTTTTTCTTATTTTTTTGTATCATACATACATCTTGCCATCTCACGTGTATCCAAATCTCTAATAACTGGAAACAGCGCCTGACGAATGGAGCGGAAAATATTTAAATGAAATCCGGAATACCATGCAACGCGTTTACCCCGTAAAATGTGATGATATAGCAAAACAAGAAAAAGTTTGTATGAAAAAAGAAATCATATCGCTAATGCACCCGGAAACGGGGCTCGTCGGGGTACAGCGTAAGAAATGGCTACTTTAAACTATTTCACATTCCACGTTTGTGTGTTGATAAATACGTACATAGCATTTTTTTACAACTGTCCTTATTGATATGAGAACAATAAACTTTATAGTGTCAACAAACGTAATGGAGATTTGCATCATACAAGTGTTACGAGATCGTGGCAACACGATAACTTATTAACTACATAGGTTAGAATCTACTATATACGAGTACAAGTAAAATAATAAGTTTACAAACAATAAGATTTATTAGACATGATAGCGAAACTTTTAAGTAAATCTTTTAATACCTGCGACCCGGCGAGTTCAAAATATAATTTAAAAAGATTTATTTCACAGTCTAATAATTTAAAATTTGTAAGAAAAGGAACGAACGGCTTGATCTAAAATTTTAATGACCCGGTTTGCGCAAAGGGCTTATTTGAGAGTTTTTTTTTTTGTCGCAGGGTACCAGCGCATTATAATCATAATAGCTTCGCCGCATAACCGTTAACGGACTCTGTTTTGGGACCCTTTATCGAAACTGCGATTTAACTAAGCGATAGTTTAAGTGTATGTATTTTCAGTATAATTTTTTTTTATACAAAGACAAGGAAAGGAAAACAGCGTTGTTAATTTAAATCAAAACACTATAAAATTTATTGAATTCGTTTAATCATTTAACTAAAATTCTTACTAGCTAATAGTTGTAAAAGTGGTCCCTTGTTAACGGTCAAAAACAATCTAAGTAGGCGAAACAAATTGTTATTCAATGATTTATATTTAGAGTGACAATTAAGCTAGTTGTGAATAACATAGTAATGATTTATGATAGTAATGCGTGAAAAAGATTATAAAATGTTTTTTTAATCAATAAATAACGGATTAGGCATATATATCTTTACCATTCTTCTTAATCATTACTTCTACAAGATATCGTAAGAGACAAAGCTATTTTTTGTAATTTAAAATGTGTTAATGTCTTGTTGTCTTGAGTATATCTCATGATTTTTAAAATTTTGCGTTGTTTTCAGTCAAATTCTCATGAACTTATATTCCGCAGTTAATAAAACATCTAGATCATAATAATTAAATAAATTAAAATCGTTTATTGTTCTAAATTAACTATAAACTAACATCACATGATTTTTAGTTGAAGGCACTATAATAAATATTAATAATAATTTGTTTAGTTAAAAAGGTGCCCTGTTATAATAGTTTACAATACATTCCAATTTTATCTAATCTATGCAATAATAATATTATATTAAAAATGAACTAAGTTGAAATTAAATGTAAGTTTCTACGGTCTAACACTTTATGCTATTAATTGCTAATGTGCTTTGTTTGTATAGAATAATCTAAGTTTACAATTAGAGCGGACTTCGGATAAGTCGGGAATGCAGTAGCTTCGTTACTGCTTGCGACCGTTACAAAACACCTTGCGCCCGCCTTATACGTTGCTTTGGGGACAGCTGTATCTTTCATTACACGCAAGTTCTATATACACGATATTCAAATTATTATAAATTATTATATTTTAATTAGACGTTAGCTTTCGACACAGGACGGCTTTGTCTGGTTTTTTCTTGCCACCACTTTAATGTTTCCTCGAACTGCTCTCTATCTTCTGGTGTAACTTGAATTTCTGGTAGTTCTTTCTTGAGCTCTACTTCGTTGTATGGTTGATTTTCTCCAAAAGCACGATCTTCTTCTTTAAATTTGAATTGGTTTTTAGATAGTATAAGATCTGGATTTATAACTGGGAGAGGGAGATTGGTCTCGTTTTCATATTCCGGATGTATATGTTGGTGAATTGATTCGGCATATTTTACTTCAAAATCTCTATCATTTAATCTCATTTCTGTTTCACTGCAATAATTCTGTTCGGGTATAACAGAAAATTGTTCAGCTGAAGTTGGGAATGGGAAATGCGCGTCTAAGATATGTACATTTCCATCTTCATGTCCGAGAAGATCTGACGAAGGTGTCAAAGGTTGTCCAACACATTCTTCTTCGTCATATAAGTGAGGAGTTGAAACAAGGTGAAAAGTTTCTGAAGACGGTAACTCGATATATGGTTGTTGATGTAGTTGAAGAGTTCCATCTAGATCGTCATCATCAATATCATCGTCATCAATAGCTGGAGAATTAAGGGAAAAATAACTTCTTTCTTGACTGTTATCTCTTGGTGATGACGAAGCGGGTGAAGGAAAAGACTCCATTGATGGCCTGGTCATATTTTCTTTGTCAGCGTGTCCAATATTAAGCAAGCTTTCGAGATTTCGTATATATTCCACAGCCATACGTAAAGTTTCTACTTTACTTAATTTTTTATTAGGACCTCGATTAGAATTTGCGTTTTCAAATGCTGCTGCAACTTCTTCAGGTATATGACGGCGTAGTGCTGCAAATCCATCGTTAACTTGCCGCACTCTGTTTCTTTCCCGCGCATTTCGTCTAGCTACAGCTAGTGGTGTAGGGGTACGTGTAGCATCCTCTTGCACATTTTCACGAATTCGCGGTCTTTTTGAAGAGTTAGCATTCACTGAATCCGTTCCGCGCACTAATGATGTCACTGATACAGTGTTGGGAGATTCGATTTTATGTTTTTTTCTAACGATTATGATTTCACCAATGTTTGAATTTGCATCATTGTTTGTAATATTCACTGTATTATTTACGGATTCCTGAAGCACCTGCGCCTTGCCGAGTGGCGAGTTGCGGAACACTACAACACCAATAGAACTCATTTCGAAGGTGAATTGCCGATTTCACATGTTATGTCTGTTTGGGTAACATTGGTTCCGGTTATGCGTTACTGATGAAGTCACGTACTTGATGAAGAACTGTTTCCTAATCCGAGGAACTTTTAGAAAGGTTTAGATGGCGTCAGAGCGCCGGCCGTCGCGAGAATGGCGCGTGCCGCGCGGACGCACCTGGGGTGGCCTGCGGGGGGATCAACAGGGGTAGGTACTTACGTTTGCTAGTTGCACACATGCTCTTTCAAAGGGCGGAATGGCGTAGTGATGTGGCTTTAAAGATATCGATGATATATTTATGCATAATAAAATTTAAGACTTTCTGAAAAAGTAAAATAATACGGTGCGATGATAAATTGGTAATTCATAAAGTTAATACACACGATGACTTTTGAAATCATAGTTATACATACCCATATAGTTGTACAGATATGTAAGAAAAGTCGAGACACCAATGTTTTTATTTTAAAAATTAATTGTAGATTTGATATTTTTATTTACTATCATATTTATTAAATTTAAAATGAACTATATATAAAATATGAAAAAAAAATATATTTTATGTTATATCGAATGAATTGTATGAATGTCTCAACACGCTGATGGTGAAGGACAATAATTTATAATGGGGTGGCGCACCCAGCTGCCGCGTATGTGTGAAAGCACTATAACACACACACATGCAAGATATCAGATGAAATTGGTTTACACGTGTGGTGAGGTAACGGGGATAAAACCGTTTCGTTTAATGGAATTCTGTATGCGCTTGCGCAGGGGTTGCCTAAAACGTCAGCGTAGTTACAGTATTCTGCTTAAATCGTGTTTCTGTAATGAAACGAGTCGCTTAATCAAGTGTGAAATCTATTTTCTCCATCACCAAACACATTATTAAAATTTAATTCTAATTAAAATTTAATTTCTGTACATACATATGTACCAGTATCTACGGTTTAAGCATATATCATTTCTTTTAGTCTCTAAATTAACTCATAAAGTTTACATACTCGAAAATCATTTGAATTTTGTATCAGAAGAGTACAGAAAATTAAAAAATTATGTGATAAGTGTTGTGGACTCATTTAAGCGATTTTTGTAAAAAACAAATAATGAAAAATACTTAAAAATCATCGGAATAGAATTTATATGGTTGTCGGAGAAGTATCTATCTTTCCTCTAGAAGAGAGTTATTTAATGTTCAATAATTTTTTTAGTGCATTTTTTGTTTTTAACCTTATGATGAAATGTACGTACAGTTAGCACACATACCCAATAGTGGTGTATGTGCGTATTCACCTACGCCAGCTGTCTTTTGCCGCTTTTATCTTTTGTGCTATGGCACGCGCCACTATTCTATGTCCATTGTGACCTATCATTGAACACTATTTACACAAGCAAAAATATACTTTATTCCCTATAAATTGAATTCTGTATTTAACGTTCTTTAACGAAATTGTGATTTCGTAACTTTGTGAAAAGTATGGGGGATGATAATAATAATTTTATGATGACTATATCACACGAGTAAATACGAAAACTAATAATTGACGATGAAATTTTTATTTTACTGGGTGAAACTTGGGGCTCTAACGCTTTAGCTGTAAATTAAAAATTTGTTTAGCGTCCCAATTCGCTTTCATCAATGTTTTAAAAAAATCATTATATGATTACTTGTAGCCCGGTTTACAACGCCTTAATAAAGACAAAAGCAACTTTGTCGTTTTATATATTACTTCTTATACTCAATAGGCGTTCCTTTGTCTTTGTATTTCTTCGTTTCCATTGTAATTAGACATTTACAGCCATGCTGACATTAAAAATCACAAAAACTTAGAAGTCGATAGATTAGTTTACCTCTAATAAATTTCACACGAGGTTGTGTTAAGAGACCTTAGATAGTTTGCACGTTCGTCTAGAACATTGGCAGTCATATGTAGGGCAGATTAATGATAAGGGTGGGTGTAGCTGCGCCAGAAGGTTTTTAAAAAAGTCTACCACTACTTAATTGGTCTAGCGAATAGTATATGTAGTGTGTACATAGCTTGTTTGAGATAATATCTTAGGCGTAACTATTTAATTTGATTTAGAATGGTTTGTGTCGAATACGAGTTGAAATATCTCCACCGCCGTTCTAACCTCGGCGTGACATAGAAAACGACTAAGAGAGAACAACACCATAAAAGGATAGCAGTAAAGCTAAAGCTTTTCTTATGAACTTTATTAGAATACTGCTCACTCCAATGAGCGTGCTAAGCGTGGTGATTAGAGTAATTATTCCAAATAACAAAATTTTATGACAAATCATCAGTGAACATCAACAAAATATTCAGCAATGAACCAGAATGTTTTTTGTGTCAAATTGCATACGATTTATTTAAGGAGCTTTTCGTAATACAATAAAAACTTAATGCATGTTGTAAACGATGTAACATAGCAAGTAACAAAAGAGAGTTTACATGTTTTATGACGAGGTTTGTTCTTAATTTCACCAGCAATTAAAACATTTTCTAATTAAGAAATAGATGTTAATGAATTTCTTACGTACGTATGTAAAGATTTTCATGGCAGTTACTTTGCGATGATATCTACTAAATTATGAATAACATTAACTCTGTTGAAGACTTGGGTGAGGTAAGCTTGTGTCCGTTTTATTCCTTTAAATATTATATAATCATTTTAAGTACCGAAAAAGGTTGTTTCAATTATAATTGGAGGTGAGTAAAGGCAAATAGTAATATTGTTACTATACATTATATCCGCTCTTTGTTATCTTATTTTAAAGACGATAAATGTTAAAGTAGTACTAAAACTACGATTACGATTGCATATATTAAAGGAAAATAAAACGAAATGGAATTCAACACAAGAATATTAATAGGGCTCTGTTACAAATTAACGGTAGTCATTTTGACATACTTTCTATAGATTGTCTTCACGTAAGTCCTAAGTTCGGATTAGGAATCGGCGACAAGCGGGGACAATCCTCGTGATGCTTAAAAGTGCATCCTGTAACTTAAGCAGACGATTTTTTCGTCGCCAATCCGCTCAGTAAGGTGAGGCTCACCATCTTGCGAACATGTGGGTCCCGTGCACACGTCACGGTGCAGGCTATGCGCTGAGCTATATTTAGTACGCCCATATGGTGATCCGAAAGGGGAGCGTGAAGCAAATCAGTGCACAGGTTTCGAGAAACATCTGAGTGCGGTTAATTTGTTTATTTCCCTGTTCAAGTGTGGAGTACACTCCCGTATCGCTTTCACCTACAACTGAACTATTCTGAATTTTATGAGTTTTTATCTTTTAATGTAAATAATGTTTAGAACGATTAGTAATCGATTTTAATTAAACATTTATTTACTGCCTTCATTATTGCGTTCTAGTTTAAAAGGCGCTTTAGTTAGTACAAAGTACGTAATGCTGAGGGCATTCTGTTTCATGTATTACATGCTATCAAACTATCGAAAATTCTTAATATTATCGTTTTTAATTAGCGTAAGCAGTTCATATGCAATAGGCTAACACTGGACCTTAATTTCACATATTGTAAGTGATAATGAGGTTTTGGATAGTGATATCATACGTTGACAGTCTGAAATCCGCAATGTTATGCTGTTATGGCGCATTTGCAATGTACTAATGTTAAATAGCCAGACAAAGATAAAGACAATTAGAAATTAAAATAATAACTAAATTATTAAAATTATTATCTAAATTCGTCTTGGTTATTTTGAAAAATTATATGTTAACTATTCTGCCAGGTTAGAAATGTGATAAAAAAATTTCATATTTTTAACTATAAACACAAAAACGTCAATCTATTTGTAAAGTTTATAATGAGTCATAATAAGTTAAGCATATTACATTATATTCGATTTTGTAAATACATTCATCGTCGACTCTTAAATAATACTAAGGTATGTTGTGTACAATTGATCTGTACAAATGTCTAAACCTGTGCATTCAACATCATTTCACAGCTGTGTTATGAAAAGATCCCACCGGCCGAGTTACCCTCAAATACTATAACCTATCTCAATGCAGGTCGCCTTGAAATAGCTAGGCTATTGAGGAATTCGCAGAGCCAGACGGAGTATTATTTCTTATTAGAGCATGAATAAAAGGGAACCTTCAACTTGAAAAATTAAATAAGCTAAGGTCACTGCCACAAAAGAACATGGCGGGACTTAGGCTGCATCTAGACGACTAGACTAAAGCATTCATTGGAATATACGTGCAGGGGGAATTTATAAAGGCATTATATCCGGCTGTCAGCTCTCTGTATGAGTTTAGTGAATATAGTAATAATGGAGTTTATTATATGTATATGATATGATTGTGAGATGGATATGTTTGCGTTAACTTAAATCTTTACGGGTCACGATATAAACATTGGTTTGTTGATTTTTAAATTCCAAGTAAAACATTAATAACATAAATTAACTGAAGATTTAAGAAATATACCCAAACGAAACATTGCTTAAATCCAAAATTAAGCAGAAGAATTACGTGTACAATAAATAGTTTTTTAATTAATTTATTACCTTTTAGGTTAAACCACATACATCTGCAACTAAGCCTTAAGTCTTGCACCTATAAATGTTATTAATAAGTTATAATAACTTATCATGAAACATTGATGATGTGTATTTTACTGCCAATAAAACTCCTACTAGGTTGTATGTATTTAAATTACTTCAATCCTGCTTCAAAGTCTATGATATGGAAACGTTACTTTCTATTATTTTGCCCGGTTCATTAGTTGTCTTTATAATCTAAAATCAAAGAGTTTATTGAAACAGAAAATAATAAAGTGGTGATATAGTCGTGAGCAGAACTTATTTGTTCAATCAAAGAATAACTAACTGCTTGTTACATTAACATTGTGGGAACCTAAATGACTCATTCAATACCACTTGCAAAAACGAAACGCTCCAAATACCTATTCAATATCAATATCTGGATAGAAAATAACAATAATTACAACCAGTGTGTGCTTATTCAACAATTCGGTTCGCGCACAAAACTCTTTTCAACGCATTGTTTCTCTCCAGACGGGAGTCTCAGAAACTTGCCCCTTCCTTCGGGACCTCCGAAAGAGCTGCAATTGCTTTCAATGAACTTCTTATGCCCGCTACAACAATTTTATTGCTTTAAATGAAATGCTTAAACGTCAATAATGCTTCATACGGCACAGAAAATAAGGGTTAAATTATATAGTACCATATATTAGTGTTTAGTTTGTCGCACTAAGATCGAGTTCTTTTTGGGTTTATTCAATTTAAACTCCCAAGCTTTTCAATGGCGAACCGTTACATGCAGAAGACCACAAAGATTTCTTGCACCAATTTCTACAAAGCAACTATTGAATTTTTAAGTCTTTATAATAGCAATAATTAAGAAATTCAAGCTATGCAAAGTTTTTTTTTTATAAACAAAATTATAATTTTTGGTTAAATTAATGTTTTTGTAATTTGTGTAATGCAATCATTCGAGGCAGATGTTTGAGGTCCGCCCGTGCTATAGATAAATGCATTTTCCCGCTCATTCCCTCTAACGGTAAACAATTATGTGATAGTGAGATAGCAATATAAATAGGGGGTTGCGAGGGTACATCTACTCGTGATTTCTCCCCTTAATGCGTGTAACACTCACACGTTCAAAACGTGTACCCTCGATTACTTTATCGATCGGGTAGTGAAATCACCACGATAATTTTTATAAATAATCTTTTTTTATGGTCTGTTCTTACTTAATTAACGCATCAAAACATTATGCACATACAATTTTTTGTTAAAAGTCTTTCAATGAAATTATACTGTAATATTTTGTTATTCTAAAGAAAAAGGCTCCAGTCTATCATATCTAGTCGACATCTGATATAATGCTGACAAAACGAAAAAAATTGTTAACAGTTTGGGATGCGAACAAAATCTTATAACTTAATCATGGCGTAAGATTTAGTTATATGGCAAATTTTAATATGTACAATATAAGAAATAACAATATAAACAAAGCGCTCTCTTTTACGGCTTATGATCTATGTGTTAGCGCTTTTTTATTAAATAAAAAAATCGTTTAAAGTTTGGAAATTGTAACAACCCACATTGTTCAAACCGAACTATAGTTATAGATAGCATTAATAAAAAGCATGGAGTTGAAAACTATAATAATCTACATAGATCAAACTTCTTAACTGATAATAATAACTTTTCAATAGATTTCAGTATTTTTAAATACTTTTTTCATATGCAATTGTTAAATATAAATTCATAAGTTTGTAAGATGATAAATAAATGTTTTATACATCTGTATAAACTACGAAAGCAATTTTCAAACATCTATAAAGACATTAAGGTCTTCATCTAAATAATGTGATTACTTATTGGCTTCCTACAATTGGGAGCGTGCGCAAGAAAAACAAACTATGGTCTCGGGTATCGAATTACGCTACTTAAGACTGTCGTCAGCCGCCACCCACCAGGGCGTTTTTGTTTTTTTTTCACCAAATCTTTTTACAAAACTAAATAGATTTCCTGTTACAAAAACAAACAACGACGTTTATTGACTACCGAAATGTCATTTTTTAAAACGACCGCTCGTTGCGGGTGAGTGATGTGTTTTGAATGACTCTCGACCTCTGCGGAATCGTACTAACTACATTTGATTGTTAAAAATTATATACTACGTCACATGTTACGTAGACGATTTCTTTTGTTACACTAAAATCATCATAGCAATCCTAAACATGTACAGAAATATTTAGTAAAAAAAATATTTAGTTTAAATAAACATATTTATTGATCCTTGCTTTTTTATAATTTTATCTATTCATCAATAAGAGGCGCGTTTTTGCCAAATATATCATGTTATATATAATTTCACGTATCGTTGAGTTAGCTGACGGTGTGCAGGCAGCGATGTTAATCGGTGACCTTCTGTTGCTTTCGTTTTCACGATTCACTGATGATTGTAACCTAATAATAAAAAAGTCTTTGTACCGCTTTCTTTGGGTCATAGGCTCTGCTTTAAAAAGACACTATAAGACTTTATTATTTATTTAGTTGTACATATCAAACTATAACGATAAAACAGCAATGCATAGTTTGACTCTTATATACTTCTAAATTTTTTTTTATAAAAACTTATTCCGGTTTTTATTATTTTTAACAAATCAATTATGTTATTATAAATGTTATAATGTCATAAGTTTCAGAATTAATATCTGTAATTTTTCAATACGAGATATAACTTATACCTATTCGATGTATATTCAAGACACAGTCAAATCGGAAATGACGTTGACGTTGAGTTATTTTCCTTTGATGGGACAATTTAAACAAAAAAAAGGAATGATCGGCCACAACTAGGCTACCGGGGATCCATGATTTACGAGTTATAAAATTTGGGGATATTTTTAGCGGTGCAATTAAAATATTTAAAGAACCTCACAGTCTCAGTGGGTGGTAGGCGACAGTTCTCACAAGACTATTAAACATAATTTTATTTGTTTCTCTTTTTTTTTTGAAGAGGCGATATGTAATTTAGTTTATTGTTACTGACAATCGGTGTCCTTTGGTATGTTTTATGGGATTTGATTTTCTACGGTATAATTTATAATGTTTGTAGTAGTTAACAACAAAGGCTAGCCGAAAACTGAACCGTGTTTGTTCTAGCCGCAAATTATTTACCTGTTCTTTCTGTTTTGTGTATTTGGCAAGCACATTATAATAATTACTGTTTTGCCAATGAAATAATTTAAAAACCTGATCACATACGTATTTGTTTTTTTGGAATATTTTTACGCTATTTATTGTTAACGTTATAATAATACATAACCTAAAATTTGATATGCAAATAACTTTTTCTTTCTTATAGACGGAGTTCAAAAAATGTTTTTATACTTTCTTCATTAATAATATTACATTAACCAATAACTCAAAGACATTAAAATGTATTAAATAATTTTTAATGACATTGATGTAATTATTAGTCTATTATACGAATTATCACATTTTAGATTGTTAACTGGAAAGATGCACATTACTTTCATATTTATTATACATTCCATTAAAAAATTCATATACTAATACATTTTATTTTCATTCTAATAGGCGATATGGTTTACGGCCATTATAAGATAACAAGCTTATTATATCTAGCAATTAATACCCTTTTATTCAAAGAAACCAACCCCTTCGAGTTGCGTGCGTGGATGGTTCATATATCATAGATGCATCGGCCCGATGATATCAGACGTTAACATAAGCACAGGTAAAAAATAATGTAATAAACGATATGTGAAATGTTTTGTCAGCATGATCCGAACTTTTTAATAATAATCATAACTTTTTCTAACCACGCCTCTAATAAAAGGAGTGTCTTCAACACTGCGATGAAATGTCTTAGTGATTTCACAGCGTGATACTTGTGTTCACCGTTTGGAAGCCGCTTCCCGCTTTGTTACGACGTCGAAATTAACATATAAAAATCATTTTTAATCTTTTTGCTTCGAACCAGAGCTCGCACGAGAGTAAAGGATGAGTCTGGATTTGTTTATGGTGCCTCGAACGGGAGCCGCGTGCGTGTAGCCGATGATGGGTTGCGTTGCAAGCGGTTGTTAGTTCAACATCAGAGTTGCGGCGCCTTCTAAATCACTTCTATTGGAACAAGCGACTCGCTCCATGTCTATTGCAATAATTTCCGAAGCGTTAAAACGCAAGCGGCGTCGGCAACGAGAACAATTTAATTGAATAAAATTAGCCAATAAAGTTCCTCTATCGAAGTTTACAATGGAATACCGCATCTAGAGTCTGTCGGTCGTAAAACAGCCTTATTTAGCATAGAACTCTTTGGGAATTCACATTGAATAGTGTCGATTTACACCTTGGAACGTTTACATGTGTTCACGCTTTAGGAAGTAATAGCATAACCATTCTTTACTTTCTAAATGAGCCCATATTTGTTAAATTGCAGGTTATATACAAAAATAAAAGAGTTGTATATTTATTGCATTGCTTCGTTCATTTTGGTTGCGAGGAACGATCGGTTTCAAAGAAAAAGATGAGTCCCGTTGTCTCCAATTAACAATTAAGGGTGCTTGTCGAGACAACACGCGTGTGCCCCGCGGGGGAGCTGCTTCCAAAACGAGCACTGAAGTCTTAATCAAAGGCCCGATTTAATTTCGTGCTTTTAGTGGCCACATTGTCGGGAGAATAAACATGCCCTGACATATTCGCAGTAAAAACCACACACAGTTGTTAGTTCCAGTCCGTTGTTCAGTTCTTTGTAAATCTTAAAATATTTTTTTATTTCCTTCATTGTGGGAGACAATGGTTCCTAATGATTGGCTTTACTATGTAAATATATACTTTAGATACTTCTAAATGTATAAATAAAACAACAGTGCCGGTAAAAATGAATAACCTTAAAAAAATATGAAGGACATTAATTCAACACAATTTCTTTTTGTATTTTAATAATTTATCATTTGGACATCGGACATCGAATCAGTAAATGGTTTTAACAAGTGGTTATTAGCTAGAAAGGTTTTTAATGTGCTGTATCAGTTTAAACATAATCTAAAATTGGTTAAATTAGTCGAATGAGAGACGTTCTCTACGTTTTGTCTGACTTTTGGTGTTAATAATATAGTTCATATTCTGCGTTAACTATTTGCGCCTGAACAGAATTAAAACAGTATGCTGCTACTGAAACGTATTTCAATTTCAAGTTTATACATAATAAATTTTATTTTTTTCTATCTCGTGCTATTTTTGCACAAAATTTGATTTCCTTTTAAACTACCTCCAAGTTCTAGTTTAGACTCGAAAAAAGTTTAATGTGTTCTTTTCCAAGGTGCAGTTCAAAATTCATAAAAAAAAATAAAGTTTTGGAAAATAGACACTAAAACATAATAATAATAAGAATATTATTAAACTACTTGGCTATATTCCAAATGCAGTTAACTGAGAAACTTAAGCTAGAAATCCAGCTGTGAAAAGAATTTCGCTATTAGCTTCACTGTTTGCGTGACAAATGCTGGCCGGCTCTTTGTCGGCGCCGGTAATGAGACACCATGCAGGCGGGAGACAAATTTAACTCATAAATAATCTAATGATATGCAAATCTGCAGACTTAATTTAGTACTTACAATATCTGCCGATATTATAATTCATTCAAAACCACATAGTACCTTTAAAGGCGCTAATAGCGAACGTAGATAGGTCCTGTTTTGTAATCGTCTTTGCATGATTTTTGTACCCACAACTATTTAATTGGTAAAAACATTTTTTTTGTGAAGAGAGAATTTAAGTCTTTTTAATGTTTTCAACACTGGGACTCGAGGATTTCTCATAGAGAGATTCAAAGCTATTTATCCATCAAGCTATTCCATTGCGGTTCGTTGGGAGTCATGTCCACTTTTGTTGGAACTTTCTCATGAAGTTTTCGCTGACGAAAAACTCAAGTTTAGCTGGCATCGAACCCGTACTTGTTTGTGGTGTGTAGCGCGTAAAATCGCCTTGTGACATAAATTATAATGGCTTTTTCGATTACCAATATATCTTTTACATTATCTACTACTGCCTTTTGTAATATTTAAAAACTAATTATAACATAACTACGCAGTTTGCGACCGATCGACGTGGAGAACATTGATGGACGCATATGTCCAGCAGTGGATGTATGACGGCCGATGATGAACATGAACGGTCTATAAAATAAACAAAAAAAATATGAAAAAGTTTTTATTAATCTAATTAACCTTAATGTTTTTCCTCAATTATCGGCATGTCGACACAACTTTGTCTGAATGAATGTGTTCGATGATGCTTATGATTGAGATGCGCAGGCTTGCGGCTAAGTGCTTATTTACTTAACAACTGATCATGAAACTCTAATTAGTTGGAGCCCTGACGTGAACAGCGGAGCGTGCCACACAAGCGGCACCGGTGCCCCAACCTCCGATACAATCCCGTATGCAAATATTAAGTGTATGGCGCGCGCTGTAATAAAGCTATCATTTCTGTTACGCCATCTTATTCATTTTGGCCACTTGCATGTTTGAAATTAAATCACTGTCAGGTGGTAACTGGTTGCCGCTATGAACAGCTACCGCATGCGATGTATTATTACAGTTTTAGTTATATTTTATGAATTCATTCTTAATGTTGCAAGCATAAACAAATCTCATACATTAATATAATAATTTCAAATAAACCGATGCGTGTTAAAGTGTTCTTAATGTGATGGAAATTATAAAGGATCCTTTATTATTACCTTCGCCTTTATGTTAAATTATTATGAATATCTTAGATTTAAATTTACAGTGAACTTTATCACTTAAAGCTACAAAGATCTTAAGCTTAAAACGTTGCTTTAATCATTTGAAAAGTTTCATAAAAAAAATGCTATGGTGTCGGCAGGTTGTTAACAACTTAGCAACTGCTCATTATTTACTAAACAAACAGCGATAAGAAAATCAAACAAGCTTAAAGATATTCCGGCCGAATTTTTGGGTTTTGGCAAAGGGAGAAATGTTACGTTATTATTCTTTTTTACCTGTTTTTGCTTCGATATCGCACAAGTTTCTACCACCCGTGTTCTAATAAACACTTATCAGATCTCGATCTTCAGGAGCAAAGAATTATGGTATATTTAAATAATTTATTGCCGCCGCAAAACAAGGTAAGTCCTGATAAGCCCCTTGTTCCGCGATAGTGTCTTGTGTTCAAGGATTTGCCGAATTTTTTTCATTACATTACAACTTTTTTTTTTCCGATTGGCAATGTTGTAATATGAATATTAAAAAATAGATTTGACAAATAATACAGATTACATTATTAAGACATTCAATTTAAATACTTAATGAGGTATAATGAATGATACGTCAAGAATAATTATGTGGATAATGCTATTAGTTGCATACGAATTGTTTGATTGTCTTGATTGTGTCATTTCACTGTCTACGTTTTGTTGTCCTTTTAAATTTTATTTTAACAGGACATCATTCTTAAATTATTTGTGAATGGTAATTCCAGAACAAATACGGTCAGCAACACGACTTAACTCATTATATCATTAACAATAACCTCTTTAGAAAATAAATAACTATTGAAGACGTAAATAGAAGTAAAGTTATTTTAGCAGAAAAGAATGTGATTTCGTTATAGTATCACTAACATTTCTTCAGCGTTGTAATATAATCTGTTTTGTAGACCGTAAAAGGGTGAACACGCTTTGACATCTTAATCCAATCAACCAAATTAGTTATTAGATTTCAAAGGCAGCCATTCTTTTGTAAATTATTGACTATCGTTGACTTCTTGAGCACGTTGTCTAGACTATTAACATTTAGTAAAATAGGGTAGGTCAAACATTGTTTACATAAATTGCGTCATTGATGTCTGTTATTATTGTAAATTTCTTCCTATTAACCGAAAATATTTCTGTAAACATCTGTATATTATTTTTAGTTATCGTGCTCTTGTCGATTAGAGTGATATTTAAATATGCTTATTAAGTATGAGGGAAACAATAAATATTAATTAGTTACAAAAACATAAGGCTGTGTAAATATTTTGTTTACCAATAATAATTCGTGGATATGATCATAGAAGTGGAGAGATACTAAAGAGAATCTGAACCCTTACGCGGCATTATTAAAGATAATATGAAAATATCTATTATTAGTAATGGTAAGTTATTTTCAAATAATATGAACAAAACATATTAAGGGTAAGTACTTGCAAATCCTATTAACTTTGTGTAAAAACCATGTTGAATCGCTTCTGTGCAGTATCAATGTTCAATAATTAACTTTCAATTTTGTTAACTACAATTTGCTTCTGTTAATGAAATGGTGACATTTAGTATTCAGAGAGCACTGAAAAGAATTTTAGCTATTTATTTTACCCAGAAAAAAATATCTCATTCTAATCAACTTTGTCGATCACTTTGTTTTATATTACTCTTTCTTCTATTGCGTTGTATCATTAAGTGTAATGACAAGCTTTCTTGTAAAAGTCATATGAACTTATGACATTTAAATTTGTAGTTAAACATAGTTTCGTTATTTCTTAAGATTTTTATTTATTGGCTTTATTTTTAGCGTAAAGTATTGGCAGAAGTTTTTGACTCAGATCAGGAAGTATATTCAAACAGTCATCTAATGCGCCCTATTTAGGTTTTTTTTTTATTTTTAATAATCTCTCAAGCCATTTCAACACCAAACGACTACTTGAAAGAGATTAGGAGTATAATGACACAAGTATAAGAGCGAGCATGGTTCAGGCTCCATCAAAATAAAGCTATTATTAATACATACTTTATACTGACCGACTTGTTATCTAACCCGAGAATCCTTTCAATCCATCCACTCTATTGTTTTTGAACGACTTTTTTTGTGTTGATATCAATATTTTTTTTCTCGATCGGAATAATGATAAAATAGTGATTTGTTCGGAACAGATACAGAGTGACCGGGATGCCTTTAGGGCTCTTATGATGCGTTTATCATTCGGCGGCAACATTTCTTTGTATGTTAATATATTATTGTAATTTCCGAACAGGTTTTCGACGATGTCTCGGAATAATAGTTAATGCTTGGAATATCACATATTCGAGCAGTACCGCCATTGTTAATCCTCGTGTGATTTGCAATCTTTAATGTTATCCTTTATTTGTAATGAGGTATAATTCTATATAAGGGAACAATAGAAAGTTCATTCGTTAGGCTTATTTGAATTTGATCTGACATTAATGTGTCTTTAATAAACTCGTTAACCCATTCTGCAGCGTGCATTATTTATTTCACGTTTATAAATCGTCCGATGCCGACATCATGAGTTCCAACAAAATAAAAGTTGTGCTAAGTAGGCTATTAAATATTATTGATATTGGCAAGCGACATTTAAAGTATTGTGTGCGCTGTAGTCGTTAGCTTTTCATATTAGGTTTTGTTTTTTTTTAGCTTCTTTCATGTCTTTAGAATAATTTTTCTCCATTTATAATGATATTGTGAAGAAAGTTTTTTTGTTTATATATGTCAATGTTGATAATATTTCAACGTGGTATTAATTGGTGATGTACGACGGTGGTAAAACGCACTAACTTATTAACAGACTAATTATTCTTTTCTTTATGACCAATGATGTGCTGTCATTATAAATTCAAGCAGTTCTCTTTTAACGTATATTAAATTTTATGTGTTTTATATTGTATAACACGTTTTTTTATTTATTTTGAATCTAAGCACTAGTAAACACTATAACCGATAAAGGTATAAATTAAATTCATTACAGTAGGTAATAAACAATTTTTTTTATTCGTGTACCTGAGTAAAAGCGGTACTGGAAAATATTAAGACGTTATGGATTGTTAAAGTTTATAGTATTGAATTTATTTAAATTCAAATATTTTATGTTAAGTAACTTTTTAAGACAATTCAAGTTACAGATTTTTTACATAATAAACTTGACCTTACACAATTTCCAAATTTTAAGTCTAATAGTGGTCCGTGGACTTAGTGATCATTAATTGTTATTTTAGTTTACATTCGCTTGTTGACGTTAATCTTGTAATATCGCACAATTGTTTAGTAATGGTAAAAACATAAAAAATTTAACATTCTTACTATACTTAAAACTAATTTAAATTTGACATTAGGAGATATAAATTCTAAGAATACCTTCATGAATAATTATAAAGAATTAGTTGTTGGTCGTGGTTATTATTAAATACTTTGCATTAGGTTGTCTGCTCGATGAAATTTAACATTACAACAAAATGTTTACTTTTTAAAGTTTGTCGTTTGGTATCTCATTTGAAAGTTATTAAAATTTGTTTAAGAGACGGGTCAGACTTCTATTTTTCACTCTCTGCGTAAAATCCAAATAAAGAGAAAATAATTCCAGAGAAAAGACAGCAGCTTTTCTCTTGAAGCTCAAACCACAAAAAATATGTCGAGCACCGCAAATACTTCCAATATCAGTTCAGCATTGGACGGTAACATGTTGAAATAATGACATGAAAAAATATGTATTATTTATTTCAATTACCGAAGCTACAAACTTAATAAGGATTTACGAATGTTGTACTTTTTCATTTCAAGTGGATCATTTCTACATTAATTATCGGATTCGACATCAAATGATTGATACTGCACCCGATATAACTCTGTTGTTGGATACCTTAAAAGGTTCGAAGAAAATTAATAGAGATGTTTGTTTTAGTGAAACGAGTGGCCGGCATCGGTCGCCGCGGGCGACCAGAGTATTCGAACCTTTAATAAGGTGTCGGATTTGGTGTTTGATTCGTTGTAAAGGAGTCAGTTGACTTGCCCAATGACAATCTTATCGCTTCTATGGAAGTTAATGCCTTTAAATAATCATTGGACGAAATCTTTTAAAAGTATCACAGATTTTTTGCCTTTCGAAATAAGACAATGATCAATAAGTTTAATATGAAACTTTCGAAATCTATTTTATTTGATCCTTTTGAGATTAAGGTTATTAAAATGCTTTTAGCAAACTCTGTTAACATCATTTTCTGGAATTCTACTTAATCCTTTCATTAATTTTATTTTACTTATTATCAACGTTTATGCAATAGTTATAACAACAACAACACGAGTAAGTAACAGAAGTTGTAATAAATACCATAAAAAAAAAGAAATTCGAATGTCTTGGTAATATGAATGAAATTAGGGAAATATACAGGGATAAAGATGTTACGGAGGAAGACGAAACCTTGGTTGAATAATTTACGCTAATAGTTTTAAAAGACAGTCTTTCTTTATTTCGAGCAGTCGCGTCTAAAATTAAAGTTGAAATGATATTCGTTAAAGAATCGCACCTAAACATGAACAAGAATTATTAAAGCCTAGTTTTTTTTTCAGATTTTACTCACTTCAGACCATCTAATTGTATTAATATTAAAATGATGAAGTAATTTTTTATTATATATATACATATTTCATTCATTATTATTTACTGTTTACAGTGCTGTTATGGTTTCTCACCGGCATAGAAAATCATTGTCTGAGCTTTCAAGCTAGATAATTACTAACCAATAAGATCAGAATTTATAAAACAAATTATAAACGCTTAATCTTAAACATCTAATCGAATGTATCGTGTAAAGGGGATTTAACGTTTTCTACTTCTGCATTTCGTTGGTTAGGCTTCGGCAGTAGATAAATAAATATTTATATTGTGTTAATGATAAAGAGCGTATTCGATATTGAGATATAATAGATAACTATTGCGCCCAATCGCCTGTAGCTCGATGCGTTTCACTCTTAAGTACAGCATTTAAATGTAATCCATTTTGAGACTTATTAATGATTTGTTTCGGACCTTTACATTCGGACAGTTGTTTTAATACAAGAATTGATAATTAGAATTCCATGCCTGTCATTCTTAAAGCTAATCGAAACGGTTCGGCTGTTAAAAACATCTTATTAACATTTAGCCGGGAGAATGATGAAAGTGCTTGCATTAATTTTGATTTATATTGCGCGGTGCTACACTAGACATTATAGCAAATGGTGATTGATATCGACTATCAAATGAGTGCTTTAGTATGCTTAATCGTTTCAAATGATTGCAACGAATTGTTAAGCCAAAAATAGTTACGTAACATTAGACAGGTGACTTGGTGTTTGACGGCAAATAATGTGCTTGTATATATTTAAACAGTTTAAAAAGAGATGTTAAAGTATGTTGTAGGGTGATAACAAAAACTCTATTTGCTAAACGTATGTCTAAAGTCGATCAAATTACAAGTGGATAGTAATCTATTAAGTCGAACTATATCTACTTTATCATAACATTGTTTCTTACTTAAACATCTTATGTTTTTTTAAAACACAAAAGCGTTGCTTAACATTTTTACTTCCTGTTTGACAAATCTGCTTACCAATTACAATGATGTACAGAAATCCCCAAGGGCAATGTGAAGGGTACTTAAATGGAGGCAAAGTTTTGTCGAACCCGATAGTTAACTGCTTAACTGATATTGTGAAATTATCTTTATTATAGTATTACTATGTTCTGCGTGTTAACATATTAAAGCCTGAGTATTCTGGATTTGTATTTTTTGCTTCGTGATCATTTAACACCACTTTAAATTGAGGGGAAATGAAAGTATATTAGAGATTTTAAATTTTTTAAAAGTTAAAACCACATTGAACACAAGTTATTTAGTAATGAAAAGGGAAATTGTATTTTTGGCAACAAAAAAAGAAATAATTTTCTTCATCGGTAATACGTATGCAATTTTTGCGCGTTGAAAATAATTGGTTATGCGACAGTGTGATGTCGTTGCAGTGGTTCGTGTAAGGTCATTTTATACAGTACCTAATTGTAGTCCTGGTTGCGATGGTCCGGCAATTTGATGATAAACACCGAGACGTCCCGAAGTACCATTACGTCCGTCGTCACGGTGCTTACGAATTAATTAACTGTCATTATGGAAATGTATCTGGCGAACGCGTTTGCGCGGACCCCCGTACAAAGTGGCCGCGTATTTCTTTATTTCACGAAATTTTAAAGCTGCAATACGGTTTTGATTGGCCGATGTTACTTATCCAATTACGTGTAACTGTTTATACTGAAATAAATTAACTTTCATCAATTTACATATATATTATATATTCGAACAAATTCATGTTTTGGAAGCAGCTGAGAGCTATGTACTACTATATATGTAGGAAATTATAGGATTTAACCGTTATTATTGCAAATAATTCATATACATAATTAGTCTCTGGAGGTTTTAAAAAGCTCATCACAAGATTTTTTCTTCAATGTTTTATTAATTCCTTACACAGATTGCCTTTTCGCAGTGAAATAAAAAAATTACCTGTCACAGTAGAAAGCGAAATCACAAAAAAAAATTGAATCGTTCCCTATTAAATTCTCCATAGCGCGTACTCTAACCATAAATTAATCTAAAAGCTCGCTTCAATCACGAAGCTATCTCGTATGCATCGCAGCGATCCGTTAAAAGTTCTAGCTGCTGTGAAAAAAACTTTAATAATTCCAATTAACCTTAATAATAGGCTCTGCGCACAGTGGATAGGCAGCGCGATTAAAAAAGACAAATTCTTTAACCACTACACTACAATAGCAGGTTGCAAACATTCCCGACTGTTCGGAGCTTGCCTTTTATTAATAGATCAGCGACCGGTAGCTACTGCATTCGCCATACTGAGCGAAAGATATGATTAACACAAAACCGATACATAATAAGCGATATTGGGACCAGTTCGCAGAGCTGTGGACGAACAAACGTGGAGCTGGTTCCCTATCGCAACCGATGCGAGATGTTGCCGTTTAGCGACAAACGAGCGTTTACTTCAGTAACAACTAAGACCCTGAAACACGAACGTTATATTTCAAGTAGTCTTATTTCGGTGGTGGGTTTTGAAAATTGTTGTGTTACGGGGATTGTTACGAAAATCTCGCATTTCAGTGTGAAATTTTCATAGCAATCTATGTAAGATTTAATTAAAAAGATCGTAACGTAACCAATGCAACTACTCTCCCTTGTTGAAGTTCCTTGCGTTCTTTCTTACTCTTTATTGGTTACTATAAAATTCAACATATTTCGCCTTTTTCGAATAGTAAAGAAATAGTTAATAAATATAATTAGTCTCCATGAGAGATTTAATCGGTTAAATTTACTACATAGTTTATTCTTTATAGGATAATATTTTTCGAATAATATTAAAGTTATTTGAGGTATGAAATTGGATGTGCTTTAAGCATTGCGAAAAACGCCGATACAAAAACACGAGAAGGAATAAATTGAAAGCGTAATAACAGTCGCATAAACAAAGATTCACGACCCTTTTAAAAAAATACAAATATTGTCAATGCGTATCAACAGCACTGATCGGATAACGTACAAGATGCTGTCTTAAATTCATCATTAAAATTCCCTTTCAAATGTTCCACAATCATTTAAAGATGTACGTTATAATAATTCAGGCTTATCTCTTAATAAATACACATGCAGCACTGTAAATAACTTTCCAATGACAAGAGATGTAATTGGCTGCGCTTCGACGTCGTTCAAACGGTACGAGTTATTATAGAAAGAAACATAGCCAACATAGTAGCTGGCTGCTAAATAAACATACCTCCGCCTCACTTGTAATTTATTTAGAGGCCCTAAGGACGGTGCAGCACTGATCCTATTTGGATAAAGCTTAAAAGAAATAATTACTCCTATAGAGCCGAGTTTCTTTACTATCATTTTTTTCACAATAACTATTTATTCTGTCTTCTAAACCCTTGTCTACTTATTTTTCCTTTTACTTTTAATTTGAACTGTGACTTCTGAGAGAAGGCCTCGAGTCTATGCTATAGGAATATAAAGTTGGCTCTTTATGTTACGTTACAGTTCATTTAGATAAGAATGAAAAATTAACAATTATTGAATTTTATAGTATTAACGAAATAACCTATACATAAACAAAGTATACAATATAAATTATTACTTATTTTACACTGTAAGCTTATTTTGTTATTGCTACCAGAAGTCAGTTGAGGAAAGAGTAACGTAATGCACTTTTCATAACCAATTTCATATTTGGCTTCCGACAGAATTGTGACCTATAGATTAATTAGTAAAGAAAAGCAAAGTAAATATCAGACAATACTATCTCATTAACTATATTCTAACATCCATCAAAGTTGATGATGAATGTAGAGGAAATATTATGAGTAACATGTGTGTTAATATTATTGTATTGTTAGTATAAAACTTTTGGTAAACTTGCTGGTTACATTTCGGTGATCAATCCTGAAACTTATACTACGAAATTATTCGTGACTAAAGCGTAGAATAAATAAGACAATTTTTTTTTTCTAGTCGCTGATTAACATTTAAATTACAGGGACCATTAAAAGGAGGCAGGTACATAGACACCTAATTAAATTCTTGGACACTTCGAAAAAGTCAGGGACTTTTTTAACTTTTTTGTTATTTAATCGGTTTTGTTCTTTTATAAAATGAGTTTAAATATCGTGAAAAGATTTACTTATAACTTTTTTACACTCTTCATCAAATATTAATATTTTCTATCATATATAATATCATAAA
The DNA here is from genome assembly GCA_029286795.1 of Byasa hedistus. Lineage (NCBI taxonomy): Eukaryota > Metazoa > Arthropoda > Insecta > Lepidoptera > Papilionidae > Byasa > Byasa hedistus. Next base: position 7,359,667 of record JAGSMW010000015.1, on the reverse strand, counting down.
AACTGCTGTTATAGTTTATTAGTCCACTATTGATTTCGACTACAAAGGTCGTGAGGATATAGGCAATGAAATAATTCTTTAGTTTAAACATATTCTATATAAGTATAAACTGTTAATGTGATTTTAGGAGAATATTACGAATTCAACCATTTTGTGCATTTTTTCAGAATCTACTTTCGTCTGATCTAATTTGTCTTGTTGGATTCCTTTCCTTGACACTTTTGATCTCTCATTGACATGTTATTGAGTTTTTGTATTGTATTTAAACCTTTAGTTTCCCATCCGAAATTATACTTCAACAATCCAATAAGAATGCTTTAAGATGTGATGAAAATTTATTTGCAGTTATTGTTTTAACGTCGATAAAATTTACAATATTAATTCAGTCTTTACTTTTGTTCCTACTCATTATTTCTACAATGTTATTGATGATTCCGTCCGGCTGTGCTAGTTCTATTTTTGTTCGACAAGCGATTGCAAAAACTTCGACGAAATTGCAACAACATTAATGGATAAAAAGCAGCGACGACAAAAGTGGAATTCGAAATTTTAATTGTGCAGTTAGAGTGGTCACCATTGAATGACCATTATTTATTTACTTGACGTCTGAACCGTGATTAATGTCGCACGCTCTGAACGAGCGTCTTCGACGAAATTGAATTTTTTTCAGCGCTTCTTCTTTGGAACTTAAACTACAAATAAACCGATCGAATTTTACTTACGCTTTAGCAATCAATCAATCGCGGTTGTTAACATTACTAAATAACTTGTTAAATAAATTTCTACAGTTTTTTTAAGTTTTTGTAAATTACATAATCGTTACCTTGAGTAATATAATAAGGTTTTTAACAAAATTATAACAGATTTAAAAGCATTATATGTGTCATTAATTATTAGTTTTTTTAACACATAATTAAGTAAGGTCTCAAAAAAGAAACTAATTAAATTTATTATTATTTCTTGTAGATCCGACATATGAACTGTAGTAGTTAGATCGTTACATCTATAATGAAAAAAGTAATTCTGTTATATAATTTTGCATTGACTAAAATAAATATAAATATAACAGACGATATTTCGTATTTTTTGTTTGTTATTTTGCTAAATATATATTTACCCGTAGGCGGATGTAGGAGAGCGAGAGTGGCGCGTGGCACAGTCAGGCCCGTGACTGGTCGTGCAGGTTGTCGAGTGATTATTATTCCTCAATAAAAAATAAAGACACCCGATGACCGCAACCGGGGCTACTTGGTGAAATAAACATTTCGCTAGTGTATATTTATTATAGCAGAAACAAATCTAACTATCGCGACAAAGATTACGCTACTTGAAATTATTCGCGGGGAACACGAGAGCACGCTGTGTTTTATTTCACTCCTCCCTTCAACTAGGCGTGTTTCATTTATTTCTTAATAAGTTGGTGTCCAGTTTCTTCGTTTAATTAACGAACTAGAAGTGAGAAGCATTCGTATTCAAAAGCTGCTACGTAGAGAGGTATTTGTATTTTAACAGCGATTATTTATAGATATCCTTTTTTTACTTCGCCGTAGGTTTTAATGGTGATTAAAATTACTTTTATGTGAGAAGTATATTAATTGGGTTCTGGGGTTTACTCTCGTTTTGCATCGTGTTAATTAATTGGCTGCGAATTTCATACAATTAACAATCGCATGTAATTCAAGTTAATTGTATTTTTTCCGATGTGAAATCATTGGGACTTGTATTTGTCGGTAACGAAGAAATTAGTACTGATTTTTTTTCTGCCAGGCGTTAGGTGGTTTTGTTAAAAATATGATTTTTGACATGCAATGCTTTTCACAACAAAAACATACTGCGTAGCAGATAAATTGGCAGTACCATTTTGGTTTTTGTTATATCATAAGTTCTGCACTGGACAACAGGTGTACGTCTCATTAGTCTCATCACTTTATTGTTTTTATAAAAACAAATTTATACGAGAAAAAAATATTGATTCAGAGATTATATTACCAGTAAAAAAAACTCAAAATTGATAATTATATAAATAAATATAATTATTATTAGCACATATGTTAAGAAGATACTGCGGTGTTAGAAATGTAGATGTGAAGTGTTATAGACAAATATACTTTACAAATACATTTTTATATAATTTACTTCAACGATGGACCGATTTGTTTAAGTTACTTCGTAACCACAAGTAAGTCATATCCACAATAACGCGTACGTTTATTATATCCATAGTAGCTCCATTTTATCGTCGATAAAATTGGCTCAAATTAAGGGTAATGAAAATGTACACAATAAGTCCGTTCCACAATTCGTTTCTGCCTCGTAAGAATTAATCTTTATGTTATAAATGTCTGTACGTATGCAGTTAAACAAATTCAATTATGTCAGAATGTTCATTTGAATGAAGTACGTTCTGACGGCGAATTCAATTCGTATAAGCGATAAATTGATTTAAATATACACCTTTCTTACAACACAAATACATATCTGTCTGTAATAAAATCCTACTAGTAAATATTATATAACGATGCGTGCATTTTCCGTTTTAACAAGTAATAATTAATTAATTTACGCATTTATGTTAGTTTCATATTTAAAACACACATAGCAACGAGGTACTGCTAAAGGATGTTTACAATGCATACCATTATACTCCTCGTTTAGGGATTATGGTAGATATGGGTTACTACGAGCATATTTATATGGCTAAAATGACCTGTCATTGGTAAAGGAGCCATTCCGCTAGTATTTTATAATATACCATGTTTGGAAATATTTTTTAAATTCATGACGTTGATGAGTTTTGATTAAAGTATTAATAATTTTTCTATACCGTCTTTGACTTTGATATTAAAAAAAAGTAAGAAACGAATTTCTATTCAATACACAATTAAATTATAGTGGCGGGATTACTAATTTGACACTATTAACAAAAAGAGACAAAAGTTTGTATGAGCACGCCGCACCCACTGGCTTTACGGTCTGTAATTAAAGTGATTATTTTTGTCGGACAGTTGCAAGTGGTAATTGATATCTAATGAAATTGGTATGCAATAGCCTCAGGAATAGCCAACCCATCGAAAAGAAAACGAAAGATGGAATTTTATTTTATAATATTATAGCATTTAAATCGAATTTTCATATTAAAAATATCGATAAAGTAAACTTTTAATACCATAATATATGTAGAAATAAATGTCTATATTAACTATATATATGAAAATCGACGGCCGTGTCGTTCACCTGATGGTAAATTATGTATATCTCCATAATGTAGTTAGGTTGATATACACTGCACCAAGTTGTACTTGTCACTTTGAGACTACAAGATATTAAATTTCATTACCCCAGTAATTTCACTAGATACAAACCCAATTTGGACACAGGAATATGTATATATCACTGCTTAACAGAAAATAGACAATGAAACGTATAACCGAGGCCTACAATCAGTATAACTTCGGTTCAGGACATTATTAAAATGAATCTAAAAATATTATTTATGAACACAGAAAACAACTTTAAAAGTACAAAATACAGTAAATATAGACATTATGTGCACTACTATTCCCAATACGAAATTTCTTTCAGAAGGCCCATTGTAAAATTTCATAATGATAAAAATAAATTAAGTACATAATGAAATTATTGTTTAAGTGTAACTCATATCTTCAATATAAACTAAAATTGTTTATAAGTAACATATTTTAGTAAAGATTACAACTAATTTAAAATTTGTTGAAATTGGCTTGTTTTTGGCCCTTTGGCGCGCTTTTTTAACAGTTCCACAGACATAACCTCAAATGTCGAATTGCAGGTGGTAGTGCATTGAAAGTCCGTATTAATCTGTTTCTGTTATTAAAAATTATAAAAACGATTAAAAAGCAAGGATATGAATTCTCATAAAGGTTCCCGATAAAAAAAAAAATTGTTTAGGTCGGTCGCGGTGCGAGAAGTCAACACCTGCATAACACCGAGTTTATGGTCATGCAAAACGGCTACTTTCTACTGCCGTGTAGCGCATGGCATAAAGGTTTGCGTAGGCGTGCATCGTTTACTGGTCCTGTTTTACCATCAGCAGGTTTGCTCCACACGTAACAATGTAAATTGCATCAATTTCTTAATATTACGCATAATATTATCGTCATCTTTAGGTTGAACGATCGGAGTGAAGTCCAGCTTCAATAAAATATGCAAGTGCTTTAAATTCCAATACCAGTTACGCTTTATTTTGTTCATGGTTTTAGTTTGCTCAATTAGAGCAATCTATCACTATTTGCATCGAAATTTTAATTTTCGTTCAAAATTATATCTTCCATGTTATCATATTTACATTTGGAGTTATTTAAAAGTTTTTGAACGTGTCTAACGTGACATGTGTGTATGTTGGTGCAAATTTTATGAACAAGGTTATATTTTCAGGAAAATATAAAAATTTGGAATATGTTTGTCCAAATTTAGTTCCTTGATAAATAAAAATAGCATTTATGAATTTATTAATTTGAAACATAAAAATTACCTGTAAACTAATGTGCAATCAAGTATTTTGTCTTTATCGATGAAGTCAAGGCAAAAAGCGACAATATCGTGAAAACATTGTTATATACAGGCAAATCGTCTGCACGTTTTGTAACACTGTTAAATATTTACTAATTACAAGTTTTAATATAGTTTTATTGTTGTTAATATTGGAGAAGTGTTTTCCAGTTTTAGTAGTGAACGTATTTCGAATACACAATGCTATAGCAATGTTATAGATTCCGGTTTGGCAGCATGTGCCTATGAAATGCAAGAAAAAAACTTAATCTTTCAATTACTTAAGTAATCACTCTAATAGTATCATTTAGAACACGTATGATTACATGAATAATGTTGTATTTTGATTTATCGACAATATTATTTCGTTATGATTTTTATTACTCTGCCTATACAATTTATGATTATAGGCATCGATTATAGAATTATATCAAGGTTACAGTTTTTTTTTTAATAAACATAAACCTCCAAACAGTGAACTAAATTATTTTGTACAAATATGGTTTAATTAAAATATGAGACTAGAAAAAAAGATTTATATCGTATCGTACATTCCGAATAAGTTTTGTTGATTACAACTTAACAAACATTTGGTAGTCATTTACCATCTGCCGGAAGCTAAACTATTTTTCTGGGAATTTTTTAAATCGGTTATTGAAACACGGACAAGACCTAAAATGTCGTGATAGTTTTATTCAGCAAAGTTATAAGAAAACTTTTATATGATCTTTTTTACATCACATTTTTCATTTCTTTTCAATAACCATTAATCAATTATTTAATTAATAGCGTAATTTTAAACAGTACTTCAAAATTTAAAATAGTTTGAGTCAAATAATTCTGTTGGAAAAAAAAATATTATCGATGGTTAATTGTGTCTGTAGCTGATATCTACTTGCTTTGTTAGACAGAGGTTTCTGGTTCAATGCCGGCCTAAATGTTTGGGTAGTGTTGGATTTTTTTAACTCCCTTTACTAGCTACTATCCTTATTTTGTAAAACTTCCGTCATAGCAGTATTTTTAGTCCTGGTTGTGAGAGGCAAAGTTGTTCAAACTACAAGCACACTCCAGAATCTGCGATCTCACTTTAACTCAACATCATGTGAAATTGAGCGATGTATCGTTAAAAAAATGTTTGTTTGAGCTGTTTCCTTTGAACATTTTTTTTAATTCACCGAATGGTTTATTTAACCTCGATACGCGAAAACAACGCGGAGTAAACCAGCAATTAAGGATAACAAGGCATCGAGTACTAAAATGTGCAGTTTGTACATAACTCATAGAACACCTCGGCACTGTGCCTTCGACGCGTTTTGATTTGCTGATGATTTATTGCGAGCCGGCGAACTTGAAGCTGTATTACCGTAAAGATGATTATGGGTTTAACAAACGCAAGCGGCAGCTTTTAAAATTAATGGACACATGAATTAAACTTACGGGCCGCGGCCATAATGAAGATAACGTTGCGCTGGACGCCGCACGATAAACCTCTGACGGCCTTTCACTCTCCGCGATAAGGCTTTAATTACTAAGATACAAGCTCCTACGTAAACCCTCATCTAGACTTTAAAAGTGTCCGACTCCTAGGATACATGTAAACTGTCTAATTGTGTCTGTAATGCGAGAACAGCGCGGACAGTGCGTCCCGGCGTCTTACAACGCACTGGGTAAAATAGCTCTCCTACAGCTGCGCCTATTAAACAAACTACGAAAAACTATGTATAGATAATACAAGCTATACAATTTAAATAGTTATAACATATACATATAATGAATGACTATTAATTTTAATAATAAAAATATTAATTTACCTTACGGAAAGAGAATAATTATATGATACGACGAGATATTAAATTGTACGTATTTTTAATATCATCTTTTCAATTGTTATGTATTGACTGATCGTGCTTATCAAGTAGTTGTAGAGTGATCCGTCTCATTAGACGCTTCTTCTCTTCCCTAACTGCTGTTTTTTTTAATATAATTAATACATAATTAAAAAAAGTTAATTTAACCTGATTATCGAACTAAGACAGAGAAAGACTTCAACAAGTAATTAGTATTGATTATTTAATAATGTTTAATATAACGCTACGTTAATGTTTTTATGAAATGACTTGTAAGTTATTATCCTCGTCAGCAGAGAAGTCGGATGTTTTCGATGAGTCTAGTGTATCCAGCCTTCATCAATCTCCCGTTCATTAAGTTCTCGAAGCATTGATTGCGCGTTAAGAATTCGCTCGCCCCTCGACCCTGGTCCGCCTACTTTTCGCGCAGAGCGACGAAATGTGTTTATAACGACGCCCGTGCAACACCCTCGACATTTGCACACAACTTTTTTACCGACCACTTCATTTCCTAGTTAGCTAATAGGCAACAATGATTAATGAAACACCAACGCCATTTTATGCGAATTAAATTCACCGGGAGATTGATATCGGATCGATGTACTCTCACCCTATAATTATAAAAAGATTAATCTCCTTTTTAAAAAAATAAAAAACGTGCTTTCAATTAATTCCTTAAGTTTGCTTTTCGCGGAAACAACATTCAATAATTTGAGCGGATATGACAAATAAACCAGTTCGATGGGAGATATCGTGTTTCCGCTATCAATCTCGATGAAAAACAATAGGTTGGCAGGCCACGGCTCGGAGGCAGCTTCCCACGGCCGCGGCGGACCAATCACGCTGAAGTAATATCGCAAGCTATAAGCGAAAGCGGAATCAAGTCGTAAAGCTACGTTAAAATCATAAGCAATAACGTTATTATCTTACGGTTTTAAATTAGCCTAATAGCAAGAAGAACCACCTAGATAACATCGCCGCTCACCATCAGGTGGGATCGTAGTCAAGCACTACTCTATGCAAAATAAAACAAAAAAAAGAAACAAGCAGGAAGGACGACGCATGGGTTATCTTATTATTTGGGTCTCTAATACCTCATAAGAGTAGAGTGTGCCGCAATGGCCTATAGGCTAATTATCATTCTTTGGAGATAAAGGTCATAACTTCGTTTCTAAGCGATTTTTTTTATAATTTTTTGCTTTACTTCTTCCCTTCAACAGTGCTAACTTATACCTTTCACATATCTTTTACTGGAAGAGTCTGTATTTTAATTTCGGATTTCTCCTCTCCTTATACTTTACTTCATTTTATCCTGATAGGGTATCTATGAAGCTCTTCCAGTTTAAAATTTACAAGCGTTACGGAGTATATAAGTCAGTTCACTAGTCTTTTCTACGCTGATGCAATCGGGTAATAGAAACTAAAACGAGTCGTCATATCGTGGTTAAAAATAGAGTAACAATAAAAATATTAAAATGCAAAGCCATAGTGAAGTATCTAGTTATTATATCATAACCAACATTTAAATATTTATATCTTTAAAACCATAAGAAATGTACGCGAGTTTATTATCAGTTATATTCTTAACTATTCAGTCAGTAGCTGACGTGATGTTATTAAGCGACATTTCTTGTATCCACTAGACGGTGGCCAGTAAAACTTATGATGCCAATTCTCGGGACATATTATTATTGACTGTATAAAATGCAACTTGATAACTTAATCCCCCATGGTAATGCACGTCTACTTTGCAACTGTAGGCACTAAGTAATAAAAATACACGTTATTATTTCACTGTCCGACATTTATGTTGTATAAATTTAACACAAATGGTATAAATTACGATTTCTTCAATAGAAGTATTCGTAAACGTTTTTAAACTTCTTAAGCTTTATATATTAGTTAAATGTTTAAAACAATAATTCCTTATATGGTATAATCCGAGAATTTAAGTTTAGATTTAAGCTTTTGAAATAAGATATAATTTGTATAGTTTGAAGTAAATATGCAATGTTTTCTTTCATAATCTTAACAAAAGTGACATATATAATATATTCATGTTTGTATGATTTAATACATTTATTTTTACGTTCACCAGAAGTCTTGTATTAATAAATCTTTAGATGGATGTCCTTAGCTTTCGGCGATACGATACGGTTTGTATTCGTTGATAAATACAGTTCCTTTAGTATTCAATTATGGACAATAATAATTTGCCGGTAATAAATCATGCGAACTGTTTCTCACAATTTTATCCTCTGGAAACTTTTAGCATAAGCTGTATATAATATTATCTAGCTTTTTCACGGGACCGGTTTGACTAGGAATTGAAGAAAAGTTTATAAAATTATTATATTCTTAATATGCAAGAGCATTTTTTTTTATCAATGTGAATATTTTTGTAGTTCGTAAACTGTTAATATAATTTATATCAATTTAAATAGTCGAAAATCTAAAATAAAATGAATTCATTCTAGTCTTTTGAATCCTACTTTACATTAATTATCACTTTCTACTGGTTTTTACAGTCTCTGAATTGGACTCGTGGATAAATTACACTACTTACAATAACTGATACTATTAAACGCCTTTGTAATAACTAATCTGTATATATACGAATTTAATATGCCCATAATTACAATCATATTAAATGTTTAATTTAAAATAGAAATGGGAAAATATTCAAATCAATAACTACCTATACAAAGTAACGAAACACTTAAAATGATGATGGCGTTCTAGCAAGTCTTATATCTTCGTACGGGATTGAGAAAAAGACATTTAAAATGGGTCACTTAACTATCAAATGAGAATAAAACGAGGGTTCAGGTGACGTGCGTGTGTTCTACCCACGGCGGGACGGTGCAGCCTCTGCCCGAGGCGGCAGGATAATTTCGCCCGGTTAAATATATCTGCACTGATTGCTGAGACACCGCGGTACACATACGTATGTACATCCCTGGCGGCTCCGCTACGCGCCGGTTTGTTTTTAATATTAATGATGCCGGGATTATTTAAAACGGTAGCATATATACTTTATAGGATGAAAAACAACCGTATCACATCAGTGGTGGGACAAGTTTAGAACTATCAATTTTATAACTTGTTTTTGGTATCAGAAAATAACTTTAACGTTTTAGTGTTAATAAAATCAGAGGATCTACATACACAATTTTATATTTTTAAACACCACTATGATAGCCTTGTGATACGTTAACCCCCATCAAGGCCTTCGTAAAACAGTCTTCAGTACCCTGGCGAGTTTTACCACAATAACTTGAGTCTATATCTAGCTATATTCTAACTCGGACTTTAGAATCCTCATCCTTGCTGCAAACGTCTTCTAAGGCTCCATTCACGGAGGGTCGCGACGAAACGCATTAGCACCGGGGCGGTCTTATTGTTGGTACTATACATAACTACCTGAAGTCAGAAGACATCTTTTCAGTGTAGTTACTTTGAGTCTTGTGTCTGTGTCCAAAACCCGAGAAAACCTTCATAAACATTTAGTAAGGAGATATTATTTTAACAATACAAATGGACTACGTATTTATTTACTTGTGTTTATCTTTTACTAAACGTTGATTATTAAAACAATTTTGTTAAAATTTATTGGAGCTAGACAAGAAACACTTTGTTTCTTATCTTTGTGGAATTGACAATAATTTAAAGACAACTTTTTGTAGTGTAAAGTTTTTAATACATTAAATTCAAAATTTGTTTCGAAACAACTTTCCCATTAAAATCAAGTCTCGCCCCTTCAGAGAGGCCTTGGTAAAAGGCTTTAAGGTGTTCCGGTTCATTGATGTAGGATGCATAAGCAGCTTTTTGTTCAGATCTGTCGGTCTCTCGGTGCGTCGGTAACGCACGTACATTCAGAATTCTGGTAATGAGCGGACAGAATGAGTCATTACAAGGTCTTAACTTAAATCGATTAAAGACGTGGCAGTTTCGTGACAAGTTCAAAATACATTATTACAGTATCGGGAGATAATACTATTTGATATAATTCAATATTACAAAGATATTTGTTCAATTAGACAAGTTATAAAGTTCTTGTCGCCGCTTAGCTGATTTGCCTCAAATAAGTATGTCCTTTGAAATTTCGCCGACTCACAATTACATTATAATTAAAAAAATAAACATTCTCATTCTCGGGTGTTGTAGTGCTGCTAGTCATTTGTCTTACTTTATACAGCGCATCTAATATGAGGCTGGCGAATCCGGTGCCCGCGTCCTTATAGCTATTTTAAAAATGTAACTAATTTTTTAATTATGGGGATATTATTTAACAGGTAATGAATTATACTACATATTAAGCAGATTGATAATTAGTCGATTATTTCAGCTTGTTGTAGCATAAACGTTAAAAGTCTCTCCAATCGATTTACAGCGTGACTGGACCCTTGCTACCTTCATCCATAGATTTCTCGCAGTTTGCCAAATCGTGGGTCCATCTGGTAGTCATCTCACGCTGCGCTTGCCATTACGAGGTCTTTATTCTAGTACCTTTGTGTTCTTCGCAGTATGTGCCCCGCCCATTGCCACTTCAGCTTACTGATCCCCTGTGCTATTGCAATAATTTAACGCGCTTTAAACCTCTGACGTAACCAGATCCCCTTCGCGTGCTTGAAACAACTTCTGCTAATAATAATAACAAAACTAGCAAATATCACCTGAATAGCAAATGTGTGTACTGTTAAAGCAAACGCAACAATAGTATTTGAGGGAATCGCAGTTGCGGCGCGTGGCCCGCACAATCGGGACAGGTGTGCCGCAACCCTTGCACCGCCGGAACTGAGGGAGAGGGCTGCGGAACAATGAGAATTATTAAACAAGCAATCAAATCAAAACTACACGAAATAATAAATAGCGTCGTGGTCATATTTATATATTTAGAATTAGTTAAACCCAGCTACCGCCTGTCCATCTTTTCACTGATAATACTATTTTTTTATATCCATTGTACACATAAACTAAGATAAAGTTGGCAGTCTTAATGCTAATTAGCTTTTTCCAGCAGCTAACCTATGGGATGGTAATATGTTCAGGCAGGTGTTAACTATTTAACTAATAATTAAAGTAACAAATTAGTTAGCGTTTAAATAAAAAAAATTGTAATAAAATGTTTTAAATTATTTTAATTACTATTATGTAAAATATGTATCTCACAAATTGATACACACACTTATCAAAACTGATCAAACTCATTAAAAAGGTTTCATACTTTTCATGCTGGTTTAAGTTTAGGCACATGACCATGATCTCATGTGAACTTAAACAGTATAGTAGTACTATGTATTAGTTCCCATTTTTCTTTAGTCTTCATTGCACTAAAGTACGAACTACGAAAAAACAAACAAGACGATTATGATATGGAATTAGTTTTGATGATAACCACTACACCACGTTGTGATAATCGCTTTGAGACACAAGATTTTAGATCTCGTTATTGCACTAATTTCGTAAATTATCCGAAAATAATAAAATTAGCACACTACTGTTTTACATTAGAAGTAGAAACTCGACAGTCTCCGGTAACAGAGTTCTATTAAACTTCTACTCCGACGATTTTTTACACGATTAAAATTAACACAATAGCAATACACCCTGTGTTAACTGAAATGATTCAAATTCATTCCAACATATACATTACAATGCACATTGCTTAGCATGGTCAGAGATTTTAGGACATGTTATGAACGGGCACCCTTAATCACAATGTCCAGTATATAAAGACCCGTAATGACCAGTTTCGCTTAGAACGAGAGAATGTTCATAGAAATTACGTAGGTCTATGTATAATGGTGTTATTTAACTTGTGCAACGTGTTTAAGCGTCGCGTGTCGCTGAGGGCGCGGGACAGGTGTGTTTCACCCCTTATTTGAGGGAATTTGAGGCCATAACGCATAACTGTACTGGTGGTTACAGTTTAGGATGACCACGAAATTCTGTGTTCTCATAGACATATTCAGTAGCATAGACGATTCAATGTTTTAATCCTATGTTTATTTCGTCATTCATATATGAGATGAATTTAATTTTAAAAATTTGATTATATCATTGAAATATAATTTAAAAAAAAGTGCAATAATATATACGTACGTAAGTTAGTAAACAATGAATATTGTTTTAATGTCTTGAAATTATTTTTGTTTTATATCTATTCCACGCGAAATTTTTCATTTAATCGCGAAAAACTCACATAAGAAGCATGATTTAAAAGCATGTCTACATTTTATATCGGATGTACAAAAAAAAACGATTTGTTTACCAAAAAAAAATTGTTCAGTTTTAGTGGCGTTTCCATGTACATTATCTTCAGAAAAACAAAATCCCTTTCCATCATAAAATATAACAATCAATTTGTACCAAAACATTCCTTAATAATACATTTTTCTTAGTTATTTATTCGATTTTGTAGGCTGTAATTACATTTTAAAATCAACTTGTTTTTTTCCAGAAATAAATTGCTCTATTACGGATAGCCAAAAAAACAAAAACCTTTGTACTATCTATCACCTTGTTATCATTGTCACCTTAAAAGCGGCATTCATTTACATACAGTGAAAACACGTTACACTTATCGAATGCAAATAGAAGTGTTACAATTCTAAATAATATCTGATCCCGACGACCCCAACTTAACAAGAATATGAAGAAAAATAATTTGATTTAAATTCATACAAAATTGTAGTAGCTAAAATTTATTGGAAACTAGAGTTTTAAATTGAAATGTGAAACACCCGGTGTTCATTAGTGGTGTGTATAAAGCAGTCTATATTATTATATACAGTATATTTTAATATATACATCTAAAAAAATGTTTACATCTATTTATCAATTATTTTTATGCGGATAATAGTAGTCGGCAGTAAATTGGTTGAACGATGTAAAAGTTCTTTTGCTTCACCCCAAGTTATATCAAAGTGGATAACTAAAGCATCTACTTGGGGAATTAGATTTCTTTTTCTACAGTAGGCTAACTTTGACTTCAATCTCATATAGTATTAAGTGACAATAGAAGCTGTGGATGGTGCAGTGTGCTCGCTTAGATTACTTTTGCTTTATAGTAAAAGCCAGCATATAGTAAATGCGTTGTAGTCAGCCAGGCGGATTTGGCCAAACATTACCAACAAAGTCCACAACATGTAGACGCGGAATCGAACCTGGGCCGTGTTACTAGTTAAGTGGTTAGCCACTACAAGGAATTTGTTTGTAACATTTAAACAACGGTTTAAATATGAGCATAAACACGTTTGACGTAAGTGGAGATGTAGTCTCTGATAGAAAAGCGCACTATTGTTGCTTTATTTAGTCTTCTCTTTTTCTGAGTATTAAAAAGTCTTCTTTTTTATCAATATCTATTAAGTACGATATGCGATGATTTACCGATGACGTATTATCGGAGCTCGTGAGATTTCTAGTTATCATCCGATGTTTTGACCACAAGTCGGTTTCTATCCAGGGGTATTCATTCCATTTAGATCATATCAGTGATGAAGGTATCTTTTGTTGTAAATGTTGGAATATTGAATGTGTGTATTGGTGTATAGACATCAATCTTTATATCGCACCTCATACCATTACGAGGTAGATTTTCTTTACATCATTGTATGATCGGAGGCTTTGAAACATTGATCAATAGGTGTGCCATTGAAATGTTTTAGATTACATCTTTGTCACTATAGTCGTTGCTTCGACGCGAGCGATGAAAAGCTTTGTATTGACATTTAGATTTTTTTTCAATTCATTTCGTTTGCTAAAAATTCGTGTCTTTGTTAGAGCATATTTTTAAAAATTACTTAATAGTATATATATATTATTTATATATGTTATATATAGTTATATATGTATGTTGGCAAGTTATTAAAAACACTGTTCAATTATTAAAGATGTGAACTGTTTGGTCAAATTATATTTTAATACCTCTACATTCTTCGATGATATAATAAATAATGGTGTTTTGTTCAAAAAGGTTGTAATAATGGCGTCGAGAGGGCGGACTAATAAAAACGTTAAAATAATCCTGTTCTTATTGAAAAAATCTTTGCACGTATCTAACTATAATACGCGAAACACAAATAAGTATATTGTTTATTTCTATGATATAATTGACGTTATGTGGGTCTATGCGCAAACAAAGACTTATGATACAGTTTAAACGATTAATCTGTCGCGGCTGGTGGTAAAATTCGAATACGTATAACGAGGCGAGCATGGACGAAGGGACCGCGAGCTCGCGTGCCAATTATTGACGTAATTATTTTAAAAATATAGCCTTCCCTTAGTGTTATTTAACACTATAACGTGGTAATATTTTTTAATAATTCCATCGCCGCTCAGATTCATTCATTCATTCACCACGCGACTCTGATTGTCAATTGACTATTTATCAGGTGCTCAGCGCCTCCACACATTCATGAAGTGTAACAAACAAAAAGCAGCATATTTTACTGCAGCAGACCCGTTTCATAATACATAACCTGCTCTGTTTGTTATATTTTTTGTTACATCGCGTGTTCAATTAAAATATTCCCAACGTAATTGAAAATTCTGTTCACAATATAGAGAAATTTTATTTCGTAGCTGAAGAGAAAACTTCTGTATCATACGAAATTTAATGGGCAAGTTATACTTACCACTGTAAAAGAAGTAATAGGATTACTATATGTTCTTTGGCTTTATAAGGAAAACCACTCCTGCTACTTGGACCATTTACTAGAATTATCGTCAGGGAGCGACTATACGGACATCTGAAATGTTGCCACTGATTACTTGGCGTTCACACTGCACGGCTATCAGTCGCCTGGAAAGGTATTAATTAATATCGATTACCAATTAATTAGTCCTTAGCACCTCGCAAGATAACGCAGCCAATTTCCAAGTTTAAGAGACATATTTAATTAACAGCAAATTAAAATGAAAAATCTCACCCATTACAGCCGATAATGAAACTAATAATGTGGCTGTTAAGGATTAAAGGCTGCGATTTTTCTATTTGTGGAATTTAGCAGCTGTAACCAGTGTGTGCAGGATTCTTGAATTTTACGCGCTGGGCAGTTCTATCGCGCGGCGATGTGCCATCCAGCACATTAAGCTGTCTTTTAAGTAATTGATTTGGAATTTCATGCTACAAAAGTCGAATGGATTTGTTTCAATAAAACAAGTAAAGTGAAAAAAATGAGTTTCGGTAATCCGTTCTAGGTTGCATGAATGATAGGAATTTTAAGGATTTGCGTTACAAACAGCTTTTCATTAAACAAAATATTACACATTATCCAACTTTTGATAATTTTAGGTTCTTTTATTATTTATTCTCTCCGTATACAAAAAAAAAATATATATATAAATATTAGGTATTTAAATATCACTTAATTTATAGTGTTCATGCTTTAATCTTTTACTTTAACAATTTGGTTTTGTGTAACTTAGTGGTTAGTGCAGATAAAGTCTACGATTATAAAGCGCAATCGTCGATGCATTCTTGTCCCAAAGATAAAGTCTTCGCTATTCGTTGTGCGTTATAAATATTAGGAACATAAACTTTTTTCATTTACTAAAAACTGAGGTATGTTTTAGAACAACTTTTGTGAGAGGAGGTGCACATGAAGTAAAACAGGAAGCAGTTTCCATACAAATGGTTTCTGCAAATGCAAAATGCTATTGAGGGATTGATGGCGGACACTTAAGATGTTTACAGACAAAATAAGAAATAAAACGAATATCGAACGGAAGCCATAGTGGATATTGACCCTTTGAGACCCTTGCCCAAACACAATGAAGGGCCAACAAAAATAGAGAGTAAGGAACGCGCCGACCCATCTGCCGGCCACTATCGAATAAATCTACTAAAATAATATTTTTATATTGATTACGCGCGTACGGGTTGGGCAGATGTTAGAACTAACACACGCGTATTCCGATCATTTTATGAATATAACATCACTTATCAAACTGTAATCGATTTTTTTTAAGAAAATTATAAACTCAGTGTCGTTTGAAATTTTTATTTTAATTTGATATCAACTTTAGATAACAAAGTTGTAATTGATTTAAAAGAATTTGAAGGCTTTAATTTTATCTTTCTTTTCAAATTGATAGGAAATCAGCGTCGTGTTAAAATTTATTATTGACACTGCTGAAGATATTTAATTATCTACAAGATATAAAACTCATATTGGTACTATGTTTAGAGTATCCATTTAGTTTTAAATATGAAGCTATCTTTAATACAATCGAACAATTTTTTGACAGATGATGGATAAATTCGTTGGTATTTTATTTAAACATATATACGAAGAGTTTTTAAGAGATGTTATGTAAATAACCGTTTTTTAATTTTCAACTTTTAGGAAAAAGCTATATATCTTAAACTGTTGTGGATCTGCGGAGTAGTAGAATATGTACAAAATTTTATTAAAAAAATCTTTAGGCCGACGCTGAAGCGACGTGGATTTTAAATTAACAAATCGATTTTTCACGTAATGCAAGTACAAAGGCGGTACCGCGTATACCTTCACGAGGCTTTACTATTCCGCAATTTGACATGTAATAAAGGACACTAATAAATAAAATTAGTGACGTTGCGTGTGACAATAACAAGTGAAAAGCCGCCGGCGCGTTGGAGGCGGCACCAGGTCTCGACATTTATAAAGAAGCAAATAGTAAAACCCGCAGGCCTAACTTTTACTACGTTTAATTTTATTAGGGGACAATATAAATGTTTTATCGGGCGTATGAAGACGTTATTAATACGGGTCGCTGGATCATTTTACGCCTAGTTTAAGATTAAGGACTGTAGTTAGGGCTCGTAAATAAGAGATTATATAAAATAAACCGTTTATATAATTTTATAAAAATAGTAAATATACATGTTAATGACCAATCCAATTGATACAGACGTTTTTTCTTTTATCTTAAGTAGGATTCCGGAGTTGGTTTCCGATGTCGGTACTTCTTAAATTCAACTTTTAACCTCACGTACTAAAACATGGATGCAACAAGTTTTGTGTGTACCAGTCAGTAATAATAAAAAAACTTTTTCCTTTATAGTTTTGTTTTAAATTGTACGAAAATGTGAATTTCTGCTTATTAAAAAAATCGGTCGTTATATATATAAGGTCAATATAAATCTTAAACGCTTGGACACATTTGACCACACGTCCGTTTGATCGTTATAAAATACCACGCTTTGTAGACCTTTTAACGTGTTCAGCACAATGGACAGGCGTCTAACTTATAAATTTTTGTATACGAACAAAGGCGCCATATCGACAATGTCTTTGAATATAATATCGATAAATGACGAACGGACTGTGGATATAAAAATATATCGCCCGTGAAAGCGGTAAATCAAAATCAATTATGATTTAAGACGTGTAAAGTTTTATATATTTATAGTCTGTCTTATGTAAACAAAAGTTTGGAATAACGTTACATTGAACTATAAAAATACGAATTCGTATTTTCGAATTGTACTGAAAGTAAAAAGAAAAAGATACATTTTATCCCCTTTTACTAAATAGTCCAACAAAAAGCCTTCCGCTCAATTTCCTCCGAGACGTCAAATGTTTGCTTTCGAGAAGGATTTTAAAATGCAACATGTTTTTGTGCGTATTGAGTATCCTGGGATTATCGTATGCAAAACGAATGGGGCCGACAACTGACGGGATATCGACTCGGTTAAAGTTAAATGCGGTAATAAACGTAACGCAAACTTTTAAATGAGCAATACAATGTATAATGTCTTCATTTCTTTAAATGTCTTATACAATTTCACTTAGTTAAAATTTTGCGTGATAACTTTAACATGTTATTAGTAAACTTTACATAGCCTTAAGTGTAAATATGAAATTGTTTATTTATTATTTATTACTTTTTGCCGGAAATGTAAATATTTGATTTGAATCCGATATCGACTGCAATGAATAGTATTTGATTGCTTCATTATTCAGAATCGAAATCGGTTTACTGTATATCATTTTGTATGTTATATCAGTTTGTACCCTAATTTAATCATCTTGAGGATCGGACCACCGGGGAAAGATGTAACGGGTGGCCTTGCAGTTTACAAGTGAACATTTGAGACAGTTTTTGGACGGCTGAAACGTTTTGACATATTTAAAACTACAAATCAACATATTTTATGTTTATTAACAATAGAAATGCACATGTTATTTGAAAAATCTGTGTTTAACGCATTTTGTAGAACAAAGTGTTGATTATTGTTGCCCATCCCATCACAGTATAAATAATTAAAATATACTGGCTTCAAAACTATACATGATTCAGTTTTGTTTTTAGGGAGTGATAGCAATTGTTGATAGTCGTTAGTTATAATTATCGAGCATTAAAAGGATAGTTAGAAAGATCTAAGAATTAATTTAAACTAATTAAGTTTTGAGGGCGACCACAATGACGTTACAAGCTTCAAGACTGGATTCCTTGCGGAATGGTAAAAGATTCGCATATTTCGATTTATTTATCCGGATCAATTTATTCTAATGCCCGAGCTTTCGTTCATTTTGATTCTTTTCAATTTGCCTGTCAACTTATTTTCTACGCGGTGGTCTGGCCGATCGTTATGATCAATTCCCTATTGAATTATAAGAGAATTGTAAAATTATTTCTCGTTTACTGTTCACAATGGATGCTTAAATAGGTACATAGAGTTGTGGAAAAAGAAGTTTCATTCAAAATTATTCTGGTGCTAAATGAAATGTGAATGTTGATGTAGTCTATAATTTATTAAGGATTTCTAGTTATTTGAATTACATTTCCTTGGTAAGATTAATATAAATAGTTGTTGATTTTTGTAACTACTTATTACGATGTTACATAAAATTTTATGACTACAAAGCTAATAAAACATATTCATATCGATTTGCATGGCGAAAAAAATCATGAATGTACTTGAAAACCAAAAAATTGTACAAAAGGAACATTAGTAACACGGCATGAAGAGGTGTAAAGAAGTGTAACAGTACACCATGTAACAGGCATAACAATGGGGTATCGTTTCCTCGAAGTCACGAGTCTGGACGTCTTTTGCCGCCGCGTGGACGTCACGAGTTAAATTTAGCGTTAGTGATCCCATCTACACACGTTACGTAGGCTTTCACAGCTCTTTGTAACCATTGAAATTTAAAGCAGAAACTTGTAATTTGGTAGCCCTATTCCAAACTTTTGATGCTACTTGTTATTGATGGTATGTACAGGATTAAACAAACATTAGTAAAGATACCATTAGGCATAACTTATAGCAAAAATGAGAAAACACATTTTTTTTACATTCGCCGATCAGATCAGGATCATCTGTTACAAACACTGTATATTTTTATTAAGCTAAAAAATAGAGCTTTAATTAATTTATTATATAAAAGGTTCCTGAAGATAGAATTCTCTTGTAGGTAATATATAATTTCACGAATGGAAGTAAACAGACAAAAATAAAGTTCAACTTCATTGCTTCACTTTTATTACAATTCCATTACATTCAGATAGAGAATCAGTTACATGTAACAGGGAGCTACCACTTGTAAAAAAGTTTCCATTATTTGTGATAACCAACAAATTATTCTTGGTTTACATTATGAGGTTTATGAGATATTTATGTACAATTCATGTAAACATTGACATATTGTCTTGTCGCTACAAGTTGTTCATGAAAAATTCAATATATTTCTGAAGAAATCGTACAACAATTGATCACCGTTAAATACTTAAAAAAGACAAAAACCTCTTTAATAAATATTAATAACTGACCAACTTTTGACTTCTGTTTATAGTAAATTGTTACCAGATATTTCGTGATTAATAGTTCCGGTTTGTACGAACCGTTACATCCGTAAAAAACATTTTATAACAATCGGCAAAGGCAACTGTTGATCGCGTGCATAGCGTTTTCATTCATAAATGAAAGTTAGCATTTAAAAAAATGTATAAATCATTGGCATTAATGATTATTTTAAAGCGTTACGCGGGTAACATCAGCTCATATTTACATTTTATGATGGATCGGTATGTAACGAGAGAGACTACGGGATGCCTTTACTCGTCGACCAGGAACAAATTGTTATTGTAAAAAATGGGTTCAGTAGTCCGGCGATAGCTTCGTTCGGAAAACCTTTGAATGACGTCGTGATGCAATATGGCATCTAATCCTTTGAAAGGAATAGAGGTCTCAATTACACGATATTTCAATTGTACAAATATAGATAGATTAAATCTAGATTATAAATAATAATTTCGCCGCCCAACACTTCTTTGTTTATGTTATTGGTTATGACATCATAGATTGTTGGAATCTAAGTATGAATTCTTAATACGTCTTTCGTACTATTGATGAATGGTTGAAAAGCTTGTGTCAAAAGCTTTTATATTTTGTCATAAAAATTAAATTGGATAACAAACTCTTTTTGTACACGTTTTAATATCATCTGCTTTTCCGCTTGATGGCTTTTTAGGCCATGTCGTTTGCGATGGCGAAGGTCTAACTCGTATTCCACGCTAGATATTTAGATTTAGATATATTGTGCACATGATACAATTAAGGGGCGCATTAAGGATGGAATAGTCTAGTGAAAACCATGATTTTTTTTAATCCAGCATCTCCGAAACAGAAAACGTATTTGTATAATTTTTAATCTAACAATTGCCATATACAATACTGTTCCGAATGCAATATT
The DNA here is from genome assembly GCA_029286795.1 of Byasa hedistus. NCBI lineage: Eukaryota > Metazoa > Arthropoda > Insecta > Lepidoptera > Papilionidae > Byasa > Byasa hedistus. The sequence continues at coordinate 7,338,603 of JAGSMW010000015.1, read as the reverse complement.
ACGTCATAAAGAAGACATACAGCGATGTAGGGATATTGTACGTACACGATCGCATCGCTTTAGCGTTGACAGTAAAAAGTTGTAAGGCACCTAGACCCAACGCAGCTCCGTTGCTTTCGATCAGATAGTGCTCTCACGCAGTGATCCATTCATCTTGAGCATTTATCGGCAAAGCGGATGCTGTCCGCAGTTTAAATAAAAATCACGGTCCTCGGAAAATTGCATCAGTTTTCTGCAATTCTAATTGAATTGATTCTATTACTTCATTCTATCTGATGCAATGGGATTGGATGCGCCATTACTGATACTGCAGCTATTTTATTATTTATGTTTTACTTTGTATTTTTTTCTTGTTTACGTAATGATTGAACTTTTTACTACACACATAAATCATATCTATAGATTTAATGGAGTAAAAATAACACTGAAACTGTTTAATTGCCAAAAAGTTCCAACTTCTTTATAATTAATACAAAACGTATTATTCTTGTTTCTCGTGTCATTCACAAAGATGACAACATTAAGATAATTCTGATTGTTATTTAATGAAACGTTTAATTTGCATATTTATTATGTCAACGGTAAAAGTGATAAATCAGTCAAACTTCACATTCATGTCTTAATGAATACGCGAAGAATATAAAAAGACAAAAAGTTGTCATCAGCCTTATCATCAAAATCGTGTTTTTGATAATAATTTATCTATAAACAAGTCTGATCTTAGATAAAACCATGGCTTTGGAAATGTATAAAAAAATATGTTAAGTCATATAACCATAATTTTATTGTACCATCAATCTTTAGTGTCAGAAAAACGGATGTGATCTGTGTAATAAATATGACGTATTCGATTCATTATAAATAGAAAGTATATTTTTCAATAATTATATACATAAGATTATTTAAGATCAGTTCGTTTCTATCCATTCCAGAATTAATTCAATCGTTACCCTTAAAACAAGAAATTTTAAAACACATTTATGGCACTTAATTTCTTCGACACCTTTGGATGAAAAATCAACTCAACATTAAAGATAGATAAGATATTTGAATTTTAAACGACTTGGTTAATGTCTGAACTAGAAACGAAGTTGTGAAGAGAGTATGCCATCTCCTATTAACCTTCTATAAATTCGTGCAGTTTGTAATTATTTTGACATTTTGTTCGATGTCTTTTCTTATACTTTTCGTTATCTGTGAAAGAATAATAATCACGGGACCAATCTTGTTCAGCCGAGGTTGATCGTTCTAATCTTATCTCTAATACTGTCGTTGCCGCGTGGGTCCGCATCGTTTACCAATGCCGACTTTGTATTCGATAGATTTAATAAGGGTTACCTTAAAACTAAAGATAACGAAGGATCTTAACTGAGCAAACAGTGTGATCATCATGATTAAAATTGAAAAAATAATTAGGACAGATTGATTTATCTTTTTGTGTTAATATTATCATGAATTTAAAGCTAATCTCTAAAGTTAATGTGTGGTATAATTTTATCAAACAGAAAAATCACATCTGTGACACTAATAGTTAACCTTTTGACTAAAAAGATAACTAAAGAGTTGACCGAAGTTTCAAAGTAAATATTTATAATTATAAAAACGTGTGAGGAATTGTCTTAGCTAAAATCAAATGTGACAGTTTGTTGACAGCAGTAATATTTGTTTCCTTGGAAAGGGTTCCATACCCCTATGTAATTTTAAACTATTTTTCCGGGAGTTAACTAGAAGGTCGAAAGTCAGATCAGTGTTGACATCCGTCCAAATTCAATCTGTTTATTTATCAACGTTTGTTAGACGCTACTGGAACTTGGAAAGTCCTTTAGGGTGCAGCGAACTTCCTATTGAATAAAAAATTTAACCTGCCTTCATATCATTTCTATATAATGTACTTTTGATATTTAAATGTACAAAGTATTATACACAAAAGTTTATATTATTGTAAAAAAGAAGACGTTTTGCAAAATAATAATATGGTTAGCGATAATATATTCCGATACAGCGGTTTAGATTCAAGGTATTGGCACTTTATATCAGTTATTCTAGCTAGTAAATTTTACTGACGTCATTTGTGAAGTTTGATAGATAAAATACTAGCGTATACGTACAATTTAAAATTCTGTAATTATGTATTAAAAAGTGGTAATACATATTTACGCTTTAGTTAAAAAAGAAATGTACCTAATTATTAATTTACTTCAATGAATTTGTTAATAAAACTTTCTGTAAAAATACTATACATGTAAACTATTTAGATATGTCAGCGTCGGTTGAAATGTGTTATCTAAATAACAGCTTTTTACGTAATTCATATAATTAAATATATAATGGTAAAAAAGACAATTAAAAACGAAACTATATGTCTATTCATCTATCTTCTTTATTCTATCTAATCTGCGGAAGAGTTTGGCTGATTTTTAAAAGTTTTTCTGTAGAAGTCTTTTATTTATGAAAATGCATATTAAGATAACATCTAGCAGGTTTTAGATTTCTAGTAATTATAAACAGTTCCAAATACTTTTTGTGTCGCCATGAAAGTGAACTGAAACGCCAATTATATGATTTTCAGATTGTAATAAGTCTTGTGAAAGAACCAGTCGTAAAATTGTTTTGCATATTTTTTTGTATATAACAGTGTTATCGTATATTTGAAATATGTACTAAAATACACTGGTAACACTAAGCTCGCAAGTTATTGAACCGTGCCACGCGACTCACAAAAACTTAAATGTCATTGCGCAAGCTAATAATAAGGCCCATTCACAGTCATCTGAGTATATATTTTTTTTCCAATGTCAAACCGAGACGGGCATGCAATTTTGTGAAAAAAACGACAAAATCAATAATGGCTGTGTGTGCACGTGTTGCCCATGGATTATAGATTGCGTTTCCGAAGATTTTCTCAGCGTTTCGTGTAGAGGTCGAGTCAGGTATGGTGTCTATGGAACATAAGTTGAATGAAGTATGCATTATACACCTTTTTTATTTCTTTTGGCCAAATTTAAGTTATTTGAGCAAAATTAAGGTATTAGACAACTTTTTAATAGGACATGACGAACAAGAGTTTCAACTGTTGGTAACTGTTCCGCCCATGACTCGCTATTTAGGTCTTGTTACCCCAGTAATATCATAGATAGATCGATAGATAGATAGATATGACTGGCTTCTACACCATTAAAATTTGGAGACAGTAATAATACTACTGTTTGGTAGTTAGAAATAGGTGCTGCGTTTGTACCTACCTAGACTGTCTCCGGCTCAGTCCTGTCACGAGTACAATTATTGATATAACCTGAAAATAGTAAACGAAGGAAACGATTTTAAAATATATATTTTTTTTTGTATTATATTTAACCCTTTAATGTTTATATTATATGAAAACAATACGATTAACATGAATTATTATAAATATTTTAACGCTTAAAGTAATAGAAGCTGACCTGCTGAAAATGATCAGTTTAAATATAACGAAAAATTTAACAAACTACTCTATGGTTTTCCGTAGTGTCTCTTCATCTTTGCGCATCACAAAGAAATACTATACAATTATAACGGCCGAAATTGTAACTGTCTCTAAACCAAATTTCGACGCAGCGTTTCTTCAACGAAAAATTTTTACAAAAGCAGGTAATTTTATTGAAAGACTTGTATAATTCAAAAGATAAAAAACGAAACGGTTATTTCAAAAAGATATAGAGCAAAGATAAATCCTCCTCCGTAATAAATAGGTCAGCAAAATAATAAGTTGAAATTTGTATTATTATGCTGTCGATGAAACATGTTTTAAAACAGAAAATTTATAGTTTTATAATCAGACGAATACTTTATTAGGATATACATTTTTCTATTTGCAACTTGTAAAAATGCTTTTTGTTATAAAAATACCTTGATTATAGTGCTTTATTGTCATAAGTCTACTGAAGTTTCTAAATCTTCCGCTAAACATAAGTCGGTAATTAGAGAAATTACAGGTGAAACAAAATGGAGAATTGATAAATACATTTTAAGTTTTAAGATCACAGCCGCAATCTAGTGTAAAACATTTTAACTAACTCCTAATTTTTAAAGACTCGTCGTTTTTATGTAAATAGTCACTTAAGTTATTATTGATTAAGTATATATATTTGGTATAAATATATTACTGAGTTTTAAAACAAGTAGGTTTTTATATATGTTTCTTATTAAACTCTCAAATAGCGCTTTCGTTGACAGTGAAATTTTTTGTAATACGGAAGTTCTTTTTTTCTATAAGGAACCGTTTAGTTTTCTGAGGAGGTGGTATAAATTTCAAGAAGACCGCTAAGACATCGTTTTAATCATGGAGAGTAGTACTTACGGAATATATGAGCTCTTAACAAGTTCTGGCTCGGGTTATAGTAATGTAAACTTTATGGTGTCGTTAATGTGGTTTACACTTGTTTTGAAGTATTCTTGCGCTTATTTATTATAAGTAGCACTAACCACATCTCGTTTAATATTACGAAATTACAATATAGCGTTTTTGTGCTGTCCCTTTGAAAAAATCATCAATATTATCTCCAACTTTATATAATTTAATGTTAAAAATGCATGAAAGAAAGTTAAGTTTTTTCATTATACCATTGCCGGCTTCTTAACATATGTATACGTTATAGATTTATTATATAAGAAAACTAATGTAACTTTTTTAGAGATAAGGCAACATAAAACAAAAAGCTTTTGTTCGACATTTTTGTTAGGAAAAAGAATCCAGAGTGTTTTAAAAATGTTTGGTTTTTACCTATTTGAAATTTTAGGAATGATTAGTTCCCAAGTTAAAAATTTCTTACGTCACTTTTGTAACCAACATATTATGTTACTATGAATGGATTTCAGTTAAATGCAATTTTTTTGAAGTTCACATCGTTGTAATACATTTCTTAGTTACATTTTGAACAAAAGTTATTACTACAAAAAATATTAATGACCATAAAATACTCTGCAAATAATATTTTGTCTGCCATGGAACATTTTATAATAATAAGGCCCTTTATTTATACAATGGTAAATTAATAAAATGTCATCATGACTCAAATTGAGTTTAATGAGGCAGTTTCCATATACACAAGTAACAATTAACTATAGTGTACGCTGTTAAGGAGTCATGTTAAGTGTTATAGTAATTGAGGAAAACAAAATTACTTGAGCCAAGGCTAAGCTATTTGTGTTTCTCAACAAAATAATTTCGAAGCTACTAGTTGATCTTTTCTTTAATATATTTATGTAAGTCGGTAATAATTTTTTTAAGATCATACGCACATGCAACGTGAGGTCCTATTTCGATGCTGTGAGTGTGAGAGTTGAGGTCCGAATGCTGATAACTAACGGTTGTTTAATAGAGCCCTCTCATTGATTTAAGCCTTTCCTTATTAACTATCTCTTAAACGTCACAATCATCTCTCCTGAATCCTAATAAGCTACTGTTGATTAATTGATCTTGACTTAAAACCCCGCTAAGATCCAATATACATATAAAATAGTACATAACAAAGTTATGTTATACATAGACAATAGTTTCCATTAAAGCTGTATTCATTTGATTCGATAACAATTTTTCAACACATCGACAAATTTGTGTTCAAAGTATGTGAATGATGCTAACGTTAACAAAAGAGTTAAGATAATACTTATACTTAGATTGTACATTAATAAATAATAATATTATAGTACTTTAAAACTCTATGGAATTATATATAAGTTAGTAATAAAATTATCTTGAAATTGAACTGGTTTTTTCTAGGACTAGTGCGCTTTACCTTCACATATTACCGCTAACTATAAAGTAGAATTGTAATCAAACGATAGTTTTAAAAAACACTTACATTGCGTAATGATTAAAAAAAAAACGTGTGTGCATTTCGTACATCAAAAGTTCATTGACAGAAAAGTTTAAATAAAATTCCGGATAAGAAAAACTTGGTTCGTGAAGTCGCGTGAGACGCTCGTGTCTGGCGGAGGAGCAGGCATCGCCAAATGATAATAATTGTGAATGAATCGTAATGGTGGGCCGTTTAATTGATTCGAAGACCTGCCGGACCTGTCTCTTCTGCAGAGATGTACAGCTCTCGATTATCGACCGTATGAACCTAAGCGCGTTAATGAATATCGGTAAGGCAGTTGAATGTAGTTATTGACCAATTAAGGACATTACGATCAGGTTAACAATACCTCTTCTAAGATGTTGCTGTCGTTATTTTTATAATGAAATTGTTGTAAACATTTAAAGCATATGACATTCGATATTACTTACATCTTTTATACATAATAAACGAATTTAAGTAGAACGGAAACGGATAAAGCATTTTTGAGATATTAATCGTTTTTTGGTTTAAAACCGCCATTTTTTTTCTTAAGGTAATAAGATAATTTATTGCAATTTCACAAATCTCTAATATTCAAGCCACGCCTGTTTCCAGGTTCATAGTAAACTAAAATACAAAGTTTAACTTAACTTTATAGTGTTTTTTCCAGTTTAAGATTATTAAATTGATATTTGCTAATAAAAGATTTATTTCAATTCTTCTTACGTAAAAATTTTAGCTAATGACCAATCTTATGGTGTGATAATTCGCGAAAATATGGTAAAACTAATCAATATTAACGGGAAATGTGTTGTTACTTGGGTTAAATTTTAACATACATCAGGTTAAAGAAAAATACGAAAAACTACAAATTTAATTGAATTGAATATTTGTACAAATTATATAGATTACTTTTAACACACGAAAACTAAAATGAACTCTACTCGTTCAAGTTCATCTCTATTGACATTAGACCAACAATCCTTGACACCCAATCGGAAGTAAGATCAATTGAAGACGCAATTCTCCGCGTAATTGTCCGGTGCCGAGACAATTGCATCATCGAATGATGCGCCGAGTCATCGGCCTACCACTTACAGAGCGGATGTTGTTAACCGTGCCTTGATTAGCCGAGACGATGTTAAACGGCATCCCGGGCAAGTTCAAACAATTAACTGTATAGAAGTGTCCGACTCTAATGAATGATACAGACTTGCTCCATTTCATTACACAAACACCGTGACAAGACGCTGCTGACAAATTGGGATTAATTTCAGAGGCTAGGCAAGCCGTATAAAACTTTCCGTCAATCATTATTTTAGCAGAGAAATGTAATATCTATTCTTCAAAGAGAAAATTTAAATGTTTAATACATCAAGTATTATTTGTAGCAAAATTCATTGATCTTAACATAGAAGTATGATATCCCGAGGCTATTTAAATGTAGCAATTATCTCGAGTGTTTCTACTTTAGGGTCTTTGTCGATTATCATTGTATTAAAGTGCTGTTCTTATGTTGTTACGAAGGTGGCTATTGTATGCAAGAGGTCTGTGGATGTTTGCAAACATTAGTTGAGATAAAATCTTTTAGTTATATTTAATCAACGACACGAATGGATGTTTTACAACATTGAGAATGCTATCTTACATTGTTGAATATTTTTCTCTGTTTCCTTGAACAATTTTAGATTTTTTTTTTCATGCAACAAAACGAGCGTATGTCCATAAGAATAAGGTGCTAGTTAAGATCTTTTCACAGCTATACATTACGTACATCGCTTTAAATATGTCATGTTAAGTAATAGTTTTACACTTTACTTAGACGATGTCTGCCATAATATTACTACCAGCAAATGTTTTATGAAATACATAAAACTTTTTGTTCATTATTAATTTTGATAGCGGAAATTTTTAGTACAACTTATTAACTAGAAAGTCTGTATTTTCCTTATACAATTCATTTGACGTTACAGCACTTTGTTAACATTAATTCGCTAAACAATACACCGATTATGTAGCCAGAATAAAGCGTAATAAAGGTTTGTTAAACCGGTCTGTATATCTTACAATTTATTATAGATTTTTTAGTATGCGCTTATAAGAATTACTGAATTGAAATTCCAAAATGTTTTTACATCGAGCACTTTAAAATTGTTTATATTGACAATTTGACATTTTCAAAGTAGCAAATTGGAAATGATTTAATGTATCTAATCAAACGTATAAAGTAATAAAAGCTTTATAAGATTTGAACATGAATAGGCTATACAGTTTTATCGTATGTAATCTTACGTATCGTAACTTTAAATAGAATAGAATGATCAAAGTCGTGATTCAAATGTATATTAGAATAAAATTCTTTTATAATGTGTACAATTTGTCATCATAGCGCTTGTACAGTAAAATAAGTACTCAAGTCGTCGTCAAGTCAATGCTTACTTGATATGATTACGACAATTCGATGCTATGGCCCACGCTCGGTCAATATTTACTCTAGATAATAATGTAGCATTATACCACCCAAGGAAATATTGAGTGTTACTTAGAAATTTGTACCGGTAATAACACTTTACATTTCATTCTTACGAACTGTTACATTTTTATTGTGTAGTAGGTTTAGATTGGTTACTTTATATTTGATTTTCAAATAACTAGTTAGGAGCAATGTTCAGGCAGAAGCTTGTTATTTGATTTCGTAGGTAGATGTTACTTAGAAGGCTTTTGTATTACCCAATCTCTCTTTAATATTACTGTATGTGATATTTCTAATGACTTTCGAAAAGGTAGGGGTTGTACGTTAAAATGTACGATAAATATTTATGTAAAACTTCGCCGATAATAAGACAATAAAAGGTTAAAAGTCAGAAATGTTTCACCAAAAACAAGATTTTATACTTTGTAATCAAAACCGATAACAACTTTGAGTGAAAATGATACAGTGACACATTTTAACATAGCATTGCATAGAGAGATGAGATTATAGTAGATGTTTGTAAACCGACATCTGTTCCCCCGCTCCAATAGCAAAGTACTGATTGAACAAATTGCCACGTGTATAACCGGTTTGTCTTAATATAATTTAGTATCTGATCTGACCCGAAATATAGAAAAAACAGCTGCATTTGAAAGGCAATTAATGCGTTGGCCAATAAATAAACAAGAAGCTGATTCCTTAACTAGTTTAAGAAATTAAGAGTTTGTCACCTGCTTGGTAGAAATGTTTAATATTCAATTTGGTAAAAGTCAGCTGTTCGTATAAAGTAGCGGTCGAATTGCTGGCTCTTGAGTTACACATTAAAAGTAGCGGCTCGTGTTTACTGTCTCTTTAACATCTGGTAGTTTCATTGTAATGTTTATTTATTATATCTAGAATACAATGAACGACATGTCGTCGTGCTAATTGTTATCTAGTGGAGGGGTACTCCATGTTTGACAATGGAGCAATGTCCCAAATTTCCGTGTAATTCTACCTTTTATCTTTTCACACCATTGTGGCATTGAGGCGACTACCATTGATTCCTTATTACTGTTTCTTCTCTCTAAAGAGAAGCACTTGTGAGGGCGTTATGTTTGATGTGCTCAAAGTCATTGAAATATATTTTCATTCTTAAATCTTAAACCTTATGTATCATAACATTAAGTATAAATTACAATAAGGATTCTGCCTTTAAATTGAAGACGTAAATTATGAATGAATAGGTTTCGACCCATTACAAGTGAAGCAATTGTTGCAAACAATTACAATAAGAAAAGCATTAATCATAAGTCATTTCTTCAATTTACAAGACATTTTTATAAAGTTTAACAAGTGTAAAATTTGATTGCTACACGATTTTGTCTGCGTTGGTAATACATTCTCGATGTAATTAATTTTTTTTTCGCACACACATGAAACAGCGAAAACTTTAAAAAAGTAACTTTTTATACGTAATATGTGAAAATAGAATTGTAAAAATAAATATTTGCATATATTAAATAAACGAGTATTCGGTGGAAATTCTCATTTGGATACCAGCATAGAAGCTAAAATTTAAATTTAGTAGAGGTAGTAAATCTGCACATATTATAATTAATTGCATAAAGATAGATCTCTCATATATAATATAATATTTATGTAGCTTTGTGTTGTCAATAGAAATAATTAAAAATGTTTTGTTACAGGGCAAGTGTTTATGCAAACATGTAATCTTTATTTCAACTGTGCGAAAAAAATATTAGTTTTCAATGTAAAATACGTTCGTAGGAGTTTCGGAGATTTTTACGAATCATCACTGATACACTGAAGTTTTCGGGTTCATACCAAAAAACTGATTACACAGTGTTCTCGTTTTGTTCGGAAAATTAAGGCAAAGTTTACAAAACTTAGTTCAACTTAATTGAAACTATATACTCGTACCAGGGAGAAAATGAACGTCTGCCGGTACCACTTCTATTAGGAACTGTATCTATTTTTTAATCATTTGGAAAAAAATTGTTTTATTTCACGATACATCTACTTCATTATTCCATTTTACAGTGATTGTAAATTCTTTTCTAAAATAAGTACCTTTCATTATATTTTTTTGTGTTCAGAGAAAAATCTTATTAAGAGAATTATCTGTCATAAATATATAGAATCCTTCATTAAATTTAATCCAAGGTGCTTGTCGATATAATTGATACAGAGGTTCATTTAAACTGGTTTAATGTCTCTATGAGGATTCCATAAAAACACTTTCACATAACTTCGACTTTAACGTAAAGTCATAAGATACAGACTCAAAAAAGCGTAAAAACAAAAGTACCGAACTTAGTAATAACGCATGCGTTAGCCCTCTTTTCGGTGGAGACGTTTCCTCATTAACCAGGACCCATCAACGGGCGCTTCACAAGCTTGTTGTTATTAATTTATAGAAAGTCATCGTGGGCCCATTAGCCGAAATAACCATATTGAACGTCTCGATGATATTCGGTGTAGACGAGACCGCTTCTTACTTGTGTGATTGCCCTAATGATCACGTGCTGCTTGTTAGCGATGATCAGAGGCCATTATTACGGCTGGCTTTTGACCGCTGTCCCTGTTCCTCGTTAGATTTATGACTTTCACAAGTTTTAATAGTGCAATTATGATCAATGGATATCACTGACTGGAGCAATGCCTATACGAAATAGTCGGTGTTGACCAAACGAACCGAGCAGGTTGCTATTGTTAAGTGAATAATGAAAACACGAAACTGGGTTGCACTCATTAACATGAATGGAACCCTTGCAGCCCACTCTTCGGACCGTGCTTATCGGATACATCTCTAGTATCTAAATGATGATCTCTCGAATTAATTCCTTTACACGTCATTAATGTCCATTGAGTTACATTTACAGTAAAAATGCAAATTCGATGATTGATCACTGCAATGACTGCTCAACGCATGCCGGGCCTACGAAGCCCTAAAAATTCGCAAAAAGACAATTGAGCGGAGCAGCTGTTCCCAGCTTGTTTGTTGTAATAAACACTACATAAACGTATGCCACAAGTTTAACAATAGCCAGATAATTGCCACAATAAATACATATCCTTACAAACGCGATATTTCTACGAAATTTACTAGTTTGAGACTAGTACGATTCAGCGACAAAGAATCATAAAGTCCCGATGAAGCAACCTATGTATTTGTTCGAAAATAAAAGTGTGTTGATCACTGCAATGACTGCTCAACGCATGCCGGGCCTACGAAGCCCTAAAAATTCGCAAAAAGACAATTGAGCGGAGCAGCTGTTCCCAGCTTGTTTGTTGTAATAAACACTACATAAACGTATGCCACAAGTTTAACAATAGCCAGATAATTGCCACAATAAATACATATCCTTACAAACGCGATATTTCTACGAAATTTACTAGTTTGAGACTAGTACGATTCAGCGACAAAGAATCATAAAGTCCCGATGAAGCAACCTATGTATTTGTTCGAAAATAAAAGTGTGTTGATCACTGCAATGACTGCTCAACGCATGCCGGGCCTACGAAGCCCTAAAAATTCGCAAAAAGACAATTGAGCGGAGCAGCTGTTCCCAGCTTGTTTGTTGTAATAAACACTACATAAACGTATGCCACAAGTTTAACAATAGCCAGATAATTGCCACAATAAATACATATCCTTACAAACGCGATATTTCTACGAAATTTACTAGTTTGAGACTAGTACGATTCAGCGACAAAGAATCATAAAGTCCCGATGAAGCAACCTATGTATTTGTTCGAAAATAAAAGTGTGTTGATCACTGCAATGACTGCTCAACGCATGCCGGGCCTACGAAGCCCTAAAAATTCGCAAAAAGACAATTGAGCGGAGCAGCTGTTCCCAGCTTGTTTGTTGTAATAAACACTACATAAACGTATGCCACAAGTTTAACAATAGCCAGATAATTGCCACAATAAATACATATCCTTACAAACGCGATATTTCTACGAAATTTACTAGTTTGAGACTAGTACGATTCAGCGACAAAGAATCATAAAGTCCCGATGAAGCAACCTATGTATTTGTTCGAAAATAAAAGTGTGTTGATCACTGCAATGACTGCTCAACGCATGCCGGGCCTACGAAGCCCTAAAAATTCGCAAAAAGACAATTGAGCGGAGCAGCTGTTCCCAGCTTGTTTGTTGTAATAAACACTACATAAACGTATGCCACAAGTTTAACAATAGCCAGATAATTGCCACAATAAATACATATCCTTACAAACGCGATATTTCTACGAAATTTACTAGTTTGAGACTAGTACGATTCAGCGACAAAGAATCATAAAGTCCCGATGAAGCAACCTATGTATTTGTTGGAAAATAAAAGTGTGTTAATCACTGCAATGACTGCTCAACGCATGCCGGGCCTACGAAGCCCTAAAAATTCGCAAAAAGACAATTGAGCGGAGCAGCTGTTCCCAGCTTGTTTGTTGTAATAAACACTACATAAACGTATGCCACAAGTTTAACAATAGCCAGATAATTGCCACAATAAATACATATCCTTACAAACGCGATATTTCTACGAAATTTACTAGTTTGAGACTAGTACGATTCAGCGACAAAGAATCATAAAGTCCCGATGAAGCAACCTATGTATTTGTTCGAAAATAAAAGTGTGTTGATCACTGCAATGACTGCTCAACGCATGCCGGGCCTACGAAGCCCTAAAAATTCGCAAAAAGACAATTGAGCGGAGCAGCTGTTCCCAGCTTGTTTGTTGTAATAAACACTACATAAACGTATGCCACAAGTTTAACAATAGCCAGATAATTGCCACAATAAATACATATCCTTACAAACGCGATATTTCTACGAAATTTACTAGTTTGAGACTAGTACGATTCAGCGACAAAGAATCATAAAGTCCCGATGAAGCAACCTATGTATTTGTTCGAAAATAAAAGTGTGTTGATCACTGCAATGACTGCTCAACGCATGCCGGGCCTACGAAGCCCTAAAAATTCGCAAAAAGACAATTGAGCGGAGCAGCTGTTCCCAGCTTGTTTGTTGTAATAAACACTACATAAACGTATGCCACAAGTTTAACAATAGCCAGATAATTGCCACAATAAATACATATCCTTACAAACGCGCTATTTCTACGAAATTTACTAGTTTGAGACTAGTACGATTCAGCGACAAAGAATCATAAAATCCCGATGAAGCAACCTATGTATTTGTTGGAAAATAAAAGTGTGTTAATCACTGCAATGACTGCTCAACGCATGCCGGGCCTACGAAGCCCTAAAAATTCGCAAAAAGACAATTGAGCGGAGCAGCTGTTCCCAGCTTGTTTGTTGTAATAAACACTACATAAACGTATGCCACAAGTTTAACAATAGCCAGATAATTGCCACAATAAATACCCTACCACTTGTTACATATACTGATTGTTATATTTCAAATACGCATCAATTGTCAGTTAGACCACAGTAATGGCGAAATCTGATTGTAGCATGACAATCATAAAACTTTAACGCTAGCAAAAAAAGCCAAAGCCTTTTTAATGACTTAACCAAATAATAACTCATCACTGATTACAGGACTTAAAAAATTATATACAGTAACATATTTTCGTTTTGATTATCTATCACTTTACGTATTGTATTATGTAAATAAAATATTTTCCGGCTAAAATTATGTGAATTAGAATTTTGATTGATTTTACAAACTTTCATAAGAAAAACCATATCGAAAGTGAAATTCTTGCTCGATCCCTAATACTCGTGAGATTTTCTCATGCTTTTTAATTTACCTACTTTACTATCGCTGGAATCTTTAGAGTTACAAAATTAATTATTTATGTAGAGATTCCTGCGTCGATAGCCAGGTAAGATTATCAGTTCGATGTTAATTTTATTAATAAATTAATTTTTAAATGATTTGTCCGCGACGTTATGCACTTTGTTAATGTCCGAGATGATATTCAAAACTACGCACTGATTAAAATATTAAAACTTTTATCTGATGGAACATTAAAAGTTACTAAATTGAAATATATACGATCGTTAAAGCTGTTTCAGACAATTTTTATCGCAATTATTAAAGAAATTGTAAAACATTAAAAATATTAAGTTTTTAAAATTAGCTAATAATGTAATGTAAAAAATGAAACTGTTTTATAGTCACATTAACCACATACAATAATTTTATGATAGTCTTGGTTTCAATAAAATATCGTTTTTGTGATCTATTTCAAAATGCAAAATAAATCTCGTAGTGCATTAAAGCCAAAACAATTTTTGAACATTTGTGATCTTTTTGTAATCCAACTTTTACGATCAAATTCTAAACTATTTAAGTATAAAAAATAAACATTTAAACTTCGTGCAGTAACACTAAATCGTTTGAAATTTCTTAAAAAGCTACACAAGAGGTAGCTATAGAACTTGTTCGAAATGGTCAATTTAAAGGGTACATTACTATTCACGGTCTCTGATTTAACTAATGGAATGGATTGTCTAAAAGGTACAACGAAATGAAAGATACTTGTGATGTAAGCAGTGAAAATTAATTAAATTAGTTTAAAAGGCCATCCATCGAGAGTGAGCCGCCGTCTAATGAATAGTTGCCGCTGTTCAATTCCGATAGGCTTTCCTTTCTTTTTATTGTTACTAAATGTATAAATATTTATCAGCCGCGCTCTAGTTCCAATCGAACCTCTAATGTAACCACTTCATAAAATTTAATTAAGTATTCAATGCGGAGAAAATTATTCGTAATCGTTTCAATTTTATATCGAGTCTTTGATATTATATCAATATATTCTAATAAGGTTTAATACAGTAATATTTCTAGTAATCCTGTTCTAACTTAGTTGGTGTTTATAATAGATAATTAACAAAATCATTCTTTAATATCTGAAAGAGTATTTTATTTCTCTAATTCTATTTATACAGTCGCCATATAAAATTAGATTTACAGTTTTTTTTACATTGAATGAAATATCACGATTACATTCCGTACTTTTTTCGTATCTCCGTTATTTACACATAATAAAGAAATTTCTAAGATGGCCTAGTAATTACGGTTTTTAATTAATCCATAATTTATAACATATCTGTTGTATTTTGTAACGTTTCACCACATTTTTATGTTTTCGGTTTGATTTTATTACCTATGTAAGCCATAAACGCGATATATTTTGCGGCCCATATTTTAAGTTAATATTCTATTTTATAGATGCCAATACGGTTTTTTAACGGCAAGACGGACACTACAAAGGCGGCACCTGTACCCTCGCAATGAAACGCAAACACGAAAAAAATTTGACGTTTGAAAATTCATAAATATTAATAGTGTTACATATTTCTAACAGCTAAATGGATATCGGGTGACCATGTATCGAGTGGTATTTAGAGATTTCTGAAATGTTCCCAGTTTACTTAGTTACTAACAGTTTCTGCAAAATTTAATTAACTTTTTTTACTAATTATGAAAAATTTTCAAACTCTTTAATGCTATAGCCGTCATAAAATATTTCAAATAAATCAATCAAAACTATAACAAAGAGTACATACGAAAACTCATACATAAATTATAAAGTAGAAACGGCAAATATTTAATTTATATAAAACCAGAGAATATTTATCGAATTGAAACTATTTTGTACTTGAACCAAGTTCCTGTATGTAATGAAAATAATAACTTTCTAGTAATAAAATTAAATAGATATTTAGAAAACAGTAATGTAAAGGCAATTTTAAAATTCTGAACCCGGTAATGGGAACAGGGAAATAAAATTAATACATTATTAATAATGAGCATTTATTAAATACTTGCTTTTAACCTAAAACTGTCATCTCCTAACGATTGTACGAATAAATGGTCACTATATTGAATGCGATGTTTTAGCGTTAATATTGACAGTGTGCAGCGCCAAATTCGATTTCACGACGCGCACCGGGCCCGCCCACTGAATTATTTAAAACGCCTTTTTTTCAGACCTATTTGTTTTTAATCGATCTATTTGGTCTTCAAAGTTTAACCGTTCCGGGTTAATTAAGATTTTATTCATGGATAGGTTATTGATATCATCGTAAAATGTATTTTAACACAGCTACATAACGGATTGATTGCAATGGCCTGATTTCTTAATAATAATAATTTTATGGAATATTTACGGCAAGATTAATCTAAACTGTTAGTTTTTGTAGCGACGAATTAATTTTTCATATTGATTCTAAATCATAAAATACACAGGGATAAATGGTTAAATTGAATAAGTTTCTGGCTATCAAGAAGCATTTATTTGTTTAGTTTTTGCACCTCTGAAAATATTTTCTGTTAATCTAAACGTTATATTAGTAAAAATAAGTAACAATATAACAACTAGCACTTTTGTTATTATACGTATTTAACGAGTATTTATAATATATGGAGATTACCGTTTTACTGGAGTTTGAGTTAAAAAACATTTGCGTTAAAAATTATTTGAAAAAAATATTCAACAATAAATTGTGTTACAAACTGTTCCATACTTATGTTAAGAGAAAACCGTTTAATAAATGAAAGTGATTATAAAAATACTTAAGCAATCTATGTAATCAACATCAACAGATGTGGGTAGCAAGATCTGAGATAAAAGACATCGCCACCGGCATGCTATAATTTCTCAATATAAACAATGTTTCATAGACTAAATCTACGCTTTATGGCCAGCTGTCTCTGACCGCAACAACAAAAACTGAGTAGATACGATCAGGTCGTATTACATTAGGCCGTGGCCCGTGATGGTGGTGGAAGAAAAAATTCACAGGGAAAAAAATCTACACCATTCGCCGCCGCAACGTAAACAAATGTACAAGTCGCTCACCTACAGACATGAGCGACATGTTTGCGTTCTGCTTATATTCATAATGCACCCTCTAGTCCGTTGTAGAGTAGTTAACCTTCAATATTTAATAAAGAACAATTATAAATCATAAAAGAGATTATAAACTATTACATCAAGCTACCAAATGTTAAAACTACGTTACTTTATCGTTAACTATGTTACTTTAATTCAGTTTTATACAAATAAAACTATGTACATGTTAACATTCTCTAAATCGAATTTAAATGTTAGTAGGGTGAAACTGACAGGTTGGTGATGATGATTTTGCCATTATTATGGATATTATTATGATTTTATATAGTGTGTTGAGTTAAATATTATCGATAAGGTATGTCAACGGTTGCAGCTACGAACCACGGAGGTACAGTGGATGCAGGGCCCAGGGCAAATAATACGAATCTAATTTCGCCACCGCATTCGTTCTGCGAACAATGCCCGTTTCTCTACGGCTTTTAAACATCAATGGGACGGTATTTAGATGATATTTTTTCATCGCGGTACGTTGCCAATGTTCTCTTATTTGCCTTTTGTCGTCCCGTGGGCGCGACGGTACCACAAACATACCCTGCTGAGCGGCCGACAGGATTTTTTGTGGAAATTTTGTATTTTATTTCATTTGTTAACATACAGTACGTTACTCAGAAGAAATACGCTTCATACAGTCATGTGATGAAAAAATTTAATAGATGGTACATCATGATATATCGCCTTGGTTAACTTTGGTGGCTATTATATTAAAGCTTTGTGGTGGAATTCCTTTTGATAAGGACTGGACCGTGGTCAACCTCAATTTATGTAGGAGTTTGTAGTAACGTTAAATGTAGCTATAGTGAAGCTAATCTAGCGTGAATATGTACATATCTGCATATAAAAGTCCACAGATTACATAGTTACTATTAATCCAAAAGTAAACGAGAAACATTTTAAATTTATTCCATTTTCATTTAAAAAAATATGTCAAAATTTTTCAACAAAAATAAACCTTATCGATCATTCTTCTATGCTTTACATATAGTGAAGAAATCTTCAATATTCTTGAACCTCCATTATTTTTAAACATTGGTGTCTAATACATATGCTCTAAATAAATTAAGAACTTAACCTTTTCCTTTATGTTAGTTTTATTATCTAAAATGGAATAAATTTGTTAAATAATATTTTAATGTATTCTTCGTTATTTTTATGAAATCATTTAATGTTTTACAGTGTTTATAACTTGAAAATATCATGAATGTGTAGTTTATAAAACATACTTGTTTCAAAGTCTGAAAATAGGCATGGCATACCTTGAATCAGGCTTTCACGGTGCTTTTTTAGGCACACTGTGATTGCCAGGGGCGTGCACAAAACGTTCCGGAACACGTGCAAGTTCGCACAATAAGAGTTTGCATTTCCGCCCGCCATGCACTTCCTTTACTCCGGTTTTACTTTTTATTTGGAACGCTTTTATAGCGAGGTCTGGACTCCTTTGTGCGGTCGCATTGTGACCAAGACATTCAGTCAAACAAACGCATCGTAGGTTTCGATTTCGTTAATGATATCGAACATTTTATAGTATTTGAAATCGAAAGGGAAGGAAATATAATTAGAGAAACTGCTCGGGTATAAAAACTCTGTAATAGAGAACAATAATTATAAAAATTTGGACGAATATAAAAGGCAATATTGCATATTATATCTTTATCACTTTAATAAGTTTTATTACACTAATTTTACTAAACACTTTAATATGTATCGTAAGGTTCTTAGAAAGCCACCCGGAGCGGGTTTTTCTGTTAAATATTTGCACACCCGTTAGAGGGATTTAAAACAAGAATTTAAACACCATTATTCATCCCAAGAAACAATGAGAAGCAAAAAATTGCACGTATAAGTAGATCAGATAGTACAAAAGGTTGTTTGGGGAGAGGATGAAAAGTTTTTGTTACAATTTACCAATCAACGTAAATTAAACCAAATGCTTATCACAATAAGACTTAAAGTTACTTAATGGCAATCACTGAAGAAGACGTACAATGCGTAATCATCCCGTTGTGGTCAAGGTTTGATTATTTTTATCTTCGTATCTTTAATGGCGTCAAAACTTATGTCCGATTCTCAGCGTGTTACAGGAAGGTGTGATTGCAGGAGGTCGCTGCCCACACAGGTTGACATCTCATTTTGACTCGAATAAGTTTAATACTAACAAATAAATCTACAACACCGTTTGTGCGAAACGGTGGAATAATAAGTTTCTTTTGAAAGTTATAACCACACGTAATATTGGGTAAGCTTTGAAACCCTTATAGGAAAATGATTTCGTGATCGGAAGCAATCATATTCAATTTGTGGTATCCTTTAAGGATAGGTGACATAATGTAATTTCAAATAATAATCTATTTTCGACACGACATTAAGAATTTTTGAGTTTTTTTTTTTTTTTTTTTCGCTTTTATATAGTCCGAGTTGCATTTTTACTGTACATCAAATAATTATTGTACAAAAATAGGTAGAGAGATATTCATCTACTGGGCTACAGTTGAAAACATTTTATTGAAGAAATTTATGCACTTTTTAAGATTACTTTAAAAGAGAGTTTTACTCTTGATCTTCTCAGGGCATTCCTTTTTTTCTTAAGTCAGCAGTATATTCACATGCCTTTGCACTTACTATATCTATACATTTAATATCTTATCTGTAATTTGTATATGCATAAATAAATAATAAAATAAGGTTATTTGAATGCAATATAAACATTTAACGATAATATGCGGCATCGTGTTTGTTACATACGTACTGTTTAATTTTGGTCAAAATCACTTACTCTGTTTTTGATATCGAAACTTTAACTATGTCTATTTATAATAATCATATTGTAAGTACACGTGGCCTACAAAATAAAAATTATGAACATATAATTAAATATAATGTACACATATTCTCTCTTCGCGTAGAATGTACGCAAGGCCGAATAATTTTCAACTAATACCCCATTAGATATCCCACAACGAATCGCCTGAAGGAATTGTTAAGAAAACATATCTTGACCATAATATTTGAGTGTAACTCGGTAAGATAGTAGTTAATAGTCACTTTTATGATGCGTGGTGTGTCGTTAAGTATTCTGCGTTAAATTTTACTGTATGTTTTGAAAGTGTTATAGCGTTAGGGCTATACGGTTGGGGCTATTTGAATAAACTTAACTACAAATTATTAGTATAATTGAAACAAATTGAAGGGAAAGCAGTATAACGATTACGACGCGTTTGATTAATTTATCCATTGCAGCACGAGAACAATTATTCATATTTTAAAGTCGAATTATGGAATATCTTAGTAATGGAAGTGAACATATGAATATTATCAAAAAAATAAAACATGTTTCATTATTCATCGTCTCTTGAAATTAATCTATTTAATACTAACAATAACATAATGTTCCACAGCTTTGAAATTTGTTTTAGCATAATCTTAGTTTTTTTTTTGTAACATTATAGATTAAAAATTATGTTACTGGTGCTCGGAGAAATCTATTTTAGACTAAAATCAAATCTTTTTACCCATTTTATAAATTAACATTTGCTTTTTTTATGTTCTGTATAAAATTTTGAGAATTCCAATAGTGAAAGATATTAAGAATCATCAATTTTAAATATTTCTTTGTTAAAAAGAATTTGAGAATTTTGTTTTATGTCATCTGAGTTATATTTACTTTAAAAGTCTCAGTATCTTCATGGTATTATATTTAAATGAACAGGAGTTAGACGATGTCGGTTAGACTTTATGTCATCGTTATGCAAACTGCCGAGTCTTGTGACATTTCATGATATCTGGTATAGAATCATAAACTTTGATTTTAGCTATAAAAATAATATCTTCGCTATTCCTATACGATTAAAATATACAGCGACTGCAGTGGTTAGTTTATAAGTACATAATGCGTGTAATCAGCTCCTGATTGGCTTGAATTAATCGTAGCGCATGCGTGACCGCTACCATCCGACAGTGTTCACGGGACTGCCTTTATGAGAAATCGTTCGAGCCTCCGTACTGAATTAAAAGTAATGGCATAATTAAAACTAACATCGCTGAGCACTCAGAAGTAACAGCTCGACTTTACATCACTTTATATTGATTATTACAAACAAAAAAGCAAATGCATGATCTGCTTTTGATCGTGCGAAGAACTTTACTTAATATTCAACACACGAAATTGTTGTAAATTTTCAACGTTATCTTAAAAAAGAATTAGTTAATTTAATGTACAGCGATGCTGTTTAATGGACTCTATACAGGTTTTCCCGATATGTGTAGTAATAAACCCATTAATGTAATAGCAGTGGGCGGCAGAAGATTCAATTCGTCACCGTCATTAAAACGATCTTGGTAGCTCCTGATATCCGTGGACCACCAGACGGAGCGCTTTCATTTATTTGATTCGTTTACTTGTTGTTGGATTGGTTGAGATTGTTAAATAATTTTACAAACTTTGTAAACGTTTACCATTTTTTACTCTTTTATTAATACAGAACTGACAAAGAATTATTTTCAAACATGGATATGACTCATTAGTTATCAAATCTGTTGTATAAAATGATTATAAGATGAGATTTGGTAAAAGAACCGAAATGTTAAGCGATAATTGTGACTATGTTTTCAAACTAGTCGAACAACAAATCAAAGTCGGTGTTCTAAGCACTTCCTACCGTTGACGATTGGTTCCGTGAACTCCACATCTCCAGCTCTGATTGTTTCATTCGTTATACGACTACCGTCCATTATCCACTGCTACTGATTGCTCTCTACACTTAATTTACCATGGTTTACGTCCTAGCGGACACTCTTACTTTAATGACAATTATAATCATTATCTTTTGTTACGCTCCGGTCAATAATTAAGCTATCATTGTCGTCTACTTTTTTGCCTTCCATGCTGTCCATATGTTAATAAATAAAAATAGCAAATTACACCTGCTACGAAGTTTTTGTCATTTTGTTTACATCGAGAATTCCTATGATTACCTTGTGTATACTTTTTTCCTTATTATTCAGCTTTTCTGTTATGAGCCATTTCGTCTACGCCATGGGGGCATGTGAATAGATTGTCATTATCTAATATATAAAATTCTCTTGTCACAATGTTCGTTCCCTAACTCCTCCGAAACGGCTTTACCGATTCTTATGAAACTTTTTATGCATATTCAGTAGGTCTGAGAATCGGTTACTATCTATTTTTCAAACCCCTAAGTGATCAGGGTTACCTACACCGAAAAAATTTTTTTAATTTTTTGGGATTTTTTTTTCGATTTTATTTTATTATTGTGTGGCATCAAAAAATACATACAACCCTAAATTTTCCTTTCCTAACTTTTCTATCACCAACCCCTGCTTTTTAATAGTCATTTTAATATTTTTGTCTCGCTCGATATCATCAATTATACATGGCCACGTATCAAACCGCGTGGCTGTAAACTCCAAAAAAAAAATATTATCACTTGGTAAGTGACCCCTCCACGTGTGTAACGGTCTCACCTCTCACCAGTACACAGCACGGAGTGGGGATGACAACAAATTCTATTTCTCTCAAACATTATGCTTCTGTCACTCCCTCTACATATAAATATATTCTCAAGAAACTTTATTATTTATTTATTAATAACTAATATTATTGAATTTAATTTATTATTAATCTATATATATAAAAATGAATTGCGGTTCGTTAGTCTCGCTAAAACTCGAGAACGGCTGGACCGATTTGGCTAAATGTGGTCTAGAATTATTCGTGGAAGTCCCGAGAAGGTTTAAAAGGTGAGAAAATATGAAAAAAAATGTAAAAACAACAATTTCTCTTTTCCATTAAGGTGACCAGATTTTTAAATGGGCAAAGCGGGACAGCTCTGAAGGAGTAATAATATCGTAATAATTTTTTAATTTTTAACATAAGTACAATTTATGAATATAAAAAAAATAGCGGGAATCTGGGCGTAAAGGTCGCGTTGTCTTGGTTGAATTTTTATTTTTTTGTGCATAATGCAGTTGAATGTTCAATGTGAGTGTATTATCATGCAGTAAAATAGTGTGTTCGTGTGCAGCGATTGTAGAATCCAAGCAGGAACACCGCTGTCCTAAGTTCAGATTGGTTTCAAAATAGTAGTCAAGTCTTAACTTTACTTTGTTGATCTTTTGTGATAGTGACACTATTTACCATTGAAAATTGAAAATTGAAAACTGAAAATTTAAAATTGAAAATGGAATAAGGAAAATGGAAAATGGAAAAATGGAAAATGGAAAATGGAAAATGGAAAATGGAAAATGGAAAATGGAAAATGGAAAATGGAAAATGGAAAATGGAAAATGGAAAATGGAAAATGGAAAATTGAAAATGAAAATGAAAATGGAAAATGGAAAAATGGAAAATGAAAATGGAAAATGGAAAATGGAAAATGGAAAATGGAAAATGGAAAATGGAAAATTGTAAATTGAAATCTGACATGTGAAATCTGTCATCTGATATCTAGAAACCAGAAACCAGTAACCAGAAACCAGAAACCAGAAACCAGTAACCAGAAACCAGAAACCAGTAACCAGTAACCAGAAACCAGAAACCAGTAACCAGTAACCAGAAACCAGTAACCAGAAACAAACAAACAAAAGTTCATATTAAATTACAAGCTTTCACTGCTGTCTAAGCAATGTAGGTGCGTTCGTAACGCTAAAGAGTCAATTTGCACTTCAAATTCAATTATTCTATCAAAACAGTGTGCGTATGCGCGTCGGAGGATCTAACGCCGCGTGCCGAAATTGAAACGAATGAAATAATAACATAAATAGTCACAAAATGTAAGAGCTAAAGATCCACCATACTGATTTTCAATTTGCTGGGCTTCGCGATATTATTCTTTTGTTTTAGTTCGGCGCGCGACATAAAATGCATTCGTTTTCACGTCAATACATCAGTCGAGCACAAACCGCGTTACCATCTGGCGGACCTGACAGACTACATTCTGTCAAAAGATTTCGAATGTGACAGTTGTTTGTTCCTAAAAAAATAATAATAGTAAATATAATTTATGTACTATAATTATAACTTTGGCCAATTCTTCTGGAACCCACTAATATTTAAATATTAGTTATTAGATGAATATATATAGTGCTGAACCCCACACACCGCTCATAACCAGGGTGGCGGTTCTGTTCAGGAGATTTTTTTGCCCGGCTATAAAATAGGCAGGAACAAAGAACATTCCAATTTTCTTTGACAGAACGAAGTCTGTCGGGTCAGCTAGTTACATTATAATAATAAGAGTTCGCTTAAAATAGGCGGGTAAGTCATTAGTCTGATTATTTAAACTTAGCAAAAACTTATGAGCCTTAATGTGTTTTATACTAGCTTATTATTGATGACAGTAAATTTTCGCGACGTTTACGCATCTAGAGTTGGTTGCGTGTTAAGATATCATAATCTTAGCTCGACAGGCTGCTATTAAGTACATCAGTACAGGTACATTATGTCTGCTCACTTTGTTGTCGGTTAATTAGATTACCTTTCTTCTTTAGACGTTTACACATACTCTATTGCCGTTGATATCTGATTGCTCATAGACTGACAATAATGCTTTTTGTTTGGGCTTTTCTGCTTGGTCATTAATTATACCAAAAAGCTTTATAATGCTGTAAAATATTTCAAGGAAAGGGGAACGAATAAATAGAAGTAGTGTCACAGTTCAGTGACTATGACTCGTGCCTTACCTCACTTTAAGCAATGAAACAGAAAATTGGTAAGAAAATTGATGCGGTCAGAATCATACTGAGATGATCTGTTATAAAAAAATGGGTAAATGTCACTGACTTGAATTAATAATGATATAACTATACAAAATCTCTCAGTAAGGAAAATTCTAAAGCAGAAAAATCCTTCGAAGCATGAAATTAGCAAGTACGTTTATCTATCTCAATCATAAGGAAATAATAGATATATTAGTCATCTAACAAGAAATAATTTTTGTTATCGTCAAATTCTTCACTTAGTCATTGATGCTATTATAGATTTTTTTATCGATATCACGTTTGAGTCGTTAATAGTTAATATAAAATTATTTACGACAGACGCTACCTTTTAGAAATCAAAACTTATTTATAGAATGCATTTTTCTTATTTTCTCGTTTGAAATCTGACCGCTGATGATAAACTTTGCTGTTCAATTAATCGATTCATTAGGAGGTTTTAAGGGATCTATTCATCTCTTTATACTATAATATCATCATAATTTCGGCCTTTAGTTACTATTGAACAAGTCTATGATTTGAGGATAGATTGTGTATTTGTCTCACATGGCATGCGGGTTGGTGTATAATGCGTTGTTAAAAACTACTGACCTTTTCCTGGATGTTTTTGCTCTTAGTCAGTTTTTGTAATAGGTTAAAGTGTTAATGACAAATTATCCCAATACAAATGAATAAGAAAATAAAATTATAATCAAAAATCGAGCTACAATGTTGTTCCTTATAAGAGCTTCTATTATTGATATTCGATTCGTATTGGAGCTGTTTCAACTTGTATGCTACGGTTACATGCTTGCGGAAAAGCCGATAGTAACGATTACATACGTATCTTCCCTCTTCCTTGATAATCGATTCTTTCATCGCAAAAGCCCCAGACTTCTGGGCGGTGCTGTTTATAATGATTGCTTACCAGCAACACGTTAGCGTTTAATATTCCCTTAAGTACAGTTTCAGTCTGATAATTTTTTCGGTAAACTGAGATGCTATTAGCAAATTTTACTTCTGACTAATGACCGCCAAAGCTCGAATTACCCACCCAAGTACATACCGATTGTTGGTTATTAGCCACAAGCGTGTATGACACGATTATTTCACGCGAACTTGATTTTCGAATCATTTTTGTTCACGGACAAAACATTGTATTCAAAATTATACCAAGCACTTAGTTATATTGGAGTATAGCATGATTATAGGTTAATATTTTCTTTGTATATTAAACGGTTAATAATAATATTTGTCACACCGTCCACCAAACACAGTTCGCAGCTTTTTACATCCACCCACTTCCGGTCTGTCTTACTAGACAACATAAGTTCACTGCTGTTAATAAGTCTGTTGTGTCGGCGGTTAATATCATACGCAACAATAAAAAAAAAATTGATAAAAATATGTAAAAATCAATCTAGATAATATTAAATAAGCGTGATCCTGCAAATAGATAAAGTAATAAACAAAAACATGTTACGCCTAACGCCAACATTTACAGCTATAAATTTATATTATAATGTTTAGTAAGTTTCTGTCGTAATTGACTTTTACATTAACATATTTAAGTGCTTTTAATGTTCAGAAGTATCAAAACGTAGTAAATTTTGAAAATGAATTGTCCTTTTTACTCGAACAAATGAAAAGACAACCGAGTCAGTTCTATACAACGAAGTAAGCTTTGTGAATTCACACTAAGAATAATCTATAGACGATTGAAAATGTTACGAATTAAAATCAAAAAGAAATTTAGAATTTCAGTTTAAGTTTACGTATTCTCTTTTATGCAGACAATCAAGGAGTAAATGCTTGGTGATTTAAATATTTAGTTTGCTCGATAACTTCTTATTTTCCATATCATCATTACTGTCAATACAATTGACAGTTGTATGGAATGACGGCAATGATAAAATCAGGCTGATTGTAAACGTTATTAGATTTCAATTTAGTGTGGGGCGTATTATGTGAGGTCAGTTATATCACAATACGTCTCTTATCGCATATTGATACGTAATTTCTTCCGTTTATTGATAAGTAACAATATTGACTGTCACTCAGCACCTGGCGGGTCGACGAACCCGTTGTGATCACGAAATTTCAATTCTGTTATAATTTTGAGCTTCTATTGAAAAAGAAGATAGTGGGTTTGATCCTCGTAATCAATTTTTATGTTGACCTTCACGTTATTTAGGGTTAGATCAATCAATTATGGCAATTTTCTGTCTAATACTAATCCCAGCATTAAAAGAATATTCCATATTAGCCAATTAAATGATAAATGTAGTAAGACAAAGAAGTTTATGGTGTATAGTATATGTCAAAGAAGTTTTTTTTATTTGTTAAGATTTTTTAATTAATTAAAAATAAAGGAAATACTTTGATAGCAATCAAAAATTCTACTTATTTCCCAAATCGAAACTGATGATTTAACACAAAAGGCGAACCGGGACCGAAATGGCCGTCAAACAAGTATAAATGGTAGTCGAGTGTCTGCGCAGGCTCGATATATCACGTTGGTACACTTTTTGTGCCGACCGTCCGCTCGACAATTTTTATGTGGTTCAATTCCAGCGGAGCCGGTGGCGGTATCGAGCCTAATTATTCGAATAGCTCGCTGCGTCTCTTTGACTGGAGCCGATAACGTTACCGGCTAGGCAACTGTAAAGACGCCTTTAGTTCAGAGGTAAATACCCACATTGATGCAAACTTAACCATTGCCTACATAAGAATGAAATAAAAAACAGATATTGAAGTATTTTATTTAAAATATTTTCAAAATCCTGTACTTTAAGTAAATTAGTACAAAAGTATGTAATATAAAACATGGATCAAATGTTTGGAACTATGTCTGATGACTTGACATAATATTTTTAGAAATTTACATCTATAATTATAAGCAATAGCAAACTTGAACTATTATACTATATGTATGAAATAATAATAGTCAAATTCCATAAGGTAACCTTTATTAAAAAAAGTATTTGTGGTATTTAGGGCAAATTTTTGGGTACCGTAATTAAATTAAAGTTTTAGTGGCCTCTGCCACCTGTATACAACACAACGTAACGTTTCTTTCCCTTAGAAGAAACAACTGTTACCTTTCATTTCAAATATTCGAGATATTTGAGCAAATAGTCTCTACCTGCTACCGTAGTCCAATTCATTAAGGGTCGTTAATGAAGTGCATAGTGGTCTAAGAATTTATTATAGTAAGACGCCGACTGATTGATTATAAACTTAATATGTAAAGGGCTAAATGATTATTCATATGTTTTTGTAAACGTACTTTTGAAATATGTTACATTCAAGTAAGAAAAGTCTACACCGGTTTTTGTTAATACTCAATGCGAACACTTGAACTTGATAATTGTACAGAAATAGCTACGGGCATGTGCCTGTTACGCCATCAGATTTAGGTCAAACATTTAATGACGGCAACTGTACACTTCTTTTCAAGGACAACGGGCACCGTGAATGCACGCCGTGCCATAAAATCGGAATTGGTTATGCATTTCTGTAAAATTTAAAACGATTTATTACAAAATTATCGAAAACAAGTATGTACTAAATTCTAAATTTCCTTACTCCTAATGATATCTTAATATCATTGACTCATTATCATTAGTTGAGGAAAAATTCCTCAACTTTAAAAGAAGATAACTATTGTTTTTAAAAAACAACAATGACAGTAAGTTGTATCTTTATTTGAAAATTCTTCAATTAAATAATTTACACTCTAATAGTGGAAACTTGAAATATAATAAAAATGTTTATAATAAAATAAATTCTTGAGAAAAAAAACCATTGCTTATACGAAGTTGCAGAGCGGCAGCTGCATTGTACCGCGCGCGCGACTGTCGCGTGCCCCGTAAACGCACGAGTAGAGCCGAGCGTCCACGAGCGCACTTAACATGCTAGCCGCCGCGCGCAGGCGCTTGTTAAGAGGAAGGCATGACCAATTTCGCCTTATTTAAATTGTATCTCACCATTAATCGCTATACATAAAATAACAATGATATATAATTGATTAATGATACATAACACTATCATTTCAAAAAGTAACGCCGTTTTTAATGAAATTGCCATGCATCGTAAACGTCACATGGATCATAACGAAAATATTGCTTTGAATTATCCCCATACAAAAATCGATGTTAACAAGAACTTCGTATAAAAGTCAAGATACAATTTTGTTTCGTTGAGTTATGGCATACATGACTTTTAGTTTTCTTTGTTTTTACTTAAAATAACGACAAATACAGCAAACTTGTTTCTTTAAAAAGATATTAAAATTCAGCTTCTTATGATATTGATTACTTCAAAATTATTCTTATATTGCATATGAGTTCTTAACAAATCCTTTCCGGCTTTTCCAAAAGAACGTTTTAGAAAGAATTTAAATTATTAAAATCTTATTTTTTTTTTTGTTGTATTCTTCTTTGTACAATTTGTCATAATCAGACATTGCTTGATTTGTATAAAATTGTTGCTAGTTATTTAGTAATTGGCAAAGCAATTAACCGAAGTGGTGCTCGATCGAATATAATAATGCAATGCCTATGCACCGGACGCGAAAAAAAGCCTGTAACAACGCATAGCAACCAATGATAATACGCCGATTAATGAGGTGGATGCTGCCGAGGACAAAACTATTCGCGAATTCACAGGTGTGCTCCCCGCGCTTCCGTCGCATCTAGTCTATCCCGTTTCGTATGGGGGCTACAACGAGTTCAAACAATTAATAACCTCGACGGAAATATCCACCCATAATGGCGAGAGCTTCCCTTCCATTATCAAAAATTACTGTTGCAATACTACGTCGATGGGCGGGCACACCGCGACGTGATCACCTTGCAACTGGGATTGTCTTTTTCAAATTAAACGTCGCCCCGGTATATTTACAATAGTTATACAGTATTTTTTGTAATATAGTAATCGGATATCAGACACGTGTGCAAAAGGCGATATGCTATTTTTGTTTGCTATTTTAGACTATATTTTATAAAAGTTTTGTCAAATAAAACAGGAACTATGATCGCACGTGACTAATTATACCAGGACTCGTCTTTTAATTTCTTCTTTATCTACAAGTAAAAAGAGGTTTAATATAGTGCTGGTGTACATTTTAACACATTTTCTTTCTCGTCTCTCTGGGGTTGCTCTTAAACGGCTTATGGGATTTTAATTTAATCCTTCATTTAATTTTAAGTTAATTGAAAGTGTTTTAGCATTCATGTATTTTTAAAAAAATAGCACCATTCATTTAAGGAGCAACATATTTTTTTACAGTACATTTTTATGGCATATTTCCAACAATTTATTAACTATTACTATTAGGATTTTCACCTGATGGTCCGTTTTACTATAACAAAGAGGCGCTAGTATGGGTGTTTTTATACAGCGTCAGGTTCCACTTGCCACGTTGTGATAGTAAATAATTTCACTAGTTATATATCGAAAGCATATGAATGTGGTTCGTGGTAGAAATACCAGATTTTTATTTCGGAGGTTTTAAAATTGAGAATTTACAATTTTCGATCGAAAAGTAACTAGAAGAGTGTAAAATAAGTCCAATGATGCTTAGTGTAAAATGTAAAATTCTGGGTGATAAGCAACATGGTGAATGTGTTCATTTAATCTAAAAATAGTTACCAAAAAGCAGACCGGCTTTTTGTATTTTTTTTGAACTATCGATGAGAAACTTGGATGAGATCATCTCTATTGAAAAATATGTATGTGACTTGCTTGACATGCCTACAAATAATACTTTCTTCTTTAAAGACTCAGTATAAAAGGCTTGTACTTCTATACTGTTTGTAAATTTTTTCCATACAATTCTGAATTAGTATCAGATTAGTAGTATTTTACGAGAGATATTACGAGAGAATTTTTGAGAGCCCCACCCTTTTGTAATAATACATGGAATAACATGAGAGTATAAGAAATTTTCATAAAGATGTTATTGCGAAATGCCTAATCGTTTTTTTTATTATTCAATTAAAGAAGGAAATAAAAAGTAACATAGATTTAACATTGTTTTTTTATTTACAGAAACGTCATAATCGTGCGATTGTGGTAGTATTTCTGTTATATCAAAACAGCATTTATATAACTTCTAAAATTATTAGGAATCTTTCTTAGGGTACTAAATAAATTTATTTACAAGTCTTTGTCTCAACACACTTAACCTATATTATGTTAACAGTATATGTAGAAAACATTTTTCACTGAAAGTTAAAGATAATTTACTGGCTATTGGAAGTTTTTAACCGCAGTGATTGAAACAGTAATAAAAACTCTTACACTATTGACTAGAAAACACTTATAAACAACATTAAAAGTAATACCTATCAGAAGTAATTTTAAGTAAGGCTACATTAAGGCACAGCGATATTTTGAGTCTTACAGTACTGCTAAATGCTTAAGTGGAACAATAATTGATCAGCTCAGTCTTGCTAATGCTATTCCATTGATGTATGAAATGCAAGCATGGGTATTCGGTCGTGTTCGGTCGCTCGGCGGAATGCATCGATGTGGTCGTTATAGTCCACCATTATCCCCTCTCATTAGGAATATACTGATTGCGCTTAATTAGAGGTTCTCTCCGAGTCCCTTGCGCTCCAACGCTTGGGTCCTACTTGAGGCGAATACTCGTTTTTTCACAATCGTGAAGCCGCTCACTGGCCGTACTTTGATCTCCGTAAAGCACGATATCTACAAATAAAGAGAAAACAAATTATTAAATAAAAAAAATAAACAGTAAACTCAAAGTAGTTGCTGTGATTCCCACGAAAACGTTAAAGTCAAGAGGTGTCTGTTCAAAACTAAGCAAATATTGTAACACGTGTGCGTTATTTGCCGCCCCATCTCTTTCCTCTTACGACCTCATCTTCCGGTATAATAAATTCATAGATTGGTGCTTATGCGTTTTTTTTTCGTATATTCCGACATGGCCACTTGTTTTTTGCCAATCAGCCGAATACCATATGGTATGTATTGACCGGAAGCACCGTGGCGATTGAGGGTATCAATGAAAGGACGAAACTGCGCTAAACCTGTTCCTGCTCGGGACGAATCAGAGCAATCTCATATGACCACTTGTTATTAGAATACGCAACTTTTTATGTGCAATTTCGTCCAGCACATGCGGGGCGGACCGCAAGATTGTTAGATATAATTGCCGCTCCGATGTTGGAATAAGAGAATAAAATGCGGGTTCTATCTAACTTGTAGTCATTTTTTCCTTCTTGAAGCTTCAAATAAAAAAACTTACCTAGCTTTCTGTAGTGGAGATTTTTTGAAAGGCGACATGCTTTAAGAGCCGCCTTTTGTCAAAGTCGGGCTTTTGTATTGGTGCAATATAACAATGGGCAGATAAAGTCTATACGACGGTACAGTGCGCATTCATAATAGTATATGTTTACGTTTCAGCTAAGAATATTACGGACCCAAGACGCTTTTGATATTGTGCAATATAAAAACAGGGACCTGACCCGTTACCTAACCGTGTCCAAAGTATAAAGGACAAAAGTTCGTACCTGAGTCCCTTTTCAATACTACACATTACATTTTCAAAACTTGCGAATAAAATTCTAATATGTTAACCTTGAAATATATATTTAATAAAAACTTTGTCAATAATGACGCGACGTGAATGTAAACAAATGTGATAAAAATTTGGGGTACTATCGGTTCCAAACTTTATGTCAACAAATTTCAAGGTTTCGCCTAATAGATACAAATAAAGTTTGACACCATTATTTACACTATTTCCCCGCTGCGTTTAAAACTGGCCTAAATTAAATTATAAAATCTTAGTTATAATTTTTTTAGCTCACCTTATATCATTGTTGCTGCCACCACGATATGACATCAAGAAGCTCTTCATCTTCAGGACTCATAGGTTCGTATGAATCATAGGCATCGTGACAATTTTGGCCAACAGAGCTTTCAGACCCCAAAGAAGGTGCCGGCGAATGTGATTCTTCTGAGGAGGGTGGTGTGTGAGGTCCATTTGAAGTTAAGCCGACTCCAATCTGGTTATCTGAACAACCCTCCTCATTTTCTTCCAACAACCTTTTTAAACTCCTGATATATTCCACAGCTAATCGCAGAGTATCAACCTTGCTAAGTTTTCGGGAAGATCCTCTTCCGCCAGCGAGAGCCGCTGTCACGGCAGTCGGTATGTGTTGCCGTAACGCAGCAAATCCGTTATTAACTTGCTTCACTCGGTTTCTTTCTCTCGCATTTCTTCGTGCAACTGAAGCGGGTTGAGTCGGGTAAGGTTGATGGATATAAGATTTCTTCTTACAAACAGACGTGTTCACCGGTGCGGGCGCGAGTCTTCTAGGCGCAGGTGTCTGCAGTTGCGTAAGCTTCTGATTGACACCAAGGGTTTGATAAGCGTGTATCGCCGCCATGGGCATCGCGTGAGTAACCTGTCGGGAGTAGGTCAAGTGAGTCGCGCGTGTGCGTGCCGCGGAGGTTGCCGGTGGATTGGCGGAGGTGGCGCGCACCCCCGGCACTAAGTAGCGCGGCGCGGCGCGGCGGCGCGGCGGTGGGGCGCGTGCCCGGCGCGCGCGCACGCACGGGCCGCACCGCTGCCCCACCTCCGCCGCGTCCCCTCGCCGCTCGCGTTCAGCGCCACCGCTCTGCCACTAGTTGCGCGCCGATCAAAATACGCCGGCGCTTATTATGCCATAGAGCAAGCGGAGCTCGCGCCGCTATTGTTGCACGTTGTTGCGCATAATTATCCCGTCCATTACCTTGTACGGAGGACAAGATCAGCTCGCCCCGTCTATTTAGAAGTCGTTAGACCAAATGGACGCAGTAAACGGATAGGCGATGATATTGCGTTATTAAGTTTTCGAAACTTTCGTTCGTAATAAAGCTTAAATAATCATTAGCTTGAAAAACTTGTGATTTATCATTCCTAACTTTTTATTCTTTGTTGATCGTAATATATTTATATTGAATAATTTTTATTATTTGGAGTTCAAAACTTGTCGTAATCAGTTAAATCACAATCAACTGATTCCGAGCTTATGTTTATTATCCACTGCCCGTCTCGGCGCCTAATAGGGGCCTTGTGCCGCAGGGCAGGTGCGTGCGGCACATCACCTAACCTAGGCAGCAACCGAAGTATGTATTTTTATTTGTACACTAATTAAAGTGTTGGATTATCGGATTAAACGGGCGTTGTACAGTTTGATATGAAGCCTATGTAATTTTATATTTAGATTCGCATACGGAGGATAATAATTAATTGAGTTACGTATCGATCGCAATTCGAATAGTAAAATAAAGAAAAATTCTTGTTTAAAAAGTGGTAAACTCATTTGCATATACCTACAGCTTAGATATGAGCGTTCGCCCTTTGCGGAGCTTCGGCTCGTGGCTCGGCATCAGGTTGAGGGCAGGTGTGACATATGCGTGTGCGGCACAGTTCTCGACGTATCGGTTTTGTGCCACTTCTCGAAATTACTACACATAACCGAATCACGAAAGTTAATTCGATGAATATTCCTAATGAAATGGCTCATTTGCAACTTATTAAGGGACAGTTGCAGTTACGTTATCGCCGTTAATATTCCGTTAGAAGCATTTATGTTATAAACGAGACCATTCAGTCGGATTTCTTATATACAGGGAAAAGGAGGGAATAACGAAAAGAAATGATGTTATATACTTTGTTAATATATTTTTAGTGTTTAACCATTAAACTGCGGATTTTCTTTAGTTATATATTAACTTCGTCTTAGTAACATTAATAACGGTAAAACAATTATCCATCACCCAAAATGTAGTTAAATTTTGCGTTGATTTTTTGATATTCACTGTGCATCCGTGCAAAGCACTTAAGCTCTTGCTTTGTCAAACGCAAGCCTTTGGTTCGATTTCCATATTATATGTGATGGTTGGATGGGGTAGGTGTATTTAAATCTACCACTCATTTAGTGAATGCACCAGGCGATGCAAGTTTATATAAAAAATAACAAAAATTATTTAAAAAAATTTTTTTTTTTGAGTTTTTTTTTACATTAATTAACTTAAATTTCTTATTATTATACATATACATATTTAAAGACTTTATATAATTTAAATCAAAATCTACATTTAAAAAGTAGTTACTGTTTCTACCCTTTAAAGAGCGTAGAGTCGCCATCTATTTTCCACCCTTAAAGCGAGAGAACTAAAATCGATACAATGTTCCAACCCCATGGTCACGATTCACTTTCCCACCCCCAGATGGCATGATTTCAAAGGAACCCTATATAAGTAGTTAATTTTTAGTATTGACAACATTTCATACAATTTATTCAAACCGTAATTTATATAGTAGAAATGATTAGAATCTTAAAATCAAAAGAAACAATAAAGTATCTTTCGGTTTAACAAACGAATAAAAATTTAACACTTATCTTTTTTAATTCCACAAATCTTTTTCTACTGTTTGTTCTGAACAATTTGGTAAGTAACATTACAATATTGTTTCTATAGAAAAGTAAATATTATTATATGTAAAGATGACTTTTTATGTGTAACGTTATAAAATGATAAATAAAATTCGGAGCCGTTAAAATATCACAAGTATATTATTCGCATTTTAACGCTTTTTCATACATCTTCAATTCAAACAATAAAAATCAGTTTGATCAACATTACTCACAAAAAATATTTTATTAACGTTTCCGAATCGTTTGTTGTAAATGTTTAATCGATTATTAAAAACATGGTATAAATTATTTTACGACCATTTTAATATCGATTTAATTAATAATCCAATAAAAATATGATTGTTTCGGACCACGAGGAAATTGATTCAAACACCTTTTTATGATGTAAATTTTAAATTAAAACCGTCGAAAGAAAGATCTCGTTTAGTTGTATTAAGATCGGTTTGAACACTTCTCCATTCCGTGAAAGTGATTAACTTAAATCGATTTGAGCAGTAGCAAATAATATGACCAATCGACAACCAAAATGATATATGACGGCACGCCCTTTTTTCATACATTAAAGTTTAAGTAATACTATCCTTTGATATTGAAACTGGATATTATAAACATACTTTTTATTTATATAACATAAATAGCCATCATTATGGCCATGGGCTTTTCTGTCACAAGGAGAGAGTAAAAGACTTTTCATCCACCACGCTGACCAAGTGCGTCTTGCTAGGTTGTTTTTCTCTTGTTACTAGTATTGATATATATATAAAAAAATTAATCAAAGTTCTTAGTTATGAGAAAATTACAATCTATTATTTTCAATGATAGATTAAAAAATTAAGTTTAAATCAATAATTTTTGAATAATGCGAAAAAAAAAATATCGGAATTTGCCGATGTAGAACAAAACAACATCCGATAAGACTAATGAATATAAGAGAATTAAAAACCAACTTGAAGCAGCCAAGTTAATAATTATTTCATTATAATAAAATGCTGTTCTTAATGCATCCAGAAGTGGTTATTCAATCTATGGAATTTTCAGTGTACTGTCGTAATTATCCTGTCACTCACAAGTCTCAAAAAAATTAGCGTCTGTATCAATTACACATTAACATTCGAAGTGGACGCAAATGAGTTAATTTTAAATAGTCATTATCAACACGGCGGAGGATACCTAGCTGGTAAATGTAAAATTTTAAAACGGAATATTATAAATTTTATTAACATAAGTTTAACATTAAAACTATTTTGCTTTAACCGCGGATACAAGCTTTATTAATGATATGACTGCAAACAGAGACACAGACAGATTCCGATTGTCATCGGTACAAACGTCGGGCGACGCTCTCGCAGCTTAAATAACGCGTAGACGCCTGTAATAACTTCTCTAGGCATCCAAAGGGACTATTATTTACTGAATAACAGTCGAAAATAAAAGTAGCGAAGGTTTGTTTACGGGTATTAGTAATGTCCAGCGCGAACATACCGAGTGAGTATAATTTTTGCATCTGCTGACACCGACACTCGGACGCGGTTGCAATACCACGATATATCACACTCTCGCGTACCGCACTGTATAATTCGTGTTATTTATTGGCTACCCACTCGACTAGTAGCCGAACAGACATTCTTAATAGCGGCTAACCACGCGACTCCGGCCTTCTAGTAAGCTCCACGACAATTAACGTTTTAGGTACGCCCCGAGCGTATACTCCACATCAGACGTAAAACGTAACAATTTTTTTCAACGCCAATTATCTTACTAGACAAACTATTTGAATAATTTGTTAGTACATAAAAATTGAAGGTATGCCATTGTTCATAGGATGTTTTGTTAAAAATAATATTATCATTATTTTTTAAATTATTACAGCACGGCACATCATACATTTGTTTCCGATAATGTTTCACATTACAATAAATTTCTTAGCGACTATACGGCACGTAAGATGCTCAATGTTGTATGCACAACGATGAATCTTATTTCTTCTATTTGCGATGAGTTCACGCAATATAGTGTTGCGGGGTTTATTTTTCTGTTTCGCTATCGACTAAGAGAATATTCATTTATCAAACTAATGGGTTGAGCTTCGTCAATTTAGTTTTATTTTTTTATTATTCCCTACCTCACCAACAGCGTGAGTCATCTAACGGCAATTAAAGTATTACATTTTAAACTGCAAAGCTTTATAAAACATCACATTATTTTCACTTCTTCTTCTTGAATTTTTTAAAGAAACATGTAGCTTTTTTGAAGTGAATTCTTTCTATTCTTTAAGTGTATTTATAAGTAAGTCTCCTATATGTTGCAATAACAGCAATGAAGTTATAAAAATGAAATAAAAAGGTTTTTTTTTTATCGGCAACGGGCTCACACTTGACCTCAATTTCATATGGCATTAAATGAAAATGAGGCTATTTTGAAGCATGCTAGCCCGGGATACTCTAGTTCTCATACGGTCGGTACATGTCAATGCTGTGTGATGGTAGTTAACTAGGCAAGTCCGAAAAAACCCTACCACAAACCAAGCTCCACGACGAGGAGGCCCCTGAATCGAACCAGGGACCTCTGTGTTATAAAGGCAAGCGATTATCTGCTGGGCCACAACAGCAGCTACTTTTAGACTATATTAAAAGCTCAATATGTTTTTTTTTTTCGATTTAATGAAATTCGAATAGACTAGAACTGTTTCTCCAATTAGAATCTGCTGTCGTATAAATACTAAATGAATAATTATAATTTATATTTGATAATATTTTTCAATGATAACATAAACATTTTATTCTCGAAATGAAATTCAAGCAGACAGCGATTAAAAGGTAATTAGCTTCTACACAAGATCGCCATTACTGCCAGAGTGGTCAAATTGATTTCTTATATCTATATAAGTCGGTAGCCGATTTGCGGCGGGATGTTTTAAATTAGTGGGTATGAGACAATTATCCATATTTAAGGTGGTAAGTCTAATTGGGGACCAAAAGTACCGCCGGCTTACAATAATTCAGATAAGCATGTGCGAGCTTCAATTATTGTACGACAAGAATATAATTAAAGTCATTTCTCTTCAAACATGTTCACAATATACGTTTAGATATTTAGTGGGTAATAATAGCAAACAGCTTAAATGTGTAAATGCAACATTGTCAGTACGTTATTTGTACGTTCATTTAATACCTGTTCTTGTTTACAAAGTAAAATATTGCGATTACAGAATTTTCATGATTACAGTGCAAACAATAACATTTATTGTATTTACGTAGAATTTCTACCACAATATAACAATCTTGTATATGTAGTTATCTTAAAAACTTTTCCCGATAGAAGGTTTTTCTGTTGCTGAAGTAACATTAACAGCCTTCTTTATTACTCCTTCTACAGGGTCTCGAGGCCTTCACTCACAAGAAGTGATTCTAATATTCTTACTAGTACTTAATCGAGTACGATTATAAAACATTAAGTCAATTCTAATAAGCAGATAGGCAATATGATTTCGTAATTTTTAAAACTTAATAAACAGAAAATATTTCTTTCTAATTCATAAAACAATAAAACAGTATTTACAACTTCATAGACATTATTATACATCCTTATAGCAATAATGTAAGTTAATTAAAAAATACTAATTTACACTAATACGTTTCTGCATAACTACTATAAGAATCTAATAGTAACATTTGGTTGCCGCTAAACAATTTTAAACGCACTCAAAGTATAGGTGAAAGTAGGCTAAGTTACTGCCATTTTTATCGCCAAGCAAAGCTAAAAGCTTTTCTAAACGCTTCTTACAGGTTTACCAAACCGTGCCTATTGTTACGTTATTGCCTCCTATTGGCTGTTCTTTCGCCTCTCCGTACCTCTGCGGTCCTCCAATCACAGCAATAGATTCCAGTTAGCTACTCATAGATATTTTGCAAATACTCGTGTGTATGTGACTAGTTTATGATCGCTCTATGAACACACAGATGTGGACCTTATGCCCGTGCTTCCAAAAGCTACATATAGAGAATATTGATGTTTTTAGAAAGTTATGATGTTCTACGTACGGTTTCTTCAAAACAACTCAGAAAAAGCGCTGCTTAGTAATGTTTTTAGAATTTATGTATTACGTGTAAAATGGATGATAATTGTAATGGAAAAATATTTAATTTACAGGGTACCAATCCATTAATTCTTATTGGATATAAACGTTTGAAAATAACTAGTAAATAATGGTCCAACTAACTTTACCATTCTTAATAAATTACTAAATTATAATGAATGTGATTACATACTGCGAACATAATTTCATAATTAAAGGATATGTATAAGAAAACAAGAATTCTATATAATTCTACAATATATAATCATTCATCGATTAAATCTTTTATTATTAATCAATCGTTTTAATTAATATATATTGAGCCAATTTGTTTAAATTAATATTAAAGAGGTCATTACAATTTGCCAAATTATAGTATTAACATAATCGAATTAATTTTGCAGCTCATCTATTCATGTTGTGAAAAATTTAATTATGGTTTAAGAATAATATTCATCCAAAATTCGTTTCTCTTTCGAAATACTTTGAAGTTGTATGTATATTTATAAAGTGATGCTATGAAGGTAGTAGGCCTAGTAAAAGGATTTGTTTTGGTGTTAACCGCAAACCAAATGGTTTGATAGTCCGGTTAGACAAGTCCGACTTCGACTAAGGAATCAACTGACGGATTCATCTCAAACGGTCAGCGTTCCGGAAATTGTTACATATTTTCGTCTCGTCGCATGAGTTCGAAGAATCGATGTACTTACTGTCGTGAGTGTTGCCAAATAAAAAAGTTGTGGATCGCGTTATGTTTTAGGTTATATAACATAATAGTTAACGTAATATTGAATAAAGGTGTCGTGTTTCAGAAAAGATGTTTGATGCAGAACAATTATATATATTTGTAGACAGCTGTAGAATTTTAGAGAAGAACATTTTATACGTGATCATATTATAGTACGTTACAGGCGATAGAAGGTTTGTTTTTTATATTAATTGGGAATAATGTTTCTGTATTCTTATAAGAATTACTATACACTGTAGTCTTAACAATTGGAACAATTTAGATTTTATTATTTATGGAAAGGGAAAGAATTAGAGCACAGATTAATCATTTTTATAATATTGAATAAAATTAGGAAAGACATTAATGGATGGATTTGCGTATTAGACCTATTAGGCTTTTTTAACTATGGTTTCGTCAAACAAGAAAAAAAAAAACATAAAATGTACTTAATAGTTTTTTAAGAGATACATTAAGTTTTTTTAGACGGTGAGATTTCTACGAAACCTTCATGAGATCAATCAATTTCTGTGAGCTTTCTATTGTAATAAGAGTCACGAGATAAAACTATTGCATTACCTTTGGAATTTATCCATACTTAGTCACTTTTAATTTAACAAGGGAACATTTTAACTAATTTTTCACACAGGGAAGCTTAAATATAAAACTTTTATTAATATAAAGTTCCTTCTCTGTGCCTGGGAGAAAGTCATTACAGTTCTTTTTATAACCGTTTTTTACGAAGACAGTAAGAAATACTCGGAACTAACTCTCCATTCAATGTGTGCCCCGTCTCATTGCTATTCCATTCATACAAACAATCAAGCTTCCGAATACGCGTCACTATGGAATAGATGGCGAAGGTTTTACTTTTACATTAGAAAAAAACAAAGGAGGTTTGAGAATTGTCACGTAGTGATAATTTGAACGTCATTATTGTGAACGTGTGATAATCTGTGGTAAGTTGGCGCCAGATTTTTATTGTCTCGGTTTTTAAAAGGGTCCAACTTATTTGTAGGTCTGAACGTGATTTGTTTCTTAAAAGCAGTTTAGTAATTTGGGTGATCCCTTTCTATAAATATTTTTTTTATTCTACGAAGCAACGAAATAAGCAGGACGTTAACCGATAGTATCACTACCGTCTATAAAAAAGTTACATATCGTTACCACCATCAATTTCACTAGTTACAACAGCCATGAAACCGGAACAGTAAAATTTGCACATTACCGTTTGGCGGTAAAAAAGCCAAAGGATAACTATCACCAATAAAAATATACTTGACCTTCTTTATTTACATAAAAGTATTAATGTTAAGGTCGAATATTAATAACAAAAAAAAACTCATTTTGGGCCACAGCTTTTAAGCTTTTGTTATTAAATTTTGAAGTGTATATATAGCAATAAAAGTAATTTATTTCAGTTGAAATCGATTTACACCATAACACTTTTTATAAATATTTTCTGATTACGATTTTTTTTTAACCTCAAAATAAACTTTTTTTTTAACCCTCGATGTAAGTCTATCACAAATTTAAAATGTGTATATATATCTGTATATGCCTATCTGAAGGATTGTAGATTCTAAAAGGCTGAACCGTTTTTGATCTAGTTGCTTTTATAATACTATCCCGATCTAAGCTTCGCTGGTTAAAGAATATGTTTAGTTTAGTTCCCTTTTTTAAATTATAACAGTTTTTTGATTAACTTGAATAAATTTTATTTTTCATTTAATATAATATTATAAATGTTTTCAACTATCATAATATTTATAAGATGGCGATCTGATCGCTGATATTAAATTATATATTTTAAATTAGTAATTTAAAGTCGGACTTTCTAAACTGCTATAAAGTATTATACAACAGATTCCACTCTATGCCTAATTATAACCATGATCTTTATTGAACTTAAACTATCTATATAAAACCATCGATTACTTTCATATAGAGTAACGTAACTTCAAAAATTTATTATGCTTTATTAAAGTATATACAATTTTTATAAATAAGAACAACATTTCTTGGTGTTTCTTCATAGTAAATCCTTTTGTTAGTTAAGCGATTCTAACAAGATACAGTAAGACATAAATTGACAATGCCCGCTTTACATAATATATACAGTTAGTCATTTAGATTCATTCTTCCATTAATTTAGTAGATCAATAACCTATATAATAATATATTTAATTTCAACAAGAATCGTACTTATAACAATTTTTTGTTACTAAACTTAAATCACGCGAATGTCTAAAAAATACATATATACAGTATAGTACCCGCCGAAATTGTATAAAAAAACTAAAATGTACTAAAGTTGTTAACCTTAAATAAAATGGCCATAAAACTAATTAGTGATCTGAAGCTTTACGATGTCATAAATAAATAGATTCCGAAATCCTTGGATCACATAACCATTGCCGAAAGGCTTTTGTCTTAGGTAAAGATGAAGTTGTTCGTTTTAATTAAATTTCGAAAAGAAGGAAGAATAAGCGAATTTATTATGAAGAAAGAATAACTATATATTAGTAATACCAGATTGGGACAACTCATGATTACCAGTCGCTGTATAAGCTGAATTGATGACAGTGACAGCAAATAACCATTTATTAATTTTTCACAAAATTTATGATCATTTAATTTGTGTTGGTACATGCAATATACGAATTAACACATGTATACTATTTTATATCTAGTACTCATAAACATGTATTTATAGCATTACGTAAAGTGGAATTTGATTTTAATTAACTCATTGAGTTTTAATTATTTATTAAGAGAACTCGTTACTGATAGAGGTTTTGTAATTATACTTTAACATCATATCATTCTAGGTTGGTCATGCTATTAAGGTGATTTTCTTTTTATTCCACGAAGCGATGCGACGATCCAACAATCACCTGATCATAAGTGATACGTTTACCCAACTTAACAATGTGGCGTTAGTAAGGATGGCGTACACTGTTACAACTTTAAGACACTAGCAACTTTAAGACCTAAGTTCCTAAGTCGCTATTTAGCGGCAGAAATAGGCCGCTGCGGTTGTACTTATACGATCTCTGGCAACAGAAACTCTAGCAAAAATAGTATTGTCACAATACCATGGAGCAAAAAGTAATTTAAGTTCATTGTATGCATTGATGAATTGCCGATTAAATGAGACGATCTCGCGGTAGGGCGGCTAATCTACAGACGATGAATAAATAACAAGTTTACCACAATTACGATTCGGATGGATTATACAGTAAAAACCGATTTACCGCTTATAGAAAACACCCCACGAGACCGTCTACTAACAGCGGGGTACAACCCGCCACCAGTGTAAATATACCATGGTTCCATTAAAATAATACTTTAAAGTAGCGAGCCCGCAAAGCGATCTCGGTATCTACTACACTTTGCGCAATTATTGTAAATTTTTAACCGTATTTTAATTGTTAAAATTTCCATATATATTTATCGATTGTTCGTTTTGTTTACTAGTACATGTTCTTACACATATATACTATAGTTTTTTTGCCAATGTGTATTACTAGATTTACGTGACAATGTATAGATACGAATTGTTAAAAAGTACGGAATAAAAATGTCGAATTTGATGCCTGTCTATTACCTTTGCTATCAAGCAGTATTCCGGTTTAGATTGTGTTGTAGTTAATGAAGTTATTGGGCAGAAGAGACAATGAATGTACCTGTGAAAATATCCTGAATAGTGTAGAATTGTTATCAGCGAGGCGTACCAAATAAGACAATGTGAACAAACTGCTCATTATTTAGTTATAGCGCTACCAAACTTTATTAATAGAAGATTTAAAACTTGGCTTTTGGCAGTAGTAGTGTTTTCAAGGTCATCATTATTGTGAACCCATTTAATCCAACCCTTATTTTCCTTTAAAGAAAGTCATAACGTAAGAGCAGTTCCAAGTAATACCCCATTATGAATATCATATGAAAAGTAAATAAAAAAATTATAAACAACTCAATCTCATATTTTGCATTTGTTGATAGCTTTTATATAGCTTAATCAGTAAAAGCTTAAAGGGACTTGGAATAATATTTTCGCAAAGAAACTTAATTTACAACGGTAGCCATTAAAATTATCAGTAATACTTGCTGGCATAAACGATTACTTATCATAATGTTGGTGTTTTATTATTTATTTATTAAAATCTTTATAACAAGTTTTGCATTATATATCTCATTTAAGTAAAAAAA
This sequence comes from Byasa hedistus, assembly GCA_029286795.1. Lineage (NCBI taxonomy): Eukaryota > Metazoa > Arthropoda > Insecta > Lepidoptera > Papilionidae > Byasa > Byasa hedistus. The sequence goes on along the minus strand of JAGSMW010000015.1, from coordinate 7,294,231 downwards.
GATGTTTTATGAGTTTTCGTCCTATGAAACTTATTTTCTTGCTACGAATAAAGCCGACAGAATCTTAAAGTTAGTTCAATAGTTCCATTAAATAAGGCGACAAGTACATTGAGTTGCCATATCAAATTAATTATGATAAAATCGTTTGTGTATTAAATTCTAGATTTTATACCTTCGTACTGGGAAAAATGTAAACTCGATTATAATGTTAAATTCTTTTTCTTTGAGGAATACCAAGATCGAGTCGGGCAGCTAACGGAATAAAATGGCAATGAAATTGCCAGAGCGCTTAGTGAGGATGCTTACCATTACGCGAATATAAAATATCTGCACTTAATAAACAAGCGTATTTTATACGCAAACCTGATAAGCGACATACTGCAGTCCTGTTCCAAAATAATCGTCTGCTGGAATTTAAATAAAGTGTCAATTAGAAGGTGTGCACGCGGTTGCATTATTGTAATGTCTCCATTTTTTTTAATCCGAACCACATGATACCCTTGGAATTTATATTTTACCTGCTACAATGTATTTATATTTTAACAATATTTCGTGTAAACGTATAAACGTGTAGTCTGTATAATAATTGTAATAAGCAACCCCCTTAATGACATCAAGACCCAAACTCTTTTCGCACAAGTAAAGAGTCACGGCCATTTATCTTCCCCGCTTGCCATAAACGAATTGGTTGATATCATATGTCTACGAAAAGTGGAAGTTTTTGGGAAATATCTATTTCCACACTAAGTTTTCCTTCACCGGAAGCTCAAACTTAGTCGGGATCAAATCTATGCATTACCGAGCTATCAAGGATCCATTTCAACATGTTATTAATTTTAATTGTGTACAGTAATAATAAATTTCACCATTAATTATTTGTAACCTTACAAGTAATTTCAAGTGCTAAATACATATTTATCGGATTTCTTTACGTCGTAAGTCATTACGAGCATTAAGTTACAATAAGCTAAAGTCCATACGCTGTACAAAGGCTGCGTGTGGCACGGGGCAAAAACCTACTTTTGAAACATGAAACAATAAATCAAAGTACAAAAAATACGTGTTACCGCAGTCCGGTGTTTACGTATACGTACTGACATTGTCGTGAGCCCTAAAAACGCAAAACTCGAAACATTTAAGGCGAAGGCTGTATCTGCGGACGCGTCATGAACAATCGAGACTATCGCATTAAATAATTACGACATCATGTTCGTGCCGATTAATTGATGTTTCTCTAATTATTCCAATTTCCTGTTTAGCAACAGCATAAAGTCGATTAATTTTCTCGATTTATTACGTACCGTTCGGTTTCACAATCGAACTTCGGCTTAAGGAGCTCACGTTGTAATAAATACTTCGCTTTCCTCATTACCCTACCGCCCAAACCGTCGGCGCAGTAAGCAAAAACAGTAAATGACGTACACCAATATGCGGGCAACGAATTCACTTAGTAAATTGAGAAATAAAGGTAGTTTTTACTTCCCGAAAAGTGCTCTAATTGATATTTTACTCAACGCTCTTGCTCTTTGGGTGGCGGGGTATAAAAATATCAATAATGAATATGACACCAACGATGCCCTGGTCCGCTTTTGTTTATGCGGATATAAATTTAAGCAGAACAGGTTCTTCGTTACTTATGACGCGCTTGTACTTCACAAAATTTATTATTACGTTATTGATATCAAAGTTATGAACATACAACTTTTAAGGACTTGTGAGCTTTTTTAAAAGCTTGTTAAAAATGGGTGTACTGTTTTTTTTAATATACCTTTTACTTTGGTAAAAAAACCTGCTTAATTTTTGTAGCTATTTCTCTATTTCTGTGTCTTCGTGGTCTATTTTTAAGTTCTTTCTCTATTATTTCTAACTCTACTTGATAGCTTCATCCGCGTAATTACAAAATCAAACAGTAGGTTAACATCGCTCTTGACAGCAGATGTTACAATCTTGTTAAAAATAATACGATGATTGTTTGAAAAACCTTCCTTAACAAAACGATTGATTTGATGTCTTTTTTAAGAACCACAAATAACACGGTGAAATGTTTAGAAAACTTTTTCTGTCTATTAATTGGTAGGGATTGTATCGGAAACCGCATTTTATTTAATTATAGCAGCTTGCGTGACATCGTACATTAATATCGGTGCTGGTTACTTAGTATCGAATGATAGAAATTAACAACTCGATCTGGCGTCCTCATTTCATTTTTTATCGTTCCGAGATAATCGCATGCCTTTGATAAAAATTTGTAGCAACCCTTTCGGATGTCGGTGCTCGTTTTTATAGCTACAATTTCTTGTGAGGAGCGATTCAATCAGTCCAACAGTGACAAAATACTTGGGGCAATGTTCCTTTGTGACGAGACTCGGCTTTGTCTGCACACCGAGATGAGCCCCACGATATTTTAACCTCATGTCATTATTAAGACATCACTTACCCGGTGGCTGGGAAGATCTTGTGTCGATAACAATTTGGTTATTTATACCAAGCTTTGAATCTGTTGAAGCCTTACGTATTAAAGCTTGGAGAATTTTGTGCTTTCCAACTGGATTCAAACTTGACTTAATCAAAATGAAAACTTAGAAGTTTTTTTATGACTCTTCTAATATTATGAAAAAGTCACAAAAGATTTAAGGGTTCATAACAGAAAAAGTTATTCATATTCATCATGAAAAAAAAAGAAATGAATGATTTAAAATTATATTTATCTAGACAATATAAATTGATTCCTTGTGCTTGAATAGGCAAGGATCAAGAAAGCAAGCGGGGAAGAAAACATTAATTAGAAACCTCGCCTTAATTAAATTGTAACGTCTCAGCGAATTTGGTTGCGCGCGCAGCGTGGTGGTCCAAACCTTAAAGGGGCTGAAGTTTATGACGCAAGCAATATAAGCTACAAAAACATACAAACTTACGTAGATATAAAAAAAAACTGATAAATTCTATTTTGTGTCTATTTTAGTGCTATCGTATCTTTAAGTTCGATTTAGAAAAAAATTATAAAAGTCGTGATTTGAAATATGAATAGAGTTAATGATACTACATTTTTGTCGTAATAACGACACATCACGGTATCTATGCTATTTCGATAACAATAAGAACAGCTTAGAGGAATAAGGCTTTTTATTAAGACTTAACTTGTTAAATATTATAGAGCAAACATGACAAAGAGCTTTCCGTTTTCCTAAAGTGAAAATATAACTATTTATCGAATAAATTTCGATTGCTGTTAAAAATTAAACAGTATATTCACGTGATGTTGCTCCCGGTTATTAATTTCAGGATATTATTACTCGAACTTGACCCTTTCATCTTGCGATGTCAATAAAAAAATAAATTATTATCGTAGACAGCCACATCAAAATGAGTTATTAAATTGATGAGCGGCAATATCCTTTAACAAAAAGGCGTTAACCACGAAGAATAGATTTATATTTGAGTTTAATTAAAGAATTTTCATGGTTTATAGGCGCGGGCTAATAATTTGTTGGTAGGAATGAAGCTGTGCCGGGTTGAGGGGCGGGTCTCATGAAAATAAAAGCCAGGGTCCTTTCTTATTGTAGTATTAGTTTTTAATAAAGGTAATAAAGGTATTCAATTGTACCACCAGTTTTTACAACTACTGTAACGAGTTGCTATAAACCTTCGCTCACTGGAATTTGATAATAAATGTACTTATAGAATCTCTAATAAGTTTACCACTAGTTTTTTATTTAGAGGAACTATTTTCTTGTAACAAAATATCCAATCGTCGTTATCAAACTGTACAGAATTTTTATATCTTCATTCATCAAAAATGTGTTACGATATAAACGCAGCAGTTATTATTGCTAGTCACAGGCTATACTTTAATGCCGACAAAAAATTATCGCAGTTTGTTGTTAGCTTATATTCATTAGCATATGTCGGAATGTTGCTGTAGCTGGTAAAGTTATTGAACGTACAGGACTGTCTTTTTTGTAAATACAACTCATCTTAGGCATAGTTTTACAATTACTTTTAAATACGTTGACTTTGAAAATTTATTGTGTCTGGCTTGGACTTTTAAATTATAAGTACAAGTTATATTTTATGCTGTTTTTTTTTTGTATGCTGTAAACGGGAATCCGTTACATATATAGTATATATGTAACGGATTATATATATATATAGTTCAGAATTGAACTAGCAAGTGATTCTTTTAGATTATTGATAAAAAATACTATCAGAAAGTAAATAAAACGTTACGCTTTAAACTCTAAATCTGAGAAATTCGCCTGTTTTTGTAAAAGGTCCGTCTGTAGCCGTATTAGTGTCTTGCCGGATCTAATTTTCACAGCGAGGGCCCTATCGTGCTGCGCCTTTGTCAATACTGATATCATTAATCAAGCACCAATCAGCTCATGGGGGGTACAGTTAGCTTTTGACTTTGATATCTGTACGGCTGCGTTAAATTTCTTATTTACCATTAGTTATGTCGATTTGTTCGAAACATATTACACGGTCCCTATTCATTATGAGATGTCATTACCTACCTACTCTAATTATGTTTATATATATTTAAAAGTAATCGCTGAACTAACTCAAACTAAATGATTAATATAGTAATTGACATGTACTTGTATTATGTTCTTTGTGGAAAATTGCAGTCGGATTACTTTGTAGTCCCAATTTATGTATTATATTTAATACGTACTATTGATATATAACTGCTAAGAGAGTCGTGGTGTGTTTTAAAAAATTTAATACATGAATGTGATTAAGAGATATCTATACTAGGTTATTAGACTTTCAGATACTTTATAACAGGAGGATTTAATAAAAACCACTATAATTTGAAATTAACATCGAATTTACACAAAATAAACTTCGGTCGTATGCCAATTATATAATGAACATAAATTACACGAATAAACACAAAAGGCAAACCTCTTGAATGGAATAAGTAAATTAATTAAAACAATACCGGTTAACATACCATTAACATTGTTCAGTGGTTCAACAAACACTATAATTTTACAAATAAAGGCATGAGCTAGAACAAGTTGGAAGCTGCAGCATTAAACATGACCATACCGCTGAACAGCAGCACATCTGACCGGCATACTAATGAGAGCCACGAACTATTATTCTGGATAGAAAACTTTTTCATTAAGAATACAGGTCACATAAAACGCAGGGGTTTGGGTGTTTGTATCGTTACTGCTTGGTACTTTGTTGGAATTAAGTGCGCAATACGAGAGACGATGTGATTATACGGAACTTCGTGTGTTAAAGCAGGTGCCATGGCACATCTGCGCGCGCAGCGATCGGCGCGTGCGACTTCACCACTTGTCTTCAATCGAAAGCAAAGCCGATTTTGACGCGAGTTAGATTTCTAATGCGATGTGAAACGTCAATACTTCGTACTTAACCCGTTACATCTAATTATTTAACTGCCTCTGAACGAATTGGAAATTTTGTGAATCTGTTACCATCATCGTATTAAAAATTTCTTCACAAGTTAGTTATTAAATGTTTTTTAAAACTTTAAACATGTTACTACCATTTATAATTTGCAATTATATAATTTAATTTATGCGTTAACAAAGCAGTGTAAATTTCAAATGTGTGTATTACAATTCAAGTTTAATTTTATTTCACGACCAAATGAACATGCAATGATTATTAAAAAAAAATTTAGAAATATGGAGTCGCAGACATTGTAACAACATATTTATATTAAAGTGGCAAAAAACACTTCATTGTATTTTTGGAATTGTTATTTTGACGTAAATTTTTCTTAATGACAACGGACGTTTAATTAGAGGCAACTGCTCCCGGCCTTCGGGAAGATTAAGTGCCTATCCAACGCAACTTGTTTATAATTGAAAAGTAAATTCGCGTCCACTTTTTTCGGCGTCATTAACATGGCGCGAGCACGAGCGGTCGCCAATTTTATAACCAATTTCGGGATCAGGAAGCTGCACGCGTGCGGCAGCCTGATTTTAATAATAAATCGATACCCCGCGATATACATTGACGGGCGGCATCGGTGCGCAGCACTAGTCTGAAATTATCGACATTCATACAAAACGCTTTTGGGCGTGGACGAACGGGTTCTTGATGGCCGCCGAATTTTCATAGCGATTGCGGGAATCGACGTTTAGGGGTTATTATGCTTTGGCACTTTAGTTATCTTTTCATTACAGCTGATTGTATCTGGACAGAAGTGAACGGCTCGCGCTGTCATTCAATGCTAAACGTTCTGACATTTGAAAAATACGATTGTAAGTACACGAACACTGCAGAGCGCTTTCAAAAAAACATCTACCAAGTTCTAAAGATACCGACGATTTATTACCTTAAAAAATTACTTGTTACAGGTGTTACATAAGAAAATGTTCAAAATGTTAACGATCATTGTAATCATCTTATTGATTATAATAATCTCTACGATAATGATTAAATATTTCTTTGTATAATAAGATCTGGTTAAGTTTTCTTACCCTGTTCGATAGACGAGATAGAAAATTTCCAATTTTGCTACTCTCTGCTGCTACCCTCCAGGTGTCGTGAAACGCGATTCAGAAGAAAATAAAGACAGCTTCATCTGTAATAGTTGCTTAATAAATGTATGCCGAGCTTGTTCAGTATTTGACTGAAATCTTGAAGCAAATATCGTAAAGTTTCCAACCATCCGATCATTTCACTCAATTATATAAATTACAAGTTCTGGAAGCAGAGATCTGACGTATAAAGTATTTTTGATTATAAACAGAACAAAAACTTAGGCGCCAAAGGCTTGTTAAAAGTCTATTAATATTTTTTTGACACATTTCAATAAACGTTTTAACACCTTTTCCTTTAAGGTATCATTAGGCTTATTATTGCATCCCTGCGCATCGGAAGGTTCGATTCGTTTCCATTGACCCCCTGAACCGGTTCCGCGGTGAGTTTTTATATCGGGAAGACATTATTATCGTTACTTTGCCCGTTACCTTGTAATTGTCGATTATGAAAAAGTATCCGTTTAAACAATTTAAACGTTGCGCTTTAACTTTGCTTATAATATTGCAATCAATTACTCTCAAACAATTTGTTATTTTATAAAAACCTAAACATAAGTTTCTTATCAACCCGCTAATAAAGAGGCAATCTGATGGAAAAAAAATAATGATATTGGTTATTGTTTCTCAAGTGCTTCTCATTGAAAACACTGTAATAAGTTTAAATTGAAATCTGGTACGTACCGTGATCAAATGAACTTTTATCTGTTGAACACAAATTATAAATGTTTTGATTTACAAAAAACCTTAAATACATAGCAAAGAAATATTATTTAAAATAATACTTTTTTAGGAAATGTTACTTAAATCACAGATTGCAGTGAAAGTGTTGAATGATGGAACAGCGATGTATGCCAAGTTGTGACTGGCATTCTTAACAAAGTCAAACATGTGCAGTTCGGCAAACGAACGGCCACCAGCCGGTTCCCTTCGTACGAAATGGGCGTTTTTTAAATTCCGATTGCCCTGACAGTGGTCGGTTACCGTATTACCATATTAACTGTCTTAGAGAATTAGATCGATAAAATTAACATGTCGCTGAGATGTTTGTACTCAATAACGCTAGAGAATGTTGTTTTATTTAGATGGAAATATTAAGAGCGTATTATGTATATTCATTATTCATTATATAAAACATACGTCTCGTTATTCTGAGAACTTGATAGAGAAATTTTTAAGCTCGTTGTGAGATTTAGATAGCGATCTGTTCTTATTTACTCCCTTTTGTTGTATGTCGAATAGGAGTCGAATGTATAGTAATGTTGGTGGTATTTAACGTCGCGGCGAGCAAGAACTTTACCAGATCTTAAATGATATGACTGCCTATAAAAATGAGGCGCTGGTTAAGATGATAAGCTTATAAAAGTTTCTATTACCAGAATGTCCTTTTTATACCAGAACAGTAACGTTTGCATACTAATAACATTTTGCTTATACTTTGCATGCTTATATTTTCTATACAGTTTTTCTCTCCAGTGAATTTTATAATTTATAGCATGTCTTAAACAGTAATAATTAAAAATACTAGTTTATTTCACTTATTTTGTACTGAACTAATTGCAGATTTTAATGAATAGTTTTTAAGATTAGCAGGTGTGGAGCTGGACAGCCGTCTGTCAGATTTAGCGAATATGGTAATCTAACTTTGATTTACATATATTCAATATATATAGGCATAAGTAGATATTAACTAATTGAAATTATTACGCCGATTCTATAAATTTGTAAGCACTCTTCCAACTCGTATTTTAAAAAACATTTTTTTTGAAGCTTATTTTAAAACATTATTACACATCATAAACATTCGACAACCAGATATCATGTCCTGTTACCGACAATGCAAACCTTAATATACCACGTGAGTAAATGATATTAAAATAAATTGGCAAAACGAAGAAGGCAATTGGCGTAAAATATTGAACTCAATATACGGGCCGGTATACGTTTCATCGGTTATAATAAATAGCGCTGCTAAAAAATAATTCGTTGCTTGAAAACAACAAGACGATTCGAATGCGCGCGGCGTTCATAACGGCGGTAGTTATCGCGTATTTACATTAAGTACTCCGCCAACTGAATGGAGAACGTCGTAATTTTCATAACGACATAAAATATTTTTTTTTAAATTGACAACAGGGAAAAACACATCGCGAAGTGTACGCAGGCGTCTGCCTTTGTGTTTCAACAATTATTAACTGTTCATTAGTACGAAATTTCGGACGTAAACTTCCTTCGAACTAGCTGCTGATCGTACTGATCGATAAATCCCGAAGCCCCCGGACGCTGTTTATAAACCGAATCCATTACGTTAGCGACAACAGTATGTTAAAAAACTACAATACATAAATCTTTAAATATAAACGTATGAGAGGTTAGGTCATCAATACATATCTAATAACATTTGTATATATCCCAATACATGTAATGTCCTATTTACTTACAGAAAACTGCACCCTTACTTTTTGAAAATAAAGTTTTAAGTAAATATTTAATTCATTTTCAAGGACGTTTATTAGGTTATTACATATTTCGCCAACAATTTTGACAACAAGGAATATTTTGTGCAACATAAGATTTTGTTAAAATATTTCCGAACTAGTTTTGAAATTTTTTAAAAAGTGGAATAAATTAACCAAGACATAAAATTAATACACGTTAATAGAGGTTTGTATGTAAGTAAAATTAGTAATGAAATCACTTAATTTTCTATTAAAAACTAGTAACAAGTAATAATGAGAGATGGTGACGCGTGCTCGTCCAGAACACTCTTACATGTCGGCCGCAACAAAGTAATGCTGTTATAGCAGCTGATTTACAATGAGGACGGTAAGTAAATACTTGCCATAGGACTCGAATAAATCCCACCACCATCCAAACTCCTGCAAATGTAACTACGAAATCGAACAGGGATACACCGCGTTACGAGACAAAATGTTATCCGCTGCGTAAAATGAAACACCACACTATGTTTGTTCACACGGTCGGCAAATTGCCGTCATTAAATCACAAACGCGGCTATCCGACAACCCCAAAGCGCGGCGATGGAACAAAAAGGTCAGCAACGGACACGGGGTTCCTGTAATCATTAGTCGACTATCCGTCCGTATCCCGAAACCGTATGCACATTTTGCCCACCTTTTCTCCATTATCACATTGAATTGATGTACAAATACACATAGACACTAAAATGAATTTCTATTCTTCTCAAATGTAGTATAATTATATCTCATTAACTTACTAAATTATCAGAGTTTAGTTTTGCAAAGGAGGAGCATTCTCGCTCAGAATACCCGAGCTTTTTTATATATTTATGTGGGAAGAGGTTGAGGTTTTATTATTTGTGCCATTAGAAAAAGTAAAGAAAAAACGTCAATGGTGACATAGAACATTCGAGTGCTCAGAGTCGAAAAAGAGGATTAAGATGAAAGACGTAATGGAAAATTAATGTAAAGAATAATAAAGATTTGAGAGCTTAACCTGCTTCTTTCGCATTAAAACGATCCCTCATTTATATATGTTTATTGATATAAAAGCTAGTGAAACAAATTATCGTGTCAGATTGGTAATAAATAATGTAGCTAACCAGACTGGAGCGAAAAAATCTATCACCATCCAAACTCTACTTATGTTGCCCCAGGTTGTCGAAACTAGGTTCATCGTTAGCCTTGCAGGCATTTGTATAGCATAGTTTAAATTTAAACATTTATCTAGATATTCAATTATTATTTAATTTGATTATCTTCATTCGCTTTTAAATATTCTTTATTCGAATATTGATAATTAAAATCTAAATAGTACTCCAACCTCTATTTGTTAATTGCTTGTTATGTTTCAAAATACAAAAGAAAATCGATTTCAATATAAACTTTAGTAACAGGTGTTTATATATAAATAAGTGATTTAATATATGTTTGATATAAAATCAAATAGTAATTTGTAGAATAATGTTCGTAGTCATTTCGCCACAAAGCGGAAATTACCAATGCTTTCTAAATACTTTCACACCCGCCGTGCGACAAAACAGCGTCCCTTCGGAAGCCAGTGCAATTGTCCACTGAGCCCTTCATTATTGTCCGCTGTATAAATTACGCTATCCGTGTCGGGACATAAATTCCCACGAGCGACAATTCTAACATTGATTGGCTGTGCATTGACAGGGTTAAAGCAGTACTTCCTTTATCGGTTAAAAATGTGCACACTGTTTAATGTTAGACTAAAATTATTTTCAGTAAATAAATGCAGCACAGAAAAAGCTATAAATTGTTAGGTTGGGGAATAAAGTTACGAAAAATTTGTTTCAAAGGAAATATCAGAGCTAAAAGCTCATATCGATTGTTTTTAAGTAGCGTAAAAGATTTTCCTTTTCTTTTTCTGGATTTGCAACGAGGGACCACCGCGGTGCGACGTCGACAGTCCTGTCTGCAATTTGCCTTTGAGACTGCCGGCGATCAGTCTCTTATCAGCTCATAGAAACGATAAAATCTCCGCCGGCGACGAGTTTATTATTGTCCCGCCCATTAACGCGCATTAAAAGCGCAATCAATACGCACTTATTCATACGTCGCCAATCGGAGCTGCGGATCCGCTGCGACAGCGCAGTGTCGCGCGTCACGGCATTAAATATTACCACTTTAATTATACGAATTCAACGTCACTAAAGCAAAGTGGCGGTGAGACTAATTAAACGTAAATATTGCTTCTCATCCTCCGCATCCGTTTAGAACACCTTTCGGTGACCCAATAAACCTTCATTGGTATTCTGACTGTGACTAATTTTGTTAGTTTTAAGGTAAGCTTCGGCGCCGTCTGTTACAAAAAAGCAAAACAAACATTCCGTAGAACTAATGAGTGTGTAATTTCGTTAGGGAGGCTCTATGTAGGCGGTCCAGATCTGATGCGCGAAGGGGTGCAGGAAGAGAAATTAATAGTGGTAATGATTTGAATTTTATGATTACGTAGACGATAAAATTGTGTCTATTTTAAAAATACTTCGCCGAACTATAGTAAATATTTTAGTACTTTAACCGGTAGTAGTTTAAAAGTCTCGTTAAAGTTTGATATCTGTAGATCATCATCATCATTATCAATCGAATTAATCACTGTTGGGCACAGACCTCCCCGAAGTATTCCTACACCGATCGGTTCCGCGCTTCTCGTAACCTTTTCCAAATCATGGGCTCTCTCTCTATGTGGGGGACCTGGGAACGCCACGTGTATAGGATAATAGTTCGCAAACATAAACTTAAAAGCTGATTAATTGCATCATCTAGCATATTATTATGATCCTAAAAAAGCAAAATGTTTATAACTTAATTCCTTGATTTTAAATGTCTGTCTGAGGGAATATCGGCTCTTACAGCTACATATTTTGCATCCTCTTTTGTACATTACCACGAATCGTATTTACTTTAAAGTTAATGAAGTTTGTAAACATTATAAAATTATTTTTGTAACGTGGTATTAGAGATATTCTAAGATTTCATTACCTTCCATTACACTTCTGCCCATCGTTTTCGTAGCCGAAGCATTGTCCGCTGTCCAGCCTAATTTAATTTAGAGCATTTCTCTGTAACGTTTCGACGATGGCCTATAAAGTTGCCGATTAAATTGGACCGTAAAAAGTTACATTAACCTTTCACAGGCACTATTTCACCGACGTAATTGATTTTTTTCTTTGCCAAGTTAATGCGTAACCGAAAAAAACGGCTGTCATGTATCAACTAATTCTTACTAAATACACCGATTAACTACATAAAAAATAATGTAAAAGTGTTGTAAGACTTAAAGCTAAATAATAAAGAAATTTTGGTAACCTCTTTCGATAAGAAAAAATAATAATAATTCCCAATTTCTTACACAAAAGGCAAAGTATTATAGCGACATAACTTAGAATGAAATAAAGTAAAAATTGTTTCGCATTTTGGAAATATAGTTAGGTGTAACTGTAATAAACTCAAAATATACGAACTATTTAGTAGGTTACTGACAAGGCAAATGGATACGGTAATGAAGTTTATTATCCATTGATACCTTAAACCAGATCTTTAGCACCCACGCGTGAATAATGATCCAATAAATCAACAGCAAATCAGCAGCGAAGAAGTTATTAATATATTTATTTTGATCCGCTATTATACGTGCTAACACTTGACGTCAGTTACACATGGTGTTAAGTGAAAATGAGGCCATGGATGGTGAAGCATGCTCGCCTAGAATACTCTCGTATGTTAATAGCCGCAGCACAGAAATGATATTATAGAGACTAATTTACAATTTGAGGGTCATAGCTACAGGCGGGGCGATAAAACTATCACCAACCAAACTCCTCCACATGTGGCCCCGGGATCGAGTAAGCGACCTTAGTGTTACAAGGCAAGCGAAGCTGAGAATGATAGTTCTGTATTTACATAAACTATCGTAACAGCGAGGTAAAGATATATGCTAAAACATTCCCCGCAAAAAAGGGTAAAAAATAAGTGGCAAACAATTAGTATGAAACGAGACATTAAGCTTTTGGTACTAAACAGCATATTTGTATACGTCAAGTGGCTGCAGGAGCTGGTCTGTGCCGGAGACAATCAGCAGCGCGGACGCGTGTCACTCAGCACAGCAATGCGTTAACGAGCGCATGCAAATACAGTTCCAGTCGCGCTAACAATGTTCCCGCAATATCTGGTAACATACGACGCCTGTCCAGCGCTGCACTTGCTAACCGTAACTGTTCATTAAAATGTACACCAACAAAGGGTTAAGTGTAAATAACAATGTTTTTATACCTTTATTGTCCTTTAAGACATTAGTTAATGTTGGTAGGAAACAACAAAAGTCACTGGTGGCTAAACAGTAGCTGATTATCGCCTAACAGTTCTATCACCATTCAGTCTGTTGAGAGGTGCTGTGGGTACCGAAATTACTGGGAAAACGTAGCTTAACAACTTATTTATAAAGTGAACAGACGATTAGTGTAACGATAATAACATAATTATAGTTTAAAAGGCTGCTACGGACTTACATAACGACAAATCGATTTTTGCGGGAACGGACGTGGGTTTGTCATAGTTACACATATTATTTACATTTCGATTTACACAACCGACATTCGCTTCTAAATGTAATATTCCAGCTTTTTGAGTTTCTGATTTAAACTTATTTTATTTATACGTATTATGTGTGTTAGGTCTTGAACAATATATAAACTTATATTTGTTTACAGCGAAGAAAATTTATATTCAAGGAATTTTCGCAATAACTTTGATCGCATTGCAAATTGTAGATACATGCCAACTGTCAATAAGAGCTGTAAGTCTAGTAGGAATGTGATTGTATAAATGTGAGAAACATGAAGGCTCAACTTTGTCTATCTACTTATCTACTACTTAGAACAAATATTCAATATTCTCAGAAGACTAATATTTGTGTAGTGTGACATTTTATATGTGCACTTTAAAGAAAACTCAATTAAAATTTAAGGTAACCTCCTTTAAATATAATTCTTAAAACTTAAAATAAAACTTTTAACGACCTGATAATGAAACGATTATAATTTTTTTTGCGTTCAAATAAATGCCTTTTAAAGAGAAGTCGGTAAAAATTTTACAGTTTTGCTATTTCGAAGTCATACACAAGTTAAATTTATTTTTAGATAAAACAGACAACTACCGACAAGAGACTTTCTCTTTCTTCGTGCCCACAGCAGGATATTGATCTTGTTTGTTTTAAATCACTATATATTATAACCAATAAATTCCAGCACCACACGATTCCACGTGCATGCGTCAAAGTACCAATAAAAATGATAAACGTTTGTAACATAACTCGATTTGTGAGAAAAAATACGAAAAGAACTTTTTAGTATATATTCCTGACTTTACCTACGCGCTATTAAAAACGAAGGTATGGAAGTGTAGACAAGATATGATATCTTTTATGAACGTATTACTTTTAATAATAAGTGAATTTTTTTAAAGATTTCTATGATTTTTGTAACAATATGTTTCATCTTAATAATATGTATAAGTAGTGTTTTTAACATAACTACACAACTATTTCAAAAAGGTGATTTGACATAAAAGTTTTTATTGCAGAATAAAAAAATTAAGCATTCCCTCGCTAAGGATAGAAAATTTGCTCATTTTGCTATCTCTATAATATATTTGCTTTGTGTGTGATACTTCAAATTTTATTCAATGGTGTTATACATTTATTTTGTAGCCTACAATATAAATTTGATCATGATTTACAATAATATAATTTCAGCATACAGGATATCGTCTATTTATAAATCCAATAAGAAATCCTCTTCAACCAAAACTAATCAAATCATGAGAAATTTACGTAGATAATGAAAAGGAAATTATATATTCAATGGTTTTATTTTAATTTTATTTACGATAGATAATAGAATTAATCGATTTACATCATTCATTTGAAGCGGTTTCATTAAACGTTTGTAAAACACAACATATCTATGCATGGTTTTAATGCACTTTGAAAAACACTGTATTGGGGCTATTCTAGAGAAATCGATTTTGTTTGCAGTTGTTTTGTCGAAGTCGTGCTCCATTTTGTCTCTTATTGCTTAGCACATAAACGTTATAAAATTGTTACGATTGTTGCAACGTTAGTGAGTCGTAATATAATTCGATTTGTTTCGAGATGTCCACACCTCTGGGTGGCCAGCGACCGCCCGCTAACGCTGTATTAAAAATCTAAAACGTATGGCGTGGGTTTTGAACATTTATTAAACGGCCTTAAATATTTGTTTCGACGCCCTCCTCTTACAAAATAGAGACATGTTGTGTAGGCATAAACACGTGTATCAAATGTGTGGTAGTTATACAAAGTTAAACCTCTTTTAGATTAGGTCCACTGGTCTTTTACTGATTCTCTTGCTCTCTCAAAGAAGCTAATAAAAACTTTACTATGTTCCGATTTTAGGTACACTGTATATTGTAAAATTATTCAAATATATACTTAGCCACATCATATGTGTTGTGGCGATTTTATGTTTTAATTAGCACCTCATTGTTATAGGCAGGCCGCCGCTACTAAATGAACATTCTGATATAGAACTCGTTTAGCTTCTTTGAACAAAAAAGACTTTTTAGATTTAAATAATTTCTAGCTTCTTGCTTTATTATATTGAATTGAAATTAAAGGTTGCCAATTTATAAAACATTAAATGTTTTTCAATGATGCTTTCATGCGAAAACCTGTATATGTTGAGTATTATAAAAACAATTACACGCGCAATCATTCTCGACCAATTACTTATTTACAATTCATTTTTAAAATATATTGCTATAATAATTATTTCCATACAATGTGCTCACATTTTGAACATAAGATGGACGGTATATTTATGTCCAATTAAAGATCCTGTACCATATCATTTAAAATTCCGCAAATTAAATTTATACAATAATAAACGCAAAAAATTCTATAGTTTTTGCTAGGTGATTCACCATTGTATACGGCCGCACAAACAGTTGCTGTAGTCGAAATGTTTAAAACTTTGGCGGCGTGCTGTATAATTTCGCGTAAGGGAATATATTGAATAATAAATATTTATAATGTAACTTTTCGATCGCTGGTAAATTGCAGTGTTATCGAGTCAACATTTATCACAACAATGTTTTTATATCGACCGCCTTAACATCAGACGCGAACACAAAGTGTCCGATACAAAGTACGGAGCGCCCTTAAGACAATGTCCATGACGATAAAAGACCAATCAACTTAAAAGAAATTGTTTTATTGTTGTACTTTGTGCCGCTCGTAAAGAATCAAGAGTAACAGTAGCCATTTCGAAACGCTTTTCATTACCCTAAGAAATTTCAAATCGTTATTTCACGTTGTTTATAAACTTAAATTACAGGGTAAGGTTTATTAACGTTATACGGTTCCGATCTAACTTACCTAACGCGATAGCAACAAAATCTTACATAGTTGAAGATGAAAATGAATTACTACACTACATTATAACATAATAAAGATATAAAAGTATAAATTAATAATAAGCGTAAGTTCATAGTCGATTTCGTCAGTAACTAATACTGCATGGTAAGTATTACTTTTATAAGGCAAAAATTCAACGCCATAAACAGCCCTTTTAATATTCCCACGGCTGAGACTTGGGTATTGTCTCGCAAACAGAGAAACAAGACCATATATACACATTGACCAAGTGCGGGTTGGACCATATTAACTATAAATACTTTAAGAGGATAATTATTTGGGTAACAAGACAATATTTTAAGTCTCAAAGGAGCGGAATGTAGTGTAGTATGGACATCCTATCACATTGTTATGGACATACGTAACACTTACTATCGTGTAAACGTCTTACTCGTCTCCTCGTGTCGTGAAATAAAAAAAATAATCTGGACTTGCTATATTCACGCTACATTTTACAATTTTCCTATAAAACAAGTTCAGAAATTAAGCATGGCTTTGTAAAATAATTTTTTAAAGAGATTACGTATAATACTTAATAGTTATAAGAATTACGAAATATTTTAGATTTTTACTGAAAACATGTAAATAAAACTAAAGATGACAGGTGAATAATACACTCGTATCAAATCATAAAACGAGCCAAAGGTATGACATATTTTTAGTCACAGTGAAAGAATTCTCGCAGTCGTCATCGATTTCTATTAAAGGCAATCAATATTCTAATGTTCACAGATAAGCGGTTAATAAATCAAAAATTTTAAACACTTTTATCAAATTTAAATTTGTCAAAGGAAAAATTCGTGAACTTCAAAAGATTAGAACGGGCAATTCATCAAAAGTGACCCATATCGATGAGCCGTCAACACTCAGTCATTTGAGATGTTGTAAAATGACGGCGATGACTAGCGATAACATCGGTGTCACCGCATGGGCCCCACAGCAGTTCAATTCAAACCATATTTCCGAGAACTGATAATTATAAAAATAAAATCATACACTAATAAACACATCTCAAATTGATCTAATTGCGTTAAATATATTTTGTTGCTTACATTAAACGTCATACATCTATCACGTTTTATTTTCATAATTTCAATCATTAAAACATTAAATATCTATTTTTTAATACCAAAAATCAAGTATTATGTATTGCTTCTACTTACAAACCTACGTACAAATCAACATTAAGTGAAATGACACTCTTTTTGTCCAT
Organism: Byasa hedistus; assembly: GCA_029286795.1. Taxonomy (NCBI): domain Eukaryota; kingdom Metazoa; phylum Arthropoda; class Insecta; order Lepidoptera; family Papilionidae; genus Byasa; species Byasa hedistus. Next base: position 7,276,534 of record JAGSMW010000015.1, on the reverse strand, counting down.
CGTTCATCGTTGACCACCAAATTCTAACAACAAAAAAAAAATTTACATACACAGCAACTGAAGCCCCCTGTAAAAAATCTGCCTTTTCAATGAACTTTAAATAAAATTAAGAATGTTGTACGGTAGCATTAATAAATGTTCATAAAAAAGAATTCTTCAAACTTTAGTCCGTATATTACCATGTCCATATTTTATATAACAAAAATTACAATGGCGACGTGTCTGTATTAATAGTGATTAAGTAAGGTAAACAATTTAAACAAAATGCTGCAAGTGGTTAAAAGATTACGGCAGTTACTCTGAAATTTTAAAAAGCTTTACGTATGTTATTAAATAAGTAATAATTATGGATTATTTGAATATATAAAATATCTTGAATATCGCTTAAAACACTATCTCTCACTTCTAGCGTTTTTTAACAAACAGACTAGATCAAACTCATGTATTATAATAGAGATCCCTGCATCGATTCTGTGAATCCTGCTGATTAGCTCAACCAGGCTCATTTTGTAAATCTTCCGCCATAATAGTATTGCTGAGTTCCCGCTGGATCATTCTAGAGGTACTCGGTTCACTCAGTCGCCGCGTCATTGTCACTTAACACCATATCAAATTTAGATCAAACGTGAGCCCATTGTGTATAAAAGCAAAATATTTTTACAAACCTCATTAGAAATTTAATAATGATATCAAGAATTACGCGCAGCCAGTTCCCACGGCTTTAATATGAACGATCGATCTGACACTTCGGCATCAAAGTGCGCCAGCATGGTATCGCGAAATCGGTATGTCCGGCGCGATGGACCATAAGCACCGACCTGACTACGCGGCCCATTCATTTAATACGGACGCGATCAATAAACGCGATTATCTACGTCACCGGCGACGTTGAAGAATTACAAGCTTTTAGCAAGTTTTCACCGCGGCGTGATTTGTCAATTGATGTAATTGACAACTCAATTAGACTTGGAGAAGTCTACTTTCTTCTGGTTATTATACAAAATAAAGTTACTGAAAATGTATAGCTTTTACTATAAACAGTATCGTTGGCCATTTTCATAATATATTGAAACTAGTAAATCGTAATTAAGATTTCATTAAATTTAACTTTATTCCAAATGACATGCACTACTTTTCACGTTGCTATAACAAACCTCATTTAACGTCAATAATTCAAATCTAGTATATTGGTAAATATTTACCGATAAATGATATTTTTTTTCATGTAATAATAAATTTGTTAATGAGAGAAGATTTGACCGGACGCTGTTATTAAATTGAGACCGTCACACGAAACGAACCGACTTCGTTACATCGCCATAAGGACACAGGACATACATTTCGGTTCAAAGGAGCGCATTCAAATCAAACACCTGATAAAAACTTACTTTGCTAAGAACATCATCACATCAACAAGCGTCACTAATGTTATTTAAGTCGTAATATTGGATTGGGGGCATACGAAATTAATAATTACCCTTTCTGAATGGTTGCGGCTTATTTAACTTCAACGATAATGTTTTGGTGAATTTTTTGACACCTGCAAACTAGGTACGAAAGAGAAAGCTCGCAAAATAAATCATTCGATGATTGACCAATGATGGATTAGTTCTTACTCTCTTCAAACTACATTTAGGATTTTTTTAAAGCGCTGATAGAGTATTTATTTATTTATTTATTTATTTATTTATTTATTTATTTATTTATTTATTTATTTATTTATTTATTTATTTATTTATTTATTTATTTATTTATTTATTTATTTATTTATTTATTTATTTATTTATTTATTTATTTATTTATTTATTTATTTATTTATTTATTTATTTATTTATTTATTTATTTATTTATTTATTTATTTATTTATTTATTTATTTATTTATTTATTTATTTATTTATTTATTTATTTATTTATTTATTTATTTATTTATTTATTTATTTATTTATTTATTTATTTATTTATTTATTTATTTATTTATTTCTTGATGTACACATACACGAAAATACATAGAAATTAAATAAAAAAATTCTAAATGTATGGAACAATGGCGAGCTTAACCCTAAAAAGAGTTTTCTTCCAGCAAACCCTGACAAAGGAAAAAACAATTATTAAAATAAAGTGTGCAGGTGTACTACAGAAAAGTAACAATAAACAAAAATGTATATAAAAATATGCAATACTTAAATAGTTATAAATATAATAATATAAATAAAATATGCAACTAAAGATGAAGATAATAGTCTTTTACTCTCTTTTTAAACATTGCTAAGGAGGGACAGGCGCGGATGTCGTGAGGTAGAGCGTTCCAAAGCTTCACTGCTTTTACAGTAAAAGAATCACTGTAGCGTTTGGAAGAATGTGTAGGTGTTTTAAGAAGTAAGAATTTAGAAGAACGACATTGAGCTTCGCGGGGCACGACATACTCAAAGCGCTTCCACAGGTAAGGAGGAGCAAGAGGACTAAAAAGTAAAAAGTAAAGAAAGGATAAAACATGCAATCCCGTCGTCTTCGAATGGGTAGCCAATTCAATTGAGCCCTGTACTCGACACGCGATCAAATTTCCGCAAGCCAAAAATAAATCGAATACAAAGATTTTGGAGACGTTCAAGTTTATTAAGTAGTTCCTCTGTAGCGTCAAGAAAACATACATCGGCATAATCTATATGGGGAAGAAGAAGCGATTGAGCTAAAGATATCTTTGTTTTAAAAGGCAAAAAGAACTGAAGACGTTTAAGAGACTGAAAGGAGTAGTTAACTTTTTTGCTAATGTTGTTAATGTGAGCAGACCATGACCAGCGACTGTCAATTGTAAGGCCTAAATTCTTTGCTGTATTCGTATATGGAATTACAATGTTGTTGTAATAAACTTGTGGGAGATTTATATGACTTAATCGGTTATGAAAATATGAGCTACCGATAATCATAACTTGGGATTTTGTCGTTAACAAGAAGGCCAAAGGATTTTGACCAACTACTAATATTATCTAAGTCTGCATTTACCATAGCAATAGCTTCCGAAATATCCTCAATATGGAAGTGATGATACAGCTGTAAATCATCCGCATAAAGATGATACTTGGAGGATAGCACAGAAGTAAGGCCATTAATAAAAACAGAAAAAAGGAGCGGTGAAAGCACACCTCCTTGTGGGACTCCAGCGTCTAATTCACACCACCCAGAGAAATCCTCATTACAGCGGATTACACTGCGAGCGGCCTTTTAGGTAAGAATCGAACCAGGAAACTACCGAGGGTTCCATATTAAGAGACGCAAGAGCGCCGATGAGTATATCATAGTCGACTGAAGTAAAAGCACTGCTGAAATCTAGTAATGTTAAGACAGTAAGACATTTATTGTCCATTGCTTGTCGAATGTCATCGGTAACCTTAATTAAAGCGCTAACTGTGCTGTGACCAGGTCGAAAACCGGATTGAAACGGACACAGTAGGTCATTGAAGATAGGAAAAGGGAAAATTGTTTTTGGACTACATTCTCCAGTACTTTGGACAAGACAGAAAGTATAGAAATAGGGCGAAACTGAGACAAAGAGGTAGGATTAGGTGTTTTTGGCAACGGAAATACATAAGCCTTTTTCCAGCAGGAAGGAAAAGAGCCAGTTCTAAGGGAAAAATTTATAATATAAGTAATTATTGGAACCACTTCATTAATAACAGGCTTAAACATCTCAATACTCAGATCATCAAAGCCGGAAGCTTTAGAGGAAATTGAAAGAATAATTTTTTTTATTTCATACTCAGTAACTTGTCTAAATTTAAAAGGAGCAGATTTCGGTTTAGGAACATTGGAGAGATTAGCAAGAGTAGAAGATTTAACGGAGTCTGTAAGCACAATAGGAGTTTTAGAAAAATGTCGGTTCAGTTCGGTCAGGTCAAAAGGAATATTACAGCTATTAGAAAACTTACCCACGCCAAGATTACGCAGGAATTTCCACACCTGAGAAGAATTCGAATTTTCAATTGAGTAATTGATATATTTTCTTTTAGCATTGCGACACAACTTACTACAACGATTCCGGAGTATTTTAAACTTTAAAAGACTATCATTGGTAGGATTCTTACTATAGTCACGTTTAGCCTTATCTCGCTTCGCCATAAGCTCTCTAATAGATAATGTAAGCCAGGGAGCTGGAAAATGTTTAACCCTCACTGGCTTCACGGGAGCATGCTCATCATATAAATTTAACATGATTTTGTTAAAGGCACAAACTTTTTCATCTATGCCTTCTGAACCAAAAACAGGAGACCAATCAATTTTATTAAAATCAGCTCTTAAATTCTCCAAATTAATGGCCTTAAAATTTCTCATACACAAAATTTTTGATTTCCTGCGAGGACGTTGAATCTTATAGGACAGAAAAATAAGATCGTGATATGAAAAAGAAGCAGATAGTTGACCGTAAGAAGACACACGACCTACGTCAGAGACTATTATAAGATCGAGAAGCGAAGAGGTGCAGTTAGGAGATTGGTGTGTGGCTTTTAAAGGAAGAATGTTTAGATTAACAAAGGAAACAAGTGAGAGCAATTGTTTACTACGCGAGTCATTCTTTAAAAGGCACGTGTTAAAATCTCCTAAGATAATCGTATGATCATGGAGAGGAATTAATTTTTCAAGTTTTGCCTCAAGAGATGAAAAATAATCAATATTACGGGAAGGAGAGTAATAAACACCAAGTAGTATTTTAGAATGCCGAATTGTGATTTCAACGAACAAGTGCTCAGCAAAGTTTGAGTACAGGCTAGGTGACTGTTCTACAATTTTACAGGAGATACAATTTTATAGTACCGACAACATATCGAATTATACTTATTTCCTTATTGGAAGCCATCAAGAGAATACGGAAATAATATAGATTGGAATACAATAATCTATTATATACCAGTTGCCATTATTTAGTGTCCAAAGCCTTCACCTATAGATAACTTTTTGATACATTTGTTAATTCAATAAGTAAGGTCTGGTGCAGAAGTAAACATACACATATTGTATTTTTTTTTCTTTTAGGTAGTAGGTTAGGTTTAGTTAAACACAAGAAAAAAATTAGACTAATACATGCAATTAAGACACGTTAATGTTAGCGGCAAGCTAACATGTGACAAGTACACTATTAAATGAAATTAACACAGCGTTTAAGCAAATATTTTCGCAAAGTCGATACCTGATAACTTAATGAAGGGAGCACCGGGTTTATACCTACCGTGATGGTCCTGAGTATGTAATTTAATACCTTTGCACCGGCGGTTACATAGCTTTTATATCTTAATATGAGCACATCTCTCTGATTGCTTGAGAGACAACTGCCATTAACTTAAAATACGGCTTTTAGTGTAGTTTAATCTCGTCCGAGATCTCATCAGATCCAGTCTTACAATTAAACGTTCCGAAGTTCGAATTGGATTACACATTAAGCTTTCTTATGGGCGACATAAAATTGTTTCGGCTTCGTTACGCTGACTCCTGATATGAATGGATGTGTAATTAAAATACAACTCTCTCTTCTGTTCTGTTTTAGTGAACTACCATATTAAAACTATTACTGCGCCTTGTGCTGCGGCAGTTAAAATGATCGCGGCATTCGATTAGGTACTTTACATTTCCTAATTGTATTAGTTTAGTATTCACTTTCCGAATCGTTATTCTATCAACAATTACCTTATTTGACCTTCAAATCTAATATAATTTACGAAAACAAAAAAATATTTATCTCGAAAATTTTACGTATACCGTAGGCAATTGTATATAAGTATTACAATATTTAACACAACAAAAGGTATAACACAACTATACTTATTAAAAAGTGTCAGAATGTAGTACAATAATGTACAATCCCGCTTCACGTATAAAAGTCAGCATTTGTCATTGGTAACGACCACTGAGCTGATAAACGAACAGAGGAGCAGTGCAGGAGGTGTTCGGGCGCCGACGTCCACACCGTCAAAGGGCCGCATTTCGGACCTGTGTTAGGGCTGTTAATATCTTTCTTTGTGATTCGATTAAAAATTTTCCCTCTATTTCAATATTAAATTATACTTATACTATTACACAAGTATTTTTTTCATTAACTATTACGGAGAATTGATACGATGATGCTCCGACTATGTCGATGAGCCCAATAGCAAAACATACCAACAATCATTAAAATCGCCCATGAAATCTTCGAATCATGCAAATTTAGAGCGAAATACAAAGCGATTAAGTTAACAAAACGTTGATAAAACAATGTGGTACTCTTTAAAGGTAATGATTAGTACAAAAACTTATTAATTATATAATTTAAATATTATAATTGTGTAACGTTTTTTAATAATGAACACAGAGTTTAATGAAAATATTAATTTTTTCACTCAGGAAATATTATATAAGTAACTGAATTTATTGTTCACCTAACTGTCCTGTAGTTAATAATCATTATATTTTAATATTACCAATACAAAAATTCTTCTTTTTTTGTCTAAAAAAATAGTGATTTTATTGTTAGTCTAGCAATATCCAGTGCTGGCATAACATTATTGTACAGTAGGATTGTACAGCGATGAGTACGCATGGAAGCCCTTGTGTATTCATCGCCGTTCAATGCGCACGCGCACAGCGCCCATCTCGCTTTAATTGATGTCGGTTTTTGAGTGTAGCAATGAGCCGCCAACTCGCATTTTTACCTCACCCCTGTTCGGACACGATGTATGGAATTTGCATTCAATATTTTAAATAACTGGCGAATATTTTACAGTACAAACATTTAATCTTATATCGAGAGTAAACAACAGTCAAGTTTATTTTTTATATTTCAATACTCGGTAAAAGTTCAATCAAACGCTTCGGAATAACAGCGATTTAATTATCGGAACACAACTAAGACCTAATAAAAGACATTTATTCCTAGCAATTTTCTAATATATTATGAACTTAAGAAATTATGACGAAATTGCAAGCAATTTTAAATAATTAAAGATGGATAATTGATAGAAAAAATACGAAATGAAGACTTCCATTTTCAAGTCATTGGTAAAAATTCATTATGGTATAAATCTTATATTGTCAGAGGGTAGTCAGCGGATACAGGTGGCTTGAGAACAAACAAGACACAAAAGACTCTTAAAACACAAGTAGAGCTGACCTAAACTTATTTTTAAGAATTGCATTTATATTCGGATTTTAATAATTTGTTTGTAATAACAAAACTCCGCGGAATATTCATGTTAAACTGACATATCATTTGAGGGATGTAATAAAGTAAAATTAGACCCACTGCGTACTAAACTAGTGTAATAGAAAGATTCATAATTGTTATCAATCATCAATCAATATAAGTTCGGAAGTATCAATTATAAATACCGTAATCAATATATTATTTATTATTCCGTGTTCCAAATATAGCCGGACGCAGGTGTATGGTAAATACGAACCTTACATTGCCCATGTGATTTAAGAAACTTTTTACAACGTAAAAAACCTACACTGAAGACAAAGTAATTATTATGTAAATTTTAAATTGGCCGATTGAAGCATTACACGGGACAAACTTTTATAGGGCGACGTTTTCAGTAAACAGTGCAAAGTTTTTAAAATTCGCTGTACATGAGCAATTCAAGATCATTAAAGACAGTTCCAATGAAACTATTTATCGATAATTTCATGTACTTACTGTTTCAGCGGCACAAGAATTGAGCATTAAAATATATTTTCTGCATTACAAAAATACAAAGACCACAAAGAAAATGAATAAGCATGTATGCATGCATATAGTATTGTATAGTTTTTATAATTTTACCCGTAACCATAAAGTTTAATTCGCTTAAAGAAAAACTGCATTTGAAGGAATGTGTTCAGATTATTATATAGAACATAGAAGGAATAATCTAATTAAGAGAAGATATTCTCTTTATTAGTATTACTTTTACCTCAAACTTGTTTATGCGTTGAACAATTTTTAGATGTGCTGTTAGATCTTAATTTACACCTTTTGTTATTTTGACTATAAATACATAAGAAAATCCTTTTTTTTGTTTTAAATTAATCATTCTTTGCATTACATTATATAATCTACTAAAATAATAAATGCAAGCACATATAGCGGCTAATCCAAAAGGGTAAAATAATTGGTCAGAAGACTCATCATAGATAATAAGATTACGTAAAAGTGATTTTATATTAAAAAGAAATTTAAGACGCGCTCCTTTTTTTTTGCTGAAACTTGTCCCCGGGATAAAAAAGTTTCTTTTGGAATATAATCCGTAACTAATAGCAACAATTTGTCTGGGGTCTATGAATAAAACCGCTCATTTTATAAAAAAAATGGATATTAAATCAGTGGTACGATTTGAAAACTACTACAAGTGTAAAATTTCTTATTAGCCCGTGGCTGTTCCGTTATGATGAAGAGGACTATGAGCAGCAAAATTAATATTTTGCGTTTATTATTGATCTATACAGCTAATCATCATTGTGAATAATGGCAATAAAATATGATAACACTTTTAATTTTAACTATTTTCTATAGACTATATAATAAACTCAGAAAGTTGTGATATGAAATGTGATAGATTACTCCTACTATCAAACGTGATTGATAAATGATTCGTAAAACAAACAAAACTTCTTTAAATATTTTAGTTTTGATCATTTCCACCCGAGGCTGACTGATGACAGTATAAACCAAACAATAAGCTCTTTACTTAAATAATAATCATTCAAATTGTAAACAGACAGAGAAATGAATAGAACATTTGATTGAATACTGTTCATCATAAATTTGGGAATACCTTTGGGGTAAATGCTTTCCGGAAGCGTAATCAATTTGCCCCAGTCGACTGGTTTAGGGAGGATAGTTACTTTTTTGAGGTGTTTGGGGCATTCAAATCAATTTTAGTAATTTCACTTACATATGTATTACGACTGATATTTAAAGTGAAAGATATTTGCTATTACCTTTTAAACAAACATAAATATGAAACGTGAAAAAGTCTTACAATAATACAAATTTAAATCACTTAACCATTTAACTTTACTGTTAAGATACAATGAGGTCATAGACGGTGAAGTTTGTTCGCCAAGTATATTCTTGCTTACATATATTGCCAGCTGAAATACAAGGCTATCATAGCTACACATTTACAAAAAGACTGTGGTAGTTAGCCAGCTGGGTTCAAAAAATCTACCGTCAACTAAACACAATATGTAGTCCCGGAATCGAACCGGGGATTCTGTTAAAAAGCTCAATAAGTTCAAGTTTGGTAAGGTTTAATGAAGCTCGATTGAACTAGAACAGTTTCTCCGTTTGGAATCCGCTATCGTATAATTACAGCAGACGTCTTCTTGTAAACCAGCATGCACAAGTTCAAATAAAACGTAGATCCAGCAATTATAGGAGTCCTATTAAGATAAGTACGCTGCCAGCATCGGAATACATAATTACGAAATAAATGTAATGCTGTATAATAGTATGTTCTTAGCGTTATTAAAAGTTTTCTTTTTTATTAAATGCTCGACAAAAATATTTTTTTGTTTTTGTTACTGACATATCTCTCTCTTCCGAATTATTTATCTCACTCGCTGACAAAAAAAAATACGTCATTTCCTACGGCTAATCATACTTGTTTTGTGTTGTGTAAAAAATCATGTATTTTTTTTCTATTATTTCCATTAAAGCATAAAGTAAAAAAGTAATTATCTAAATTACTAGTGCTCGCTATTTTTGAAACCATAATGTGACGTCATAGCATAAACTAAAATGTTCTTTGAGCTAAATTACTTACATTCAACTAAAATGTTTATCTGTATGTAATGTAGTAAAAAGATCACTTTGAAAATTGAGGGTTTAGAAATGTGTCTAGAAATCACAATCTTTTTCTAGATATATTTTTAAACTCTAAAATTATTTTGAAATAAGTGTCTTTCTGACTAAAAATAACTTCTTACTAAACTATAGTATTAGTAAATTTAGTTACTCTCATCCATTGCTCTTTTTGCATATAAAATATATTTTTAAAATGGACAGCTGTTATTCTATTAAAAAATTAATACGTTGTTTTAAAAGTTTACAAAGAATAATTAAGAGAAAAAAACTATAATAAAGTGTTTTAAGATAGTAATTTGATTAATCAAATAGTTTAGTACCAGCTAGTTTGCAAACATTTAGCTATTGTTCGCAACTCATCACTTTTTGTACAAGGAAAAAAACGTTTTAAACAAAGCCTCGGCAGTAAAATACTCGAAGTTTAACTGCCGTTCAAAATGTCTAATATAATTTTTTTCGCTTAAAAAATGATTTATATGGACTCCCGCTATTCTTGTTTACGAGGTTATCGCCGAACACAAAGCGAAAAGATCGGTATCAGGCACCGTAAGTGTGTTGCAGCATGATGCGAGGATTTTGACACCAAACAGCAGCGATAACATCTTAAAACACCTAATGTTTTAAACAAACTCTTTTATGTGAGCTAACTCAATTTCGTAATAATAAAAGAAATATGTTTGATCCATTGTTTGATTATCGAGATTGTTTCACAATGCGGGATCCTTTTTAAACAGGCCAAAATTTTTTAAGGTTATCAATAAAAACTTAATGGACGAAAATTATTTGCGAGGCTATAATCTAAAATAAATTATTACATATATCAAATATAAAGCTGTAAAATAGTAAAATTGTCGTCTTATTTTGTAAATCTTACCTCTTTCATATTAATTTATCGTTTTATAAAAATATGTTCTACTCCTCCCTGTCTAACGGAAGATCAATATCCATTTTACAAGTTATAAAACTTCCTTTAGTTATACTCGTTGTTTGAATTAAATAGCTACAATCTACGTATGATGTGCCGTTCGATTGTATAATTTTATTTTTCAATTTAATGTCTTCACGAAAAAAAATATTTCTGGGCTCTATCACAGACAGCATTTTAAATTGTACCTCAATTAAGTATCACTTAAAAAATAATGCTCTAAATAAAATATTACACACACATAAATATTAATTAAAACATTGTTATGTAACGGTGAGATTCAAAAGGTACAATATATTTTATATGCGTACTTAAATACTAAAAGAGTAATTAAAAGTTAAATACAGAGAATGGTTCCGACTGCCGCATAAAATATTAAATTGAGCATAGTAATGGAACTGCTTTGGCAAATGCTTTAAAATTGAAAATAACTTAGATTCACTGAGAACGTCAGGTTAATTTATTACCGTCTACTTATAGCTTATAAAAGTATGAATATAATAACAAGCCGCAATTAGTCATGCATGCTTTAAACAGGTCTATGTATTTTTATTTGGCACGCGTATGCAAATATTTTCGATAAACGGCCATCTCGCCGAACGTCTCACAGGTGTCCATGCCGGCTTAGACGAACAAGAAATAAAGATTAAAGAAATTCCTACAGAGTTTATATATAAGCTAGTTATTAGTTATAACTTACAGCGATTTTATTTACAACACGCTATAACTTGCACGATAATTTCTTTTGCGGCGAAGTGGAAAAGTAGCGCTTCGTGTGTTGTAAATATGGCGGGCTATTCTCTTATAATTATTCAGGTTATTTTTACGATTGTGTACAACGACAACAAAGATACACGCCTAATGGAAGCCAACGTACACTTTACGAGCCACCTTAGGAAGTTATGTAAGCGATAACGGCTTGCTATTATATAACCTTAAATGAAATTCAGTAACTAAATTATCATTCGTTTATTTTCGGCCTCCATAGATTATTTTCATTAACTGTGACGCAGACCGTGTTACCATAAATAATTCTAATCTTATAAAGAAACTTAGTTTTCTTATTGGAAACATATGTACGGAGCGTTCCACGTTTTTATTTTATTCGATATTAATTAATGGCCGTCGATTAAAACAAAAGGGAGATTTTATGGGCTTATTTACATAAACTATGTTCTCGTCCTTCTTCTTGTTTGAGTTAAACGTTTTCTTTAAAGATGTTTATGGTTTTAAACTCAGCATTCTACTGAACTACTATAACCACTACGTATTTTTCTAATGGTTAATACTCCTTAGTCTAGCAATAGTACGAAGCCGCAGCGTATAATTTTAAATTGCATTAAAATGCGGGCTCGGGCTAGTTCCTTTAAAGACTCCCTACCTGCATGCATTAGGATTCGCTCCTCACTTAGCGAGGCTTACCTACAGACCCGTTGCCCGTATTCCCATTTGAAACATAAAAAATAGACGCAGGATAATGTTAGGATCTAGCCTGGCATTAGTTTTACGGAAGATGTGGAGTTGGTAACTGCGATTATTTTTGAATATTTAAAATCATCGTTCACTGTTATGTTATTACATATACAATAAAATATTATTATACTGGCAACTCTAAAGCCTTTTCATTGAATTAAATTTTTATAAATTCCGGCCATCTTCAATCTTTTTGTTAGATTATTATTTATGTAAACTTGTATTATATTTAAGCAACAGTTACGTATACAAACTATTGTACTACAAACAAACTATTGCGTGATTTGTACGCGAGTTTGTTTCAATTATTTTCAGTAGATGATGCGACGCAATTCAAGAATAATTTTAAATTCAAGCAACTAATGACTAAGCAAGTAACTTGCCGTTTACACGATTAATGTGAATATTTTTGTTGAAATATGATAAAAACAAATTATTATTCATGCTGATGTAAAAATGGCTCTATTAAACTTTCTATCACAGCAGTGTGGTGTGATGGGTATGTCAGTGGTTAGTGTGGTCGGGAGTATGCAAAACTAAACCCGCCAGTAGCAGCTGACTCTGAGATAACTATTAGCCCAGGCGCCATATAAATGTAAATCGTTGCTCTTCCCTACGCCACACTGTAAAAAGTTCGGGCGATAATATTAAAATAGTGTAAGATTACCTTTTTATATTTTGTTTATCTCATCTTTGCATAACTATGTTACTCGTTAAAACAATAAATTTTAAAAGGGTTCGGGTAAGAAATCCTTTGATCTCAGAATTTTGTTTTTCTATTGCACTAAAATAATGATAATACTTTCTTTTTAACTATCCGACAGCAGACGAGTTTTTCTTGGTATCAGAAATTTGTTCGAAGCAAGAAGATTCTTGTTAGATTTAACACTACCCCGCTTGCATTAGCTATAACATAAAGCCTGAACGAATGTTTTCTTACCTAATTTTTCTACTTAATTGCACATAGAATATGTGCATGCAAAAATTATTCATTTTACAGGTTGTAAATAGTTTCTTTGTGTGATTAACGGCAAATTTAGTACCATGAAAAAAATGTTATTAACTGATTTTATTCGCAATAAATTATCGTAATGGCAACTTATTTTTTTATACCATATCCAAGTCGAACCCTAATACAAATAGTAACCCGCTTAAGGAGATGCACCTGCTAAAATACAATAATTATAACTACGCTAATCGCATTTATAACAAGTTTTCACATCGCCGTAGATATTTATTTAATACCAATTAAAACTAATCGGAATATATATAAAAAAATTAAAATGGTATGAGATAAAACAAAAATTGGTACAAATTTTAGGTTATATTTTTATATATGAAACAATTAAATCTGAGACAGTATATCCGCAAAAGCTTTCGACGACGTCCTTCACGAAGGCCGACAGAAGAGTGGGTGTGATTGACCTGTCAACCGTGCGGTGGACGCGCGTGCGACACACGCTGCGCCTGCGCGGCGTGCGCCACGTTAATTACTACGACCAGTATGGCGCCCTGTCAACATATACATTTTTTTTTTAATTTATGAATTGCACAAAAGCCTATCTCATTAAAATGTGATCTGTATTGAACTTTTTTAAAAAAAAACCAGCAAAAACCAACACGACCTTCAAGAAAATGCCAAGATTAATTCTTGTCAAGGCATTTTTATAACAGAGTCGCATCTCACCGCGGGTTCTCCGCATTACCGCCTTTTTCGGTATGATGCTTGCCGGTATTCGAGACGTTTTGTGTAAAATAAAAATCCTAGACCTGCCACCAAATTCCCAGTCCTTATATTGCAACAACAACATTTGCTATGCTATTGAAAAAAACCATCGACCGGTATCCAAGTCTCAATAAACTAGTTTACTGTTCTTATCGATTGGGTCCTTAGCGTTTTAAATATTTCAAATAGAAACAATTACAATGCATCGAGATTCTTGGAATTTGTCAATGAAAGGAATTCGAAACACAGTAAAGAATATTAGGAAAGCTTTAAAAACGTCTGTAGTTTGCAATACTTGATATGTTTTACATCAAAAACTTACAGTTTTAATTTCAGTTTTGTTGATAATTTTTTTCTCACGAATATTGCGATTGGTCATCGAACCCATCAATACGGTAGATCAAAAGGCTACCGCCTGCCTCTACGCCGCGTATCGTCCTCGAATCTTTGTCATTCGCGCTCGAGTTGTCGGCGAGACAAGGTTATAACACAGGCGCCGCCGCTGTTGGCAATTAATGTAACCAAAGATCATTAATAAACATCTTTATCACTTCATCGCCTCTGACAACGGTGTACTTAAACATTTAGAGACCTCTTTTCAACTTTTGAATATACAGTCACGCACTCCTTCCAACAGGATTCGTTATGAGCGCAGCTGAATTTTACTTCCATAATTTTTTTTTTAACTTCTGCCCGACATTTTACAGTAATAGCAAGGGATCATACATTCTCAATCCACGTGGTAATAAATATTATATGGTGAATGTTAATGATTATTCTTTGTTTTTACCTGAATTACTTCAATATTTGAAATTTACAATCAATATATTTTGTAGATTGGTATCTTATACATTTGGTATCTATTCTTAATGGTTATTTAATCATTGTCATAAGAATTACTGTATAATCATAATTATTAGTAAGGAGCATCAAAGGGCTTAAACTTAAAAATTCGATCTAATATCCAATTAATATAAAAGTCCTCTAAATCACCGTCCTAATAGTCTGTCGTTTATTAAATGACAGACTAATAACATGATGATTCAGATTGTGTGATGTACTAAAAAGAATGTGATTTTTATTTTGTTCTGTGATTGCTACGTCGTACAGTCCTTAGTTAAGGAGATCTTAATCGTTGAAGTTTTTCGAAAAGCCAATCAACTTGTTTTAAATATATTAAAACCTATATTAGAAACAACTTTCAACTGTCTTGTTTTTTAGGACGAGTCGACGGAGATCTAAAGGACCCGTGATGCATTAAAAGTTAAAAATCTCTAATAACTTCACTCCCGCAGGTAGGGTATGTACAGTCGTTAACAAGGATCAATACCTAGAGCAGCATTATTGCAGTGTGTTTATTTATAATACAAAACTCAGTGTGTAATTATAAAGGTCTAACACGTATAGAATGGAACTTGCAGTTGTATAGCACTACTATAGCATTAACCTGAAGCGATAGCAAGTCACGTTTTAAAACGGCTAAAAACTATGTTCTAATGACCGAGAGCATCATTTTAAAGGCCGTCCGACCAATTATGACCATTTAAAAGAACTGCCTGGCCGTATGACTCTACCGGTCTAGTCGTCGCGCCATCTACGGCAATCCGAAGATCGATCAACGCCGTGCGTTTGATATTGTCTTTCTCGGTAATTTAGACGACAATCGATACAAACGAATACTAATAAAAAAATAGCGACTGCCCTTGAAATGGTAACGGAGACATTCATCTAAATGTTTTTACATACACATATTAATTAAGATTAATCTCTCATAATCAACTTTGTCCTTGATAAATGTTAGTGCATATTTAATTTTTTCAATTTCGTATGTACCAACAACAATTGTAACAAAAATTCAATATGTATTTAATACTCTATAATGAAAAAAAAAAAACAATTGTACAATTAATTTAAATGAATATCTAAAGCAGTTAATGTAATATTAATAAAATCTATTCTCGTGGTAGGCTAGTATCGAATGTGTGTGTGATTAATTTATCAGTGGTTATAATCTGTTTCGTATATCTCATTATATCTGCCAATGTATCACGCGAAGCTCAAGCTCAAATGGAATTTCAAATCTTAACCACGCAATCGAATCCTTCTTAATATCGATTAAGAATCGTAATAGCTTTTAAAATTTCATAGTAAGAAAAATATACAATACAAAAACTTACTACATTATTACTTTTAAAACGGCCAATTAACAAATATTTATTTACTACACAATAAAGGGGCAACATAAAAATAAATATTTTTATAACTACATTGTTTGACAACGTATGTTTTGTTATTTGTCTATCATCTTCCTTTATTAATTTACCAAACCGAGTTGTGAAATAAATAAATTTTGTTGCTTTTTATTCAGTACATACTGTTTCAGTTATTATTCGATATGATTTTAAAGTGGTGTATTACAGGGAAATACATTCAGCTATTCTTTAGGTATCAGATACGCGAGAATCAGCAGACGTGAGGTACCTCATATCACGCTGTTTAGCCACGAGGCTGCCCCGAGCGGTAGCTCCTCCTTCCATTGTTTCAGACAATACGCTGTAACTCCTTACTAACGAGACCTAAGATTGGCCTAATGCAAACACTTACAGCGGGTCTATAATCATTAACATTTACTGTTACATAACTGATCACATTTGTAAATTTAATTACATCTAAATTATTGATGTACTTTGTTTGGCAAAACCAACATTTATTTACTAAACTTTTTGTTAAAAAATATCTTATGTAAGTTAAAAATTGATAAATAATGTATATTTTTGCTATAATTTTAGACACTACCATCTAACGATTACTGCTAAGAAGTAACCGTGATCATTACTGATTGGCGGCGGTAATGGTTTGTAACAATAGACACCTGATTTCAAAGTTTATAACTTAAACGCTCGCCTCTGCTATAACCCCGCAGCATTCTCACATTTGTAAAAACCATAATAAGCATTCGCATTTGGCATATTGTATTGACACTCGATAAATATTTGCGAGATTGCGTTCCGTCGAGATTGTGCGTCCGATCGCCTACATTTGTCCGGAGGGTATGACCGTAGCATTTCTCGTACTAAGAAGTCGGTTCCGTCGGACTGCTCCTACACTAGGCCCGATATATCACATTTCTCATGCATTGTTTATTGCTTACCTCAGTATTCTAAGTTAAAAATTAAATTAATTTAAGGACATTAAGGATACCTTGGCGGTTGTAGGGTGAAATAAAGTATTATCTTTATAATGCATGATAATGTAATACATAACTGATTATTTATTGCTCAGTTTTATAGAATAACCAGTATTTCACAGGTTTACTGTTAAAAATTATACTACCCCTTATGTTTAATAGTTTTCGCACCTAAATAAAGATTGATAACACCACCGGGTTTAAAATAACAAACGTAATCAAGTAATGCAATTTTTCTTGTGAAACGTAAAAATAAAGTAAAGACTTTTGAACGATAAGGCTAGATGGTAGATTTAGAAAACCATATTTGTAATTTACACATAAAAACAAATAATCCACAACACGTGTGCGCTTTAATATCGATGAGATTGTGAATGGATACACCTTCATTTTACTTTTTTAATAATTCATACAACTTTTTCTAATCAAAACCCTGGAATGTTAGCTACACGTGAACGCCTACCCTTAAAAAGCCTAATTTAATTTAACAGGTAGGCAGTGTTTCTTTAATCATAGGCTTACTTCTAAATTATATACCGCGTTAATAGCACCCGAGCAATCAGCAATATTTTGCTACTGATTTTTTGTTGCCTATAAAAAAATGTGCGCAAGAAATTGAGAACTGTTTTAATCAGTCCTGCTGTTGTATATAAGACAAATAACTAAAATTCATGTACATACAATTAAAGTACAATTATTTAATTTTTAAAAACTGCATTTGTTTATTTATCATATCATATTTTAAATATTTCCAATATACATCTTCATCATCGGTCGATAAACACCGATCGATCGCATCCAGCGGCTGCATACGACCTTTACCAAATGTAACATGAAATCATTTACAAAAGTCTACAAATTTTTGTAGGTTACAGATTAGAATGTAAGTATAACACAGATGGCAATTATCATTGAAAAATCTTCAGGCAAATTATATTGTTTGGCGGTAATCGAAGTATCACTTTTTACACAAATTACATGGCGCTATCCCTCTGGATCTTCTATAACATTGAAATGCTCATTAAAACGTAATGACTGCGCATAACGTGGATGTTATTATAAAACATGAGTATCGATCGTCCAGTGGTTTTGGCCGGGCACGTATAGTTTCTGATAGAACAAAACAAACTGGTGTTACCGCGCCTTCCGTTACGTCAGCACACGTCGGACAAATTACAGGGGCAGTAGAGAGCTTAGCACTCCTTAGGTGTCAAAATTGCCATAATTTTCACAGGCCTTGTGCACCACGCCCCACCCTTAAAACAAGCCGACTTTTTGCCCACTTCAAAAATTTCAAACTCAATTTTCTTAATGATTTGTGGCCGCAACCGATATTTCGAAATTGGTCGATCGAATATCAAACCTCCGCCAGTCGTGTGAAAATTATTTCGGATTTTGCCCGCCGCAACGGAACTTTCTTCTCCGAGGGTAGAATAGTTAGGTATGAACAAATATTCGCTGACTAAGGAGGTTATTCACAATGTAACTTATAAATAATGAATGTAATATTGAAGAAGATTTATACTTGTTAAACAAAAAGTAAAGTTAATATTATTTTATTCCAATTGCTTTGCTTTTAAAGATATTTTAAATAAATTTTAGGTAATCAATACAAGATTTTTATTTATTAAGAATCTAAATATAACTTATATTATTGAAATAATATGTTGACATAACACTTTTCCTCCACGCATTTAATACGAGTATATACAAAATACCTTTCACATTCTCAAGAATAATTCTAAATATTTATTACATTATCAAGCTCCACAAACTACTGTGATGGATGCATAATAATAATATTTATTATTGCAACTTGGTAGCTGTTTACAAATTGTTAATTTCACGCCGTTTTGTAAGCAAAGGAAGGCTTGGAGCATAAATCATGTTCAAACCAGGCGCTGTTGTTGTATGTTTCTAGACAAAATTAATGGCACGCTTTCAACGGTTAACCGAACGTGAAATTGGCCGTGTCTGAAGTGCTGCGGCGGGACAAGTGTAGTGCGGCGACAACTGGGCTTAACTGTCTGTTACCGTGAATTGTGCAAAAGGGGTCCTACCTGCGATCCTTACAGACGGCACCAAAATTACACACCCAACCGCAACGATGACGCAATAAAATTTAAACTAACTTGCGTTGGGAGGTGTACAGTATCGTCGTGCTACATTACACAATACTCACAATAGATTCCATCATTCTGAAGGGTCTTCGGAATATTTTTTTTTCATGTTTAATTTCGTTTCGCGTCGAAGTCAACAAGATGGACTTAAGGGTTCTCTCAGCAAACTGCTAAACAATTGTTGCGTTACGGTTAATAGGGTACGGTTAGTTTTTGTCCTAGTTTTTTTTTATATATTCCACTTTGAATTCACTTTTGAAATACTAGGTTTACGGTTTACCTAAAAGGATTTAAGATATTCCGATGATTGTTAAGCCGATTTAACCAGCCACACATTACCGAGTGCTTTATGTCGGCGAAATACTTTTACAATAAGTTTGTGCAAGCATTGCATGAGCAAACTTTACTTTAGATTTTTATTTAGCTGTAAATATTCTATACATTATGTTATATTTACGTGTAGATATCGGATATAATAACTAGAACAAAGTAACAAGTTTATATAATTGTATTCTCATTTTGCTTTCGGTGTTTATTATATGAAATTCCCATTGAACTCGAATGTTTGATTGTAAAACACCAACTAATTAACAAATAAAAGTAGCGTGAAATTAACATAAGTTTTTGCCTGTTTGCTAAAAATTCTATTTTAACGCCTATTGTGAAAAATTAATCACACAAAGAGAACCGTTGTTAGGGATGGGTTTCCACTATTTAACAGATAACAATTAAAAAAAATCGTTCTTCTTTTTTTTTCGTCCGTGCATTCTTCTCATAAATCATTCCGAATAATCGACGAACAGTATACAGATAATAAATTAGGAGTGTTTCCTTCCTGTTTCTTTTGTACAGCTACGGATATTTTGTGCCATTTCGCAAAACTTTTACGAATTAGTATAATGTTAAATTGTACAACTTTACAAATAATTATCGAGCTGGTTGACGCGAGCCATTCCTCTCAATAATGTCATGTTTACAATCACACACGCCCTCGTCCTTAAACGCAGCACTCGTGCCATTACAGAGATTTATGTCTCAGTATAATACAGATCGTAAATTCATATTCAAGTCGACTATTTCACACAATAATGCCCAATTCCCGGAGAAGGAAATAAATGGCGTACAAATTATTCGGAGAGCATTCGACCGGAAGCTCCCGTACATTTTTATAATAGGCTTTGAACGCATATCGGAATTTAAACAAATGTAGGAAACGATTTGGAGCGTCGCCTAAGCCGGTAAGTGTTGGAGCTTAAGGCGAAATCCTGTTTTTGTTTGTTTTCTTTTCTATAATTCTATTGTATTGCGGCTTCGGCAACGGTGCTATGTACAGAAACGGTTGATGTGACCGAATCATAAACTATACGTGCTAGGTTCGGTATGGATATGAATTTAAACTAACTGTATAATGACCCCAAATATTTTCACTTTAAAAGTTACTCAAATGTAGTTACTAGTAATCTTTTAAATTACCTTATTATCTACATTAAGCCTCATGTACGTTTGCTGGAGTTCATATTCTTATACGTTCACACGCCGGATATAAACATGTAAAGAAAGTGTATTAGTTTGGTTGTTTCTTTATTAAAATAGACAGAGTTTAAAAATTCTATTCAGAAACTTTGCAATTTAAATGTAAAAAGAATACGAAAAAAGTAATCTATGATAATATGATGGGCAACGGTTGCTATGGAACAAAAGACGTGTTAACTTAAAAGAATAAAATTATCACCTCGGGTTGCAGTAATTTCTTTCTCAGTCCCACGATTCACTTTTAAAAAAGTGGTCTCAAGGCAGATAAATTAAATCAAGAGATTACACCTAAAAGCATCGGCTCCTGTGGCTTGGTGAGGCGTCATAGTTATCGGAATTAATTCTATGAATGATTACTGTTGAAGCAAATAAAATGATAAGCGGACCCTTTCACATGAATTTATTATTTCTATTCTTTTTAGTTAACGATTCACAGGTTAGTTAGTGGTTTATGTTGTAAAATAGTTACGTTTGACGTGCAAGTTACGATTTTTTTTTATTATCTAAAGTGTCGGTGTTACTTTAGAAGTCACCGATAATAATGTTTCACGTTTATCTCTTTGTACGTCGTCTGGATTTTACATGAAGTGTTGATTTTATCATTAACATTTACTTAACGAAGGTAATCGTTCTTATCGGGCACATGTAAAGTAACATAGTCGACATTTTAATCAAACTGATTTAATTTAATTGGTGTCTTACAAGTGAGAATCTCATATTCAATTAAAACGACGAAAGTAATTGAAATAAACGATGAAGACAGGTCGATATTATCAGAATGCGTAACAGATTTTGCTAATAAGGCGACTCAATGTCTCGTATAACAAACAAGGTCCAAACATGAAAGGGTTAGCGATACTACTTAACGGGATTCCACGAAAGAATTACTTAAAATTTCTTTTCAATTGTTAGAAAATAACTCCGTTAAATCCAAATTTTTATTTCTGTATATGTATTTAGTTGAAACCGCATACATTGTCCATTAGGACAGCCTTTCCAAGCCACATCAAAGTACCGCCGACAATGCACCCGGATCTTGGCATTACTGAAGCAAAGACGCGTGCCTTTAATCTCTATTTATATAACGGACTAAACGAAACCTTACGAACACCTTACTGATTTTTTATTCTCACCTCTTCAGATCCGACGTCCCTATAAAACGATACACCGTTATTTTTTTGTTTGCCCTTTCATATAAGAACTGCATTGTAGTATGCCGTTATGACAAACAAAAACGTTCAAGTGTTACAGTTTTTTGACATAACTGTATCAGCTCCCTTCGGTTCCGAAATTTGGGCGTGATGAAGATTCGCTTCAAGGTGGAAGGAAGTAATACATTATTACTCGGCGTCGAACTTATGTTATTGAATTACTATTAAAACTGATTCGGTTTTGCTGTTTGCACTTTTGCATCTGCCGAGGACTGTATATTTTTTCATTGCAAAGAAATTTTGAAGATGTGGGCGCTTAATTACGGAGCACGTTTATAAAGATAATGTAATATAATCCTTATTGCGAACAATTGCGATACAGCAAGGTGATGCAGGGTCCTTAAATTTATCTCCGAAATGTGTTCGTAATGCGATCTTCTATTGATTTGAAAAGGTGACTCTGGGTGCATCATTTTGGCACGTTCCCGATAAATGATCTATTTCTACTGTCGACGGCAGCTTGGCCTGTTTTGGTTCACATCTTACCATAGCCTATCAATAATTATGTATAATAATTCGTACCGCAGATGTGAAGGGTTATTGTGATTATTGTTATGATTTCTATAGACACCGGTGCAAGGTGTGTTAGAGTATGAATAATGGCATGTGCCGCATAAACGTAGG
Organism: Byasa hedistus; assembly: GCA_029286795.1. NCBI lineage: Eukaryota > Metazoa > Arthropoda > Insecta > Lepidoptera > Papilionidae > Byasa > Byasa hedistus. The sequence goes on along the minus strand of JAGSMW010000015.1, from coordinate 7,253,920 downwards.
TACTTCGTAGTGATGACGTCGTTACTATTATTATTGTTATATAAAAACTGTATCTATGTAAAAATATGCCTTGTTTTTATTTAAAGTTGTTATTATGTATGTAATTTCATATTGGTTTGGCTTGTAATAAGCACAGTGCTATGAATCGGTACGTCGGCAAATCTCAAAGGGTTGTCGGACGCCGTTGACAGATGACGTATCCGTTGCACAATGCGACGAAATAAAGGGGTGGAGTGCATCGCAATGCAATTTATACGGGCACTTCACGGTCAAATTTTGCAACCCAACACTAAGCATACCCCTTCTCGATTTCAGCACGTGTGCTAGCTGTAATGCTATCTACTTTTACATTTCATTGTCAGTCATGATTGATTGATTATTTGGTTTAAAATTTACAACTTGAGAGAAGTATTGCCAGTCTCACGAAAATATGGAAGTAACAGTACGGTTCTTTGTAACACGCTTGTTGACGATTGTTCAACTCGCAACATTGATCAATAACACACAAAAAATTCTAATTATTGAACATCTTTTACTATTTCAGACACAATAAATGTATAAAGTTTTTTTATATGGACATAGAAAAGTTAGTAGCAAGTCTATACATTCAAAGTTGTCGTTTTCTACGAAAAGTAAAAGGTTTTCTGACTCCTTTATTACGCTTTAACAAACAAAGTTTTTGTAATTTTTTTATATTTAATTGACTAAATTAATTCGCGGAACGGTATATATATTATTAAGAGAAAATAGTGGTTTATTTCTGAATATTATTTAACTTAGCTTTTACCTACAACAATCCTAAATAAATATTGCAGTTTGCCCACTGGCGCCTGTTATTTGATAGTACTTTACTAACAATGGTCATTTTGGCAAACAGACGCGCGTGGGACAAATGTATTTTTTTCTCTTCATTTTGGCCATGCTTGCAGTAGTCTTTTCGGAATATAATCTAATATAATCATTTTTTTTAAAGAAATATACCCTTTTAGTAGCAAACACAGTTGAGATGGTTCACATATAAATTTCAAATTTAACATTGATTTTAATTCGGTTGTAGACTTAAGCTATATTATATTTATAAATGGTTATTATTTTGTATAATATCAGCATATAAACTAACGTCATAATACTTCAGTGTTTTGATGGCAAAGGTTAGCAAGTTAAAATTTCACTAAAACATTAACCTCCAATATACTATACAAATCACAGAAATAATTTAAGGATATATTTTTTGTACATAAACAAAACGTCTAAAGTCGTTTCAGGCATGAGCTTCTTCATTTTTAAAAATTAAATTAACCTTGGCAGTATCAGCAGTACAATCGGTAATGGAATTTTCGGTGAACATCTCGCCTATTTATTTTTTGATAAAAAATACAAAACGCTCAACAAAATGGTCACTAATTTTGGTATCTATGCGGCGGTAATTTACAACACGTAGCTAAGCTACATGCTTCATCCCCTTTTTAGTTATCTAAATGAATCCACGTTCACTAACCGAGAATACGTCACATACTTGAATCAAGATTGGAATTTTATTTCCGATGTTAAATTAAATTATCTTATATTATATAAAAGGTGTCTCGAGGAGCCGAATTCCGAAATGGTTATTGAGTTCGTACCATTCTGACACACTGTCGTATAATTTTATTGCTTAGTGCCTTTTTTTTTAGTTCTTAACTATGATTTCCACTTATGGTTAAAAGAGCAGATAGTTTGGATAGCAATAAGGCTTTTTCGAACCTTCATTGTAAATCTACAGCCGTAATAGTATTGGACAGAGTTTTCTGTGCTTTGTCGTCCATTGCCTTATTCATATATATATTGCCTTGTCATGCAAAATTTAAATCAAGTGTTAGCTCCATTGAAGACTAAAAGAACTGTAATACTTCTAATATTATAAATATAATAATATTTTACCAAGGTCCATATTTTACTGGAGTATGTTCATGAGAAAGTTGATTTTTGGGATAACAAAGTTAACAATGAATAATGGTAATACTAATTTTAAATATACAAAAAACTAAGTATGCTACATGCTATACTTTCATTTCATTAATACTTTTATTATTAATGAAGTTACAAAGCGGTGTATCGTAAGTATTCCCAATTTTGTGAATATCGGAAGAAGTCTTATCGGAATGCGTTGAATGCATATATTCAGGTACAAATTACTGAGACGGGTCTCGATCACTCGAGATGGTGGTCTCCGATAGGCCGACACCGTCACAATAAAGACATAATTTAGTCAGCGCCAAACAAAATGTATAACAGACGGAACTAGATGAACGATTCTGCCTCCGCGTTTTAATTAACGATAGCAACCGGCGATTGAAGTGTCCTGTCAACAAAAAAAAAAACAATTTGTGCCTTAGTTTTATTATTCGACGGACATGAGTTTGAATGTTTTTTTTTTTTTCAGTAAAGCATCTCAAGGACTAAACAATATTTTGTTGTTGAGTAAGGGTTGATGTTTGCTAAAGGGTTCATAAACCATTTAAAGGTTTTAATTTATCTATGTTTGCTTGTAAATGAATTTTTGGATTTTTTTTCTATTTTACGATCTTTCATAAATTGTCCAAGACTTTTGCAAGATCTTTGAATCAAAGCATATTTAATGGTATTACTTTTCATAGCATAAATGTGTACCATAATACAAACAGTTCTTCTTGACTTTTCTATTTAGGATCGATTAATATTCTTTACAATAATTTGCAAAAATGTATCTTTAAGCATATCTGGCGGCACACTCAAAAGATCTATACGTAGTGTTATCGTCATATAGAGCTAATGAAGCATCTCAACTTCCTGCCAAGATACATTGGCGCATTCGGTTCACTTCGTTGGCAATCCGGAAACGCTTTTGTTAAAACGATGCGCGATTTTAAAAGGGTTGTATCAGTTTAAAAATATAGCTGTAACTAATTTCACGCTTAGCACATCTTTTATTATCATTATAAATTTTTATGTGTGATTTCTGAATGTATAACTTGGCATTATAAGCTTGTCAATTGCACCCCATACTTTACTTAAAGTGACATATCGTTATTGATGGCTGTCGCTTTCTTTCTGTTACTTCAATATTGTCTATGTACTTCTAGATATTATTTTACAATTCCCAGATCCAATCATATAAATAATAAAGATAACAAGTAGACGATCAGACTGATGTGAATTTTATTTGTTCGTTTAACAATATGAATGCTTCTCCAATTAAATGTGATATACTTTTGATTCTTATTGATAACTCAATTTTGTTGCAGTGCTTCACCATGAGACTTTGTTAACGTAAAACTTTTCTAAAGAAAGAAGTAATGATAAAATCGTGTTCATATATTGTTTAGACAATCATTCGATTATGAAAATAACAGAGTTTACTAAAACATGATAATGTATTTTATTAGAGCACATTGAAATAAATTGTTTTCAAATTAAAAGTTTATCATCATTTATAGACCTAATTATAAAGATGTTCATTTAAAAGTGAAATTATAACATGATGTTAAAAAATTAAACGAAGCCTGCGTAATGAAATATTACTATTGTAAAGGATAAAAATTATTGCAGGTATTGAACTATAAAACAAACTGTTCCTGGCGGGATACTGCCCACCCATAGGTATGGAAATCTATTATTTAAACTAGTCTCTATTCCATTACAGGATAAATAGATCATTTATTATGTATAAGTAGGCATTTTTTGTACTTTTTTATTTTGAAGTTTATTTCCAAAAGCAGAGAAAAAGAGAATATTAGGAATCAAAATATATAACTCCGATTTTTCGTTTTAATTTAAAAAAGTAGTATTAAAAAACAGATAATGTACCTATGATATATATAAAAATTATTCTTTCCTTATAAACTAAAGTAGTTCTTTAATTACTAGGTCATAAAACATTATTGACTTTTAACCAGTTTTTTAATGTACTTAGCACTCGAAAATACGTAAGTCTATTTTTCAATAAAAGTATAAAAAACTTGTAGTAGCAAAAAGCTATATACTATTGTAATTGAATAAAAATAAATCAGGAAAGTCTTTTTAGGTTTTTTGTTGACATATCTAATAATTAAAAGGTAATAATCATTTAAAGGGTTGGTAATGAGGTAACCATTAGAAAGTGAAATTATAGTACCAAATTCAATATTCAACCGATACCTGTGAAGTGAATAACGAGCATTCTCGAGATTGAAACAACTTGCCTAATTTCGATGAAAATTATCACAGCTATTAAACCATAAAACGACTTTCTGACCTTATTCTTAGCGGGATACCGGCGACCGCCCATAGGTGTTGAAATGCGACGGTCAAAGTAAACGATTGTTAATAAAACAAATAAGAACATCACTTTTCGCAGCTTCTAACCTTAAACACGTATTAAAGAAAAACGTAATAAGAACATCTTTGAAATACCAATCGATATGAACAAGGCGAGGTTAGTCACAATCCTAAAAGTTAAAAAAACCTGATCAGTCTGTCTATCAAGACTGTAACAATTGGGAAGTAGAAAGGTTACTTTAAGATAACGATTCTTTGACACCCAGACATGATACAATGAAAAGAGAAAATTGATATTTCATTAACGTACCTAATTTTACTTCATTTGTAAATATAGTTGAAGATTGTTTAACTAAGTTGTGCTAATATTTAAAAAAACAATCTGACTTTACGAAAAATATATTAAAAAGAATATTATTTTCTCACCCATTATTATGGTTTGGTTTATTGATTAGCAATCGCAAACCTTAACACAGTTATAATAAACAAACAAATCCCTCGCAGCAAATGGAAAGGAAGCAATCTCGCAAGGACAGCTCTTGTAAATCTATCTTTGATAGCAATCTTGATGTAACGACGTATGGAGAACGGTATAACCTCCGGTCCATGTCTGATATAAGAAAATATATCTAGATGAAATCAACTATAACATTAAAATCAAAACAATGTATATATTTGCTTATCAAAGATCTAACCCGATTGTTTCGATTGACAAAATCGAAATGCAGATATAAATCTATGTCGAATTTAAATATATAATTCCTAGCACAAGTCTGAAGATTGAAAGTTGATTTCTGATCCATTTTTGTGTGCTGTCTTAAGTCACAGAAGTTAGGTTTTTAAGTTTTTTGAAATCTTCTTACAATTATAACTATCATCTAAAGTGGCCATGTAATACGTTTAATTTAGCTGAATACCTAACCAATATTATTGATAACTTATGTTTATTAACTTTATTTATAAAATCTCTCTTTCTAAATTTAACTGCTATAACAAATCTTGTTACATAAAATTGCGCCAAAACTGTAGCAGTACAAAGTATAAGTTTGTGTAAAATATTGTTTACAGTACTACTTAACCTATATTTTTTTATTTGGGTTCGCTCTCAGTTTAAAAGCATTGATGGTTTACTTTGTCTAAACCGGAGATTCACAAACCACCATTTTTTGTAGAGATCAAGAGATATCGTAAAGATTTAGTGGCTTCTATCGAATATATTTTGAATAATTACAGTTAATCTAATTTTGCTTTAAACAACCCGGGACAGGAATTTATCATAGTTAAAACCACATAAATTTATAGACCGCACGGGGCTTCCAATTGTAACGGATAAAATTTATTGCGGTCTAAAACAAACAAGGGCAACGCCCCACTGAGACGCCATGAATGTTACGAAGTATAAAATGCAAATTTGAAACACATTTACTCATAGAAAGTGATGAACAGTCCCATGAACCACATACGCAATAATCAAAATTATGAACAAATTAAACTGATAGATTCATTCATCAATTTAAAAGTAAACCTACATATACCTACATAGTTTATGAACTTCCTAGTAACCCAGCTATATTGCAAATCTACCGTCATAACACCATTGCCGTGTTCCGGCTGTCAACGTAGATAGAGCTAGAGTAGTCCGAGCGAACAAACTTTACATTTCCGGTCTCGTTGTTACTTTACACTATAATAAATTGCCGTAAAATGGGTAATAAAAAGAAATCTAATTTTAGTTATAAATGTTAGAAGTAAGTTTAAGTTAAATTTATATTAACAAATATCGGTTCGGTTTTATAATGGCACGTGTAGAGCAAACAATAAAACGTTGCCCGTCATAATATTGTAAAAGAAGCACATTTTTGGCACCTACGCTAACGACCGATCCTGTTGATTTGGCAGATGTTATTTTTGGTCATTAGAGAGAAAAAATCAATTAATGCCCTCCGTTTGTGTATAAAATTGATTACCAGGGCTTCTGAAGTCCGGCCGCGGCGGAGCAGCCGTGTGAACTCTGAAAATTACAATTGCGCACTGTCTAATCTAAAGTATTCACTTTCTCTGTCTAACGAACACGTAAACGGTGCAAACGGGAAAGAGACAGCTGTTAGGAAGTAAATGGCGCCTCATTCCTACGTGACTACATTTTGATTGATGAACAGAGAAAACGCCTCAAGTGAGTTAATCACGCCCAAATTTAATTTAGAAGGAATATGAAAATACGAAGGCTATTCATTACGTTTTATTTGTTTTTAAGATACCTTCTGTTTTTCATCTAACCTGTAATGCATTGGATATAAAGGTTAATTTATCAGTTAATTTTCATCTTGACGACAACATCTTTTAAACATTACTAATAAAAACTTTCAGTATTATAGTAACTTAATAATGGAATATTATATTAAATTTTGGCTAAAACTTTTTAAATGTCATAAAATAGTTAGTTTTCGGTTAATTTACTAGAGTCTTAAAAAAGAAAGGATTTATTCTAATCTATTGAATATCCAGTCAACTATTAACAACACGTAATTGCGAGTGCTAAACACTTTGTGGAAAACTGAAATTAGGGTAAACGTTCGCTATTAGATCCACTTAACGCTTAAGCAATTCGTATCCATAAACATAATACACTTAATAGTCGAGATTGTTAACTGTTATATTTGTACAAAGAACATAGGAAGGAATTGAGTAGCGAATTTATTCTATTAGTAGTCTACTATGTCTTTAAGGCCAGTTAACCTATTAAAAAAGTATAGTTACAAATGAATAACATATTTATAAGTTTTAAAAGACGCTACTTTTTTCTTTTGTCGTTAAAAATTAAATAATTATTCTACTGGAGGCAGCTCTCAGTTATCATAGATAATCTAGACATCAAGCAGCGTCTATATAGTAGAGTGCAAAAATTACTGTATTCAAGTTCCAAATTCGTTGTAGCTAGTGAAATTACTGGAGTCGACTGGTACAAAAAATGATTCTTATGGTCGGCCGTATCACTCACCACAAGATGAACGTTTTCCACGTCACGTCGCCTAATTGAACAAGAGAAATAAAAGCTTATAAACATTATACTTTAGTTTAAAAAATTCTATTAATTTACTACTCCACTGGTAACCCTATTCAAAATTAGGGTGATCACTCATTATTAAAAGATTACGCATAAATAAATAGATAATAAAGTAAATTGAAAACATTCCATATAATTACGGCGGCGAAGTGGCTGTAATGACAAAGGACTTCCTTTGAGGTTCAAACAAAGAAAAAAAGTAACAAGTCTTGTTTTTCTTGTCTGTATTAGTGTAACGTATAAAATAACTGACGGTATATATTAATTAATTTAAAAACATTTTAATATGTTTATGTTATATATAATATCTTTTTTAAATGGTTACATTAAAATAGGTCATTTATAATTTGTAAAATTGTAACTATCAAAATTCATTATTCTTGCTTACAAATAATAGGTTATATAACATCGAAATTTTTCGGTAAATGTATATGAAAATGATACTGATATTATTGTCGCGTCATCCTTATAAATCGGTCAAGGTACCGGCGGTATCAACAGTTCACGTCACCCGAAATAGTCAGTAATTGATCATTGATAGGTAGTTGCCACTTTGCGTACGTGCATGCAGGAACGGGCAGATGTATTCAACTTGTTATCTGGCCTGCGTGGGTGGACGGCACGCGCCTGTGTTGCCAATGAACTGCTCTCAATGCTATCCGTTGTTGGACACCCCTGCATAGAGATTAGTGGGACACGATTGGCACTCTTCACTTCCTTATTTACTTTTCTGTTGTAAAGAAGCGTACGGTCAGCAAAAATGTTCCCGTTAGGTTATTATGCTTCAATTAAATTGTTGAATAACTTAAAATTATCCGAAACAATCTTAAGTTTTGATATGCAAGTGTCAGTATGAACAATTAAAAAAAAAACTGGAGTGGCTATATTACCTTATAACACGGAGGTTTTTAGTTTGTTTCTCATATTTCGAATCTTCCGCCATAACAGCACTGCATTGTCCTGACTGTTAACATATGCGATCCAAAGTATTTTAGGAAATTTAGGTCAAGTGTTAGCTCATTTTAAATAAAATAAATAAGTTATAAATACTTATGCTCAATGACACAAGTTGTGCTTTCCCAGAGAAATATAATGGGCACCGCTTAATGGCCCCAGTAATATTGTCAAATCTGACAAAGTTAATCTGACAATCGACGGTTGTAGCGGACATCGCATCGCTTCGGCATCGATACGACTCTGGATCGAAACGTCCAATAAATTTTGTCTTATCATGAAAAATTAACAGTTAATACCGACCGGAAAATCAAGTTATCAGTTCTCAATTAGAATTTGGTGATTTCGTTGGCAATCGAATTTTTCATGATTATTTATTGTGAATATCATTTGTGCTTACTCAGACAGAAATTATGCGAGAATTTATAATGCATTAAATTCTAAATCTCTGTCTTATAATGATGAATCTTTCCAGGTAAGGGAAGACCGCCGGCCGAGAACCAACCCTTACGATCTCAAGAAAATCTCTTTAATTAGTATTAATTACATTTGTTTTTCTCTTATACAGCAACATATTTTTGCTATTGACAAATATTTTACTTATTAAAACTATTATTTAAATTAAAAAGATCCATTTGAATAGTTACTTTAGCTGCTTAATTTATTAATTCGTATTCTTAACTGAATAATGAACTGAAGATCTATAAAACAATAAAAATCACTTATTTCATACATCTACCGCATCCGAGCCCGAGGCGAGCATGTCCTGTATTTAATTTTACCAGTTCGAGACCTTTTACCTTGCGCGTGTCATGCGCCGTATTCATAGTGAGGAAACATATTGAATAAAAATACAAGAATTCATTAATCCATTCCTAAATGATCTACTATCCTTTGACTAATAAATATGCACTTTGTATTACACGTTTTATAACTTTTACATAGTTTAATTGAAGTAAGTATTATTAATTAAATAATATCTACTCATATTCCACCATGATCTAATACTTCAACTAGTACAATTTCTCAATGTGATGAGCGCCTTTGGTGTTGGGTAGTAGTCCCAATTTGGCGCATTTGATTCTGTACAGTATGAAACTTCGGCTATGAATTTGGCCATGTAACATCCGTTTAGTATAGACAATTTGCTCGTCTGATAATAATTAATAAGCGTACGATACCGACTCGTGACCACCGAAGGGTTTCGTGACCGCGGCCTCTCTGACCCGCTACAGATTGAGATATCAAATTCGCATTTCAATCCCACGGTGATCACACCCTTGTTTATGGTTATCATTAAGCCGACTTCTGCCTTTAAGGCAGCGAACAAAAAGATAAGAGCACAATTAATTAGACACTAACAACAAGGCAATTTTTTCGATTTAAAATTATTTCGTATACATATGATAAAATTAATCGAACATAATTTTGAAGACAATCTTCAAAAAAAAATGTCCGAACTGTGCAACTTCTTGGGCGAGTGGACTTCAAGTCAAAACATTAGCATATTTTTGATTTTATCAGGCGATGGACATCTTCAGAGAACCTGTACTTGTACATTGCTAACGTTGCGGGCTTGGGCATAAATTTTATGTAAATGAAAAAAAATTACTCAACAAATTGTCTCTCATTTGTCTTTTTATGTAATTTATTGCGCTGCGCATCGGCCAAGTCCGATGTTAATTCTATTTACACTTTCTCAGCAACATTTTCTTATCGCGAATCTACGTAATGGTAAGTGCGGCTAAACCGCTAATTGTTTTTGTTTGAATCGTACAAATTGCCGTATCCGTTGCGTGAAGCGCGCGGAGAGCGGGTTTCATCGATTCAGATTGCTCTGATTTATATTTCATGGCTTCTAAACGATTTATTGCTCACCAAAGGATCGGTAAAGTCGCATTCGGATATTTATATTAAATAATTATACTATTTTTTATTTGCAAAAACGCAAATTATCTGTCTAAACAAAATCATAAGTTTTTGATTATATCTATTATACTGTACGTGTAAAATAGTTTTGTTTCGGTCACACACACATAGTTTCGATAGTTTTATATATTTAATAAAATAAGCATAATTATTTATGCAATATCATAATTTTTTTTAAGAACAGCAATTATAATTAACAAAATAAAAATAGCGTTCTGTAATGAAACCATTCCTCATCATACAATATTTCTTGAATACAATTTTTTTAACAATTTCAATAGTTATTTCCCACTTTTATTATTTAATGGGATACCACTTTGTCTACTAAATGAACTACTGACATAATATTTAACTATATAAAATTTCCGAACACGTTTTCGAAATCAAGTAATCTATTGCAGAACTTAATAACGGCAACGTATTGGAAGTCAGTTGTATTGTAAAGATAACGCTTTGTTTATATTAGCCCGGAGCCGGGATTGAGCCGTTCTACAAGACTTATCTAGATAAAGAATATTGTTCCCGCCTTTCGATAGAGCCTTATGGCATTGTTTCACAGTGAGGTAGTGCACAAAACGTTTACGAATGTTTTGAAACAAAGGAAGCTTAAAATTCACCATTTGTGGATTTTTATTGCGTGTCCTTAACACGATTTCTGTGTTGAATAAAATATGTATCAATCAATCAAAATGCAAACAAAAGGGAAACCTTGGAGGCGTCACCTGCATTTATTGAAACAGAAACATTCGTAGGATTTAAACACAACAACGAAAATCATGCATTCATATATGTTTCGTATCGCAATGAATAAGTATGTTTATTTGTATTTTCGATGCGTTTTACTAATATTAAAGTAAATTTAGTTAATAGCTTTAAACAGCATCAAAATGTAAAACTGATCATAAAATTAAATTAACATAGTATTAGTATTGTCTTCGGAATTAATTTCAAGGTCAAATGAATAGTAAATAAACATTTTATTCCATACTTTTCCAAGACTGACACATTGCACAAAATCTTGACTTGATTCCAATAAAGTGAATTAAACAATTTCACAAAATCGTAATACATATAATATCTAAAGTCTTTACGAAAAACAATATAATAGAAATGTAAAGAGCGAGATAGGTGAAGAAGAAACAATAAAGGGACTGGTAAAGAAAAATAAAATAATACATTAATACAATCAGTAGTTACGGGCATGTTCAGTTGTGTCTGCGTTTAACTGCAATAGTTCCCGATCGGTATCAAATGTAGTACCTCACCTTTAACTACTCCACAGGGAACTATGGACTAGATCATATTAAGTAAATATGACCCTTAAAACAATGCTGGAAGATTTCGTTTAAACATGTTCGTCATTTATGAACGCATTAATACCTTTGTTTCTGTACATGTTGAAACTTTTGTCGTCTTATCTCATTTGGATCTGCCGCACAGTTTTACGGTAATCGTATCACGTATGTTTAAAACGATTAAATTGTTTATGTTTATTAAATCTTTTGATTCAACAAAAAAAAAACTGTGATTTTTATTAACATAATAAAAATATTAATCAGACACAAAATGTAGGCATGTTAATGTGATATAAAAAGTATAGTACTTGAACGTATGTTTGTTTGATGAACTCGTTCATCTTGTTCCGATTACACGGTACAATTGAAGCAAAAATAATTATCTGTAGATAAAAATTTAACGTTAAGTATCGCCTCCGCCCAGAGGCAGCTGTGTCCTCATCCAGGGTACACTAAGCCTCTATTATGGTTCCCTCTCGCATAAACACGAGCTCCAACCATAAAAGTGGTCGGACGCGACGCTCGTCAATTTATACTTGAAATTAACCTGTCGCATGCACTTAAGGTATGCAAGTGGACCTCTCACAAACGAATCGGTGCAATTTTCAGATACCGGGAGGCCCCATTTTAATGTTTTAATTGTACGGAAGAAAACCGTTTCATGTTTATTTGCGTTTTGTAATCACATGTCATAACTCATACAGGTTTAAATATTATAGAACATACAGAAAAACGGTCCTAGTGTATTCATCTCCCAACAATTTACTAAACGATATAATAAATTTAGCTATTAATAGATTCAAATATATTATAAAACAAATACTTATAATACTAAACAATTGATCGTTTATATGTTTTATAAAAGACAATAATGTGAATACTTTAAACCTTAACAAAATAATAAGGTGAGGCAATGAATTGTGCTTTTAAAAATATATACCCTACTTAGTATTATATAACACAAGGGTCAATAGGCGAGAGAAACTCTTTGAGTTTCCTCAGTGATACATTTGTTACGCGGTTGTTCGATTCCTGGGCCACTTATTGTGGAGTTTGAGTTCGGATTCTCATGTAAATCTACTGCTTTAAGTGCTGTTAAAGCAGTAGATTTACATGAGAATGTTGTCAGTTAACATGTGAAATTGTGGACAAATGTTAACCCATTATAGATGAAAAAAAACATCATTCAAAGGTATGTATTATCATTAACATTCCACGTTGTTCGCAGTTATGAAACTGCCAATATCCTCTTCACTGTGTCATAAAGTTTACGAAAACCTTTTGACAGTTTTATAATCGGTGGCCAAATTTCGCTTAATCAATGTGTATCGACACAAATACATAATTAATTTACCATATATTACGACTAAAATCATGACCGGGGGTGTCCAACGAAGGGAACTGTACAAAGTACTAAGGCAGATGGACTGTGACACCTGCCCTTGGGCAATTTACATCTCTTTCTTTACACGTAACTTTGTATTAGCTTCTCTTTCGTGTAGCTACTTTTATAAATGGTAAATAGCTTCATACATAATAAATAGGTATATCATTAAATTTTATGAATTTATCGAAAGGACTACCGATTAAATCATTACTAAATGAATTTTAAAGAACTACTTCCTATCTTAAACCTGTATAACAAAGGCTTAAGTAAAACTACGTATGTATATTTATAAAAATATAAATAAATAATCTTTTAATTTTACGTATGTTAATGAAGCGTTTTAAAGTTATCTCGCAGTTGCAAGTAATACTCACGTATACTCGTAAATAAAACGAGTTGGTAATCTAAATTTTAAAATATTGTAACATATTGATTGGTACAAGAGATTAAGGCATTTTGCTATCAAACGAAGCCAGTCTGTCTGCTCGCTCCGATGGATTCCGTTACACGCTTAATACTAATGCATTCTATTTTAATTACCGAATGCTAAAGCGTTGGACATAAATTTTACGACAAACCTGGTTCACGTACATCACGTAACAAATTTTATTTTATTATCATACTAATTATACCTTTACCATAATTTAAATGGTAATTCGAAATCTGGGAAAACGGCCCTACATTTACCGCGAACGCGGATGTCGAAGAGTAGCCAAAATTAATTCGTGACAGAATTCATCTGAAACCATCTTTGCAAGGACCAAGGATTAACGCTACAGACATGGACGATAAGTGTTTAAATGTTATATATGTTTATTTATCTGAAACTGTTTTTAGAGCATTTACTGGTAGTAGGTCTCTATTACCATGGATCACCTACGTCTGTACGTACCATTGTTTGCGTTCCCCCTCCAAACAGTTGTGCGCAAAAATTACTATGTTTCCGATAGTGAAATCACTGAGGTAAAAAGATTTAAAATGTTGTGTCTTAAAACGACAAACACAATATGGTATTTATTATATATTAACCAGTATTATAGGTAGACCTGTATAACTCGTCTCTTCGTGGAATATAAAAACAAGAACACAATTGTTGTACTTTAATTAGCTAAGGATATAAAGCTTTATACGTCCTAAAAAGGAATATAATAGCGACACGTCGAACCTAACCTAACGATTGTAATTAAACATTTATTCCAAAATAAAAAAATAACACGACTCCGCAGTTTCTTGTTCCGTCTCCACGGTTTTCAGTGAGCGGCCAACGCGGGCAGGTGCTGCCCGGCGCACACTTCTTTCATTAAAATTAATACCAATGTCGCGTGTGCACATTCTTACTCGATAACGCCTCACTGTAATTAAGGCACGGTTTAAAACGAGCAAACCCGTCTGACGGTCGGACGGGCCGCCGGTCGCGCGCCCGCCACGCGCCGCACTTACACAAACATTTAACGAGAATTATGCATCAGCCTCGTTTCATCCATATCATATCAGATTATATGACACAAAATATCGACTTTGTTTATTGCCAATCAACGTAAGAAATTTATTTACGTCCGACCACGTATCTCCGGATCTCCTTTAAAGTGGTAACCATGCCGTCATCGCATCAATAAAACCTAAAAAAAAATGTTGCTGAATTAAAAACTCGAACAATACTAATTATCTATTTAAGCTATCTTACCGTTGTAGCTAACGAGGTGTTGTAAAACTATAAACGAATAAATCGATTCTTGTTTGTTTGCGAGCGGCTGGAAATCTCTCGTAAAGACTTATTTATTGACTTAACGACGTATGACACTATTGTGAGAGCCTTTGTGAGTTATAATACAGTAAATACGACACGTTTCCTCATTATAATAGTACATAGCAGCCGACATTCTGAATTTAATGAAGTGACTACATTCGATAGAGTATAAATAACTTCAACTCTCAAACTTGACATCAACTTGAATGATGGTAACTTTCAATTGAACCTGTTAATTTATAATGAACTCATTATCCGATAAGAGTAATAAAAAAAGTATGTTTTGGGTTTTTTAAACAACAAAGAATCAGATTCAGTTTGTGAATAAAATCGATTATCATAACAACAAAAAAAACGTAACTCAATATTCTTTAGAAAACTTACTTGCTGCTCCCCCACTCCCCTATATAGTAATTTAGACAAATAGCTAAATTTCAATTAATACAAAAATATAACAGTTGATTGATTTTTTTGTACCGATTCTAAATACCACTGTACTTTAGAAAAGTATGTGTACAAGACTGAAAACAGTTTGTGGAACACGTCTTGCTTTTAAATAGGAAGTATTGAATTTTAAATGTATGAACAAATTAAAAAAGAAAAACCACCTCTCACTAGGGAGGTGGTACTCATAATTAGGTAATTTGTTCTGAAAAGTATTTCTAACATAAACTTGTGTATAAACTATCCGACTGACAGTATTCGTAAAACACAAGTTTAGTCCACACAATATTGCGGTTGATATCTAAAAATTCAAATGTCGATCCGACGAGGCACTCGATTGATTTTGTATACTAAATTTTGTATCCACGTAATAAATCTCGAACAGGATCAGCGTCGGAGTGTCGGCAGGACTCACACGAGTCCACGTCCAAATGTCCGGAGGAGGTTCTCAACTTTGGTGTGAGAACTATAAGTCGAAATGTCCGAACAGATCCTACGAATCGATAGTCTGAAACTTTACACGCTTACAAGACAAGAGATTCGAATTTTGTTTATTTTGGTGTAAAAAAAGACGTGAAATTTCATCAAGTCTTTAGATTGTGGTCTCTTTGTTCGTGTAAGTCGAATATCTGAATTTATATTAGATCAATAGCAAACCGCAACTCATTTAATCGTCTCCAACGATTTTTGATAGTTAACTCTTTGTGTCGAGATGAAGCTTAGGTGAAACGTGGAACATTCTTTCTATTAATGTTTAAACATCACCCTTTGACGTCGCGATGAATAGGAGTCACTCAACAAATCGTTAATCAATCGTTATTGGATACGAATCAGGTAGTTGTATTGTGTGACCGGTGTCGGCAACCTTTAACATCAGTGATTTATGAGCTGATGTAATTTTTAAATATGAAATTAATGAGGGGGGTTGAAATTTCAATACGTTACGAAACTAGTAGTAAACGAGCTACTGTCATGCAACACTGGTGTAACGAAGTATTTGTTAAGGTTATACTTATTCTTATCATACTTAAGAAAGATGTAAGTAAAGCATATCATGCAGCACGTGTACATATAAATAAATATGAAATTTGTTGTATCGTCAAAAACAAAATATGTATATAAAATCAGCATGTAACTGACAAATTACAAAATTCTCTCCCACACCAGTGATGCATAAACAATAATAGACACAGATGACACTATTCCCATAATCACCACCGAACTCACCCCGAATCCCACGTCGCAACGCATCTCTCATTTGTAACGTAATTGTTTTATTTAATGCAGATAATTGTTCAAATAACGAGTGAACGTCGCACAACTTCCGGTATGAAATAACTCGTTACAACATGTCACCGCTAACGTCTGTCACAACTTTGCAACGTCGTCCTGTTTCATATTTTATCAAAGCAATGGAAAATAAAATAAAAATTCGGTTTTATACAAACTTACATCAATAACGAAAAATCTACATTTTACCTGCATATTCTTAATTTTTAATTTATTAATATTATTTAAACAAAAAAGGATTAACTATGAGGTAAACGATAAAAAAATTTCGTAATCATTCAGAATTTTTACAATATAAATGACGTATGCTCGAATTAAAACAATGATTAAGATCTTCAAGCAAAAAATTAACTACTAAATAGTGAGGAATTACTAAAAACTTACAATCTTGTTAAAAAAAAACAATTTTAATAAAGTGTACTTACTTCAAAGCCGTACTGTATTACAAAATATATAAATACTGTTTCGTCAATAATTTTGTTTTTATTGCGTCCGTATATTTCCGTTTAAATCGTTAGCACGGGTATTAAGTAAAACAAGAAAGATACATCGAGCGAGTTAAGAGACAAGGAATTTGTTTGCGATTTTTATTTTAAAACATTGAACAGATGTGTTTGAATGTGTTTCGTTAATTTTGTTTAAAAAAAACAACTTTTATACGTATCAGTTGATATTTGTATGTGTTATACATTGTAAGGATAACGGGAACCCGATGCGGTGGACATTAGGTAGCCGGTTTACAGTCTGATAACGTTAACTTATCTCAATTGCTCTACGGGAGGCGAAATAACGAACGTTTGTTATGACACAGAAATTATTTCATCATCACACCCTTTCGATGATGGAATTGTGAGCAATCAACTTCACATTCAAAACACCCGTTAAATGATTAATATTATAATTTTCATGTTTGGTTATTTTGAAATATGGATTAAAAATATGTAACTGCCATCGTGGCCTGATTACATATTTTAATGCCACAGTTCCTTTCTGAATTTGCTTCTTATGGAATTTGATTATATTTGAAGATTGTTCCAACCTTTTGCAAATACATCGCACAAAGAACTGCGAAACATTAAATAAGAAAAATGTGATTATATTCGAATAAATTTATGTAAAGGATTATGTACCCGTTTTATATTTTAAACAAAGAAAGGAATTTTTCGATTATTACAGAAATATCCTTGTCTAGATAAAAACCCTGACCTATAACATTGTAATTATATACAGCACAATTTTTGTGTAACGTATCAAGTGAAGGATATAAACAAACAAAAACTTAATGATGTTAACTTAAATGAAATAACTAATTAATGGATACCTGTCTTATTTCGTTCATTGATAATCACCATATCAATTAATATAAAATTTGTAAATGGGTAAATTGTATATATAATATTCACTATTACTTTATGATCTATGTACTGGTTATTGCAAAAAAAAAATCTATTATATTTTACAATGTTAAGATTTTTTTAAACATTTCGCACGACTGTTCAAGTTTTAGAAATATTTATACAGGGACGTTACTTTCAATACGTAATAAATACGACTTGATTCTTTCCAAAACATTTCGAATAATGTATAAGTATTAATTCAGCGTAAGAATATTCTTTATATGTAATTTTATGTCATCTCACTAATAAACTATGTGATATATTATGAAATGTCCAAGTTATCATTATTAACATGTTGAAAATATCTCAAAGGAGCATCGCTTAATAATCGCTATTGTACTGGTGAAAATAAAATGAACCTGTTAAAACACGTGGGTGGTAACTAAGCGGTGCATCCTTAACAATACAATGACAATTTGTAATGGTCTTATTAGATTTGAGTACCGTGAATAATGTAATTTGTATTGGCCTAATCAAGCTTTAGTGGATGAAATATGTTTTATCATTATTCATAACACAAATAACCTGTTGAGTAATTTTATTATTGAGTAAAGAGGTTTCAGGTCGGCTAGGCTTTTAACACGAAGGTCCATGGTTCAATTTCGGAGCAACATGTTGTGGAGTTTGATGGGTCATATGAAAAATATCCGCTAACCGCTTTCTTTATAAGTCGGTGAACTCTGGTTCTATTCCGGTGCAACTTTTAATGGAGTTTCATCCAGCTAACTACAATCGAATTTATAAAGCTATTTACAGACCCAATTTGCTGTTAAAATTTAATATCATTGTCATATGTAACGAATATTCACAAATTTATAAAATCCAAAAGTCAATTGTTTTAATTCACTGGTTTCCTGAAAACTTGCTTTAGGTTTACTTTACGTTTTTTTTTTGTATATAACGCATTATATATAAAAAAAAATATTGAAATTCTTTTTTTAATATACCCTCAACCATGGTCAGTGGTAATTTTGCATAATTTATCATACAACACGCATCTTTTATGTAACTATATTAAAAAAGGGTGAGCGCCCTTCCTCTTTTCGTATGATCTAATACCCTTACTCATTTTACCCTCGTGGAACAATGAGTCGATCCATTGATTACATACAATAATTTCAACAGCAAAAAATCAGTTATTTACGGAACCCATTAGCAGTTCCCTGCAGGTCATATCCGGTATAAAATCACAGGGTTTAACCCCTCAAGATGACTTGGACTATAACTTGTTATCGTTACCAATTTTACTATAATATTTGATAGCAATAATCTATTTATGTGTACATGGTTGTGTGAGCGAGGTGTGAGCTCTGTGACTGGTGACGTGTGAATGTGAGAGGTATGGCAGATTTAATATATATTTGAATTGATTGTTTCTAATAATACTTTACAGATATTAGAAACATCCATTCAGAATAATAGAATTTAATCCGTCATACTTCTCATATTCACACGTCACCAGTCACAGAGCTCACACCTCGCACACAGCCTAAACATGAATGTCGCGAGACTTACACTCATCCGTCCTTTATAGCGAAACGATGTTATGTCATACCCTCCCTTTTTTCATTTTAGTCTTTTAAAAAGTCGTTTACCTACTATTTTACTAACAAAATGTTTGTAACCACAATTATTTTTCCTCAATATCTAACACAGATAAATTACAACCCTTCAATATTTGCTAAATATGACGTTTAGATTTATAAAGCTGCGCTTAGTATACCAATAAACACAGGGGTAACAAGACTTATGTTTCAGAGCAAAGTAGTGTTGTGCAAACATCTTAACTAGCACCTCATTGTTAAGGCAAGTGTAATATCAACCATCAGGTAAACGTGTTGCTCGTCTCTTCACTTTGTCGGGGACATATTATTAGTTGTAATAAAAAATATATAAACGTAGTGCCCTGGTAATTTTTAAATGGCGTTTCACATACGATCATGGTGTATGGTTACACCACATAATATTACAGTTGGCAAACTAATTATGTAACTATTCGTTTGCCCTCGCAGTCCACCTGCTGACAAATGCCTCAGCTGACCGTTACCATCCTTAATTAATGAAATCAAATTTTTGACAGTCGCCTACTTAATTCATCTAATGGTATATAATATCTGAGATTAACAAGAATTTTAATTCATTGATACCTAATCATTAGTTTCTATGTAAATTGGCTTTCTTGTCGGAGAACTACAAAATAATATTTATGACAGTTAGTCA
The DNA here is from genome assembly GCA_029286795.1 of Byasa hedistus. NCBI lineage: Eukaryota > Metazoa > Arthropoda > Insecta > Lepidoptera > Papilionidae > Byasa > Byasa hedistus. Next base: position 7,233,918 of record JAGSMW010000015.1, on the reverse strand, counting down.
TAAATTTACGCGAGGTGTTACCAGTGTTTTTTCATTATCTTACTTTCAAGCAATCGAACCAATTTTAATCTGTTTTTTGTATGCATTGTGATCAAATCAAGATTGTTTTTTTACACTGAAAAGATAGTTTAATCGGTGTTATTGGTTGTTAACAACCCTATTTTTTTTTTTTTTTTATTAACTAAGCGAAACAAAACTAAGCAAAACTCTCACCCAACGGTAAGTACTTTTACTCTACTGCCGCTATTGTTTGTTAACAGAAATCCGGCAACACAGTCAAACAACTAGTAAGATTATAGATTATACATGCTTATTTTTGATTACAGGTTAGTTTTGATAATTTTGTTCATTTCTTTTATATTCCTGATAACCGGGATTGTATAATATAGATTTTAATATTTTATCACTCACCCATTGTGCAACATCGAACATGATTTAGTAAACCTCGTATGTATTTCGTATACACATGTGTAAGCCCTTAAATAATTAAGCACCTACAGAATTCCGTTACGCCCAATAATATACTTATCGGAATGATTCAATGCCCAATCCCGTTACTAAGTGCCCACTAATGAAAACAACTACCGTTTGAAACACCATTTCATTTAAATTAGTTGAGCTTAACGAATTGCATGAGAGATATTAAATTAGTGCAATCATATCGACGGAAGCCGCTCCAAACGTTTCATCAAACGGCTGACGTGTAAAACGGAACGGTTATCGTGGAAGTGCTTCTAATACTTCACAGCCATAACCTATTCGCCACGGTTCTAATTGAAAAAGTTTAAGAAAATCGTTCTCTAATTCCTAAATGGCCATTTCAGTAGCAACAACAACACCTTTTCCATAACTCTCAAACATTTTAAGCCAAAACATTTTCTCACATATATTACCATTCGGAAACTTTTAATTGACCAATTGCTACATAAAATATGCTCGACAGCGCGAGATGTTCTGGCGGAGAGTGTCTTTACGGAAATTAAAAAGTTTTAAAAAAATAATGCAAAGTCGTAATCAATGCAGTTTATTGGAGTTTTATACGAAATGTAGTGTGATAATATAAATTTGAAAACCGTTGGTTTAGGAATGCCGCCGACACGACTTCTCGGTTTCGTTTAATATTTTATATCAGGTTCAAACATATTAATAGCCTCCTTTTACCATTTTGTAAACATTTTTTAGTTTATGCATCATATTATAATATTTATAAACATTGAATTTCACTACATTAAATAAGATGACAGACTTCATATTAATCTAATAATTTAGTCATTATACATTTTAAATACTTAAACGGATCTTGATAAATATCATTAAACAATAAAACAGAAAATCACTTGAAAACTATGATATCATAACTTGAATTTACTTCATAAATTTTTGTAAAGATGCTATTCTAAAAACTTTGTTTATATGTTCAGTGGTCAGCAGAAAAAAGTGGGCACGCGTTAGCCTTAATCTCCCCGCGTCCCTCTGCACTCCCCTAACTACCACACCAGGTACGGACCCGTACGTACAAAGGGGAAGGGATGATGGAAAATAATAGGGGAAGAGAATTTTAAAATTTATATTTTTTGCAGCCGGCGCAGGTGATATAACGCGTGCGCGTGCGCCGCCGACTCATTTGTGCGTGAAGCTCCGCTGCCGCCACTCGCTCTCGCCTGCAATCTAAAGCTCACGTGAAGCCTCCCTTTATCGCGTCAGTGCTTTTCCGCCCACTGAGCGGACCGGTTGTGCGCTCATCGATCGCTGGCCATCGCGAAGTAAACACGTAAAATGCTACAAGAAATTCAACTCGTTCAAGGGCAAACCAATTACGTCGTAGTATCATCGGGATACCCATCGGCGACAGTGACGAAAACATCATCAGAGAAACGGATTATACCTATAGCTCCGGCACCGGAAAAAAATTACGTCACTCACGATACACCGCCGAACCTGCAGTACAGGAAAAAAGTGCACTTTAGGACGAATCCTTACACAGGACCGCAAGCCGCTTCGATCGCGAGACGTAACGCTCGGGAACGAAATCGTGTTAAACAAGTTAATGACGGCTTCAATGCTCTGCGACGTCACCTCCCTGCATCCGTTGTCGCCGCGCTGTCGGGCGGCGCCAGGCGGGGCTCGGGGAAGAAACTAAGTAAAGTAGATACATTAAGAATGGTAGTCGAATACATAAGATATCTCCAACAACTTTTAGACGAAAGCGATGCTGCCTTAGGTATAACACGGGATCAGGAAAACAGAGAAAACATTCCAACTAGCAATAATCAAGCAACCACAACATTGGATATGGACGATGGGTTTTTCTACGGAAACGATTCACCGTGTTCGGAAAAGGCCGATTCCCCTGCACCTTCAGAGTGTTCTTCGGGAGTGTCGTCTGCGTATTCAGCTGTAGATCGATACGAAGTAGCAACACAACAGCAACTCGGACCTATGGATGAGGACGAATTGCTAGACGTCATATCCTGGTGGCAACAAAAGTAGCGAAAATGTAAGTTATAATTAACAGTTCACTACTTTAATTATATTCTGCCAATGTAATAACTGTTTTTGTTGCGAATTGTTTTTAAATAATTTATTGATTATTGCCTTCAATAAAAAAGATGTTAACGTTATTTTTCTTTGCTCACAGGTAACCGATGTTCGGAATCAAGTTTGGACGAATCCCTCCGAAGTAATGTGCATTAATTTAATTTTGCCGCATTATTTGTGAAGACGAAAAGACTCGTTAATATATCTAGTCATACCATAGTGCCTTAAAGTTTAGTTAGTTTTTTGTAAACTTTTAACTAACTAAACACGTCGTCGATAAGTTTACAAGACTTCAGTGTGCAACTCTACAGAAACGTTTTCGTAGTGCATCGTTACCCATCGTTGTAAAGGCTTGTAATTTCTTTTAATTACCTTGCCATTGTAAATACTACTAGTATTACTTATTAAGTACATTAAATTATTTATTATAACCATTTTTGTTTCCCTAACCCGAAATGAAAACTGCTGACGATTTTCCCATTTTAATCAGGTATAAACTGTGTTTAATTAAACTAAAACAACTGATTGTTTTAAATATAATCTCAGTAAAAACTAATTGTTGTTTAATTTATATTTTATTTAGTTTATGATCATTTTAAATATTTAAATAGGATAAAGTTAGATATTCCCATTACATATTATAATATAAACCAAAAAGATATTGTTACATTTCTTATAACAAAATATTTAAAACAAAACTAGTTACACAAACATCTATTAATTTAAACCAGAGCATTAGTCAGCTCCACTTCAGCTTAAAACCTAGTTTGATTCTTTGTATCTAGTTCAATTGTAGTAAAACCAAAAATTTAAACTATTTCTTTATAATATTTAATTAGTTTCATAATTTCACAATAAACGATTCAAGTCCAACCTTCTTAATACTAAGTCGCTAAATATTTGTTTCTTTTTTTAGAATAGTTATAATAACATATAAGAGGGGCTGCTGGCTTGATCAAATCAGAAATGAACATATTACCGTAGCGCAAATGATTGCTAAACTTGTGTAATAAATAATACACTGACCGACGAAGCAGTAAGATCTTTGAGTAACCACCGTATACCAGTAGACGCAGTGTTGGTGGGCTCCTCACAACGTGGATCGACGATCTGGAGAAGGTTGCATAGGACCGATCGCTGTGGAGATACATTGGGGAGGCCTTTGATCTACAGGGACGCGTTCTGTCTAATTATCTAGTTTATGTCTGTGCCACTGCATTCTGGTTTGTATATATACGAGTACATACACAAATCTTAAAGGAACTATGTTTTGTTTTATACCAATAATTGTAATAACTAGTGTCACTGAAACTGAACACAAAAATTTTTGCACAAGGAAGATCTACCACGAGTTGCCGTTTACTACTAAAAAGTATTTTTTAGTAAACTTATAAAATCGGTCTCTGAAAACGAAGATGGTACTAGTTACATTACACTGGTGATTTACTTTTAACTCTTATCGGAAGCTTTCGAAATTACTAACATTACTGATGATAATGATGAGTGTCCATATTTTTGAGAATTGATTATAATTATCTTTGACAACATAAATATAATTCTTCATCTGCAATGATTGAATACAAGTTTTATTATATGCCAAGTTTATAGTAAGACTATCATATATACTACCAGCACAAACACTATACGCAGCAAATATCTGCTTACTATATACTAGTATATTTAATATATTATAAATATTCTTGTGAGAAATAAAGATTCTATAACCTCAATATAAAAAGATCATAAGCTCCTTTTCTCAAGGTACTGACGAGTTTATAACGACAAAATTGCGCCCAAGTAATGATCATTATTCATTAACAGTAAAAAAACTAATTACCTTAATAAAACAATATTTTTATCATATCAAAACATCATAAAATAAGAAAAAAATTAGTGCCACAGTAAAATTTTTAGAAGCTGCATCTTATCGAATATCTTTATTACCCCTATAGCGGGATTTAGCAACATTAGAAACTGAGTGAGGTTGAAAAAAAATACCTCACACGAGACCAATCAACTATTATTATACGTCACTTGGATGAGGGCAGATTCTATTAATTTATATCCAATGTGGGTGGGTAAACTGACATTATTTTTTTAGTTGTCACATAACGTTAGTTTATTGTAACAAATTACTGTAATTTGTTATTATTGATGTCTTCTTAATTTATATTCAACCCTTATACAATTTTGAAGTTATATTTTAGATACTTTTTTAAACATCAATCATAAATATAGTAAACGTCATTTAAATTATCCGGAATGTCCTCAGTATTATTAACTAAGCTCCGACAATATTAGTTATCTTTTGTAAAAAAATCCACTGCGCAGTTTATATAAAACTTATTTAATATAAAATTAATATTTAATCTATTATATGTAATATAGTTTTTGCATATTATATAACATGTATTAGCAAATGGAAAAGTTTTTTTTGCGGCAAATGAGCAAGGTTATACGGCCCATAAATAATGTAGCTGTCATTAAAAGCCTAGCACCTAAAACACAGTAACGACTGGACTTTAAAGTGTTACTGCTAAAATAGCTGTTGTGGCATCCACACAGACATCTTTTGGTCAATTATATCTTTGTATTAATGATAGTATACAAATCATAAATTTTCAAATTTGGCAAGGGGTGTAAGGTTCATTTAACCATGTAGTCTCCTAATACAGAATGTATAGAAACAAATTTTAATCCACTTACATTTTAATACTAACTGTTTAAAATTTGTTTAGAATTTTAAAAATAACCAGTTCTGTTCTAACTTCTGGCAAAGTATTCTTGGTATTTTGGTTGTAATATTTAAAAGCATCATAATGCATTTCTTATGTTAGGGAGGTTTTAATTAAACATAAATAGAAATTATTATAAGTTCAACAGCAAAGAACACATTAATGAGTTTCAATAAGAAATTTCATATTTAAATTAGGACCTTTTTTTAAAAAAATACTTATTAGAAAAAAGCTTTTGACTTTTTAATTTATACCCCTACGTAAATTATGTTTGATTCGATTGTAAAATCTTCTGACAAATTCATTTCTTACTTATCATACGTGTGACCCGACTATTCTTATAAAAAGGTTATTGTTTTGATAAAAAATGACACGCCACAAAGGTATCTGATAATAAACGTGGGCGGAGTAACAACAAAAGAGAAATTGGTTAGCACCATACAAACACAATACGGGTTGAAGTTTTGATTCGGGTGTAAAATTAAGTTTTCTAACACCGGCGTCCTTTTGTCTTCTAGTTTCTTCGAGTTTTTTTTTTTTTAGATGGCACTTCCTCGACACAATAATTTCATTTACGATTGTTTGTTCAACAAACGTGAAGTCGTTGGAAATTAATATTTTGTAAACATTTTTTTTGTTAATAACACGACCGAATTCTTAACTTGTGTTTAACTGAATAACGCCGTCTTATTAAAGCGACCCGAATTAAATGATTCCGAGTAAAAAAAGATAGAGGGGTAGATTGGGGAATTTATATTTTTTTTTTCATATTATGTGTTGATGGATCACAAATCATAGGTGATTATTTGATTTTAATCAAGGAGTGTATGCGAGTGAGTGCGTGTATCGACGTAACTTCCTGCGCTCTCAGTTTCTTTGAGCTTGCTTTTAGGGTTTTTATCGCGCTAATGATGTTTTACGATGTAGCCCCACTCCGTGTTATCACTTGCTGTCGCCTACGGTAGCTAGTACGATTTTATTATCTCAGTGTTAAGGTTGTAAAATAAATCTTATTTTGTAACCGGTTAAGGTTTATATTTGTGTAACCATACGTTTATAGATAAACAGCAGTAGCGATTTCCTTTCGGCCTTCCCTTTGTCGCCTCTCATATCTGAAAAGTAAATTAATTGACGGATTGCGGTGGCCAACCGTAATGATTATTCTTCTTTTTGTGCGACAACCAACCTCTTTTGTCAAAATAGTTATCGGTAGCCGTAAAAGCGATACATCTTAATTTGATGACTTCTTTTAACGATAAATAATGAAGCGGAATAAATCTAGGAAGCTTATTTCAAAGCGGCTTTCTCTTATGGATTGTACAATTATCGTAAATTATTTTGATGTCTTTGAAAAAAAAACGCAATTGTCAATAAAACCATTCATTTTATCACTTTGATATCTCAGGGATAAGATATCTTCTAAAGACTTTTATTTTGATGGGGTTTTAATAAAATATGATGAGCCATAAAAATCGGGTTGCGGGTAAGTAGTAAAATTCCAATTGAATATTTCGGTCATGGAGAACAAAGGCCGGCAACACGGCTGTCGGCCGCATTAACGCCCTACTACAATAAATCCAGGAGGTCCGTCGCCAAAGGGCTAATTACTCTGAATATCGGTTGATATACTGTCTACTTAGGAGCCGTGATGTATGGCCGCACTCAAAGGAACGGACGCCGCACGCCCGCGGCTCAAACGCGATGCCACGATTATAAATAAGCGTATTTAGACTTAGGCCTTAGGTTAAGTAAAGACGTAACTCGATTAACCGTAGTTAATATTAACTGGGTTAAATTGCATATTGAACTTAACCGAGTGATACAAATACAAAAGAAATTTGAAGTCTAAGACGCTACGTACCTGTACATGTAAATATACGAGTTCCATTTGTACATAAAGTTACAGACACAATAAAACAGATAATAGGAATATGTAACACGAATCACACAGCGAAGTGTTAAAGCAGAAAAAGGGTTACCAGTTTAAAAAAAAATTACATTATTGAATTTGTTACTCTGCAGAGGGTCCATTTCTGTATATTGTATCAATATTTCTAAACAAATTCATAATAAACGTGAAGAATTAGAGTCGATGTTTATCTGCGTTATGTGGTAAGCAGAAGCACAACTATTTAAACGTATCTCAATAGAAAACTATCAGTGCGAGTGAACGTAATCTGTTTTCTAACTGCAGCACAATGGCTGCGTGATAAGATCAAAATTCGGGCTTCACCAGACAAATTGTTGTCATTCAATATGGGCGAAAATCAATGAGCATGTTTAAACAACATGTCAAACTAAAATTTGACTGCATTGTGCAGGAAACTTAACGACGAATAACATGAAGCAATAGGAAGCGGATAGGTAATACGTTGTAACAAACACTGCAATCACACCGTGCTTTAAGCGTATAGTTTTGTATGAAGTATTCGTAATAAAAATTTATTATTATGTTAATCTTATAATCTCTCATATGATGAAACTGAAGGACTGATTAGTAAGACGGGTACCCAGCGAACACACAATACGCACTCGCCCACCTACATACAAATACACTTAAGAACGATGCAAATATAAATAAAAAAAAATCTTTTGTTGTACGAGTACTATATATATATGTACATATGCATATATATACACATGTCAGGATCCTGAGATACAAGCTGTGCTTAGTTCAGGACCCAAAGGATATCATGTACTATAATTTTAAGGGAGTGTGTATAATAAATAAATAAAATAAAAAAAAAAAATTTACTTGTTTTTATCACTTACCTATAACCAAGGTAAGAAAAACCTTCACGCGGTGACTACCTACTTTACATTACTCAAACATTTACGACGACGTAAATCACGACTGTGTGAACCAACAAACGTAATATATTAATATAAAAACCTTTTTTTATATTTGGAAATAATCAAGGGAAATATTTGTGGAACTTAATACACTTTCCTGTTTAATATATTTCATTAATCAAAATTTAAACAACTTATCAATGAATTTTAATATCAAACATTTATTACTTATAACAAAACGGTAATGTTCTTATAAAAAATACCAGTTTATATATCTATTTATTGTCTGTAGTTGAAAACGATTCAGAATATAGGAATAATAAGAAAAGTTGAAGATTTTATCTGAAAATCTTTTTTAATTCAACGTATCTTTGGTGCACATCTGCATTCTGCTTACTTTGTCGTATACGTAATCCATTAAAATAAATAAGCGAACGCACTCCGGCAGATGTCAAAGGATTGCGGGTAGGCAAGGTGTCCGTCGGTCTCAGGTGCCAACATCTAATGGCACAAGCCACAGAGTTGTCGCAGAAGTACACTAACGTTAGAAACTGTTTGAGTAATCGACTCGTTCGAATACATCAACAAACGAACAGCTATACTAATTACATTTCAAAGTTCTAAGCTAAAAAGCGTGTTCGTTTACATACTTTAAGAAATGATCATCGCCCGCATTAATAAAAGTGATGTAAAATGGTAACCAGATAATACGAAGACCTTAAAACCAACTAGGTATTGAAAATAAGGAGGTATTTTTTAATAAGTTGTATAACAAAATTTGATTAGTTTAAATATTATACATTTACAAAAATTAACACTGTTTTATTTGTCTGTACTAACATTGTTTTAATAACACACAGTTTATTACGCTTTTTTATTCATTTCCTTATGTTTTTCTTTATGCTTAGTATGACATCATCATGATCAGCTGATAGACGTCCAATGCCGAAAGCGCAAAATTATATTACCTTGATAACACTCAACAGTTTTGTGTTTATATTATTTAAAATACAACTTCACTAATAATCAAAGATATGAAAAGTTGGCAGGAAAAAATATGTTAATATTACAGTGGTTGAAAAATACGCAATAACGATAACAGATGCAACTACAAAATGTGTGCAAATAATAGTGCTCGTGCCATTGCACAACAAATAGTGCCGACTCAAGGTGCGTTAAAAGGGACTTGTGTCTTCGAACATCAGTCGGCTGCTAGACGGTCACTTTGACAGCGACGGTATACTCAAAAACTTTCCTTGTTACCCTTTCCTCGGATGTAGCACAGCACATACATAATAGTACATTTGCACAATATTCAATCATTTCCAATACAGCCAGGTGTCGTTTAGTTGTTACTTTAAATCGGTTAAGAAACGGTTACTATTTTTGTGTTTGACGAAATTTGTATAAGCAAAGATTAAATTTCGGTGTTTATACATTCAAAACAACTAAAAACACAAGTTTTTTGCCTAATTTTAATAAAGGATGTATTAGTTACTGCTCGCAGGAAAAGCTGCTGTTGTTTTCATTTAGTTGTTCCTTCTAATCTTTTACGATAGATCATTAAATAAATTGCCGTTGGGATATATAAACAGGAAAAAAATTGTTTGTAGTACTTAAATTAACAAATCGCATGAACTCTGTCAATTATTAATCTTATATACATCCAATAAAATTAGAATAAGAAGTAACCAGTTTAAATAATTCACGTTTGTAAGTGTAAAGTCTAATTAAGGCATGGGAATATATTTTAAAGATAATTCCACGCGACTTACCGCTGCGTATTTACAACATTTACGATGCCAGTAAATCAATATCTCAAAGAATTAACATCTTACTCTATTAATATATCATCATTTGAATGACAATCGCATGGACGTAAAGTAAACACTTCGGCCGCGGTCCGAATATTTTACGCCCAACGTTTACATCGGTGTTAACGAGGGTTGCCCCTATAAAACCTTTGTGAAAGATTATAAATCTTCAACGTTGCAGTTAGATGGAGACATTTTAATATAAAAATATCTTTTTATACTTCAACTTTCGAGTTCCACTTCGACTAGACGGATATAGACACTGTTACAGGGGTCGGCAATCTTTTTAGGCCGTGGGTCAAAATCAACCAAAAAGTGACGTTTTCTGATAGCTCTTTAGTCTGAGACCTCATACGTAGCTACCACCACAGCTTCTATTTCTGGCACCTAACAACAGTTTACAAACGTTACTACTGTATCTCGCTTTAGATAGCGCTGTAGCTTAAGTTACTGGGGTAATGAGACTTAACATCTTGTGTCGCAAGGACAATGGGATAATTTAGTGCACTATTTATCATTCTAACTAGTAGTATTATTTAGTATTCTACATTAGTATGAGCATGTATATCGCTTTCAACTGGGTCTGATATGTCTGTCTCGCCCGTCTCATCGCTTAGTGGAATAAAAAAAGATTAAACTACAGATGCTTTAGTTGTAAATTTTCTATAGTGGGTATCAAATATTTCACTAAAGGACCTACGGATCGTTGATGTCCGACCCCTGCTTTGAGGCACATACGCCGCTTTATTAAACTAACCAAAAGTATTTGTATGTCATGTCAACAATAACAGAAACGATTTTGCTTCGCTAAAACAAAATAAATCCCTCGATAGCTCTTTTCTAGTTTTTGTTTAAAGTATTTTAAAAAGTTATTAAATAATATACGTACTAAAATTAACTTTATTAGGTTCTGTTAGTTACAAAAACTTTAATTCACACCTTCGCGCTCTCCTCTGAGAAGAAATGACATGAAACTTACAAGCTCTGTCTTTATTTTTTAATCATACTGACAATTGTATAACAGTAGGGATTACTCGATTTTAAAAACACAAGTTATTGTTAAAAATAATAATCAATACCATTTCCTTAATAAATATATACTTTAATGCATCTAATGTTTAAAAAAAAATTATGTTATGTGAACTTAAGTTTTCTCTAATAATAGATAATTTTCTAGCCAATGCAATCGCATAGTAAATATATCTACATAATATGTTGTAGCTAAGAAAGGGTTCAGTTGGAATTATTGGTTAAGTAAATCCTGCTTAACTTACGCCTCCTTATTAAAACTGATGTGCGTAAATGCGATGGATTCCGGCGGGAGGTGGTGAAGTGTTTTTTGCTCCGCTCCCTTGCGAATCGGTGTCTTTATCTCTTGCGGTTAACAATCTAATGAATTTTCAATGTAACATTTGAATCTATGCACCATTAAGATATCCTCTCCAAGTTTTTTCTTTGTTACGGTTCCAACCGTTGCAAAAATTGTTAGAGATTTTTTCTGGAACCCTGCTTTATCCTATCTATGATTTTTCGTCAAATACATAGTAAAAAATTAAGTACATTCGAAAATTTTCAAATTAATATGAAAATTATTTATTTTCAATTTAGTTTAAATTAACGAAGACAAACAAAAACGTCTAGCTTATCAAGCATTTTAAACTTTGAAAGTGTTTAAAGATAAATCTAATAAAAAAATAAAGATCTCTTTACTAATGATTTCTAAGTGTTAAAAATTGTGATAATGTATAAATTCATATCTCTCTTTGTTAAAGTGGTCGATAACGTCTGTAAGAAAGAAAAGTTCTTTTTTTTAATTAACACATTAAAGCGAAGATATCTTAATCTCCGTGGCGCCAATTCTTGAAAGAGCTTACCCTTTGATAACAGTCGAGACGTCTTTATCGAATGTAGCCGTAGGGCATTCCTATAGAACGGGATACTTTATGCAAAAAATCTATTGGCTGTACCTCTAATTAATGGTTTTGAAAATATATATAAGCTTTAGACCACCCTGCTTTAAAACAATTTTTTGCGACAGTCGAAAAACCTATACAATCAAAACTTCTAAGCAATAATTTAAAAATGAATACGTTTACTAGTAAAACTAATGTTTGTATTCTAAATACCTTCCTTTTTTTAAATGGCTCCTCAAAATGTGCTAGGTTTTATAAATAAATTATTTATGCTATACGACATTATTTTTTTTTTATTTTGGTAAATTTTGTCTACAACAATATTTTTACGTTTGTGTATAACTTTCCTTATTTTTGTGAGTCGATGTTATTTAGAATTTATTTATTTATTATGGTCTGTCTACGAAAATACATGTCTACATAATACTTTTTGTAATACTTGTCTGTGTACGTACTTTGTGTATAAACATTAGTAAACTCAGGCAACAAACGACATGTACTTTCAATTACAGACAAATACCACATAACAAGTACGGGTGCATAAACAGTATTTAGACGGATAGAAAACTAAATTTAAATAAAAAAACAACATAAAATCGTATATATCTTTACCGCAGTATTTAATTTTAATCGGAACGCGACATCATCCTTGATTATGAAAACAAAATTTTTCATGCAACCTCCTGCCACCCATACCTTTACCAGTATATGCTTTATATTAAATGTATATCCTAAGTAGCAAGGCAAATCCATCGACAAGACTTAACACCTGGAGAATATTTGAAAAAAAAATTTGAATACTGTATGTTTTTATCAAAACTTTATAAATATTTAATATATTTATAACAGAAGAGGTTTTAGTAAATTATCACTATTTATAAGAAGTATTTAAGTATTCATGTTATATTTTTCAATCCATCATCTTTTATCAATTCTCTTCAATTTGTTTTACGACCATATCCAAAATTTCGCGCATACTATTTCACATTTCACCAGTCTCTCTGGCCTCTAAGTGCAATATGTGGACGAACATAACAAACGTGGGAAGCCGTCTCTCACGGCGGATATCGCCATAAGGTCCGTTTATAAATCAAACAACAACAGCGAAAGATTTATGCCACTTAAAGTGGTAATTATGTGCGTCCGAAATACGTTGGGAGCTATCTGTAGGTATACTTTATGTGATAAATCACTTACGAGTACCTAAAGGAACAATGAGGCTGCCAGCGCAGTGTTGTAATAAAATATAACTGACTGTACAGGCACCAAGTATTTAAAATATTAAGAGTGCTATAAACAATTTATTAATCGATGTACTCCATTCGTTATTAAACTATTTAACTTTTTATGAAATGTGACTATGATTCGACGGCTTACATTAAAATCATCCTTTCTCCTTTTTTTATGCTATTAAACAAGACGAGCATTCACCTGTTAATAAGTGACACGCCTGCCCATAAGAATGAGCCGCTTGTAAGGATGTTCACACAGAAACATACCGCGGTAGTCGTTTAGTAAAGTAACATATTGAACCTCATTATCCAGCTAATTTATCTAGCTCTAAACTAAAGCACAGTAATTTTTCCACATTACCTAGACGATCTTCGGAAACGGAAAACTGGCTCCAGTAAACTACTAAGCATTATATCTTTTGTATTTCAAACAGTTTCGTTACAGAAGAAACATTCAACGATGTAAATAATCTATGTCGGCGCAAAACTAAAATACAATACAACTCTCAATTTAATTTTTAAGCTGTCTTAACAAAAGGTCATATTGTTATTATATAACTGTAATCATGGAACTGATTCTTGCACGTTGCAAATATTATATATACTTCAAATTGAACTTTTATGTATCATGCGAAATCTTTATTTATTTAACAAGTTCTTAAAAAACTGTATTTAAAAATCCAAGTAATCTAGTAGCTTTTGCGATATTTTATATAATGCAATTTTTGCATAAATTCTACACTAAAAATTACTTGTTATGTCATAATAGTTTTTATGTAATGTAATTAATAAATGTAATTAAAAAGTAAATAAGTAAAGTAAAAAATAAATGTAATTAATAACTTGATTGCAACTATTGTGCGATTTTCGATATTGCTAATCATTCGCAAGGTATAATAATAGTCATCGAAAAAACTAAATACGTTCCCAGTTTTAATTTTGTCTTCAAGCGAAATAATTCATAAGTCACCCACAAAATCATACTTGAAAGTCATTATAGGAAGAGCATGAAAAATAAAGACCAAATTGTTCGCCTCCGGTGATGGGCTGAGGGGCCACTGTTTAACCCACATTTAGTTATTTTTTATGAGAGAAATGCCCTATCCGTAGATCTCGTTCTGGTGATTTATTGTTTGAAACCAGTAAGATCGCCCTGGACAACTCGTTAGTATTCAGTTTAGATTTGCATCCAATTAAGACGGATTAGAATTTTGTATCTCGTAATATACCGTGTCGGATGAGTACAGATGTTCCCGTTTATGGAAATGACGGCATTGTCCAAATCGTCAATTCAATAGCTGTTTAATTAAAATACGACATTAATTATTGACTATACAAAAAGATGATGTGTAGCCTGTGAACATATTAAGTTAACTAGATTTACATTTTATATCCAAGCGATGAGTGCAATGTGATGTGTAAAAATCCTCGCCTATACCTTGATGTCATGGACAGACACATTTACCACGATTAGTTGAATGTCTATCTCTTGTCTTTCCTAATTATCATAAAGATAACGGGAGATATAACAGTATTAGACACCGAGGCAGCAAATGTCGGCGTTTAAATTATTTCAATAATCAATCTCTTCACTAAAGATTGCAGTCAAAAATCAAAAAAAGAAAACCACATTGCGTACAACAGTTTTGCAGTAATCCACGGATTAACAATTGCTTCTTACTGGCAACTTTTACGCATGCAACATACGGCTGCATAGAAATTGTTTACCGTGAATTTGTTTTTGTCGTAGATTATCAATATTACTATACAAGACGATAAATAGTTGTTTTATGATAACGGCGTAAATTGCATACAAAATTTCTTATACAATGTTTGTCTAAAAATCTTGTGAGAGTAGGGATAGTGAAAAAACAGCCAATGACCTCATTCCTAAACCTTAGACAATTTAATTGTTTTCTTTTACGAATAGAACAAGTGCGTTTGTGTTAAACTGTAATATAATATATTACTTAGATAATGTAACAAATCTATGTAAAATGCTAAATTGATTTGAATTTATGATTATTGCAACAAAATATCCGATACTGTGAACTGTATGTCTCAGTGGTGAGTGCCCCGGGCAACCTACAACCGCCCAGGAAGCGCAACTCAACACGCAAATAAGAAATAAATTCCCCGGCAAGCGTAACAAAGGTAAAGTAAAAAGTGAGCGTCCACCCTGCGGGCCCTTTCGTAGAGGACTGAGAATAAATAATAACACTGTAGTAATTTTTTTATAACTTTTAAAAAGCTACACATATCGTACACTACAGCCTTGCAAAACTATCACCACCAGTTGATTCCCAATTAGTTAAAATCGGTTAAAAATAAATCATTGAGCTGTAGAACAAGATGTTCCGTGACATAGGTGGAAACAATCCGTCTTACAAGCTTTGATAAGCATCTACCGTTCACACCTTCGGTCGCAATCTCAACAACTTGTTATAAATTAAACAAGAAACTTACAACAAAATACGACGATCTATGTTTATTTTCTAACAAGTGTCCACGGGATTTTTTTAAGAGTTTACAAATATTTTAGACTGACCAAATTTGCTTTACAAACAAACAAGCCTTATAAATACTCAAATAATCTTATTTAGAGAATATTTAACAACAATATTGTTATAAGTTAATATAGTTGATAGTAATAAATCTTCATTAGTCCATTTTACTGCGCCATTATAGTTTTTATTACAGCTTTTTATAATTGCACATACAAAACGTAAGCATGAACCGTATAAATACAATATACATAAAATCCCTTATCATTTATTCCGGTGTACAGTTACAAAACCAGTAGTTATTAAGTGAGTTATAAAAATAATATGTTGCAATTAAGTTACGCCCGGTCGAGATGACACCCGAAATCGTCGTTTCAGCTTACGCCTGTTTTTCATTTGGACAGAGCTAAGGAATGGGCTGCAAAAATTATATTCGAAAACTACAACATTTCACAACAATATCTTTAAGAATATTTACGGTGTTTTCAAGTTTGCATACAAACATCATAATATGCTGACAGATGATTTGTTTCTACTATATTATCTTAAAGTGAAGCACATGTCATTAATAATTTCTTTAATACGTCTTATTATATTTCGAGAACTAGTAATACTCTTTCTAATATATGTTTTTTTTATTCTACAAAGTGACGAGACCAGCAAGACGTTGTTCACCTGATGGTAAATGATACGCTTGCCCATAACAACGTGGTGCTGGTTGAGATGGTTTTCACTACATTGCGCTCGTCGCCTTAATACGTAAGGTGTTAGGTCTCGTTACCCCAGTAATTTCACTAGCTTATAGCGCCCTTCAAACCGGAACACAGTTATATTTTCACACTACTGTTTACAAATGTACATTTTTATACTAACAAATCCAAATGTAATTATAAAATCGCATCATAAGTTCAGTTTACACTAAAAGTTCATACCGCACTTTATGTCTACATTTGACTTGTACAACTTTTACAAAATTTTGTTAATCAAAATTTACGTTTGATATATAAATCTCATATGTATTAAGATATAATATTTGATGGTGCTTAAAATTCTGAAACAAAATAAGTGAGTACACACGGTCGATATTAATGTAGCAATGATGTTTTTATTTATTGTTATAAAATTTTGAAATTTTTTTGTAAAATGTTACAACAAATACAGCGTTCTTCAGCAATATTAAGCAAATAATATGTTACGGTGTATGTATGATCCTTCAACTCCACAGGTTTTCCTGTTGCAACTTATCCTACCGTTAGTCTGCGCCGGGAGATACGCAATAATAAGCGGTTAAATACACATGAGCGTGCTTACAATATTTTTAATAATTGATCCATTCGTATTAATGAATGTCCAAAGGCGTGCAATTAAGCTTTACCGGGAATGTCCGGAAATTATCTTAATCTGTAACGAAAACATTAAAATGATGACAGAGAAAAAAAAATAATTGGGACTGTCAACCTAGTAGCATTAGGAAGTATAGAAATAATATTTTTCGTTTCCTGTTTGATCGGTAAGTGAAATTTTTAGAGAGGGTAGTTTTTGCATTATTCGCACATCCGTGGGAGCAGCTACCTGGCCCCTGTGGCGGCGTAGTAATTTCTTATAAATCGACATCGAGTGAGATATCCAGAAACGCGGCTCTTTTCCCGCTGAGAATTGCGAGGGGTAACGGTGTCCGGGGGGGAGGTGACCGTAGCCAACAATGAAGCACAATGGGTCACAATGGTGTACTGATCTAGATTAGTGACGCGCATTGTGTCGCCAAAGGGTTGCTCTCTTTGTACTCCGTACAAACGCTGCGCCTGCGCATAATACCAATAACCCGCAAACATCTCGATATTCAATTCGCACAGATTCTATGAATTTCTAAAGAAAATAAATATAACTTTTGACAGCCGTCCACGCTTCGATGCTATCTTTATTTGTCGAATGTGAATTTATTGATATAACATAAGTTACCGAACTAAAATTGCACGCAGGAGAATACGCGATTTATTTCGAAATTTTACTTTTTATTTCTTAAAAAAATGTGTCTTGAAACATTAACACGGGTTAAAATTTTAAACATACACTTTCACAAATTAAGTATAAAATACTAACATCAAAATAATTCAAAAAATCTAATTCTGTAATGTCAATTTTGTAAAAGTTAAAGATTATGATTTAACAAAGAACGTTAATGATGAACAATGAAAAATATAATTGTTATTAAATAGCACGTTTACAATAAACTTTAGACAGGCGGTAATTAATTAAATAGGGTTAAAAGCTTTCTATGGGGTTATAATTATTTAACCCTTTAAGAGAATGAATTCGTAAATTAAATATTTCACTTTGAACATCAAGGATTCGTAGAAAAAGATAGTAATTATGGATTCGTCAATCTTAAGTTCATTTAATTATTTAAATTATAACATTAGCTAAAAACACAGACAAGACGTTCAAAAATATGTGTTTTGTATGAGTTTACGTATTGATGAAAAAAATTAGTAATTCAACTACTTAGTTATATTCAAGGTTATTTTTTACTTCTTGTACTTAAACTGAAATCAATGTTTTAACTTTCATATCATTTGACGAAGTTATAACAGAAATTTGTTAAAAAAAACTAATAAATATTTGAACCTTCGGAGCACAGTACACAACGTTTCGACTAAAAGAGTAGTCAAAATATTTTATGGATATATATGTTAACACTCTTGTCAAAAGCGATCACCCACAGCAAACACAATGGAGTCGAATGTAAATCTTGAACCCTCTACACGCCGCTATTATTAATAAAATATAGATATGAATATAATACGTAACGCAATAAATTGGAACTTGGTCATTCACTCACGCGGTATTAAAAAACTTTGATCCCTACAAACACGTAAAAATTCGTTCGCTCCGAAAACTTTTTATACGCAACCTGACCGCTGTCTTTGTTAATTGTTAACTTCTAAGCTTGAAAAAAAGGATGAATGAGCCCCGAGCGCTCCTTTTGAGCACCCAAGGGTTGACAAAGTCGGGAACGATTTGTCTTACAAGTTCAGATTCGATCTTGAAATAAGTGAGCGTTTTTTCGCGCCTATACACTGTCACCTGTATCGTTTTAATACTTTTTACTTTTTGAATTAGTATGGCATCCATTAAACGAGCTTTATGGTTTTATTGCAAACAAACTTAAAAACATGAAGATTTACGATGTAAGTTTCTTACGTTTTAATATCACTGTTTTAAACCTACGAGTACCCATTCATCAAGCAGCAGACGTTCTTTATAGAAACAAAAAAAATATTTATTTAAAAAACAACTCTAGCTTGTATATAATTAAACACAATTTTCATTTCGTTTGGTTAAAGTTTCTAAAGCGAAGTTGCGAGCATTATGGTGTCCACGTATCTAATTAGATAAAATAATTAAAATGGAATTCCTCTCTCGCCTTTGGGTGGTAAAATATCCCTATTTCGTTATCACTATAGAATGAATAAACAGTCTTAATTTTACTCTTGCTTGCTGTGAGAAAACTGATATTACGAAAGACTAAAAGCAATTCAAACAAAGTAACCTTTTTTAAAATAAATGCACTGCAATGATGGACAAAAAACTGACGGAAGAGGATGGGACCTTCCAATATTAGTTTTATATCTGGCAGAAAAAAGGCTGACACTTGAGAGAGCGATTGTCGATCAAAATAACAATAATAATGGGAACCCTTTGAGAATGGAGAATTATTTACGAACCCTTTGAGCTAGTACAACACCTGACGCGGAAGCTATTCGCGAGAAACGCCAACTTATGGGAACCATCGTCAGTAATACATTTCGATTTCTAAAAACAGGAACTTCATTTCATATATAAAATAACATTTTGTTTATAAAAAGTTAAACTTCTTTTAAAAAATATTTCATAAATTTTCCACATCTAAAACCAATGTTTTGTGAAAGCAAAAATTAGATAACGTTTCCATTGCCTGCGCTAAATAAGATATTTATTACGATGCAAATTTAAAAACAAATCCTAAAGAACCTCGTCAGAGGGACCAGGGATTAAACTTTTACTCGTGCATGTTAATTATCATAATCCGTGATATTAAGATGCAATTACTCGTAAAATATGTTGTCAATACAATCTTTTAATTGCAATGCATTTCATATTTAAGTATTTCTTTACCGAGAGTTCATAGCACTCTCTGAGTTGGTTACTGTCTGCAATACCTGCGGAATAGTTGGTCACGTCCTGAATATTACCGACAAAGGAATTAAACGAAATACAGAAGTCTCTTTGCGGGATGTCAAACCAAAAAGAACCTTATGCTATGATGTTAAGGTAGACAATACTAAGCATCTAGTATCAGCCCGACCCGCATAGTGTAACGAAAAGTACAGACACGCGCCAATGCATTGAAGATAATGTTATCTGAATTACACTTGACTCTTAGACCTTCTAGACAACTCTTAATGGTTTTACTGTACAGTATTTTTTTTTTCTAATTTTTTTTTTTGGATCTTTAAGTTTTTTTTATTTGATTAAAACTTTAAGATCAATTTTAAACCCATCATCATCACTGGACTGGACACTGGACTGAGTCAGGACAAGACCATGTTTTGTGGAATACTTTACAAGTGACATATGTCCAGCAGTGGACTACCATCAGTCGAGATGATCGCGGTGATAATAACATTATTTTTTATGCACTGATCACTACTTGCTTGTACAACATACGAGTATTGGTATCGCGAACTTAATGTATTAAACTAAGTAAAAGCACTATATAACATAATTTTGTTGAATTGTTTACAACGTACTTACTATACCGGCGTCGACTTGGAAAATAACTTGATTTTCTTGTTAATAACAATTACTGATAAAAATCTAGTAACATTAAAATAATATTTGCAACGTTCAATACAGCCTTTTCGCGGTCTTGTTTTGTAGTTACTACTAGGTAAGTAAGAACTTGTTTGTTTACTTTTACAACCAATTTTTGATTACTTACATTGATAAATCTACGTCTCAATTATAGTTGTCATCTAATTTATTTGGTATAAGGTCCCACGATTCTAATGACAAAATTATAACGTGTCGACTCCTAAACCGTGATTCCAACTAATGATTTTTGTCACCCTCGTAAGTAGCGGCCCTAATGTGACGGAAGCTAAATAACTTTTGGAAATTTGACTGCTGTCATAACAGCGGATACGAACGAACCATTTAAGCTTATTTCACCTAATTGAATCCTAGAGCATTAAGCCTTCCCAACCTATAATCCCTTTTATGAAATTCATTCCGACATCTTTTTAAGGATCACGTTGGCTCATGTCTTTTTAAGTAAGTGCCTTTTTATAGATATGTGACAACGTATGTGAGTGCGTTTATTAATGGATAACCGCTTATAAATAACTAAGAGTATACAGATTTACATTTGCAGTACATCAAGAAGTTATAATTCGCATAAATTTTAAATTAATCTTAATAAGATAACAGAGAGTTTGTTTAATATTTCTTAACCACTTTAGAATAACTAATCCACATTGGACCTCTAAATGATTCACATGAAATAAATTTACAATTATAAAATCACACAAAATGTATACCAATAAAAATAACGGTCGTTACGATAAATGTCCAATTTATTTTACTAATTCCTTATTCCATGAATACATTACACTCAATATGAATATAGATAGAACTCGGTTCACATGGCGGTTGAATCATTCCATCCAAGTTAATAAACATGTATTATTCCCTAAATTGGAATCTCAATAACACTAATAGTAATTCAGACCTAGTTTTGTCATATTTTATCAACAATCCAATTTAAGAAATAGCTCCTTTTTGTTTAACATTTCCATATTGTTTGTTAAAAATATATACGAAAAATATCTACTTACTAGGTCTTATAAACGCATTAACAACTACTATTAAATTTATTTTGACTACAAAAATCTTGAAATTATCTTTAATAGTACAGTTTGATTTTTGTTTCTGGTTAATGCAAAAAAATGACATTATTCAATACTTTTTACGGCAAGAGAAACTTATTTTTTGGTATCACCACTTTTTTAAGATTCTTCTTGCCTAATAACATACAAAAGACGCCGCTTAGCCACTTGTGCTTTTATTAAAAATCCGGTACGTTTTCGTTTATTTCTATATACTTAAACTCTCGACAATTTAATGCTCCGAGAAGTTTTCAAATAAAACCGCAACGAAGAAATATTATCGAATGAAAAAAAAATGTTGCAAACCCACAGCTAAGTGTTAGCTATTTGAGCCATTTCGTGCGGAAATCATTCTCAAATTGCACATTACGTAAATATTCTTCCGATTGGGAAAAAAAAATGTATTTTCAAGAAACACATTATGGGCTTGGTAACAGATTTACTATAGTAATAACTTTTCGAGAGAAAAAAAACTTGGCATCAACTGTAGTCGCATTCAAATGCTAAAGTTTGTTTTAGAAACCGATATCATATATCGTCGGCCATTCATATTTTGCAGAAGATGTAAAACGATACTTTGTTAATTCGCGGTCAAATGGCCACGTTAAGCAACTCATCATAAATTGTAATTGCTTTTCGCCACTTAATTGCTTTTCATAACAGCTACTGGTCACCGACAGATGTTACATTTTCTCTATATCTAAAAATGTTAGTTACTTTAAATGCCTCGGTTGAGACACAGCTCAAAAATCTATTAAAGCAGTCATTAGCGTAATTCATTTTACTAGTTTAACCATGATCCCATTACGAGTACTCTAAGGGAAATTATGTAGATGACATTTAAAACTTCTGATCTGATGAACTACTACTACATATGTTTTATTTATCTATTGGAAAATCCTATTGAAAATCGGAATAAAAAATTAATCCTATTACATAAATACGATTCCATAGAAACACTAAATTGTGGTAATTAAAAAGCTCGAGTAAAGTCTTATTTTTACATGCTTCCATTACATTATAAAATACACCCTGAACTTATAGAATACATATTAATAATAGATATAAACTTTGGCTACGTAAATTTGAGGAAAGAGATAGTTGGTCTGTGGCTAGGTGAATATAAGGTATCCCTCTAGTTATGATTGTTTTCTTTATAATATTCATAATTCTTTAAAAAAGACAAAATTTTTGAAATCTCTATTTTTTTTAAGAATAAATAGAGTAAATTTCTATTTTTAATCGTCTTCTAAGTCGTATTTTCTCGTGACTGAGGGTCGTGGTCATCATGCTTTTAATGAAAAACACGACGACTTTTATGGCAGTTATAATGGAGTGGTTTGCCATTGCCTTCTCCGTTTTATCTCTATTTTTAATACTACATCAAAAATGTGTTTAAATTTACATATTGATTTCATTATAATGAAACAATGGCAAACATTTCACTGTAAAAGTACTGTATAAATCATGAATTACATACCCGGTCTCAAAATATGAATTGTTATTAACATCTTGTTGCACGGTGTTTTATGCTCGGCGCTAAATGTCTACCATTGTCGATTGGGAAACATCGATACTTCTGACCCTAAACGCATCTATCAAGCCAGTTCCCAGCGGCCGGAGGAAGCCGATATCCGACAATTATTTATTGCCCCAGTCCGCCGCTAGCCTTAATTCTTACGACTACCTATACGATACAGAAACAAAGAACATCGTTATAACGCTTCAATTACATTTTGATCGATTGTTTTGTCAATTTCCGTCTTGTACTACGTATTAAATTTGAACACATTTTAATCATAAGAAAATTTATTCATCGGCTCAATTTATAAATTATAAAATATTACAAACATAAAATATACGATTATACCACATTAGCAAGTTTTCACTGTTAAGTAATATAATTTGTACGTGAAATTGTTAGATTTGTAAACAAATAAAAATCTTTAGAGCTAATCAGATGCGGTTAATAAAATAAAAGGCATTAAAATCTCCGCTCCCACCCACTGTCCCAATACACAAAGTACGAGTGTATTCATATAAATCTCGCGGCAGTCGGTGCGGGGACGCGGCGCGACAGTCAAGAGGGGCCCATAAAGCATTTGCATAAACGACGACCCGCCTCCCGTACTATGGTTTAATTATATCTCTGCTACAAAACGAACCAACTTGATTTCGTATCAAATTTTGCGTATCACGACAATAAATTTCATACAAGATTAATCCTTACCATAAATTCATCAAATATTCTAAAATTCACACGTAAAAATTCCATTGTGTTTGAAACATAAAAAAAATTGGGAAAGTGAAACAATAATTACAATTTCATTTACAAACGATCAAATCTTATGAAGGCTTTAAAAAAACCGCGAAGATAATATTGACGAAAGGATTTTACCCAATTGCGCTGCGGTTTAAGTGAAATCTGCAAACAATGGCGGCCACAGAGCAAGCAGTAACGTAAAAAGATTGTAATCTCTTTATCCTGTACAGAGGGATCCGAGATTAAATAAATGTTTAAGCAAACGTTTGAGATCTCATAAGTAAGATATAATAGAAAACGTATTTGTTATAATTGTTTATCATTAAACTAAATAAAGACGGAATGTACAAAAAGATTTCCCAGGAAGAAAATGAATGAAAATAGAAATGAAATTTATTGATGTTAAATTTTTTTTTCTCGGTAACAAGTTTAATAATGTTAAGGGCAAGTAGTCTAATAATTTTCAAGGTAAACTTTAAAATTTGCTTCTACAATTACTTTTTACAGAAAGCTCTTCACGCGCTTTGTGAAACCGCGCGTTAAAAAACTTATAACATTAAATTTAAATTGAATACACCGAGTAATCCATTTGTAAATGTTTATCGTTAACTTTACGCAAAAAGCACGATCGGAACAAAGCTCACGTGCGCCGTGGAACAAGATTACCCCTCGCTAAGTTCGTAACCGAATCGTTACGTGTTTCCGGAATCCGCCGAAATGATTTTTGTATCGATACACAAGTTTTTATATCAATACAAAACAGGAAACGTTTGAGTGGGAAATGAAATGAGCAAAATCGCAAAAACTAATCTTTAACAACACATACAAAGCCACGCGCGGCTTACGTACAAAGCTAAACGTAAAATTTAGCTTTGAGATAGTAACCAACACAAGGATTTTGGAAGTTGGTCAATTGTAAAAATTATTATCTATACAAGAAACAAAAAGGTAACCTAAACATATTATACATACAATTAATCCAAAATTTACATGGATTGCTGTATACTCATTAAGTTACATCATATTTAACTTCTAAGTTCTCTACTAGAATTTGGAAAATCTCGTGCTTATCTATAGCGAGTAACATAACGTTTTATATGTTTGTAAAAGTTCTTTTTTACGAATGTTTAATAATTATAAATATTTGTTCGTAAAGGATAGTTTTTATTAGAGTTAGTTTTAAATAACGCTATTATTGTAAGTAATAGCAATAACGCCAATTTATTTACGAAAGCATATAAATGAAATAAGTTTTCTCACGCGTATCCGACGCACCGGCAGATAACAAACGTTATCCGCAATTCCTATTCGAGGCGAACTTCTTTGTCCCTTTATCAGTGTCGTTTTATTCGCACATGTAAATGCATTTAGCTCCCACCTCCTTATCTCGCCGAACACCATTAATCTTGTATAACAATGTCCCGGCACTGTGACCGCACCGATGGCTTAATCAAGCCCTCCTGTGTATAATTTTAGCAGTATTTTTACCATAATACTGATAGCGCCGCTCTGAAAGATATCCGTACATTCCATAAGGTCTAAAAGATCGATCTCGCTCTTAATCGAGCACTGTAGGTGTTACAACGGCGAAGTTTAATTAAGATATCTACAGATCATTCGAGATATTAAAACCTGCCTATACTTTATATTCTACGAGATTTCAGAGTCCAAGATCTCTCGTTTAAGAACTTTTTTTTTCATTTGTGTTTTACTTTTATCGAAAAACCGCTACTGCATTGTTTTCATTAGTCTTTTTTAAATTATCTTAGTCACCATATCGAAAAAGGAAGCTGAATTATCAATCTTTTTGGATTAAATATAACTTAATTGTAAGTTGTAATAGTGTTTACCAGTTTATTAACATGTTTATATAACTTCTGTCCTATAACTAATTTGCTGCTATTAAAAAATGTTTAAAATAAATAATGAATATTTTCCTAACAGATATTGTAATCATACAATAGAAAAGATGTTAAGAAGAAAAACGGAAATGAAAAAGATAATCTTTTGTGTATAGTATATTTGTTCTAACAATACATTTGTTATCAGTAGATATAATATATTACTCTCACAGACATAGTTAAGCTAAAACTTTATTATAATGTTAACATTTTTTTAATATATTAGCATAAAACATTGATATTAATTTTTTTGACTAGATATCACTAATTATAACATGTTCATATATATTAATTCTTACAACGCCTACTACTTCTGTTGCCACCAAGTTATAGCATCAAGCAGTTCTGTATCGTCGACGGACGTTGCCAAACCACCTCTGGAAAATGTCATTTCTTCATAGTTTTCGTAATTCGTATAACATTCATTGATCGGAGAATATTCAGAGGAGACACCGGACGAGCATTCTGAATTTACTGGAGAAGGCACGGACTCCGAATACGGGGAACTTGTATCACCGAATACTCCTTCGTCTTCGTATGTAACTGGTACTAACGTGTCGGTTTTATTGACAATGCCCATGGCCGCATCGCTCTCCTCAATCAGTTGCTGTAAATATTTTATGTATTCAACGACCATTCGCAATGTGTCCACTTTGCTGAGCTTCTTGCCTGATCCCCGGCGTGCTCCGCCCGATAAAGCGGCCACGACCGCAGCGGGTAATCTCTTCCTTAATGCATTAAATCCATCATTTACTTGCTTCACGCGATTCCTTTCCCGTGCGTTTCTTCTGGCAATGGAGGCAGCTTGCCCGCCACCACCAACTTTATAATTATACTTCACGTAAGTATCAACGTTTTCTAAACCAACAATGTGTCTTCTCTCCGGTGCTGGTGCTATTGCCACTAGTTTGTGCAAATTGATTTTATCATATGACGTTATGTAAGCCATTATGTTATCTAGTTAGGTTTTAATCACAAACTTGAAAAACTTTTCGGAATGAGTGCTCGAGGAGCTTTATCGATCTCTAAAACCATGGAATGAATGAAAGTAGTCGGTTCCAGCGCCGGGTTTTATGCCAAACCCAGGGCAGAAAAAATGAATAGGGGTTTCTCCCACCCCTGCGTGAAGGTTGTATTTCTTTTTTTTTGTATTTTGTACCTGGAACTCACTAAATGTGGGCTAGGGACCCTTTTCGTACACGTGCCGTCGAATTTATTTTGACCATTAATTGACCGACAATTTTATGTTCCCCTCGAACTTTTTTATGTAACATTTGTATCAAGATTTAAATATTTTTTAAAAAGTTTCATGTTTGCTAAATTTTTTACATAATTAATAGGATAGGCCTCAGCATTAGTCCGGGGGAGGCTAGTGATAACGAAAACCATAATCTTTACAATTCAAACCCCTCTACATAATTAATTTACAAATATTACGTATATACTGCCTATAAATATTTGATTTTTGAGTAATAAATCGAAGTAATAAATGAATAACTTTAAAAAATAGTTGGTGTTTAGCAATGCACCAATGTATTAATTTTTTTTAATAAATCGTTAAAATACCTTATCACTTTTAATAAAAAATAGCAATTACAGTTTTGTTAGTTTAAAAAATATAATATCAAGAATTCCGTGAATTACCAATTTTAGTAAACATCGAGTTAAACCTTGTTATCTTACCTAATATTTAACTTATTTTAGTAGAACTCTGCTTTAAGAGCGAGATCGCAACTTGCATATCCACTGATGCTGTTTAATATTTTATTATAAGTTGTTCATGCCATTTGTGCGCGTAGTACAATTAGTGCTTGATTCCGTAAATAAGGGATTTTATTGTGTAAAAATGGAACGTGTTTTTGCCTACATACTCGAATACGCTTATTATAGCAATAAACTTGATAAACTTAACACAAGTATGTTTACAAAACATAAAGAGGTCTATCAAAACATTAAAACGCTTATTTATGCATTTATATTTTGTCTTCTTGTGTTTACAAGAAAGAACGAAAAAAGAAGTGTTTATTTAAATCTAAATGGTTTTTACATATTATACAAACATCATTAATCGGAACTAATAATTACTATTGTTTATAACTTATTTCGAAGTGATATTTTGTCACTGATAATGTTAAATATTTCTTTCTATTCTATTATTTTATATATACCTTTGAACTTAAGATTGAATACTTCTTTGGGAGTTATGTTGCAGGTATGTTAAGCTATACCCAGTTCAAATGTCTACGAGCCGTGTAGATTTTATCCGATTATGTATGCTGCAAGAATCCGTCTATCCTGGATAATGATAATATGACCATGCATATACTATATATGAACCGATATATTTTTTACTTATTTACGAATTTATAAAAAGATTATGTATACATATAGACGATGATGATGTGAAAAGAACTCATTAAATGTGTAACAACAAAATTTTAATTTTTTTTACACACAGACACGATAATATATATAGCATGGTTAAATGATAGAAAGACTTAAATAGAATATATATTTATCACTAATATAAAAGTGTTGCTATTATACCCAAGATAAACACGCGAAGAAATATCTTAAGAACCAATTTATTTAAACCAATAAAAAATCGAAGAAGTACGCATAATACGCATTGATAATTTATTACGACTGCTTAAAATTAAAAGAATTCACGCAATGTTTTATTGTATTTGTAGTAACAATAAGGAACGAAATAAATAGCAATACCTAGTCAGTAAAGGAAATTATCAGAATATAGTCCTTATTTGAAAAGGGTATAGGTGCATTTTGCATTTATCGGTAATTATTTACTACTTTAAAAATCCGGCTGCTCACTAGGCGGTATCGCCTTCAGTGAATTTCTGAAAAAAGTTTACATTAATTTAGAACGGCGAGCGTCAGTATTTTACACGGTACTGAATAGCAATGGAGCGGCCATTGTCACATCCATTATGCCGTAAAAAGATTACACAGGGAATGTGGGCCATGCCATTGAGACAGTGCAAAGAATGAATTGTTTAGAAACCTTCAATCATCCCCATTGACGGAGGCGCTAAACTTGATTTTAATAGACTCCGTGTCGCCTCGGCGGAGTCATTCGTTCTTAATTTTATCCCATTCACTGTTACTTACCTGCCTGTCTTCCGACATAGAAGTCTATTGATAGATTATATTCTTCAATGCTTCTTTAAAAAGAAATTATTAAAATAAATGACATAAATTAACTTGTATATTTCAAAGAAAAGAACACAAAAATAATTTATAATAATGATATAGATCTGCTAAATCATTTTACTATGTATAATTTCATCGAAATACAATACTTAGCATTAAATTTGACAACGTTTAGTAAAAATACGTTATTAACAATAATACTTAGACATATTTTAAATTAAGAATCAAAGTTAAAAATAATTTCATTTATAATAAGTAACTATTCTAGCACTGCTAACAACAACAACTATCGTTTTATAATTGTGTATGTACGTACTATTTCTTAACTAAGATTATCCCCAGAGTCCTATAACTTCTCATACAGGATAACAATACATAGGTAAAATGGAATCGATCCATCATTTTAGCTCAGATATTCTCCGTGCAAGTGAATTCGAAAAACATAATAAAATTGTGGGAGTGATACAAGGAAGCATAAAGTACATTCACAAAGGCACGACGGGCGTGCTCACAAAGCGATCGTCAAATAACATTTACCCAGCCCACACCTTAGAAAATCGCAAAATAAAGACGTTCATGTAACACAAAGACGTATGGAGAGCATACGGGACCTTAACCGATAATTACAACCTTTGTTGATCTCATACTCTGTGATCTTATAAAATCTTGGCTACTAAAAATCTTTCAAATTACAAAGTTTTGAACAACATCGGAACTTAAAAAAAACAAAGTTATAAAATTTTATAAAGTTCAATACTCACGTGGTGTTTTAGTAACATTGGATTGAGAAGTTTTATAAACCTTTACTACATACAAAGTAAGTTAAAAATTCTGTATTTCTTACAGCCGGTAAAGAATCTTTTTCTTTTTTAAACGACATAAATTGTCCGGCTTTTATTCGTATTAGCGCGTACATATTAGCTAGCACAAACAAAATTAAAAATGCAATCTTGTTAAATGCATTTTGTTTACATATAGATTATTAACATGCAAATTTTCCTCCTTCGCCTGCATCAGACTTATCCAGGCTAAACAAAATAGTAATCGTACGACAGTTTCATTAGCCGACAAATATGTAGCCGATATTTATGTAACGTTCTTACAACCCAAGCAGATACGTTGCCTGGTGGTCCGTCCTGCGTTGGATAAGTCTTTGATCGATAAAGATGTAAGTTTAATTACTAAACTGGTACTGAGGCCCGTTTTAAAAGGGGCCGCGGCACGGGTTCCTCTTGTGAGTCCTAAACATAACCATACCTTTGCAGATAAGCATGCAATTAATAACGACAAATATCCGTAAGACTTACCTTTACATAGTTTTAATTGAACACGCTAATTTTATCTCAAAACTTCAAACAGTGGCGCAGATGCAAAAACTAAAACTGTCTGCTCTGACGGTCGGCACAAGCCACAAGAGTCTATGATGTGAGGATGAACACACCTTGCCGGGCATATGTATGCAATCCTTTCGCATCTGCCGATCTTGCACTGATTTTTATTTATGAATAATATGACGAATTATGGCCGGGCTTTTATTTGCGCTGCCACCTTTCCGGATGTACTTCGGCGGCGGATGTTGGCTTTCCTATAAATCTATTTGTTGCAAAAGTGTTAAAATTTCGCTGAGTAATACAGATCTTATTTACGTTGGCGTCATTCTTAATGTAAGTTTATGTGCAACGTATTTTAGTTAAATGGTTAAAAACATAATATTTATTTAGAGACATTTTATTATTTTTTTATATCTACAAAGACCTTTGCATATAATTCCGTATGATGGTAAGTGATAATGAGATTGAAAATAGTAAAATGAGTCACTTTAAAAATATTCTGACGCTATGTTGACAACCGAACACACAGCAATGTAGTTATGGCAGCTCATCAGGTATGTTTGGATGATTGAAATTGGATGGGTATGGATTGAAGTGGGATTGCAACTTATCGCTTACCATCCAAGGTCTATTATGTAGTCCCGAGGATATGCGAGTTACAAAGTAAACTATTAGCCGCTTCTTTATAAGAGGCAGTAAGTTCTATCAATGCGACATTGTATGCTTAAAACAATACGATGAACCAAACATACCACGGTTTTAACAACATGCATTGAATAAGAAAAAGCTTCAAAAGAATCAAACTTAAATGCTTTAACATCATCTTCGTCTTCAGCAGAAAACACGAGGATAAAGGTATGGATTACAATAACAGTGTGTTATAAAGCAACGCGCCTCCGATCAATCCTCCACAGGGGAATCTACTTAATAAAGTTACACGCATGGTGGTGTCCACAGAAAAGCGTATTGTTGTGCAACATTAGGTCCCCTATTGACATATTACTTTTAAGTGGCCCACGCGCCTTTTGTCACCTTTATCCCCATGATACCGCAAGAAGAAAAAACCTAAAAATGCATTTGAATGATCGCCAGGAGCCCTCATGCTATTAAACATCTTCTGTACATATCTTTTGGATGTTGAATTAGAAAGTTCGGGGGTACCAATTTTACGAGCATGCCTTTACCAAATTATCTAAATATATGTTATTACGATGCTATGTTATAACGCAAGTTTATCAGGTTTCCACGATCCGCGCTGCATCCCGTTGTGAAATGCAAATCTAAATTCAATTAAGAGTCAATAAAAAGCAAGAAAATTGTAGTATCATGGCGAGGCTTATCGTTATACCGGGGCGAAGGTATGCCATCAACGACTTAATTATTATGATCATAAAATATAATATACTTTAATTCAACTTAAAGGGATATCATTTGATTTTCGACAATATTGAAGTTTTATGTGAATCGTGGTAAATTGGTTTTTTTATGAAGATTGTTATAAACTGCTCGTTTTTGAAATGTAAATTCCGTGTTAGATTTATAATATTATTTGCTGTTTAACAGTAAAACTTTTCAAATATTACAAGCTTATATTCACGGATGTTTTTTATTTTATTTACAAGAATTTCGAAAGATTTAAATCGCATCGGTAAACGAAGCTAAAGACAGGTGCCGGTTCCAAAACTTCTTCCTGTACTTTCTCGGTATATTATTCACAAGTAAACCCATTTTATCACAAACCCGTTACACTTAAGACGTATAAGTATTTATAACCACTATCATTTTATCTGCTATATTATTTTTTTCCTTTTTATCTAACTGCAAAATGTCTATTAATTAGTTCTGAATACAAGCCAGATTTAATTTCCAATTAGATTTCATTGCAATTTCTCTGAATATCACTTTAAAATATTAATTGCTTATCATTACAATTTAATCAAATAACAAATATAAACAGCATGTAAAATTTGTGTTAGGTAGCATAAAATTTGACATTAACTAATGATACTAATTATACTTTTAGTTCACATACGCGAGCGTCCATTATATATCCATTTTTCAATGTGATAACTTCACATTATTCTTTTAAAATTAATAAAACATTTAAATTAACAAACCAAATAAGCTTTTCATTATATATTTAACTCGATTTTAAAGCCGGTCTTCGCGACTGGTGAAATTCAGAAACAAATTTAGTCAAGCACGAGTAGTACTCTCGCTATTATAATAAAAAGTCAAAATAACATTTTTTTTTATATAAAAGATATATGTTTATGTTACATATTGCATTAATGGATAATAATTATTATCAATAATAAATACTACATGAATCTTTTCTTACATGTTCATTTCATTAATTTACAATATTACATTTTGTTTATAAATTTGATTAGATTTCATATAAAGCCGATACACGATGTAAACTTTATATGCCGTAAATATTCAAACAAACAATAGCAGAATTTCATGTATACGCATGAAATCCCATAATTTTAAAATACTGATAGAAAACAGACCTCAGAAACGGAACCCTAACAAAGTTTTAACTTTCTTAAACAGTTTTGATTCTACCTTATGTTAATAGTAGGCGAACTATTAATCACTAATGCACCAAGATAATTTATTATTCACTGGTTGCTCCATTTATACAAAAATTTAATTATATGTTAGGTAGAAATAAAAATTTCTTTATAACATATAAATATGTAAAAGCTCTTGCTTTTAAGGTACAGTTGATAGTTCTATCGTGCAGAACCGTTTCTACTAACTAGAAGTAGTATGTAAACGTTACCGTTACCGATTCGAAAATCGATATAGCTACTGCAAAGTTTATCAAGATCTCATGTCTCAACGCGAATAAAGTAAAGTAGTATATTATAATTGATACGATGCCTAAAGGTGATGATGAATGTGAAATACAAAAAAATACAATTATAAGCGAACTAAAAAATAACCAGTTTAACAAATAAATGTGATTGGTAATACACCAATCATTACTAATCCAGATTCAATTGATTAAACTCAACTTCTATGAATAGAAATCCAACATTAACGTGAACTTTACGACGTACATTATAAAATTAACATATATAATTATTTAAACGAAAACGCATATCTGATAAAATCATTAAGAAATAGGATCATTTAATATTTTAGACGAAGCGGCACATTGTGTAAAGCAATATTTAATTTCGTGTACTCAACACAAAATGACATCTCAATGCTTGAAATAATATAAAATATTATCACTTTAAACCGTTTAAACTTAAAGTTATCGAGTCTGAAATAGAGTCATACGACACTTCTTACTTTATCCTCTCAGCTACCGCTTCGTAAAGATCTTAAATAGTCGAAGATAAGCGGCATTTAATACACCGTTATAAATTACAAGGAATCTCACGTTAAAGCGATCGTAAAAACATCACCAATAAATTTATTAGTTAAGCTTTAATATAAATTGATCTTTAATGGTTTCATAAAGATAGTAATTAGTTTTATTTGGGTTATATACTGAAATTACTTCAATGTAGCAAATAAAATACTACAATAAGGTTTTTTATTACTTAAATCAGAATAAAAAGCTGCTACTAGCCAACATTACATACATTTTTTTTTATTAAATTCGCATATAGCTATTACTGTATATTTTGCTATTTATTACAAATCTGTCAATTTGTTGTATGCGTCCATAGGTAATAATATTTTGTTGTCATATACAATTTTTCTTCAAAATTAATTATTTTAGTGGAGATCTTTGGGGTAAGCCTTTATGCTAATGATTGATTGATTGAAATATTTTATAAGGTATAGTTTAAATATATATAATCTTAGTAGTTTATTCAATACATAACATACATTATAATGATCGTGAGTTATTTTCTCTTTTTTTATCAAAGTATCGAGTGTTGAAACGTATCTTTAAACACCATCGAACTACATCTCACTTCAGCAATAATTAAAATGTCAAAATTCACACCTCCACTGTATTGTTTCTGACCACTCCATAAATAACTATCAATATTGAGAATCATTTATATTGTAGGCTTCCAACCATTACTTATGCTTATTAAGTATATAGTTGGTAATTACCGAATCGCATTGTCCATTTTCTCACAAAGAATTTGTTTTTATTCACTTATTGGAAATCGTTTTATGGTTATATGTTATACAGAATTGTTTCTGTTTCGTTTATGATTTCAATACTTCATATGTAATTAGTTAAGTTATTCCTTAATATTTCAAAAGCATATGTTATGTTTATGTTTTGGAATGTAAAGGTTTCTGGAACTGTTAACTTATTTTGTTTAGTTGCACTAAATCATTAGTATGAAAAACTATCATAAAATAAATTTTAACATAATAGAACCGTTTTTAACTCGGAACGAAATAACAACTCCTTACGCTACTTAAAGCGTGAACCTTAATTATATTTCAGTACTTTAATGCTCCTCTTAGGCATGGTAAACCCGACAATTACACATCTACAACCATAAATTATTGTAAACATAAATCTGTGTAAATACAGATCAAAATTAAAATATCTGAATTACAATTGGTGTTAACTGCGTCTGTGCACCTGAAATGAGTTCGACCAGCCAGCTTGCTTTAAGTTAATTGCACATCTTCTCATATATTGGCTGACTTATCAGTACTGGATACGATTTTTTTTAATAGCCGCTTATGGTTCATGTTATCTTGTGACCCACAAGCTAAATACTAATCTTTGAAGTTTTAGTTTACATTACAATTATTTTAATTACTTAGCCTTATAAAAATACAATATCCATTAGAGAAAACAAAAACAGTGTGATAAGGCGACTTATCTTGTAAAGAAAAGTGTATAAAAACTGCAGATTTAAATTGAGTCTGTTTAAAAAACAAAAGATCACATCTTCAAATGAAAATATAACTGTCTTTTTATATTCCACATAGCAAAGAGACGAGCAAAATGTTCACCCGAAAGTAAGTAAGTAGTATACCCCTCGACCACCTATAACAATGTGCTCGTCACTTTCAAACAAAAGATAAGTCTCGTTACCGCAGTAATTTTCAAACCAGAACTCAGAGTAATGTTTGCACACTACTGTTTGGCGGCAGAAATCGGAACTGCGGTTGTACCTACCTAAACGATCACCAGCAACAGAGATCCGTAAAATACTACCTAAAATTGTACGATAATGAAACATGTTCTTTTATAACCATTATACTAATTTAAAGAGTAAAAAACAGTTTTTTATTTTTTTATAAATAATTAGTAATTACATCGCGTGTCTTCTATTTTAACCGGATAAAATGAAACCCATATTACCATCCCTCCTAATTCACTTCCATTGTTAACAACAGCGAAATTTTTTAATAAATTTCTTCACTTAAATATTAGTGTTTTCAAATTCTATATTTTAATTGTTTTTCAATTTAAATGTACAACTAAAATTCAACATTTGTTTAAAAATCCAATAAAGCACGATACAAGTTTACACATCCACAATTTGCATCGCCTAAGGATATTAGTATAGTGAACGATGAATCGATTTCAGACGAGAAATCCGCGTGATAACATATCTGATGCCAAATTAATATCTACTCCTTCACTTTGATTAAACAAACATTCATTTGCATATCGAGTTCGGAGTTAGTTTTTAATTTTCCGGATGTTTGTTAAAGCAAAGATTTTGATACCAAAATAAAATATATCTTCATATTAATAGGTAAGTAATATATGGTCTTAATATTTACTATTTTAAATTGTATTTCGTGTATACTTTGTTTACATACATAGTAGATTGTTTGCAATATTTATTATCTTCAATTACTTACTAATGATATATTTCCTATATAGTATTGAAATCTTTTCAATGACATGGATGTCATACATTTTTGTTTCTAATTTGTGAAATTTATATAAAGATAAATATTTCTTATTAGATAACGAACAAGTTTATTAACGATGTAAAAAACTGTTAGAACGTCAAAATAAATCGTAAAAGATACATAAATAAACTTTTTATTAAAATTTTTATGTGCTGTTACATTTGAGACTTCAAATATCAACATTATTAAGTTGGCGTATTCAGAAACAAAATTTGTTTGGCAAAAAAAAAATCAGCGTGCTGTTTGGATAAGTAATAGCTTAATTCTACGTTGCGTTAGTAAAGGTGGCTGCTTTCTCAGCTCAGATTCGCGAACAGAGGATGGGTTTAACAAATGCATGTTATTAAATACTACAGATGTCTACAAATAACTGCCGATAACAATGGCGTACGTCTGACTTTCGTTTGATATTCAAATTGGAACATTGCGTGGTCAGATTGCTTATTCCATAAAAAAATAAGAAATTTCAATATATACATAACAGACATAAATTATTAATATACCTCCCATGTATATTTGTTCACTTCATATACAATCACAGATGATTATGTTATAAATATTTTTCATTCACTTGTTACAATGTTACTAATTTAATAACAGTGATGTGAGCTGATTATTAAGTACCGTTGATGATGGTTATCTGAAATTAGCTAATAAATAAGAGACGCAAATAAAATTTAGCAACAAAGTATGCGTATGGGATACAGAAGTTAAATTCGATCATTGAGATTTTATGAACGTATAAAGGGACCTCTTAATTGTAACATTAAAGAGCGCTGGCCACCCATCTAGCGCCCCACGCCGCGTACTCCGCCACTGTGACGGATTCCCGACACGCCCCTCATTTGTTATACAAATTTTATACTACCCTCCGAGCAAAACCACCGTAAACCTTCAAGCCGCTTCAAAGGAAACAATGGATGAAATTTTTTCACCGTGACTATATTTACGACCTGTATACATTCACCTATAAAATAAATATTTTAATAATAATCCAGAACACTAACTTATGTTTACCTATCTTTTCTATATTCTGGACCTATCCTTAAACTCTTGTGTGACTACCAACGATATATTTAACCACCAAAAAAGTGTATCATCAAAATCGGTAAGAAATTAAAAAAGGGAATAAACAATCTGGAACTAAATTGAGAACCTCTTCCTCGTTGACGGTTAATAATGACTAAAGGAAACTCGTTACTTTTTTTGGATATAAATTACATCGCACAACGTAATAAAAACCGATATAGAGCGCGAGAATTTCATTAAACTTATCACCCGAGGAAATCACACAATTGCACGGAGGCAGTTCAAATTGAGACTGCAGAAACGGATTGTAGCCTTTAGCCTCGGGCCTTTGGTGTATGATGTTGCTTTGATTAAATAAAGTTTCAAGACTGCGTCAGGCCGGAGGCAAACGTCAGTCTTCGGCATATACCACGGCTTCTATGTCTCGTCGCTATGACTTCTTTAATTTATTAAAAACCACATTAAACGTCACAGCATAGATAGATTATATAACGTTACAGCATATATAGATTTATACGTCTATGAGATGAGGACAACGTTCTCACGCTGCGAATAGACCTGATCATATCAATTTACACAAAATTTCATGACGATCTCATTGCCTAATTTATTTGCTAGTTATTAATATACGGTAATAAAGACGACTTGTGTTTTTGAAAATATGTATGTGTTGATTTAACAGATATTTAAAATACCTTAACTAATATTATTTCAGTCGATATCTTTATCTGGAAGTATATATGTGCATAACATTAACTGCAACATAATTTTAACTTACTAGAAGATACATTTTTATTCCGTTTTTAGTTAAGTTTTTACCTTATAGGAGAAATGGCTACAACTTACACCCTTGGGGGATTTGTGGCTATTCTCAGTAATTTGTGAGAGAGCGGAGAGCTATTTGTCAATAAGAAACAACATTTGTCAGTAAAAGATGCTATGCGGTTGGATGCTTTGGTCGCATACCATGTAAAAATTTACGACTTTATTGTAGACTTTATCGCACAGCTAATTAATTTATACCTTCTTAGAATATTAAAATTCTGAAATCCGATCCCAGAGCGCAGAAGTTGAATATTCAAGGTTTTTTAAATCTCATATGCACTTCAAATATTAGGCAATGAGATCAAAGATAACACTGTTATAGTAATTACCGTTAGTTTTCATGTTAACTAATCAAGAAATATTAGCCTAGGTGAATGGTCTTTTATTAATAGAAATAGGCAGAGACTTGAGCCTAGATGAAACTTTACCCAGTAAATAATAATAATCATGATTTTTGATACTAAACTAACTTGTTTAATATTAAGATAACATTCAAGTTAGATTCCTATGCAAAGAACAAAAATTTTTATCCATTTGAATTCATTGGCATTTATGAAATATTTATACCGAATCATAAAAAGTATATTGAAAAACACATTAAGATATTCCAAGCATTTTGAAATGCAGTAGTAAACCCAAATAAAAATAGATGGTATGATTTCGTTCCGGTGTAAGTTATGACTATATAAAATTTAACACGTATCATATTTCAAATCATATAATAGAAACTATGACAAATGTGATGATATTAAATAATTTACAGGACAAATATTCATTTGTCAATTTGTTATAATATACAAAAAATTTATAAAAATAATCGCAATTAAGTTTTTAATATAACCAAGGAATTTAGCTCTTTAATACCAACATATAGTTTTGATTATTTGAATAAAACCATTTTAAGACAAAATACTTAAGTAGTAGTACGTATAACTTTGATCGTATAGAGATTTTGATACTATCTCCTTTGTACGTAAATCAGTAATCAAACAATAGCTTACGTTCACAGCCGACTCCTTACGTCAGTTGCCACCGCTTTGCTTAATAAATTCAAGGGTTTGACTCGCAGTGTAGTGAGAACTTGTGTTTTACAGAAGCCGCCTTACTACGAGACCATAAATCTAAGCGAAGTGTCGTCGGATGCCAGTTCACTGCATGAATGGTCCCTCGATATGAGGGATAGTCGGGCATTAAACCAAAGCCAGTACCAGCCACTGCATATCAAGTAAACATCTTTAACGCAACGTTTTGACAGTCGCCGATACAAATATTGAAATATGAACTCCCATTCTGCTTGTGAATGTGGTACAACCAGCTAATACGTTTGATTTTTTTTAAACAGTTAATTCTGTTGCAGAAATTTAAGTTCATTAAGAAAAACTATTTTCCTGATCGTTCTTCTCTTTTATCTACAAAGAGTTAGTGACTTTATAACACATGATATCGAATAACAAAATTGATTTTCCTCCTATATGGTAATGACTCCAGGAAAACCACAACGTTATTATGACGGTTGAATTATGTGCTTGCAATTCAAAAACTAAAGGTTTTTAGCGGTATATTGTAAAGTCCTTGAAATTTTATATCAAAAAGTTAAAGTTAAGTGAAACAAAATTATAAATTAAACTCGTCTACTATTCGTTTGACGTCAACGTCAAAGTACCGGACGTCAATTGAGCGGCATTAAAAT
This sequence comes from Byasa hedistus, assembly GCA_029286795.1. Lineage (NCBI taxonomy): Eukaryota > Metazoa > Arthropoda > Insecta > Lepidoptera > Papilionidae > Byasa > Byasa hedistus. The sequence continues at coordinate 7,194,381 of JAGSMW010000015.1, read as the reverse complement.
CAGTTTAAAAAAATACAATGGGATTATGCGCTCCTAATGGCCATCGTAACATGAACATCCATCTTTTCATACAATATTGATGTTCCCAAAATTTATGGGCAGTGTCTTGAGGCGGAATCACAAAGTCAATACGGCTTATTAATGTGTGAAGAGGCTCACCTCTGCTCAGGATCAGTTCCTTATTGACATATTTTTATCGACGTCACTCAGATCGTTAGCAACGCGCTACTGCCCCGAATACAATTGAATGTGACCGCCGCAAACATAATTCATAATTTTGATACCATAGCCAATGCTTGCATTTGCTTTCTTGTACCGTCTAAAAAACATTCTTATACCTTTCAAACACGAAAGTTCGTAACTTAAAAAGGTTTTTAAATATCAATGAGGCGCAGGAGCTTTAGAGATGTCCATTGTGAAGGTTCAAAATTGACTTTAATCTACTTAGAATCTGGAGACATTCGCCTCTAAAGCACGTTTTTGTATTCATACGGATTTAATCTTTTTCTTTCGCATACAATCTTCAACGTTACAAAAAATATCGTTAAATAATGCACAGTCACATTAATGATGATTTTTTAATAATTAAATGTTAAATTACATAATTATATTCATTTTTGTAAACGAATTATTTTTTATTTATATTATGCGTAATGGAACCTGCGATACTGCTTGGATAAGACATCAACGCGTTTGAACCCGATCTATATACACAAATATATTATAAGAACGAAAACAGCACGTAATTTTTTTTAAAACATATTTAACTTTGTTTTGTTTTTTATTCTTAACCGCGTCTCTTTCAAGAGTTTTGATTAAGAGGTCTCAAGGAAAAAGTTGCATTTGTGACCAATTTCAGATAATTTACCATCGTAGGTAAGTGATCCTACACCAAACGATCTAGTCACGGTATAAATTTTTATCAGTTTACATGTTACGGCGCTTTTTCGCATAGGATTAATAAGATTGCTACTTTCTAACGAGACTTACTCAAGATGACCAGAGCAATCATAATACTATATAAATGAAAAAAAAAAGATAGCATCATTTACGGCACTAAATTATTATAATAATTTACTAAACTACTATAATTATATTACTAATAATTATAAATAATTAAAAAAAAAATTCCAAGACTTACTGTACCTTTAATTGAAGTACAACGTGCGGCGACATAATATGTTCGTTATCTTATAAAATTAACTCCCACCAGGATTAAATTTTAAAATTTTTATGGGCATGAATAGCTATTATACATTTTATACGTTGTTGACAATAAATTAGATTACCTGAATTCCTTTTTTTATTTTTATATTAATCAGTTAGAGATCAAATCAATCAGTCAATAAAGTACATCCTGTGCTTTCATGTAGATCCGCTTTATATGACTCTCCTTCTTCCCCTTCCCTTCTATATATATCTTCATTCGCCATTAATTCAAATTTTCACACCTCGGCTTGATGTGGGGCGTAACGTAATTGCCTCTTCGTATCAACTTTAAATAACTACGTTTCCTTAATAAAAAGTATTTAGATGGCAAAACGTGACGACAGCCGCTGCAGGCCAGTGTCAGTGGAAGCAAATTATGGCAACCCCGACACCTACGAGGTGCTAACTGAGATTGCAACCTACAATTTGCGAAACTTGAAGCTGGGAAGTAAGGTACGCTGGCGGCGCACCGTTGTAATAAAGGCACTGATTTACTCTCTTACCGCGTGTTTATACAAAAAGTCTCCGCTGGCAGTATTGGAACGATGAAAAAGTTCTAGAGATAACATCTATGCTCACACCGTTTGTCAAAAATTATATTTTATTATAAATATGTATATTAGAAACTCGCAAAGATTGATACGACCATAATTGTGTCTTAATTTATTTTAACTAACTACAAAACCCCGATGTTTCGAAGAAAGATAAAATATTAGAGATAAACTCTCAGGGCACCTGGTATAGCCGCCGAAAGCAACTGTGTGTAATTCGGTTTAGAACTGGGCAGTGCCGGCCGGCACCGGACGCCTACCGCATCCACCGAGACAATAGCCCCGCAACAAAAGGATACAGCCGATCGATTTTAAAATCAGCCGGGCAATCTCCGCGCGGTGTAATCTTACAAATATTTATTATATGTCAAAACAATATGCCGAAATGGTACGCTTATTGTGGTTTTTACAAATGTGTCTGTTGCGCCTCGGAGCGCTCGTTAGCGTGAAGTACGGCGCATTGTGGGGGTTACAATGGGGGGCGGTGCTACCCTGAGGCACACGCGGGAAAACGCGTTCGTTTACTCTTAAATTATTGTCAGATTTCATGCTGTACCTAATGTGTTATCATAGCTTTGTTATACGATCAATGATTGCAAGGGAATGACAATTAAGTTCATCCTATCCATCATCTTCGCAATCGTTACAGTCTTGACGGACTAATCGGGTCATCAAGTAGTTGTACCGACCAGTTTCACCAGGCCGCATCCTCCCTGAATCCTTTCGTCTCAAATTCACGCAGCGATATATCTACTAGATCTTCTCCATTATGGATGCTCTACTCGGTACCCAGTTCTTTCTTCATTTCCCTGCACAGTTATCCGCTCTATGGACATATAGCTTCTAAACATATGAGAATGTGGGGCCGAACAATAGAATACAAACGCTATTTGTTGCCGACTTATATTTAACCACGTAACGATTACCTGTAAGAAATCTAATTTATATAGTGAAGTACAAATGTTTACCACGGCAATTGAAAAATTACTGTGCTTATAGTTTCTGTACTCATAAAAAAAATATATGCATAGATTGGAGACATACTATCGTATATATTGTAGTAGTTTCTTACATAGCAATGGAATCTAACTAAAAATCCTCTTGTGAGGGGATTTTCCCACAATGCCTCATGATGAAATTTTTTAATAAAATATATACTTTTAAATATCAACATTCTGGTTATTTATTAATTACATACAAAGTAAAATTTGTATTAATTCATTCATAGTAGTATTTAGATTTTAATTTCAATACCCTATTATTGCCAGAGAAGTAAAGTTAAAAAATAAGTTGTTATACCATACCTCTCACATTCACACGTCACCAGTCACAGAGCTCACACTTCGCACACTGCCCAAACACGAATGTCGTAAGACTTACAGTCATCTGACTTTTACAGCGAAACGATGTTATGTCATACCCTCCCATTTTTTTTCAGTCTGCCACTACTATTTTACTAACAAAATGTTTGTATTCACAATTATTTTTCTCGATATCTAGCATTATCGACTTTATCAATAGTAGCCATCCTACGAAATATAAATGGTATTCCAGTGATCAAGAAATCATATACATTCCGGTGTTAACACCTTTTCAAATCGACATGAATTTAAAATAAGAAAAACAGGGTTTTTGTTCAAATTACTCATGTAAACATTTAATTACGAAGCTGACGTTCGAGCCCACAAAATTAATTATAAGAGCACTTAGCGTTCAGCGGTCAATTTACCGGGGTTTTTGTATCAGTTATTTAAATATCTCATTTAAGTTCCTTGTTAATAAAGAAACAATCATAACGTTCGCGGACTCCCGTTGCACCAGTTTCAATAACGGCGCGTGGCGACCCGCGGCGGCTCCGTTTTACGACAAAATAATATTCTTTAATTATAATGGAGCGCCATGAAGTAAAAAGGCGGGAACATGCGACATCTGTATTAAATTTTAATGGAATAACAGTTGCACCTGCGCGGATCGGAGAGCGCTCGGCTCGCCGGCCCGCACTCCGATAGCCGACGGCCCTTCGGAATCCGCAAAGTGTATCTAATTAAATATTAATTACACTTGCAGGAGCCAAAAAATTATATCTAATAAACGATCCACCAATAATAAAACTAACAATAATCCCATTTTATACATTAGTTATTCCTTAAAATTGAATTATTATGTTACTTTAAATAAATAAATGCAGAGCTTTCTTATTGTTCTTGCTATTAGAGACCTTCTCTCACAAGCAACGACTAAGGCCATTTATTTTATTTATTTATTTATATATTCTTTGTTTGCACACCACAACAAGGAAAAGAAAATAAAACTTTTTTATATAATGGGCAGCAAAAGGCGGTCTTATCGCCAGAAGCGATCTCTTCCAGACAACCAGTAAATGGACATGACTGAAAAGAGTATACACGCTGGTGTGCCGGGTTAAGATAAACTATACATAAATTTATACATAAATATGGATACGTAAATAAATACAAATATTAGAAGATGGGCTATATTATATAGTTAAGTGAAGAATAGTAAGACTTTACTAGTTTTTTGAAGAGTAGTAGTGTGGGAAGGAATTTGTAAGAAAGGATTTTCTGAGGATCTAAGAGTTCGAGTATGGGAATCATGAAGAAAGTTGAAATTTTCTTTGAGGTAGGTTGGATAGGATGGGTTGAAGAGTTTATCCACCACGCTAACCAAGTGGGGGTTGGTAAATTATATTTCCCTACATAATACACACCTTAACTATATTTCTCGGAACTTAAGTAAATATTAAATTCAATTTTTTTTATCATATTTAATTTTATCGATTATTACAATCAAAAGGATTTTGCACAACATCTCTACATTTGACAAATGTTAAAATCAACCATTTATGGAAAATTTTATAGCAGAAAACTTTCTAAAACAATAATTAATTAATATACTTTTCTTACGTATATGAAAATATAAAATATCTACGCAATAATGTTAACTACTATCTATTTATAGATCAGCCGGCACTACAACATTTTCCAGCTCTTAACTAGAACAGAGTATTCTTAGCAAGCAAACTTCTCCATCTTCGGCCCGAATGACGCTTAACATTTTGTCCCACATTGACGATAAAAAAAATCCCTAATAGTTATAAAAGTGGTAACCTTTTGATATTCCTAGTTGCGATCGTATGAACCATATAAATGAAATCTTATTAGACAATTACTGTTAATGCGCAATAGAAAAGAGACAGCAACGCCGGTTTATTACTATTTCATTTTAATTATTAAGCCACATGAATATTAACCATAAATATCGACAGGTGCAAAATTGACTTTGAAACGAATTGACGGTTGGCTTAACTGTTAAACTTAACTAATATACTTCGTAGTTTTCATTGGAATTTTATTTATAACGAAAATATAGCAAAATTAAGACCAGAAGTGGTGATAACTTACTTGAAAGTAGAGAAGAATGCTGTATGACGCAAAAATGCACGACTTCAAACCCAATTTAATTTTAGCTATCAGTTAAGGTAAACATCGTAAAAGCATTTATATATTCCAAGAACAAAAGTTTTAGTAGGACACGTGACATCCATCTAACATTCCATCACCATAGCGAATTACGGTCTTAATTTTCTCCTTTTGATAAAAGGATTCATAACCTAGAAGCAGGAAAAAGTTGTCTGATTAATTTTTTGGAAATCACTATACAATAACAATAAGACCTAATTTTTGTTTCAAGGTCCCACTGTCATAGACTTCTTCCGGTAGATTTTCCGCTTATGTCGTTCGCTAATATGACTAAAAGTTTTTCTTAGCTTACTAGTTTACTTACTAAATTGAAAATGCTTTTTAACCCAATATTTACCAAATTTAACATGTTATTCGAAAGTGATCTATTTGCCATTGTCTTGTCTTGTCATGTCGCAACACACAAAAATGTAGGTACAATAATTGTATATTAAATTTAAATGAATGGAAGTGAAAAAAAGTGAAACAAATGTTTCAAATTACCAATGTCTGTTACCAATCAAACAATGCAAACAATCAACAGAATAAAACAAACACATCTTCCGACCCCATAAAGAGTAAGAAAGTAGTTTCCATTAACGGAAATAGAAAGCGAACGGATATGTCTTGGGATTATAACTTTCGTTTATGAAAAATAAATTTTACTTTTCGTATAAATACTTATTGCATTGTATACTATGAGTAACATATTCTACACAAATTTGACACACAGGATATTTTGTCTAAAAACTAAATTTTGCTGACATTTAGTTCTAATTGTTTTTAATATTTTAGTAAGAAAAGGAAATAATATTTGACACATGGTTTTATATGTAACATAACTTACGTATCGCCATTTCAATAAATGTTCTATTGCTAAATTGCGCAACTAGTAATTCCTATAATCGTGTATGTACGGTCATTATAACCGCCACAAGGTCCATTCTAGTTACCATCACTTTGTATAAATTATATAAAAATAAGCACGTTGAGAAAGGGATACATATAACGGCGATTGGTGTAGAAGAGACAGTGATGGGTGGAGTGGCGAGGGCAGGTGTCACGAGACATCTGCTGGTCCGCGGTCCGGCACGTGGCTCAACCCTCTAAACCGACCTCCACGGCTCGTCTACAGGAAAAAGTTGAGAAATCCCTCTCGCTTCTTCCAACAACGAATGCTTTTAATTACCACTCGAGTAAAATTAGGAAATAGCCGATTAACAAAAGCACGCTAATCAATTTTTATACTATTGCACTAACGAACGTAGTGTCTCCTATTTCGATAGTGCTTTTCGACCTTTTTTTTTATAAAAATTAAAATAAAAGCCTTGCTTTGCTCTGTATTACGAACACATAAGTTTTAACTCGTCTATTTCCGTGGAGTAGTAGCTGCTTTTCCTCGTGCTCATCATCACGTAACAGTATTGTCAGTACAGAAAGTGATATTTCCGAGAGCCCTGAGCTGCGCGATTGCATTTCCGGAGTCTACTCTTTTTGTACCCATTTTATTTCGTAAGACTCAACATTCTATAAAACTCTGCCTTCGGTCGCAAATTACCTCCTGTTTGCTAGGTAATTAAATAATATCTATATAAAACTGAAGTAATACGGATGGAGATACATTTCATTATTCCGTTGAGATCGAGATTACTTATATACTGTTGAAAAAATAGTAAAGGTTTTAAATTATAAAGACATTTATTCTTAATGTTATACATCATATTGCAACTGTATATAATCTTTTCATACCTGTTAGCGGATGTTTAGTAAACACTAACAATTCTCATCAAAATGTACTTCAATCAATTTGGACCGGTCATATTTAAATAATACAGATCCCGTGCACGCGATAAAGTTTCTAAACCTTTTCAATTCATTAGCAAATGATGCCAATCCATCTTATCGATACTTCACTGCTTAAATCGATTAATGTTCACTGTTGTTTAGTCACCTGATTTCGTCACCATGTGAACAGGTGCACGCGCACGCGACGAATTACGACGGGTAGTACTTAATTGTGTAATTAAATAAACGGAACACGGAAATGCTACTTAGAATATTTTTTATATCATATGTAAAAAAATATCACATAAAGCTTTGTTCTTTAACAGTTATATTGAGAAAAGCGGAAGAGTATAAGAGATTTTAGAAAATGTTTTCCTGTAACTTGTTATAAATATAAACAACCCAGCTAATATCCTCTCTGTAGGGGACTAGGAACATTTTCTTATGAGAGAGTTGGGACGGTTAACTACCTCGCCTGCCAAGTGCGAGTTTGCTATGAAATATGAAACGTAATATTGTTGTTATGTTATTATGGTTAGGTAGGTTTCTTCTTTGTCGCGAACCTTTCACACTTAGGTCTGGCTATGTTTGCGAATGACTTGATATGGATTTGCAAACAATTCATATTGGATATATATTGTAGATGAAAACATTTGACAAAATACGTTTCAAAACTATTAATATTCATGACCTTATTGAGGTTATACTGACGAGACATCATGAAAAGTTGTTACCCGAATTAATGATTTAATTACTCCGGTGATGCGAGTCTTCACCTGTCACTTGTAATGGTGCGGTTCTGTTAACTTTGACGCGACACATGTTTGTACAGATAACAAGTATGTGGAATTTGATATGGAATGTGAAAGCCACGAAAACTCAAACTTGCACCTCGATCTATTTATATGTGGTATGAAGATTAGGCAACTGCAAGAAGTAAAAATTAATATTCAGTTAAATAATATCTTACAAATGATTCATTTGTTATTAGATTCTACTAGGTAACTTAACTGAAAAAGAACAGAAAAGACGTATCAATTAGAACTACAACGGGAACTGTACTGACAAGTATTCGTCTCAGGTTCAGTTTACTTGAAAAATAATATTAATGGTTTTACTTTCGGTGTTAGACAGACCAGCTCATCTCTTAACCATGGGAAATTTTTGTTATTTTCAGAATTATAAATCTAGTTGCCACAATCAGACAAAGATTGTAGTAATAATAAAAAGTTGTTTATTCGCATCATGCTATTATATAAAAGTAAATTCGGAGTATCAATGATAATTTAAATGATTGTCGTGAAATATTACAGTTTTGCCGAATGACTATGTTAACTCTATAAGTTTTGGATATTACAGTATGGAGGTTGATGAAAGCAATTTTATTATAAAATGGTAAACGATACTCGTAAAATCCAATTTATATGCGTGTAACATTGCAGAACATAAACACCGCCTGTTGAAAATAGATTGGTTATGAAAAATTCATGTGATTTATTGGTAATACGAGCGTGTTAGAGTAGACGCAACACCGCGGGAAGTGGCTAGTGATGCGATGCCTCGCGGTTTGTAACTGTACATTTTAATACCAAGAAATAAATTATTACTGGGATATTTTTTTAATTTCTTGAATAAAGAAATTATTTTGTGAAGTATGAAAACATGCATTACTAAATCGATAAACGAAAATAATTTTCAGTACTGCCTAGATTCATACTTATCTTTTATTTTTAAACCAAACAGATAAGCAATAAACATTTTTTAGCTTACAGCAGCAGCAGTTTACTGGATATAATAAAAGTTATAACATAACAAGAAATTTATCTTTCTCATTAAGCCAAAGTATCGAATTAAAGAAAGAAAAATCTTTATTTATTACAATCTATAATGATATAATAATTTAAGTAAACGTTTAGGCTAAAACTAATGGTAGTTTTAAATCCTGCAAAATTTATATAAATTTTTCGTATTACTCTTATCAAATTTCACAGATCAAAGATTAATCTAATGGACCAATTACCGGGGGATTTACTTCTGAAATACAAAACATTGCAACTTGTAAGACCTATACTCGTGCAGTGGAAACACTTGTAGTACAGTGAAAAACTTGTGCATTCCCCAAGCACCGATATACCTTAAGTAAAGATGTCTAATAATTTCAAAGGAAAATTAACAAGAATTCGATTTGTAATGAGTAATACAAAAAAATGCAATGCGTTTCCTTTTCTCACAACATACGTGTAACTGAACTGCCGGAACAATACGTTCGGCGCATGTCGGAAATTTATCGTTTTCATTACTAGACAAACGTTACAAATATAACATTTAAATTAATTTATTAAAGTAAACAAATTATTCTGTTTATTTTATGGTTTACTATTAAGAAACTGTTTAATATTTTAACTTTCCTTTATACAAATTCGCCTGCAAAAATTAACTCAGCAATTTTTTTTAACTACCTTGTTGCCAACATTTTTTTGTAATACAATTCAAAATTCCTTAAAATTCTATTAATTTCTCTAGGTTTAGAACAATAATTACTTGAAGAATAAATAAACTTGGATATAACCTAAATATTTAACAAAACGTGAATTGTAAATAAAGTATTATGAGTTATTATAAATATTTACACAACCAATGTACGAGATGATGAAGACAAGTGAAAATGAGAAACAAGGCATCACAATAGCTCTACTTGGTTAGGTTTTTTAATGAAAAGGATTTGTCACAATGGCAATCGCGTATCACGCCTTTTTCTCTTATACCGAAGCAGTAATAACTCGTTCCTGACGTAGCTGCTACAACCATATTTAGGCGAACACAATAAAACAAAAATAAATAATTGCTCAAAATACTGTAACCATTACTCTTGGATCTATTTTAAGGTGTCTCTAATTCATTCGCGGAATAGAACGACCAGGCTTCACGCTAAAAATAAAGATAATTTTTATTATTTCTGGGAAAAAACAGAATGTACCTCAAAATAAATAAACAAACTGTTTTCCGAGTATTATGACCGTCCCTTTGAAACGTTGTTTGGAAATTCTTGTATTAGTTTTATTGCTATTAGCAATTACAAAGGTAAGCAAACATTTAAAATTTTCAACTTAATACTTAAGGCTAATACTAGAAGTTATTAATACTAATGATATTACAACTATATTCCAAAATTTTAGATGAATGATATTGCCCGTCGCTTTTATTTAAAGTTGCATATAATACAAACACTGCACATTCATAAATAATCTAAAAGGGAACGTAAATAATATTAGCAACATGTAGGCTAATTATGTTGACATGTAAAATTAATTCATCCTGGTTAAATAAATATGCTGGAGGCACTACGCCGGGGCACGCGACTGAGAGGTTTAAAGACTGGACGCATTGACAGGTTTCCTTAACGGGCGTGCGGCTCAAACGAGAATGCAATGAGGGATAAAAAACGACAGTTTAAAAATACGACACATTAACATATTATTGCTTTTCTTTCAAAAATTTACATAATAACCAACTAATTTATATTGACACCGCTTAAATTATCACTGTTCTGGCAGATCTTAAATTGCAAGACTTCGAACAAGAAATGTATGACAAAAAAGAATAAACACCCTATGCTTAAAAATCATTTAGACTTTGTTTCTGATTTAAACAAATAGCATAATCATAACACTTTTGTAAAGAAACGCGTTTACAACTACTACACTAGACAAGTAGTATAGCGGATGTGGCATGCCCTCTGAAGTCATTTTGCACAGAATTACCACATGGAAATTTTCTTTACCGGAAGCTAAAGGTCAGTGAAAGTCGAACCAAGACCTTAGTATCGTATAGCGTAAAATTCCATCGCATTTCAAACTTAATCACCGCCAATTCAACATTGTTAACGAATGACTACTTCTCCATAGTGTTTATAACATACTACTTTGCTTAAACTATTATATCATTGACATACATACATAAGTATTTTTTGAATAGCATTAAAATTGTCAAAATGTATTATAGGATGACGACCGTTACATGCACATTAATTTCCGCTAAAAATACGTTTAGTTCCTCCATTTTTTGGTTACCGTTGCATAATTTCGGAAGTTAGTAAATATGAACAATTTATACTTCACGATGTTTATTTAGGAAGATAAATAAATAATACTTTGCCTAGTATATAACACGTATCTCATTTGTAATGCTTATGGTATGTACGTACCGAATACAGTAGACAACAAGGTTGAGTAAATGGAGTTAGCTGCTTAATAAATTTCTCGACTAATGAGGCGATATTAAACAACTAGCGCATATCGTTTATCTACAGATATATACAAGCAACGTAAACAGTGGAAATTTTTTAGCTTACATAAAAGTTAATAAACGAATTTATAACGTTTACTTCTTTTATTAGGATAGAAATAGCGTAGTGACAAGCGTCCTGTGATACTAAAGTTATGTTTTCTATTCTGAGAAAAAAATATATACACAAATATTTTTTCTAAATTTATTGATTTCGCAGCACGGCATTGTGCAAAAAAGAATCGCCATACGGAGTTCGGTCCAAAATCGGAAATAGTTTTATTAAAACAAAAAAAACAAAGCGCAGAACAGATATTTTTAGTCGTTTAAGGTTGAGTGTCAGTGAGTGAAGAGCATCCATATGTTATTTATCGATAGTACAAAGGATCCATGTCAGTCGATACCATACAAGTGGGAATTTGTTCGTGTCACTGTGTCCATATTTATCCTTACAGCACTTTACGTATTCAGAAAACAATGGCGGCTGTCCGTAGAAGGTTAAATCGAATGCGAAATAGCAATTTGTTGATCATTGACGATTGTAATGTGCCCATTCGACCTTAGCTCGAGGCGTACTAACACGATCAAAAGACACTGAACGAAATTACGACCTCAGCTGTTAATAGCTATTCAACTTCATTTCTATTGTTCGGAATGTTTACAAACTTATCAACTTATCCAAGAATTTCGATTTAACACCTTTTGTTTAATTCTTAATTAATGCAGATATTCTGTAGACATAGGTGATTCCCAAACTGAGCGACCAAAAACTTAATGAAACAATAATCAGGTCCAAGAAAGATTTTATAAGTGAACCCATGTAAAGATTATGTGTTAAAGTAGCTAAAAACAGACACGACACCAGTAAGATCAATTAAGTTAAAGACGGGCATAACAGTATTACGTTTAGTAAGATGATTGATTACATTACTAGTTATTAATGTTGTTGGCCCAGTTCTACTTTTCCTGACGCTAGACAAATGACGACCAACGTTGCACCAATATTGTATTAATCAAATTTCCTTCAAACTTCGACGCGAGGCTCTTGGATAAGAAGTTTATTTTACACTAGATTGTACCTGAATTAACTAATAGTCCAAACGTTCATTAAGCTCTAAGTATATAATTAATAACCTATGCCCTTATAAGTTAGAACATACAAAGTGTATCAAGATATCGATTCTTACCAAGAAAAGTGTTTTATTGTAGTATTAGCTATTGTAGTTTAGCTATTGTAGTATTGAGCTGTGGCATGAAATATGCTAAAGGAACTATATATATTATGTAACTCATCGAAAAAACGCTCTGATTATTTACAGCAGATCATTTTTAGAAAATATTCTAATATGTGCCGGAGCCCATTTAAATATACTGCTTATTTCTGCCACCAACTAGTAATACAAATATTACTATGCTCCAGATTGAAGAACGCCGTAGCTAGTGAAATTACAGTTTTAGTAAGACTCAGGTCTCAAAGCAACGAACGTGTGATAAAAACACATCTTAGTTATAGCAAAGGGTAACTCACTAATCTATGTTGTAATAAAAATCTAATAATCTAACTAATCGTTTTATAGTTTATAATGCCTTTTTGAGACATGAAATTTTCATACAAATGTAGCCGTAGACTGACCTTCTACTTTACAAACTGTACGTTTCATATTGACAAGATTAATATCCTGTAATCGATTGCGACACGCACAGCGAGGAAGCAATTCAAAACATTCGACTGGACATTTAAGGTCATTATAAAATTTGACATGAATGTAACAACTACATCTAATATATGGGCTTACTGTTGTCGTATGACAACGACTACGAAACAGATCCTGGTGTTTATAACTGACTAAGATCGATCTATTTGTAGGTAGTTTTCAAATAAGAAAATAATAATATTATGAGTTTAACAGTAGTAAAACCTAATTTAACAATGTAGGTTTTCCTGTTTTAAATCACTTATAAATAATTTAATCACTTATATTATTATTTATTTCCAAATATTCTTTAGAACAAGTGACATCATTCAGTTTCAAAGCGATTTATTATAAACATTTACATGTCAACTTATATCTATGCTTTTAGTCTTAATAACCGGTTGTAATTTGAATTTTATTGTAATTTTATAAGTATTTCTTATTTTGCACAAATATTATTTTAAGCTAATAAATAATAGGGGCGAATATAACAGACATTTGATTTGTTTAATTTTAAAGAATCAATGGTAAAAGATACAACCTGACGTCATCTACATAGTATTCTTTGGTCGGTAATATCGACATGTGTCGAGATTTTTTGATTGAAAACAAAGAACTCTATAAAATAGGATTAAAGTAAAATATTTTTTATGTAGTAAAATTATACGATGAGCAATAATTAAATTTTATTATAAGTTTAGTATCACACCATATCGTATCATGTCACTGGAAATACGGCTAGTCTACAAATTCCGCTGTTTCTAATCAGAACACAGTCATATAATGCTGATCGGTGGGGGTAAAGAAAAATACCAATTTACACTTCTATAATAATTTCTGAATAACAAAAACCGCTCCGCCCATGGCAGTTCAAGATCACGATACTGCCTTCTTAAAATTCATGTTTACGTAACGTTTTAATCATATTGTAACAAAAGCTATGTTACCTTTTGCCGATCTTATCGCAATGGCAATACATTAGATTAAGGAAGGACGCACTAGTGCCTTTGTATTCACACGAGTACTTACACCTCTGTGATATACAGAGACACACGCTACTTAGTCGTAGACTAAAAACACTTAAAAAATTTAAACACAATGAACTTTCCTTTTTCAATTCAAACTACATCTAAAAATAAGACATACTGTTACCTGTCTGGTTGTGATATGAAAATAGCAACTTTTTACTGTACATTTCACTAAACAAATTAGTGTTTCTTTAAGTTACTAACATGAATAGGTAGATTGTGAGTTTTTAATTAAGAAACCTAATTAGTACACCCGTATGCTCATAAAATGGTATAGGTTACAGTAACGATGAAACCATCAAATAACCGTATAAAAATATCAAACAGTCTTCATTCCGAAGTGGTTGCATATCGCGCGATGAATACAAATGTACCGACATTCTGTATGAAAGGGAGATGGCGTATAAAACACACGATTCATCAACTGCTCATTATAAATCTAAACTTGAATGGAGGGGCTCGTGCCTGTCGTTAAAAATCCTGATCCATAATTCAGCAGCGCGGAAGAACTCGAGCAAGTACAATTTCATTCACCGAAATCGCCTCTTAACATGACGTAAAATGAATATCAAGGCTGCCTACCTACTCGTTCGCAATTCACGAATTTTGATGATGAAATACGATTGTCTTAATTGGACTTTTGTTCGGCACCGGACCCCTACGAATGTGTATATCTTAAAATCGACACTCGACTCTTCCCTTGTTTAAAATTTAATCCGCTTTTTCGCTGCTTCACCGAATCAAGTTTCGGACGTTTGAAATAAGCGTTAAATACGTTTTAATTAACCACAAGCATTGCTATATTCGTTACGAAAGCATTCAGTAAGCACTTAACTCGGCATAAAGCTAATACATATTTTTAATTAAAGGCATTAGCCTGAGAAATACATTTTAATGCCGTTTTTTTTAAATGATTACACAGCTCGCGGTTTTATAAAACTAATAGTAAACTTTTTAAGTAGGTACCGGATGTAATTAAGCTGCAATGAGTATTTATAAAAAAAGTTGTTATTTCACAACCTAATATTGTTCAACATTCACTATCTTTTATTTTACATTATTTTTTTTCTATTTCTAGTTCTTACGTTTCCTTTTTTTATTCTACGAGCGAGACGTTCACATGATGGTAAGCAATGAGCTTGCCCATAACATCGTGCCGCTAATTAAGATGGTATACACTTCACCACAATGCGCTCGGCGCCATATTTCATGGCGTTAAGTTTCGTTACCACGGTAATTTCTCAAACTTACATCGCCTTTCAAACCGGAACACAGTAATGTTTATACTCTACTATTAGACAGCTGAAATAGAAGCTGCGGTCGGACCTACCTAGATAATCCGGCAACAGAGTCCTACTACAAAAATGTTTTACTAAAATCAATTTTTAAGTGAATCCAACAAACATTTTTGTAATGAAAAAAACCTTGGAAAATCTAATAATTTAAATGGCATGTGGCAAATCTAGTCCGAATAAGCAAATAAATTTGTCACGGGCTTTATTCACTCTTCATGACCATTTATGAATTTGGTTAAGGTCGCGGGGTTGGAATGTTGCCAATGAAGGACTTCTTACTCACTGAACATTTGTTCTACATTAAATAGAAAATGAAATACAATCTATAACATTTAAAAAACTTTTGACTTGATCAGTAATTGCCCGAGGAAACATATGTAATAATTACGGCTGTACAAAACACTTTTGCAACATGCAATTAACTAGTTTTCAATATTAACTTTAACCTAGCTTATAACGTTCATGCATAGGCATTAAAATCCTTTGGCTGTAAAGTTTTATAATAAATATCGTGACTACTTAATTTTTTTTTCTTTTTTATTATGGACGAACGGTTACGCAGCAGAACTGGTTGTGTTATCAATGGTGACTCAATCGGATGCTCCACCACGCCCTGGACTCAATAATTTGCTTGGCATATTTCCTACTGACGTACATCAAACGTGTTAACTGTCTTAAATTGTTTTGCAAAATACCAATGAACGCTACAATACGTAATTGCTTCGTGTTATCTTTCATTCTGATGACGTTTTTTTTTAATATGCTATCTATTTATATGTATATACATATTATGTATTACTGTATATGTATGAATCGAAATTTAAAAAGTTGTAAGAATGTAACGCTAATCTATAGAACCGTTTTTTTAAATAAGCTTTGGTGTCCAACAAGTCGCATAAAATTATGTATGTATATTAAAATCCACTCGTTATAAAAATCGGAATTCTTCTACTTTACTCTCTCTTTCGTAAAAACAATAAATGTAATATAATTTTAAACATTATTTTAATTAAATCACGTTTTTGAAAAAATAAGACTTCCAAACCAAAAATTTGTATACACGAAATTTTACGTAAGATGAAATTGTTAAAAGTTACGCGATCTACTTAATTTCTTAAACGGTAACATCGTTTTGAGAAACACTTAACCGAATACTTCCTTTTTCTTAATTTGTCTACTAAGTTCCGTACCTAGCCAGTATCTTGATCACTAAGAATATCTAATGTTCTTAATGATAAATCGCTAGTTAAACTTTTGAATTTGCGATGAGCTAAAATTTTGCTTTAATTTCTCATGATGTTAAGTGACAATAAGGCGGTGGATACTCTCACTCATAAGTTAAGAATTTGAACACGATAATGCTCGTCAGCTCGCGGATGCCGGATCCGCGAGCCCAGGGTCCGATGTAGCCTTGTTGACGGTCTTAAAGGTGACCCAAAGCAAGTACATCATTCATCAAAAAAAAAAAAAAAAAAAACGATAATGCTGCCTTGACGGCAGATCGGATGGTAGCTAAAAATCGTACCACCAATTGCCAATGACTTGAACTAAGAACCTTAGTGTAACGTACAGAAAATATCGATTTTACTTAAACCAACTGGCAGCACTTATTTACTATATACTCTCTTTAAAATGTAAAAAAAGGACGGCATCACATCCATTGTGTGGAGACACACCGGCTTATACACGTTTATTCGAGTGTAGTTTGAACCAGCATTATCTCTATATATACATCAAACGCACATAGCGATAGAAAATATTCAGATAAAAATTGTTTTTATATACAAATATTCCCTCGTCAAAATATACTAACAATAATGTACATGTATCAATATTATAATTCTCTGTGAATGATACGTAATGAATCATGAAACGTCTATCATGTTACACACGTATTCCTTATATCTCGCAGTTTATGATTTCTTATAATTTTGCAAGAACTAAGTCATTAAAATTTATAATTAAGTTAACATACAACGTAATATTTTTCCTGAACGTAAGATGTCATTTCCTTAGAAAAGATATTAATAAAAGATTTTTTTCACAAAGATCCATGCTGTTCTTATTTGGTACTTAAAGCTATTAGGTAAAAGTCGCAAAACTATGTTATTTGTGTCTAAAAAAACGAAATATTAAGTAATAGTTATTAGTACACGACCTAAGGTTTTTTTAACTGTAATTAATTTTCCAAAACGCGATTACGACAGCTGTGTACCAGTTTACAAAATCTAATCGAATGTACATTCCAACCAGCCGTTATAACGACCTTGAAAACGACTGTAAGGTCGAAAATTTTCGAAGTACTTTCGTTTCGAAATAGTTATTTGATAATTTATTCAAATTTGCTACTCTACAAAACACATGTAAAATGGGCGGCACAGAATGTCTCACAACATTAAACTCAAAAATCATAGGAACAGTCACATGACACATATGGTTTTTAGACGTGGACGTAATGCTGGAATGTCTCCACAAGGTGGACCGATGATCGGGTGGAGGTCGCGGTTACCCACGGTTTCAGTAGCGCTAGACCGGTCTGTGTTAAAATATTCAGAAGGTGCTTATGATATTACGGCCTGAAGATATTCTCGGTCGTAAATTATTTTCCCTTTTTCGTTTTTGTGGCAAATTCTAGCCAGGAAATAGTCCAGCTACTACTTTAACAGTTTTGAACTATATAACTGTTTAACAAATTTTCATGGCAACAATTGATATATTAACTAACTTCAACTTACCAACTTAAGTTTGAAGAAGGCACCTTATGATGATGGTGATGTATATACTAAACGTGTACCTGTAGATGCAGCCATAATTAATATACATAGTTATGGCGACTCCAGCTATATTCACTCACTATACAAAATACAACTTTTTAACACTGAATATATTTAATCTACAATATATTTCTAATTACTCAAAGTGTAAAAAAAAATTTTTCTATGAGGCTATTTCTCTACCTCTTCCTTTTCTTTCTCATTCAATACGTTTGAGAAGCAAATCCGTCTTTTGAAAACCAAAGTAGACCATCAGTTCCTTTATAAAAAAATCAAAAATCAATAACTGGTATAAATTCTAAAGTTATGCCTTCGGATTCTTCAAGTAAGATAGATCTGTAGCTTAGGACAAAAGTTAACATAAATTTATATCCTAAAACGATTGAGACATTACATAATTGTGACCTCACAACCAAAAAAAATTGCGCAATTGCTTTCTAGATCAAATATTACTACCGATATGTAATACATTTTAATTAACATCTGTTTAATTTCAAAACGTATATAATAATAATAATGTACTAGTTGTAGGTCTCTGAGCGTCTTCCAGCAAATTTTTCTCTTCATATTTTCTTAACTAACATTAACATGTGTATCAAAGATAATTGATTTGTCTTTAATGAAAAGTTACTGGTGGTAGATCCCTGTTTGCGAAGACCGCCAAATAATAGTCTGTAAATATTACTGTGTTCCGGTTTGAAGGTCGCTATAAGCTACTGAAATTACTGGGGTAACGAGGCCTAACAATTTATTTCTCAAGGCAACGAGCGCAATGTGGTGCAGTGTCCATATTACGAGTAACTAGCGCTGTGTTGTTATGAACTCGTGTATCACTTACCATCAGGTGACCATCTCGCTCGTCTTGTCGCCTTATGAAAGAAATAAAAATCAATCGTTAAGTTATATAACATTAGTACAAAATTTTATTAACATAATTTAATATGTACATAAAAAATTTCAATGTCCCCCATTTATTTTAGAAGTTAGCATTTTCGATAAAACTTCCAAAAAAAAATAGAAATTGAAAAACATTAGCATTTTGATCGCCGGGGGCCGTACATAACAAGTTTTTTATTTCTATTTCGACCATACGAAAGCATGCGTTTGGAAACAAAATTGCGTTTTTTTTATGTTAATTGGCTCCATGTGTGTCAAAATGGAATAATAAAGCAGCGCTCACGTGCTTAGCGTAGCAAGGGCAAAGATTATTTTTCAATGACTATTCTCTGTTTACTTACACTTATTGATTAACGAAAACAATGTGCAATAGCGATTACTGTTTCCGGAATTGCTTA
Source organism: Byasa hedistus (assembly GCA_029286795.1). NCBI lineage: Eukaryota > Metazoa > Arthropoda > Insecta > Lepidoptera > Papilionidae > Byasa > Byasa hedistus. The sequence continues at coordinate 7,174,987 of JAGSMW010000015.1, read as the reverse complement.
CCGAAATATATCTGAAACTGAATCCAACAAAGTTTAAAGAATAGTTTATAATGATTTTCTATTGGCTTATGGACCTTGTGGTCTGTCTCTGTTGACTACTGGTGATAGGTGTCTTTTGCCGGAGACCGTCTAGGTAGGTACCACCGCAGCTACTATTTCTGCTGCCAAACAGTAGTCAGCCAACATTATTGTGTTCCGGATTGAAAGGCGCTGTAAGCTAATGAAATTACTGGGGTAACGAGACTTAACACCTTATGTCTCAAGGCGACGAGCGCAATGTGGTGCAGTGTGTACCATCTCAACCAGCACCACGTTGTTATGCGCACGCGTATCACTTACCATCAGGTGAACGCGTTGCTCGTTTCATACCTTATCGAATAAAAAAAAAGCTATAATATAATAATAGTAAATACAAAAAATATTGTACATTATGCACTCTTATTAAAGACTGCAATAGTTTAGTTAATAAAGTTTGATTTTATAGAGCACACTTTAACAACTACCGTGCTACCTACTTTTTAAAGCGCTATAGAGGTAGAGGTAGCTGCTGCTATATTCTGGTTGGAGTCTTGAACTATTAGAACTTTATAAACAGCGCCATTTATAAAGCTAAAATTGATAATTCACTATCAGATAAAAATACTTTTGTTTTTTTTAAGTTCACACCCCCAGCGTGGTGTCAAAGTTTAGTTCATCCATTCCAGTTCACGCATTCATTCAGTTTTTCTAACTCTCATTCCACGAATTTACTTCTCTCTTTAATACTTACAGCTGAGCTCAGACGCTAACCGTCTTACAGTTTCGCTTTTGTCCTTCTGAACAGACCTAAATACAATTCATGAAAGCTGAAAAACAATAAAAAAAATGTATACTTACATAAATTTACGTCTATCTTCATTTTACACAGCCTTAGCAATTTAGTATTATTTCTCTTACCCTATATCACATTTTTCCTATTAATAGTATATATAACTATAGCCTAATCCTAACATCACATTTATTTTACTTTTATTTATCCGTCTTCTTTGTCTTTGTGACCTTGGCCATAGCTTTGCTGCTAACCTTTAAAAATATAGGACGGCTAGCGTCTTCACTCATCAGAGAACCGGAAAAAGATCCGCGATAAAAATACTTATCAAAATGTCGCTAATTTTTTAACAAAAAACTATGGATCGTTTGTTTCTTGTTGCGTTTTTCCTCCTACGTTGATTAGGCCAACGTATCTGCATATCAGAAACATAAATCCTTATTACCATTTTGAGAACATGAAAAACCCAAACATCTATTAATAGCTTTGCTGCTAACCTTTAAAAATATAGGACGGCTAGCGTCTTCACTCATCAGAGAACCGGAAAAAGATCCGCGATAAAAATACTTATCAATACGTCGCTAATGTTTTAACAAAAAACTATAGATCGTTTGTTTCTTGTTGCGTTTTTTTATGTTAATTGGCTTCATGTGTGTCAAAATGGAATAATAAAGCAGCGCTCACGTGCTTAGCGTAGCAAGGGCAAAGATTATTTTTCAATGACTATTCTCTGTTTACTTACACTTATTGATTAACGAAAACAATGTGCAATAGCGACTACTGTTTCAGGAATTGCTTACCGAAATATATCTGAAACTGAATCCAACAAAGTTTAAAGAATAGTTTATAATGATTTTCTATTGGCTTATGGACCTTGTGGTCTGTCTCTGTTGACTACTGGTGATAGGTGTCTTTTGCCGGAGACCGTCTAGGTAGGTACCACCGTAGCTACTATTACTGCCGCCAAACAGTAGTCTGCCAACATTACTGTGTTCCGGATTGAAGGGCGCTGTAAGCTGGTGATATTACTGGGGTAACGAGACTTAACACCTTATGTCTCAAGGCGACGAGCGCAATGTGGTGCAGTGTGTACCATCTCAACCAGCACCACGTTGTTATGGGCACGCGTATCACTTACCATCAGGTGAACGCGTTGCTCGTTTCATACCTTATCGAATTAAAAAAAAAACGATAATGTAATAATAGTAAATACAAAAAATATTATACATTATGCACTCTTATTAAAGACTGCAATAGTTTAGTTAATAAAGTTTGATTTTATAGAGCACACTTTAACAACTACCGTGCTATCTACTTTTTAAAGCGCTGTAGAGGTAGAGGTAGCTGCTGCTATGTTCTGGTTGGAGTCTTGAACTATTAGAACTTTATAAACAGCGCCATTTATAGAGCTAAATTGATTATTCACTATCAGACAAAAATACTTTTGTTTTTTTTAAGTTCACACCCCCAGCGTGGTGTCAAAGTTTAGTTCATCCATTCCAGTTCACGCATTCATTCAGTTTTGTAACTCTCATTCCTCGAATTTACTTCTCTCTTTAATACTTACAGCTGAGCTCAGACGCTAACCGTCTTACAGTTTCGCTTTTGTCCTTCTGAACAGACCTAAATACAATTCATGAAAGCTGAAAAACAATAAAAAAAATGTATACTTACATAAATTTACGTCTATCTTCATTTTACACTGCCTTAGCAATTTAGTATTATTTCTCTTACCCTATATCACATTTTTCCTATTAATAGTATATATAACTATAGCCTAATCCTTACATCACATTTATTTTACTTTTATTCATCCGTCTTCCTTGTCTTTGTGACCTTGGCCATAGCTTTGCTGCTAACCTTTAAAAATATAGGACGGCTAGCGTCTTCACTCATCAGAGAACCGGAAAAAGATCCGCGATAAAAATACTTATCAATACGTCGCTAATGTTTTAACAAAAAACTATGGATCGTTTGTTTCTTGTTGCGTTTTTCCTCCTACGTTGATTAGGCCAACGTATCTGCATATCAGAAACATAAATCCTTATTACCATTTTGAGAACATGAAAACCCAAACATCTATTAATAGAAACTTTTAATAAATAAATACATTCTTTTATATATCATGACTCTTTCGATTTATAAGGAAAATTATACCAAAAAAAAATTTTTGAACACTTCTAGCAAAGACCGATATTTCTGACTAAACCTCTACTTTAATTCAAATGAAAAAGGTTAAAAACTACATACATTATCTTTAAATCGGTTTTAATGAAAGATCTCTAGCTACAAACATTTTACACTGTGATAAACCTACTTTCTGCAAATTATGCTCAGATTTAGTTCATGACTGCTAAGTCGTAAATAAATTTTTACTATTAAAAACACTAAAACGTCAATAAAATTCAAACTTTGTTTTAAACTTTAAATTTAAACCAAAAACAGGAATTTTTTTTTTAAATATGCCGGTTTTTCACGATGTTATCCATCACCGGAAGATCACTGTGAGTGAGCACTGAACTGACGCCTTCTTGAGTACAGCACTTACAAACTGAGTCAACACCACTTCAGTACCCGCTGAATACATCGTTTCAATTTGAGAAATTACTTTCTAAATTTTCACAAGTTATTAAGTACATACAGATTACTTACTATTTAGCGCTTAATTTTTCTTTTTTGTTGACTATGTTAAAAATTATCTTATTTAAATGTGAATGGCTGCTTACAACGCGTGAAATGTATTAAAACCTGCCAGGCAAATATATACAAGAACTGATAGAAAAGTTACGCGAAATTATTTGAATTATTGATGTCATTATATTTCAACTTATTTACTTTTAATATTTAAAATCTTCATACGTAATTGTACTAACATGCAATTAATATATAGACAAACGCAATTATGTTAAAAGAGAAAGAAACTAGGCAAAAGTTTTATTATATTTTCGCAATGTAATTGCTATTAAGATCATAATCGTAATAGATGCAAATATTATGAAGATATGAATCAAATTATTTTTTTGTTTTTTATTATTACTTGTAAAAAATAAAACAGTGCTACAATTTTACAGTCGCAGGAATATGACAAACGCATAGTAGATTAAACCGGTGGAAACTCTAAGTAAAATATTTTGTCACTGTACGAGTAAGACTTTCACCTAATTTAAGTAATACGCCTAACCCATAACAATGTCGTGTTACGGATGATTTTAGAAAATGTTGCTTGGCACCACGTTTACGCTCTACATTTGGAGACCAAATACTCATTAATTCATCTATCTACACCAGTAACGACTTTGAGGCGGCCGAAATAATGTACCCAATAGTCTCCAGTTGACATAACTTTTTGCGAGTGATTAATTACTAAAGAAAACTGAACCATGTTTACTTAATTTATTTATTATTTATTTAATAAGTAACTTAGTAGAAGTAAAATTTAAGTGAGACAGCTCTATAGGTGTATCCAAAATTATAAAAAAAAAGTTACTAGCACTAGCAACACAAGACTGCATACGCATAAAAAAACAATGGCAAATATAACACCAGTATTTATTAAAACCAAACAATTACTAATCACGTGTAACAATTAAGAAACTGTTAAATGATTTATAACGGTTATTAGAAGTAATTGTTAACTCATTTAGACAAAATCTAACTAAAGTACAATGCTATAAAATGTTGACTGATATGAAATATATTTATCACGATCTTACAGTGGTAGCCAACCACTTAACCGACTCCCTGATGCATGAACACAGCCGTAAACAAGTGTAAACTATATTATCGTTATAATATCATTTTAGTTTAACAACTCACAATAAATTAGTTGCATGCAAATATTCCTTACAGCTAACTAACAAAGATATTATAGTTTTCTAGTTTGCACCAGATACATTATTACAAAGATTTATGTTCAGCTGTGGGCATCAATAAAATGAAATCATACTGATGACACACTATAACAACTGTACATAAAACTTGATAATAATGAAACAACAGTAAATAAAAAAACATCTGCCACAAACTCGTGCATTGAAAATTTGCAGTTATGTTAATATCAATAGAATATTTAACAACAAACTAGTGTAAATAATTCTTTCTAAACGAGCTTGCAGAAAGTGAAACACTGAAACAATTAAAATTATTAATGTTGTCGACCTGTACTGATTATTTATAAAGGAATTAATTCAAAATTCTTGTTCCCGAAGAGTTTTTCGCATTTGCAAAACTGCAAGTTGTGATAAAATCATTAACTTCGAAAGTCCCTTGAATGGATAAAGTACATATTTTATTAACGATAACTTTGCTATATGTATATAATCTTGAACAAAGTGTCTGATCACTAATTAAGTTACATCATTAGCACCAATTTTCCACAGCTAATTTTCATAAATTGCGAGTATGTTAGATATAGTAGAATAACTATTTAACTTAATAAGCATTAGAAATCAGAAGGAAGATACGCTCTGATAAACAATATGAATGTTAAAAACCTCGAAGGTTTTAGGTAAACAGTAATCTATGGTTAAAATTAATTTTCTTTTAGAATCATAAAGAAAAGAAATGTCGCCCTTAAGTTAAGTTCATTGCCTGTGTTTCGAGCAGTGAACCTAAATAGGTTCACTGCTCATAATAATATTGAATGCAAAATTTTATTGAACGAACTGGAAACAAATATATTCATTGCATTATTTAAACAATACATAAACACTCACGGTAAAGCTCAATGTTTGTTAATAGGTAATGCTGATTTAAATAATTATTACGCCCTTTAATACAAACGTGAAAAATTTATGCAATTTTACCAAACATTAGTATTCATTTAAATATTGTAATACGTTAATAATTGTAATCACATATAATATTATATTACATATTAAAAACTATTTTCAGCTATTTGAGTTATTTGGAATTCAAGTTTGATATTAAAATTTTCCATTACTAAATCTAAAAAGCTACCATAATTATGATTATGACAAACTGATTTATTTATGGTGCGGTATCTATAGATAACACAACTGGTAAGCTCTAATAATAAAGTTTTTATGCCTTTAAGGCATAGCCAATATTATATTATAATTATTCATTGATAGTACCTATAATTTATGCTAAATTACACAGCAAGCTAAGGTATACACGCAATGTGTCTCTATTGATAGAATCTACAATCATGCCCTCATTTCTTAAGTTTAATTTTTATAACACAATATTTACATAATGACCAAGCAGTATGAAGGAACAGAATTAAATAATGTATGTTAAAACGCAAAAATCACTTGTTCTATAACCGCTTTTATTCACCTTCATTGATTAATATATAGGGATAGGGAAAAAAACAACTTGACTGTTATTTTTTTTTTTTGATTATTCTTCTTCACCAGCGTTGAGTTCAAGAATCAAAGACAGAATTCACAGACCACATTGCTCGATTTCCGGGGTAACAACTTGTTATTCGAAGCCATTCACTAAGTTTGTACACAAACATACACAAATCTATCTTAGCATAGCATAACAGAGATTGTGTTTGTGTATCTTCAGAAATGTCGTAAGCTCTCCAATTGTTAATGACGACCACCCAGGATGTCTTATGTGGTAAATATCGACAAAGCTGAGGTAGAAAAAAGAGGTGTATTAATCAAAACATACAAACCAGTACTGGGCACAACCGGAGAAATGAAAAACACAACATTAGTCTAATAAACGAAATTGGTTAACACGGTAAACAAAAACCTACAAAACACGACAGCGAAGCTACATCAAAAAAAAATTGTGTAATTTTACACAGGAAACTAAATTCATAAAGACGAATTTAGAAGCAAGATAAGATACAAGAAAAAAAATTTTTTTTTCGTCTTCACTGCCTACTTTCTTTCTATATACTACTTCCACTTTTATCTACGTAGCTTATATATAATTTTTGTAATTAGTTCATTGTTATTGCCAATCAATCAATTGGAGTCCAAACATACAACTTGGATTATTTATTAGTTATGTTATAAACAAATAAATTAGAAGTGTAATTATTAATTCAAATGCTTTATAATTACAAGATATTGTGTCTGCAAATTATGTAATATTTTTTTTTTTTATTAACATCTCTTTTCATTTTTACTTTCATCAGAAAGAAAGTTGACAATTTTTGTTATCATAATATATAACTTAAAATACTTCAGGAAGTTGTTTAATAATTATTTTTAATTAGATCCAATGATGAAAGTAAAAATTTTAAACTTGATTTAAATAAGAGTATTACATTTTTGTTATAATTGCAGTTTTACGGTTACTACGTCCTTGTGCCTACAAAATGTGGAGCATGTTTGGATGTAGAATATTTATTTTAACTATATGAGAGCGGACTTTGGATTTTAAATTTACGTAACGTGTTTTTCAAAATTTTTAGAAAGTAGAACACTTAACATCTATGTTATGAACGATATTACCGCATTATGATTTGATTTTTTTACTTTTAAACAATATTATTGCCTTTTTAAAAATCTTCTCCTTTTTTGTCCGACTTTCAGGTTTTAATCAACTAATTAAATAAATTAGCTTTTACACAGCAAAATTAGCCTGAGTCATTATTGACTCTACATTTAATTCTTCGCTCTTCACCCGATGGAGTAGATGGTGGTAAGGTTTTATATAGCCGGGGGTTAAGTCGTTGGAAGTTAGTCAAAAGCGAACAGCCGAAGTCGACTACTGACGGCACTGATACACTGTACGTAACCCGTTATGATAATTATTCTAACAAAAAACTAACAGAAGGATGTACCTTTATTGTGTTTTTAATAGTTAATTTCGTAATATAAATCTAACATTTATTATGCTATACAGAAATAATATTTAGTGAATACATTGGATATTTATTAAAAAAAATCTACGTACAGTATTCGTCCTTTTTTAATGAAATTAGCAGTGATATATAAGTAATATAGTACGGAACGATTACAACGGAAATAGCTTATAATTTTTGCCGGAATATTACAAGAGTGGAAGAAAACCAGCAAGAAATTGAAGGTTATATTGTATAATACTAAATATTTAAAATCAAAACATTATCGTTTTGTACTTAACATTCGCTCCAAATATTTTCGTAATAAATCAGTTACTGGTAAGCGACCTAAATCCTGTCTAATTATATTGAGTAAGTGCTTGTAACAACTTGTCATTATTAACCCGCAGTATTTTCACGTTTTGAAGTGCTAAAGGCTTTACTATAATAACTTTCGTGTATAGAGAGTTTGTACTTAATATAATATTACTCGAATTAAGAATAATTTAAACGTACCGTCGTTCCTACTTAATCATCGCTTCCGAACTTTCACTAGGAAGTGGGCAAACCGTATGTTTAAGAAAAAGTTTCATCAGTAAAATTTTTAAAGAACACTGAACTTTAATGTTCATTTTTGACTTTATCCTGTATTGAGCTCAATAACAACAACTTTTGATTTAAACGAATGCAGTTCATAATTAATAATCTGTCTCATTATTTATACGCACACAGGGATACTATTGTTTTCGGAAATGAATTGTATAACTTATTAGTTCCGAGCCAAAAAATTCCAATGTCTTTATAGATAAAAGGCAAAATGTTTAATTTTTACTTTCATTTAAATTTTGGACGTTTTACTAATGTAGTATTGTGATGCCTTTTACCAAACAATGAAGATTTAAATAACTGGCTAACGAAATGCGACTTCACAAATTAATATTCATTTGTAAAGTCTGAGAATGTTTTCTTCGTTGTAAATAGGAACATGCTGTTATTTTAAGTTTCTAGCTTCTAGGCTTTAATAATAAAAAAATTCTGTGGCCCAGATTACAAGATGTTGCCGAAACTACTCTTCCTGGCCCTCGTAGCCTATGCATCAGCAGCTGTGAAACTGCAAGAGGTATTTTCGTGGAATGTCATGGACTGGAATTATCCGAACGAATACACGAGACAGGAAGCACTAATGACGGGGGCCCTGATTCCGGAAAATGCCCTTCCTGTCGGAATAGAACGGTGGAAGAACAAGCTATTCGTCAGTGTACCCCGTTGGAGACCTGGTACGTACTCATGATTAACTTCATTTATCTTCTTCTTCTTTAAGTGGCTCTCCATTATTGGCTCAAGATAGGCAGAAATTCGCAGAACTGACGGCCAACTTCATTTATATCACATTAATTATTCAAATAAACACAAACGCGATGGGCAGACATCGAACATTATTTTTAAAAAAAAAACCTGATTTGATTCTGATAACAAATTTGATCCGTATTTAAATTAAAATACTACGTTATCATACTAGAAGAAGCCGGTGTACAAAATATTTATACCAATAGTCTATTTCTAGTAAATTCATTAGCGATCACCACATTTAAAATCATTTAAATAAAAAAAACAAGATCCTGTTTCGTGGAATTCTAAAAAACGTTCGACGTTTTAAACTCTTATACATTACAACAAGTTAGATATTTCTGGTGTGATTAAAATAGTAAAACAGGGTGCGGTTAAATAGAAAAATAAAGTGGCTGGTAACTTTTAACCAAAAGTGGAACAGCGTACTTATCTATGTACTAGTTGGACATATTAGTAGTCATAGGCTTAAAAGATTATTACTTTACATTATTATTTATAAAATGAAGTGACCATATCATAAAGATTTTATGATGTAATATATTAAGTAGCGATTGTGACAAGTACTGAGTACGCTCATTCGCTACAAATTGCTTTTTGTACAAAGCGAAGATATGACAGGTTGTTCAGATGATACTAAGCATTACGTTAAGCAGGCCTATTACATATTGATGACAAGACATTTTCCTGATCGTGCCTCGTCTGCTTACAGCAATGAGGCACTGGTCAAGATTGCTATACCACATTACACCGCCCTCGGCGTCTAAAGATCTAAGATGTCAAATCTCATTACTTTTATTCTATTATTCCTACTTCTCAATAAAAACCTACTACCTCAATGCCTCAAATTTTACAACGCATAATACTGGTTTATGCACTACTCTTTGTAACTAAAAATTTTCTAGATTTGACATCAATAAGTAGATTATGTTTTATGTACAAGATCAAACGATACTCTATTAACCTATTTGTATTATACAATCATGATATGTAGGTATTAAAATAGTCTTAGGAACATACAAACTTACTTAAATTAGATAAAAAACTCTCTGTTTTTACCTGTGTACGTTACTTCATACAAATCAAGTTCTTAATTTGCTATATAATAAATAGTAAAAAACGATCACGTTATTTAACAGTTAAACGGTAACATTGTATTTCGAAATAGTTACCTAACCAAAACCGTGAGTAGGTCAACATTTTCATTATATTCCAAAAAACACAAAGTCCGTAGAAGTTTAAAAATATATGTTTGATGACATAAGTCACAACTTTCTGATAATGTGGACATCAAACTTAAAAAACAGTTAAAAATCATAGTAAAATGACCAAGCAATACAGAGAATTATATATCTAATTATAACTATATAGAAACAAAGTTAGGAATAATATTTTTAAATTGGAGAAACAATAATTAATTTATTGCAACAAAATTTTTTTATATTTCATTATACTATGTTATGTTAACAATCTAGATTCTCAAATTTAATCATGAGCGGTAGTAAATAGTATTTAGTTTTTGTATTATATTTAGTAAAGTATCGTAACGATTCTTAACTGCTTTCCCTTTAAAAGGTATTTTATAAAAAAAGCCCAAAGCTACTGTCTGCATTTTTTGTCAACCTAAAAAAGGGTATATTGATAATGAAATGATTAAAACTTTCCTTTATCTACATACTTCACAAATATATATATATACACATAAAGTCATGTACGTTTTGATATCTTTGTGTATGTTTTATTCTAATATTGTAACGTTATCTTCGGCTACGGTTTATTAGGTTTACTTTTGTTGTAACTGATTATCACACCATCGCTTATTTTACCATGCGCAAACAAGTTATAAAAGCAAGCACGCAATATAAACTGGGTCAAAGTCATATTAAACTGCCAAACATTGTCGATGCATTGCGGTTTTTAACTGTAATACTAAACTTAAACGTTAGATCTATCTAGTATCTATACTCAAGGTCATTGTGAATTTCCAACAATATGTAACAAAATATAAGAAATTAGAAAAAAAAATTGTACGACGATCGATCGACTGCGTCGTTGAAATACGTAATTTGATTATATTACAACGAAGTAGCAGATTCAAGAATCAAAAAGAAATACATATGTTAAATTAATTCATTCTGACTGCTTTATATTTCAAAAGTTATATCGATCAATTAGAATAAATTGGTTTTTGACGCACATCGACACGTCTCGATGTAAACGTTTATAAATCGATAGACGTAAAGGTTTAAAAATCAGTGTTATTCATTTCGATAACTTAACTATATTCATGTCGGTATAATTAGTACTTTATCCCTTACCTGAGTATCAAATTGATGTGGAAAGGGTTGAAGTGCTTTTTACCAACTTGAACTTAATCACATTATTACTCGCTTTACTTAAATATACTATAGAGGAGATCCTGGGCACTGCATTTTATATTACATAAATCTAATTATCACATCGAGTTATGAAAGACGGCGATGAAAATGTAACGCGAAAGCGAACATAATTTAAACTAAGAAAACATGAGAAGAAAATAAATTACGCATTACCATAATAGATATCGTCGAAGAGGTTATTAAACTGTGGTTAGGAATTTATGCTGCAGTGCACAATCATCTTGTACATTAATAATCTGTAAGTTAATCATCATCATCAGACTTTAACTGACCAGACTACACTATATGTATCTTGTTATAATTTATAACTTAAACTTTCGTCTAAAAACTTTCGTGTAATTTCTTCTTGGTTGTATTACGCTAAAAATTAGCTAGTCATAATTAAATTAATGGCTGTAAAAATGTACTGTCATCGGAATTAGAACTATGAATAAATATAACAACCATCAATAACACAACTCTTCAATATCACTGGATGAAGAGAGATAGAGGCCATAAAATTCGTGTTAATTTTTCTCCAACAAACGCTCACTTGTATTGAAAAAACCTGTAATAATAATAACAAACAGCAACAACACGTAATTTCGTTGCATTTTTGCAATTTGTATATAAAAACTCGTTAAGCACACTTATTGCATAAATGCAAAAAGGACTACTTCCGTCAGCTATACGCTATGATGATATTGACAATTAGCTCAAGAATTTATTTATGTTACGAGAGCATTTACGCAAACGGACATACCGTTAGTTACCTTGTACTGTGGTTAAATGTAGCAAGTCGAGTGGGTGTCCCATTTGACTTGTGTCACATGTCTTTAAAGATTGTAAACTCGAATCGTCATTGATTTGTGGTCTCGACTGTGTATAAAACCTAATACTATTAGTCAACTGTATTTTACAGGACATTTCGTGATTTGAAGAATGTAAAAAATAGCATAATTCATTGACACGAGACTATCGTCAGTAACGATATTATTGTGTTGAACTTCTTGCTTAAGAGACCAGACAGTGAATTAATAATGGGCGTTGGCGTTTATAATTTTTTTTCACGTTGATTACTAAAACATCAGTTACCGGCGTTTCATCACGCATTTCTAATACTAGTAGGTACTACGCACCAATTATATCCACTATAGCAATATTTCATGAAACTTGTTCGTGCGTTTTAATGAAACAGGGCGTGGTTGGACAATGTAGCACGGTTCGTCAGCTAATTGCCTTAACAAATGCGAATTTATATAAAATTTTACTTACAACATTTTTTATCCGCGTTGAGGTAATAATACTCAGCATATATTAGGTTTTTTAATCCTTGACTTGTTACAACATTCAAAGTTTTTGCTAGACTATTAAAGTTTCCACTTTTGTTGTGCTCTAGTAAAGAGAGACTTGTTTCACGACGTTCTAGGTATGAACCGTAATGACACAATGAATTAAATAATATTATATTTACTATTACCTTTTTCTATACTACGATTTTGTGTATTAGATATTCAAGTTTTGTTTTATGTAAAAATGTTATATACTAATTCATTATAAAACCATTAGCGGTAACTTAAGCATATTATCATCTCATTTCTTTGTAGGGATTTAGAGTATTTTCTCACATGAAGAGAACCAACACCGAAACACCTCACTATGACACTACTTTCATTACAAACATTTCAATCCTTCGTCGCATTGCTCTGTGAAGAACGAACTCACCTGTATCTGTGTCGAGTAGTGAGTAATTCCGCCGCATTTACAATCGAGTTCATCGTACAAAATCATGATCAGCACGTGTTGTTATAGATCATTATTTTTGTCATTTCTCATCACGTGTACGTAATCCTTGCCTCTGTGCTAAATTATTTATTTAAAAAATAATTGTCATTAGCTTTTATAGACCTCATAGATAATTGTAATATATAAATTGAATACAAAATGAGCTATGAATTTTTGAAAAATACACTGATGGGAAAAATGTTTCTAAAAGCAATCGAAGTAGTTGATTTCAATAAAATAAGTGATTTTAATAAGCATTTGTGATAAGAATATCTCATAATTGCTTTTGTATAAAATTACAAGGCAATAATATAGAAAACAATTTTTTATTATCTGTATGAAATTTCATCGGCGTGAAAAATCAGTAATTTTATAAAAATGTAAAATACTCTAAACCGAAACGTGAATCAACTCACGAGTTCTCTGTAGATTGAAATGATTTAAGTTTTTGCATATACACAAATAATAATTTGATACAAGGAACAATGAATTCACTTTTTATTCTGTTATAATCATTAAATCGTTTTTACTTTGTTGATAATCACCACACGATATTTTTTATAACAAAAAATTAGACAATTGATTTCAGATATAAAATCCTGTACGTTATTAGTATATTTGCTATGGACGTAAAACCACAAAGTTCTCATGTTATTAAAGCTTTCAAGGATATAAATATTTGCCGATGTAATTAAGGAAAATAAAATTATTATACTACGGCTAGAACATAAGAAGTAGATATTTTTAAACCTGCTATATAATACACGGACTGACTCATAGACTGACCAAATTAATTTAAATCTGTAATATCCGCCTTTCACAAACTAAAAATATGTGCTGTTTATTCATTTCTTTGATGATTTTAGGTATTCCCGCAACATTAAATTACATTCCACTCGATGCCCCTCATGAGCCATCACCTAAACTAACCCCGTACCCAAGTTACGAAGGCAATGAAGTAGGTAATTGTGAATCTGGGCTCACCACTGTATATAGGATTAAGGCCGACAAATGCGATCGCCTTTGGGTTTTGGACGTAGGAACATATGGATATGGTAAATATATTATAATCTTTTTATGTACTATTGACGGTATAATAATTAAAAGAAATTCTTATTGTTTTCTTCCACTTTTCAGATCCGAATGTGACTAACTTATGTCCTTATTCGATAAACATTTACGATTTAAATACGGATATTCGAATTCGGAGATACGTATTCCGTCCGGAGGACATCGTGTCAACCACTTTTATTGCCAACATTGCTCTTGATGAAGGTGCAACTTGCGAAGACACATTCGCCTATTTCTCTGATGAATTAGGCTATGGGCTAATTGCTTATTCACTCCAAGAAAACAAATCATGGAGATTTTCCCACAGTTACTTTATGCCCGATCCGCTGGTTGGAGATTTCAACATCGCAGGTCTTAACTTCCAATGGGGCGCCGAAGGTATTTTTGGTATAACAGCGTCCTCTCCTAGATCGGATGGCTACAGAACACTTTATTTCAGCCCACTATCTAGTAACACAGAATTTTCGGTCTCAACACGAATTCTAAGAAACGAAACACAAGTAAAGGATGCATCTTTCCATGACTTTAAGGTAGTTGGTGTACGCGGACCAAACAGTCATACCACTTCGAAGGTAATGGATGATTCCGGCGTCCAACTGTATAATTTGATTGATCAAAATGCGATTGGTTGTTGGAGTGATTCTCTTCCATTAAAGCCGCAAAATGTCGCCATTGCGGACAAAGACGATGTAGGTCTTGTATTCCCTTGTGATATCAAAATAGACGAAGACAAAAACGTTTGGGTTATTTCAGACCGTATGCCTGTATTCTTAGAATCAGAATTGGACTACAGCGACATAAATTTCAAAATATTCACTGCTCCTCTTTACAGCCTCGTACAAGGAACCGTATGTGAGCCACCAGCTCAATTTATTCCAACATCAATTCGCCCAGAACTATCAACTATAATAATGCCACAGGCTCCATTGTACGGAATTTCCTTAAACCCGTCTTCGATACCCATGCAATCTTCTTACTTTTCTTCTCCGCAATCTTTAAATAGTCGACAGATGAGATCGTTAAGCACGGGTCCAAGCATATCGAGCTTTATTGATATGCCAAGACAAACATCGTATCCAGTTATCATTTCTAATAAAGGTAGCTCGAGTGCCTTTAACAGAGAACCTTAGTGGGTTAAAGGCAATTACAAGGTACGTGAAAATGATCGACAATATTAACAATACCTAGTTAAACTGTATGGTAGTATACTGAAAAATGTATACTTTTGTACATGCATGTTACCTTATTATTGTATAGTATAGGATATTCTATTGTACTGATGTACTTAATACATCTACATTTATGTTTAAGGAATTATACATAAATTTTGAAAATTCATTTGCACTCTGCTAAAAAACTTTAGTGTGCCTGGGTGTAGTTTGTTGATGTGAATGTGTGTTTGCGTATGTTATATTTGTATGTGAACTGTGTCGTTACTTTTCCTTATCAATGTGGATATGTGTTTTCTATATGTTGTATGTATGACAGAAAAAAACTGAATGAATATTTAATTTTTTAAGTGTATGTTTCTACAATGTTTTCAGATACCTTATTTTATAAGTTTTGTAATTCTTAGTGACTGTTATTAAAATTTATATGAATAAGTAAAAATTACGTGTAATACTATAACATAATTGTAAACCTTTTGAATTGATCTATTGATTAATTGATGTGTACAAGATAAATTAAATTTTCCAATAAAATGTGAAATCAAATTATTTTTTATTTTACGATATAACCCACGAACTTTCAAATTAAGCGATTTTTTTTTAATTTGAGATGTATAAGTTTCCGTATGTGTATATTACATTAATACATTAAATATTCCAATGATATTTTGTAGGAGATATTTATGTACGAGTACATTAGAGAGTTCCATCGAAAAGTACATAGCGATACTAACTTAAAATCAAAATTAACAGTTATATTTATGCATGTGATTTTGAACTATATACGTTCAAAGTAATGTTAAAAACCACACATTATCGGAAAGACCAAAATATAATTTTTTTTCTCCGAGGTGACGAGTCGAGCGAAATGTTCACCTGATGGTAAGTGATACTCCCGTCCATACCAACGTGGCACCAGTTAAGATGGTGTACACTGCACCATATCACGCTCGTCGACTTAAAACAATATGTTCAGTGTCATTACCCTAGTAATTCGACTAACTTACAGCGCTCTTCAAACCGGAACACAGTAATGTTCGCACACCTACCTAGATGGTCTCTGGCAAACAGAGACCTACCAACCCCGGGGAGGACAATGCCAACAGTTCTGTAAGAGCATTAGCCGATAATATCAATGCGGGGGGCAGGATGACCCCTGTGACCCCCCGTTTACGATGGAGGAGCTCCGATGGTCCGTGTCGACCTTCAGTGCCAAAAAAGCACCTGGCGCTGACGGCCTCACCGCGGACATCTGTCGCGCGGCCATTGCCGTGGACGCCGGATTGTTTCTCGCGCTCTCTAACCGGTGTCTCGCTCTTGGCCACTTCCCTGGGAGATGGAAGGCGGCAGCGGTTGTAGTGTTGCGGAAACCCGACAAGGAGGACTACACGCACCCGAAATCCTACCGCCCCATCGGGCTTTTGCCCGTTTTAGGAAAAGTGGTGGAGAAAATGATGGTGCGGAGGATTAGGTGGTACTCTGCACCGTATATCAGTCGCCACCAGTACGGCTTCGTGCCGCAGCGCAGTACCGAAGACTCCCTGTATGTCCTGATCCAGCATCTACGAACTCGGTTGAAGGAGAAGGAGATCGTAGTGCTGGTATCACTGGACATAGAGGGAGCCTTTGATAATGCCTGGTGGCCTGCGATACGGTGCAGACTGGCTGAGACTCGCTGCCCCGCGAACGTGCGGCGCCTTGCCGACAGCTACTTGAGCAATCGCAGGGTGACCGTACGGTACGCGGGGGCGGAGTGGGCCAGAGAGACCACCAAAGGGTGCGTGCAGGGCTCCATCGGAGGCCCAACCTTCTGGACCCTCCTCCTCAATCCGCTCCTGGAGGAACTGGCCAAGAACGGGACACACTGCCAGGCGTTCGCAGATGACGTCGTACTGATCTTCTCGGGGCAAGAGGCCGGGGACATCCAGCGTAGGGCAAATGCGGCCCTCGCCTATGTTCACGATTGGGGTGTCAAGAGTAAGCTCCGGTTCGCACCACACAAGACGAAGATGATGGTGCTGAGCCGGAAGCTAAAGTATGACACCCCAATATTGAACATGGGGGGGGAAGCTATCGCGGTGGCCCGGGAGGTCCGGATACTCGGTCTCACAGTTGACGATAGGCTCACGTTCAACACGCATGTGCGGAACGTGAGCAACAAGGTCCAAGGACTCTATCGTCAACTGTGTAAGACCGCGAAAGTGTCGTGGGGGCTGAACTCCGAGGTGATCAGGACGATGTACCTGGCGGTGTTGGAGCCTATCGTTTTGTATGCGGCGAGTGCATGGGCGCCGGCGGCTAAAAAGCTGTCGGTCCGAAGGCAGCTCGGCGCGATCCAGAGGGGCTTCGCGCAGAAGATCGCGCGAACCCACCGGACCGCGTCGTTGCATTCGGCCCTATTACTTGCCGGGCTGCTTCCGCTGGACCTCCGCGTCCAAGAAGCAGCCGCCTTATTTGAGGTGAAGCGCGGATATTCCCGGCAAGTAATAGGAGACCGACAGCTGGAGGTACCGGCATGCTATAAGAGTCTCCCACACCCGTCTGGTCAGGTTGGTGTGGAGTACTCCTGCCTGGGGGATAGTGCGGAGGAAGACCAGCTTGCCACCGCGGCTGCCGACATTAACATCTACACGGACGGCAGCCGCATTGACAACAAGGTGGGCGCGGCGTTCTGCGTTATGCGGGGCGCCGCGGAGGCTAAGACCAGAAAGCTCAAGCTGGGCGGATTCTGCACCGTCTTCCAGGCAGAGCTGCTGGCGTTGGTGGAAGCGACGGGGTACGCGGCCAGCGAGTCACAGCAGAACATCGCCATCATGAGTGACTCCAGGTCCGCCCTTGACATTGTCCGAAAACCTGACACCCTCCACCCCTTAGCGTTAAGAGTGAAAGAGAATGTTATGAAAGCACGAGAGAAAGGGAAGGACGTAAGACTGTATTGGGTGAAAGCGCACGCGGGGAGGGAGGGTAATGAAAGGGCGGACCAGCTGGCCAAGGATGCGGCCCTAAAGAGTAAAAGACGACCGGAATACGAGGACTGTCCTGTTTCCTTCGTCAAGCGTCAACTCCGTTTGGAGACGCTTGACGAATGGAATAGACGGTATAAGGAAGGTAAGACGGCCTCAACATCGCGGATATTTTTCCCGGACGCCGTGGCGGCCTACCGGATCCTGCGCCGGATAGAGATGGACACGGTACTGGTCCAGATGTTCACGGGGCACGGGGGATTCTCCGAGTACCTGCATAGGTTTAAGCTCAAGGACAGTCCCGCGTGCCTCTGTGACCCGACGGAGGACCAGACCGTGCTCCATGTAATAGCTTACTGTCCCTTGTACGGTAGAGAGCGCTTTGACTGCCAGGAGGAGATGGGGCAGGAGATAAGCGCGGGTATGATCGCCTCTCTGATGAGTGAGGACGCAAGTCGTCGCGTATTCCTGCGATTCTGCAGGGGCATAATCGGGGATGTAATTAGGCGGAATAAGACCAGAGACGAAGACAGAACAGCGACAGAGACAGGCGGACAAGGAACTGAAAGCAGAACTGGAATAGGGTAAAGATTGTGACATTAGATTTAAGTTTTAAAATGCTGTTTTATTATTTATTGAGGTTTTAAATTGTTATATAGTTGTAGTGTTTTTAAAATTGTTATTATTGTTTACAAGTTTAGGAATTAGTGATTTTAGTGGAAATAGAAATAAGTAATTGTAAACAAAAACAGCACAAATTAAAATTAAAATTGAAAGGATGTGACTCTATTCCAGGAGAAGAGATGAGAACGAGATAAATTGATGTTTTCAGGAATGCCAAACGACGACGGTGTCTTCACCATCAGCGGGATGTATGAGAGATAAGACGGATATTATAGGAATGAAAGTAAGTAGAACGGAATGAATGCGAGAAACTGAATGAATGTACTAGGCCCTAACCCATACCAAGAAGGGGAAAGCTGAAAAAAAAAATAAAAAAACAGAGACCTACCAACAGTAAATATTATATAAAACTACAGGTTCCCTAACAATTACCTCGCGTTTAAGTTTTTATTGATTTAAAATATCGACATGATAGTATGTTTAAATGTATACTAGGTAGTTAGTCAAGTCATTAGAAAGGCGTTATAAATTTTGGAGTCTATAACTGTTACGACGCGAATCTATTTCAAATTATGTATACAGACAAACTTGAGGTAATTTTTGTTATCCAGTGTAAATTGAGAGCCAACGGAGATGTTAAATCCTCAAGACTACACTTATTAGCCAAGTTACTATTTGATTTCAAACTCAGCTGATGGTTATTTATACGTTTGCTCATAACAAAGTGACGCTGGTTAGGATGATGTATACTGAGACGCGTACACTTCATATAGACAAGCAGTAACATAGCAGCATACCCTAGCACCATAAACCTATCTGAATAATAATCTCATAACTCGCTCAAAGGTACGCAACTTTACAAATATAGACTCACGCTTGACTACAAACTATGCTGAATTGAAATTGGTAAGTAAATTTTTACCTGCAGTTAAGTACAAAGATTTTAGGTTCTATGCATACCCTACACGAAATCACAGTGCACGCTGTATACTTTAATACATTGTGTTCGTCGCCTTGAAACATCTTTAGTATTTAAGTAAATTTACAGCACACCTCAAACCCTTAAGTATTGTATATTTCATAATTATGTTACGTGTTAAAAATAGACGCTGAAATAGGTATGGCAAAAGATCTATTGTTCTTAACTATCACTTAGTTCATGGTTTTTTTAAAGAATTAGCACTAGATAACTATTTTTAAAAAATAACTATTGAAAATATACAATACGACACTTAATGTTGTAAAATGTACTACATCATTTACTTTGTTGATTCAAATATACGTATACCATTAATATTTTAAATAGAAGTTACTTAAAACAGCATCTATATTATGAAGTGAAACAATATTTCAAATGACCCATTCACTGTGTTGCTTGCTGTACTTATACACGGACTGCACTATACTATTTTTGGAATTCGTTTAATAATATGAAGTGTAGAATCATTTTCAGTTACTGTGACATTTATTAACAAAAAAATATTTTTTTAACACAGACTCATTAAGTCACAATGTAAAAACATTTTTGAATCGGTGTTTGTGTCTTTGATATTAGTAAAGAGCTGACTCAAAATTACATGCATTATTTTGCGGGTTTAGTAAATGTTATGTTTGTATTTAAAGGTAATTTTCGTAATTAGTTTTACGTCGCACTGAGATCGTTGTAAATTTTAACAAGGAGCCGAGTAGCTATCGTTCACAGTTTCGTTAAATTATAGAATAAAAGACTTATAAGTGACATTAAAAACAGTAATACCCACATCGTCAACATTGTCGTAATAAAAACATTCTGAAGGAAATAACACTCGACGCGTGATTGTGCTTATCAGTTTTATCTAAATATCTTAAGTTAGGAATTATATAAATTGCTGCATAATTCTCTGGTTGAAATACTGCCTTATTGTGTTTATGCCATTGAACAGTTCTTGGGAACAAGCCTTAAACAATATAAAACATTGAGTGCTCGAATGTGCATCGATACCAAACCTGTTTATGACGCGAAATAAATATACTGTTGTGAATTTCTGTAACAGGTAGACGTTGTATGCAAATATAACTTAATTATAACCGTCGTGTGAAGCAGCATGTTTGTAAAAGCCGCTATTTAAAAGAAAATGAACGAAACTGAGAAAGATTTGGAGAGGAAAGAGGATTACGATCCTTTTAAACATCGGGAAGTGGTTAAACCGAGTTCGTAAGTAATCATTTGCTTTAATTTTATTGTTATTAAAACATTCCACTGCACACTACACATACATAGAAGTAACGGGTAAGGTAAAACCAATGTTGTACTGTTATTATCATATTTAAACAAAAACCTATAGTTTTTTACCTATCTACGGTATCGGTAAAGGTTTACCAAGTTTTTGTTGCTTTTTTATAAACCATAACTTTATGGGCCAATTCTAAAGGTTAAAGCACAGTCGTCCAGATTTTTAATTTCTTAAAATAGGCGCCATAGACGTTTAAACAACAAATTAATCTTAGAAAAAGTAGAAAAGTTTTGTTTCGATATTATTTTTTTTTATTATCATTGTATTATTGAACAAATAATTGGTAATAAATTTTCACCAAAAAAAATTCATTCATACCACACTTTTTTTAACTGACCTACCCATCCACTTTTTTACATGCTCAAAATTAAAGCTGTTATTAGATACTACCTGATGATGAATAATTTGTTATTTAATTAAAGTTCATTATTCATCATCATATCAGCCTTTAATTATGGTAATTTCTCTTGACAAGAATCATGCTTCAGTATAAAACATCACTAATGAGACCATCGCTGTTTTGATATAAACTGTTTTATGATGTTGCTGATATAAATTAAAAAGAATATTATAACTATTGTTTTACTTTTTATAGAGATGTAAGATCGACGGCTAATCTAATAAAGGCTTCTTTAGGATCTGGCCTGTTGGCAGGTCCCCTAGCTTTTGCTAATGCAGGTTGGGGAGTTGGAATTGTTGGAACTATTATTATTGGGATTTTTTGCGGACATTGCGTTCATATTTTGGTAAGTAATTTTTTTTTACCTTAAAAGGTTTAAAAAGAAGTAAGAAATGTTTAACAATTAAAAACTGATCTCAAGACTTAACTTACATCTAAAATCCCAAATTCTTAATATATTACCAGAGATATATATTTATAAATAATCGTAACTTAATATTGTTTTACATACATTTTTTTTTTTTTATTTTCCGAAAACAGTTTTTCATAACGATTCATCCTTTACTTCTAATTTTACAACATTTATTGTTTTGATTTGATAATTTATTAATAGGCATTATTTTAAAGGTAAAAACATCACATGGCTGTTGTAAATTAGAAAGGAAACCATTACTTGGATATGCCGAGACTGCCGAATCAGCGTTTGCAAACGGACCTAAGAAAGTTCGTCCTTACGCCAACTTTGCCAGGTAAAAAGAATAATAATTACATGTATGATTAAAAACCTTATCGCAGCTTTGGATTATGTAGTAATTAAGTTTAATACTTCGCAAACACAAGATGATGGATTAGCTATGGACTACGTGATTTGTCAAAGTTTTATGAGTTATCTTAACACATACGTTGTAAAAATATTGTTTCCGTTTCAGAATATTTAGTGAATTTGCTTTGGTTTCAACTTACGTTGGCGTATGTTGCATTTATACCGTACTTATATCGGATTCTATAAAACAGGTACGTCAGTACCTATAAACTTTAGTGACAATTATTTTTTAGAAATATTTTAACATTTTCTTTACTTTCATTACAGTTGGTAGACCGGTACGTTTCATCCGTAATACTCCCAGTTGAATACTACTGCCTGATTATCTTGGCTCCTATTTGTTTACTATGTCAAGTTAGATATTTAAAATGGCTTGCCCTGTTTTCATTTTTGGCTAACATATTTCTGGTGTTAACGTATGCAATATGTCTGTATTATATATTTGGGGATAATATTACTTTAGCCGATAAAAGAATCGCTGGCGACCCATGGAGATTCCCTGCATTTGTTTCGTAAGTAATTCGTGTGTTTGCAACAATTTAAATTTAAAAATATTATTTTCGCTTAGATGTCCACTTTTATTGAAAGCTATCGACATATTTAATTACATTATGTCTTGAGTAAGCTTTTTTCAAATGACCCAATTTTATGAAGGTCCTTGCAACATATCGTAACAAATTTTGATAACATCTATTAGATAATATTGTACAATGATTTTAAATTTTTAAATTTTGATGTGGTTAGAGTATTTTAACAGTAAAATTGTTGTAAACATTCATTGTATAATATAAAACTTTGAAGTACAATCTGTTCTAAGAAAATTAAACAAACTCCAATGTACTTTTTAAGTATAATAAACATAAAATCTTTTTTATGATATAGTACAGGAGATGGTTTTAGTTAAAATTTTCGTAGTGGTAAAAAATAAATGACCGGCAGTATATAGGAAAACAAAACCAAAAAATGTAACGTAACAATAAACCGTTTTATTTTCATATACAAAAGTAATAAGTCAATATTTAAAGTTTATGAACCAAAATGAATAAATTGGTTTAATATTATCATGTTTTTTTTCAGTACTGTAATCTTTGCAATGGAAGGAATTGGAGTGGTGATGCCTGTTGAAAACGCGATGAAAAAGCCCCAACACTTTCTCGGCTGCCCCAGCGTACTTGTTATAGCGATGACTGCAATCGTCTTTTTTTACACTACGCTGGGATTATTCGGTTACCTCAGATATGGTGACGTTCTTAGAGGATCCATAACACTTAATCTTCCAATGGATGACTGGTTTGTATCAAAAATACAACGAATCAATTAGGATCCTGTAACGAGTTATCTGTCTTTTCATTACACACGAATACATTTAATATATTACAACGAATCTTGCTGAAAAATGTATTCTGAAGATATACAAAATGGTACATTTCGTTCTTTGAGTAATGTTACTAACTCGATGCTCCGAAAATCCGGAATCATTGTTAGTGGCAGACTACTGTTTAGTAGCAGGAACACAACTACAGTCTAGTGGTATTTAGTTATATGTCTTAGTCATTGTATTGGAAAGGAATTGACAATATAAATAAAAGACAAGATAAAAGTAAGCTGCGTTTTGTGTAATAAATATTTTCATTTTAATATTTTTTTCAGGCCAGCGATTTGTGCAAAAGTTTTTATAGCGTTATCAATATTCTTCACGTATCCACTTCAGTTCTACGTGGTGTTCGATATTTTCAAAAAGCACACTGATCAGTATATAAAGGATAATTACCGTAATGTAATTGAAGTGATAGCCAGAATTGTTGGAGTCGCATTTTGTGGTAAGTTATGTATAGATCAATGGCCTTGACTCTCCATGTGAAGAAAGGTCAAGCAGTGGTAACAATAAGATGGTTATTAAAAATTTCTGGTAGAAATTCGGTAATTTTACAATTTACGCCAATCCGTCGGTCAGTTTTCTCCAAACTATCGCTCTACTTCAACTTGAAGACACGAATGTCAAGATAAAGTTAAGTTAATTTTCGCCTTTAACCGTAACAATTTGCATTTCCATTACCTTTATATTAAATTGTATTTAACAGAGTGTATAAAAAAGTATGAAATATATTAAATTTTAATTCATCTTCTTTCAATATCTCAGGAGTTGCATAATTTAGATCATTTTATACATTTATTATAATTGTTATTTACTATTTGTTACAGATTGTGTTTTATAGACATTGATGCCGTATGTATTATTAATTAATCTGATGTAATTAACACCTCTGTTTTTTTTCAGTTGGCATTGGTATTGCATTGCCGTTACTGGAGCAAATAATCAACATAGTTGGTGCATGTTTCTATTCCATCCTCGGTTTAATTATACCAGCTGCTCTGGAGACAGTGTTCCGTTGGGAGAATCTTGGTTTTTGCAAGTGGATCCTATGGAAGAATGTACTAATTATTTTGTTCGGTATCGGAACTGTAATATCCGGTTGTACGGTTACTATATTAGATATAATAGAAATTTTAAATAGGAAAACTGTTTAGTTTTACCACAAAGAATCTCTTGTTAGTAATAATAGTAATAATATAGTAATGTTTAATGTTTAGTTTTCTAAATTTATTTGGTAGCGAAAGAACTTAGTTTGAAAAATAAAATATAATAAAAACAATACTTGTGTGTTTTTTTGTTTATTTAAAATGAGTAACAAAGTTATAAATAATTTTAACATTGACCTCGAAAATGTTACTCGCTATCAAATTTTTCAGATTCAAAGCCGGCGTGTTCGGAATCCATAAGATGTTAACTAATGAAACAGGACTGACGTATATGGCCCGTCTTTGCTAAAATGTTTTTAAATATATATTAGTTGCCTTTTATTTAATTCTATATAGAAATATGAATTTACTTACTACAAGGTTTTCATTAATTGAAAAATTGTTAATCGCTTACACGTAACAAAACAGCAATAAGTGATGATGAATGGCGGTATCTTATGTATACTTGTTAAGGGGACTCGTCCATTCGCATTAAGTTGATTATTATTTATCCATCGTTCCAGTACTAAACTCCATTAAGTAGTAAGGTAGAAAACTCAATGATTACAAGGCTTTAATTTCCCGCACAAAAGTCTCTAAATTTTGAATGTTTATAATTAGTTTGAGGGAGTTATTTAAATGGTTGTGAAAGCGTTGTTATATCAGAATTTTGAAATAATACAAGAAACGCTTTCACTGGTCATTACCATCTATTTATTACAGAAGATTAGCTGCTGAACAGCAAGGTAAAAAGGCAATGTACTGTACATTACTACAAACATGAATTAAAGTTTTGTTCAACATACGATGTTATTTGTCGTTTGGATATGAATTGTCGGGAATAATACTTAAACTGAACTTAGTATTTTTGCTTTTAGAAATTATTATTCGTACGTCAACGGTTATTTATTGACTTACACGAAGTTATTTAAAAATTTTCAACACAATTTTTATGCAATATTTTATTCTGCGCGTATAGGCTAGTAACGTTAAAAAATGGGTTTTTAATGAGCATTACTTCAAATTACGTATATACCTTGATTGACTTTATAGCCCATAACATTAAAAAATTTAAATAAGATATTTACATTGCACCACGTTATCAGATGAATCGTATGTAAGAATATACGTTTCTTTACCTCAGTAGCTTCACTTATATTGCCTACCCCATAATTCTATAAGTGAGATAATTAATATGAATTTACTTCGGAAAATTATAAATCATTTCCTAGTATACGAAGTGGCAGAAGGAAAATTATATAACACTCGAAAGTATTATAATTAAGTAAACACTTCATTTTAATCCTTTTTGCTGTTGATTACGCCTGCACAATGCTCATTCCGTTTATCTCGTTCTACCTACAAGTGCTGTTATTAAGGCCATTAAATGATTATATTTTATTAGATGAACCGCCGAAGTGCAAATTCGATTTAACATTATCAAAAATAAATTAAAAAGTTTGTGTTTTCTGTACTTTAACTTAACATATAATTTCGGTGTTGTTAAACCTGTAAGAATATAGAAATGGTATTAACTCGGTGTATGTGACGATCTGGAGAAACATGGATCTAAAAGAGGTTACTTTAAATCAAGAATATAATCCATTTGAACACAGGAATGTGAAAAAACCAAATTCGTAAGTAGTTACTATTAAATACACTAAACATACTTCTCGATCAAAGATTTGAAATGAAAACATAAAACATTATAACATGTAATAGTCCAGTATTATTTATTTAGACCATGAATGAACGAAGTGGTTTTTTATACAGACTTGGTACAAATTTTCTAAAGTTAGTACTATATAACATTAAACTAACTTAAGCAGTAAAGGTTAAACCAGTTTTATTACATAACTTAGATCTGAATTAAATAACTATTGACATATAAACTATTGCAAGTAAAAACTTTACATTCCCATTGAGTTCATATTATTAGTACTTTTAACACTTAAATAACTTTAATTATTACATAGAACTTTTTTTATAGAAACCTAAGTTAAGACTATTGTTTCAGAGACATTAGATCACTAGCAAATCTAATAAAAGCATCTCTTGGATCAGGACTTCTTGCAATTCCTTTAGCTTTTGCTAACTCAGGATGGGCTTTGGGAACCATCAGCACAGTGGTTATAGCTTTCATTTGTTGTCACTGCGTGTACATATTTGTAAGCATTTAACTTAAGTATACAGTATAAAAAAGACAATATAGATCACAATTTATAAGTGGCTATGTATTTCTGCCAGGAAAAGTAGTGTGAAAACATTACTGTGTTCTTTTTGGATTGTCGTTCACTCGATGGTACGTTACTGAACTCTTTTTTAAAATACAAAGTCATGAGATAACATGTAGACAGGAAATTATCATTAACAAAGCTATTAAGTATGATATTTAAGCATTGTATCTCATGTTAATGAGTTGCTTATTTTTATTTCCAGGTTAAAACATCGCACGGATGTTGCCGCGTCGTACGAAAGCCTTTACTTGGATATGCCGAAACATGTAAAGTGGTCTTTGAAATAGGACCAAAAGGATTAAGGCCATATGCCGTATGGGCAAGGTATTAGCATGAAACTACTTAGATCACATTTCACCACGTTCTGCGTTAAAGCGTAAAGAGTAACTAAGATATTTAATTGGATGTCCTGTTATTTTAGAAAACAAAGCTGCAACTGTGGTAACTGTTAACATCATACTTTTATGATTTTAATTAAGTTAGATATATCTAACATGTTATAAATATATTTATGGTATATTTACCATTATAATACTAATACACTGATATATTCAAGGTTATAACCTTAAAATGTTCCTTAACAAATATAGTAACTGGTAATGCAGAATGAAACACATTAAGATATAGACAGCCATTAATCTCTATCCACTCAACCCATTAGCATTATCGGTTCAACCAATAAGCAAACTGAACGATCAAATACATGTGTTAGTATATGTCTTTGAAAACTGTAATTTCAGATTATTTCCATTGTATGTATAGTTATACTAACTTTATATATTTTATTTAACCAATGAAAACATATGTAATTTTTCCCATATTTTTATAACTCAACTATCTAAACCTCGCAGACGACTCACCTAGGCGGTGTTCAGTTTATATTGTTTAGTTTTTACAAAACATTTATCACCTGCTGAAATGTGAAAGGTACAGTAGTTTCTACAAAGTGTCCATCTAGTGGCGAAAAGCAACAAAAAAGTTTATTTTACTCTGTATAAAAATAATTACCGTCTAAATTTCATGACAATAGGTTCAATGGCGAATGCTGTTCCATGCATTACAGTTACCACCAATCATGATTGTTACCAAACAAATTACTTCGCAGTTGAGGTTTTCTTATATTGAACTAATGCTGCATAGCCTAATATTAAACGTATCTATACATTTTTTTTCCAGTATTTTCGCAGAGTTTTCATTACTTTTCACATACGTCGGTGTCTGTTGCATATTTACAGTACTTATAGCCGATTCTGTGAAACAGGTATGAAAATATTTAATTTTCCCACTTTTTCTTAGAGAGAAGAGTCATAGAACTTCCAATTATTGTTTATTGAATTTTTAAAACCACAACAAAACTTTAATTACAAATATCAAATAAGACAGACAGTAAAGTGTTGTAAACTTTAAAATATGACAGAAACTGTATTAATAGCATTAAGGTTATGAAAATGTAACCTTAATTTGTTGTAATAATTTGAGGTTGTGTTTGAATAATGCACAAAAAATATTATTTTTTCTCATGGTTCTTATAAAAAGTTCTTAAGAAACCGTTATACTGTAATAATCTTTATTTTGTTATAGTTATTCGATCGTTACGTTACAACTGTAGACTTATCCGTGGAATATTACTGCCTGGCTCTCCTGATACCGCTATGTCTGATGTGCCAAATCAGATATTTAAAGTGGCTAGCGCCTCTCTCTTTCCTTGCCAATATTTTACTCATCGCAACATTTGCTATATGCTTATACTACATTTTCAAAGATGAAATAATATTCACTGATAAAAGAATAGTCGGAGACGCGGTGAGGTTTCCAGTGTTTCTCTCGTAAGTAAACATTATAAAACGCTTATCGTTATCCAAATTAACAAATCTCTAAAACAAATATCAGCATTATATAAAAAGCCATTGTATGTCATTTTCTCGTATGACGATGTACATTATTATTATCTTTTTGTTTAAACAATTTGCTTATTATAATTTTTATCCAAACTACAGATATAAAGAATAAATTAATGTTATTTTTTAAAAATTCTCATTGTTTCGACTCTTTTAATATCTACATTTAGGATGTAGAGGTATTTCTTAAAGTTAGCCTCGAAAGAAGGCCCGTGTCCCACTAGTGGGGACATTAAGAAGGGATTCAAAGAACCAAGGATTGCTTGTATTTATAACAACGCTAGAAATGTTTTAACTTAACATTCCTTTTCTAAAACTTATAGTAAAAATATGCCTTCAACTACTAATAAATTAAATACATACATTGATATTTATAGGACGGTAATTTTCGCAATGGAAGGAATGGGCGTTGTGATGCCTGTTGAAAATTCTATGAAGAGACCGGAACACTTTCTCGGCTGTCCTGGAGTATTGGTCATAGCTATGACCCTTATCATGCTATTATATACAACTCTTGGTCTGTTTGGATACTTCAGATACGGCGATGCATTGAAGGGATCTATCACACTAAACTTACCTATTGATGATTGGTAAATGTGTTACTATAATTTGATATTGTTAACCTAAACTTCTCACCTTCCTGCAAATCCAACGATTGAAATTGCCACTGTACCTTAGTTTAAGGTACTCAATTAATTTTTTTTTTATTAAATCAATTTAATATTTGCCATAATCGTAGTTGATTGAAAGTTAACTACATTTTATAAACTCCGAAGAGAGTCATTATAGATTTAAGTACCATACTTTAACCACCGATTGTATTTTAATAAACAAACATTCAATATAGAGAAGCAGTGAATGCTCAGTTTATAAGGGCAGTTAAACATCTTTACGTCTATAAGTGAAATGGGTTCGATTCCCACTATTCTCTATATTTTCAAGCATTAATCAATGTACTTAGCATGTTTACAATCAGTTAAATAAAAATTACTTATGTGTTCATCAGTGCTTAATGAAATTTTTAAATCTTGAAATTACAGGCCCGCTATCTGCGCAAAAATATTTATAGCACTGTCTATTTTATTCACATATCCACTCCACTTCTACGTCGTGCTGGATATATTTACTAAGTACACAGAGCCTCATATAAAGGAAAATTACCGAACAATCACACAAGTGCTCGCCCGTATCGCCGTCGTATGCTTTTCAGGTACTTAATATAATTTGACTCCCTTTATACCTTAACTTCTTTCGGAGTAACAGCATCTCCATCCTGTTTTTCCGATCTTATTAACTGAAAGTTAAATACTCAATTTGTTACAAAACATTAAGAAAGCATAATTTGTGTAATGAAAAATCTATTACTAAATTGAAATAATAACAAACATGTTTAGTCTCTAAATCCTGACTAGGATTATATTGTTATAGCACACCACTTACCATCAAGAAAACGTTCTGATCGCGTAGTCTCATCGATGTATAAAAAATACTATATCCACATCTTAATTTTTAATGGATTTTATTTCCTCTCTTCTTGTCAAAATAAGCTAAATATTTACATATAAGTATTATTAAAGATTAGTAAAACGTTGCAGGAGGCATCGGAATAGCTCTTCCAATGTTAGAGCAGATCATCAACATTGTAGGCGCCCTTTTCTACTCAATCTTAGGTCTTATCATACCTGGTATCATAGAGACAATCTTCAGATGGGAAGACCTCGGAAGATATAAATGGATCCTATGGAAGAACGTGTTAATAGTTATATTTGGATTTGGCAGCTTGATTTCAGGCTGCACTGTTACTATTTTAGACATAATTGAAAGACTTAGTACTAAGACGGTGTAAGATAGGTACCGATCCTAAGGCATAAACTTTTGTTGTGATTTCTCGTTAAAATTAAACTAAGGTTATCAAAATTCTTTATCTTCTTGATTGCTTACGATATTTCATTTTAATAAAAATTGTTAAAAACAGTTTACGGTAACAACAGCTCTTTTCGTTTTTTCTTTTGTCAAATTATTATTAAGTATTTACACTACCATTTTTCCTATCATCAGATGACACGCCTCTGTCGTGATTTTGTTATTTTTAAAAAATGCTTGGTATTACAAATCTTTTCCTTAATAAAGTGTTACTTCATTTTCACTTTTCATTTAATGAACATTTATTCAAATCAATTTTAAACTTGACATTTTAATCATTTTATAATGTAACTCAATCATTTATCCACACTTAAGTAAGGCGTGTACTATAAAGTTATTCAAGAATTATTCACGTTATCTTATAAATTTGATAAGTGGTTTAAAATGTCGTTTCGCATATCTGTAATGAAATAGAGATTGTAGTACAAAACCATACGCTTAATTTAACACGGAGAATTACAGGATTTAATGTTTTATATAAAGAATATTAAAAGCTAAAGCTACTTATATATGAAAATCAGAAACTTGTTGAATAATACATTGTTTTTGTTAACTAATATTCGTTTAAAAAGAAACATTCTGAGAAGCATTTGCACTACATCTGTTTTAGCAGAAGACAGTTTAATTATTTTATGAATTATCTTAATAGAAGCCAAAGCAATTAATCTTTAAAGTAGATTAGTGACGATCACCTACCTTTTTCAATTTTATTATGAAATACAATATAAATGGTATCACCAGTTTATTTACTTATTGTAATAAAAATACAACTGAACAAAAGACTACTAAAATATATTTTTTTGAAAGCATGTCGTTGCTTAGTATCTAAATTAGAACTCGTGGTTTATTCGTTTTTTATAAACTTTTAGAGGGGTACTACCGAAGCGCCTATTTCTGACAAGCAGTGGTTTGCAAATATAACTGTGTTCAAGTTTATAAGGCGCTGTAGCTAGTTAAATAGTTAGTGTTGTGAAACTTATCATCTCAATCAAAAAACGTAAGCGCAATGTGGTGTTATGTAGACATGAGTCGTACTTCCCACTCATATAATATAGAATATAGCCAAACGACGTAGTATTCAAAGCTAATAGACAGAAAATATACGTCAAGAATTAGTTTGAAGATTCATTCATTGAGTCTCGTTTGCTAACACTTAAATTGTGAAACTCTATGCGTAATATTATACAACAAAAAGAAACTGTATGTAATAATTCAAGATGAAAAAGTTAACAATTAAAAATGACGTAAGTAAAAAAAAAATTGCTTTTAAAAATAGTTACTTTTAAGGATGTATTTGTTTTATTAGCCAAAATTGTAAGTTCTTATACTCTGTGGTCTATTACAGAAAGCGCGTAAAGTTATTCATTCCGGAAAATCCACTTTTATTATACAGGTATACGTTTGTTGGATTAGAATGTTATTAACCTGCATCGATATCTGTTGCCGAGTATAAGAGTAGCTTAAAAGCTTCTACACTTATAAATGTCTATACATGCAAGTTTTTGTATAGTTTAGTGGCTTTAGAGATTAGCTATGGCGTGCATTTTTATATATCATATTTGCATTCTATTAATGTTCGTTAATGAACAATGCTTTTTCCAAAAATATTTTTTCGACGTACTCCTTACCCTTGGCTTCCAACTCACATCGTTCACATACCCAGTATGTTGGTAAAGATATTAAACTAAATGCTAGCATTATATCCTCTTTAGTCACTTTTAACGTGACAACATAGTTTTAAGGGGTCTTTTACACAAAATTCTTTTTATTATATAATAATATTTTCTACAAATATTAGCTGACAAAGAAAAAATAACGTTTTATGGCGCGTACCTAAAAATTGGTTGAAAACAAAATCAAAGGTATAATAAAAACAGTTAAACATTGTAAAGACTTATCACAATGTTATACACTCATAAAGAATGTCGCAGCGTTGTACCGACGATATGTAATCAAACGTTTATGTAATATAAGGATATTATATTTAATACGTTGCTTCTTGGTTACTTTTCATATTAGGATATATAATAATCACAAATCTGTCAGTTAAAAGATAAAGGACTTTAATCTAGAAATTATTCCCACGATATCATGGAAGGTATGGGATGCAGGAAAATGGAACTTAAAAAAATTAATTACGTATGACGATATAATGTTAATGAATTAAATAAGCAACATAAAGATTCAGACATATCGCGCGAGATTCCTGCAAAAACAATTTATTCATTAGGAAATCATGACAAGAGATACCATAACTATTGTTGGGATAGTAACTAATATCCCCATAGATTTTAAAAAATGATATTATGCTGCTTTTTTTATACACTCAAACAGCTGTTAGAGCTCCAGGTATAACCTGTTTTCATTTAATTTAAGCATGGTGGCAAAACCACAAACATCTGTGGGATATCCACTTATAGTATCGTTATCGTATACATCTTTTTTCGATTTATGAGATCATTACTGTTCCTAGCGCTACGTTAAGCTAATGAGGAAAATGTGAAGTATTTTTTAGAAAAAAAAAACTTTAAGAATCGCTATAACTACTATAAACTTCGTATTTATAGAATATAAATAGACTGTATTGCACATATGAAATGCGATATTTAATTATAAAATAAAATAATTGGATGGAATTGATAATGCTCAATGGGCGGTCTTATCGCTAAAAGCGGTCTCTTCAAGACAACCTTTAGGTGGACTTGATCAGAACGAAACCGGTCGCTGGGATAGGTAGAAAACTTGTAATTAAATATCGATAAATGCATACAAACAGAAAAAAAAACTGATTACATATAAAATAATGTAGAAAAACGTTAATAAAGGCACAGAGACACAGACAGTACAAATTCATGTTGCAACATATGTAAAAACAAGAATGATTAAAAAGGCCGTGGGATTATGTCACGTTACACAATACTACTATTCTTTTGAGTTTTTTTAAAAACTTTGGATGTCACTAGAGACTATAACATTTTCTTTTCCTAATCTTGTTCAAGCAACAGATAAATATTAAATACAAATAAATGTTATACAATAATGTCAATCGAAACGAACGAGAACTCACTGTGTCTTAGCGACTTCTTAACTTAAACGCCAAAGTTGCAGTTGTTTAATTCTAAAAATCTCTGAAGGTTTAAGTAAGATAGCTCTTGCTTAATCCTCAATTTAAATAACTGGTAACTAGTGAGATTACAGGCTAACAGGACGCAACATGACATGTTTTATAACGACGAATGCGATGTGATCCTTTGCAATGAACCTCCACAATCAGTGTATTTAATCATAAGCTCAAAAGTAAGATACTTATGAAATTTAATTCTCTTTGAAAACTTGCTATTTATACCAATCAGATTAACGTCGCTTTAATCAAACTAGCTTTTTAATTACGATAGACGTATTTTAAAAAATAATATCTCATTATTTGATTTCATTAAAAATTTTATATTACTTGTCAAGCATTCAATCACCAGTGCCCGCCATTTATTTTTGGATGTAAATTGCTTTTCTTTAATAATTTCTCTTTTACATAAAATTTGTTAATAGAGAAATTAAAGAAGCAAAACTATCTCATGCATTCTTGGCTGCAGCGAAATAAATAAAATCTCTATATAACCGTGTATCTTAAAAACAACGTTTAATCTGGGGATGCTTGCCAAAACGTCGTCTGAGACGCCGCACGTTCTATACGAAACATTATTTATATACATTGCAACCGGTCGAACGCAACACAACGGCAGACAACACGAAAGATGTCGCGCGCGTGCGTTTCCTTTGGTAAATAAAAGGAAAAAAAACACATAAACAAATGAGAAACCAGTGTAAAACTCGTGCCTAAGAATAATTCAAAAATCCTGATACTTGTGAAAATGTCCAATAACTACAAAATGAAGGAGTTCAGCTCAACGTAAGTTATAAAACATTATTTTTACTACACCTCAACACGTGCCAATGATTGCAAATCACAAGCAAGTCTATTTAGGAGTACAAAGTAAAGCACTCTTAATGTATAAAAGAACAACGTGGTTTTTGTACCAAACAGTCGCTTATTTATGATTACCCGTATTTTTTTTTTCAATGCACAATATTCAAAGACTGGATAAAAAAAGGTTTCTGACATCATTCATCTCAACGTATTTGGATTTTGTATGATGCCATACATAGATTAAAGGTAATATATAAGCAAGACTAAATTTAATTGCTAAACAGCTTAGTACTAATTTAGAATGATACGTTTTTAATAGTTTTCCATTTGGCAAGTGTTTCTTATTTTGTGTTTATGAACTATATTGATTTTACACTTAAGTATGTATTTTTTAGTCATAGAAGAAGTATACTCTTATAATTTTTATCATATATTAAAAGGAAAAACCATTGAGCAAGTAATTTTTTCCTGTATTCGTCCTCTTAAAGTTTAACGTATAAAAACACGAAAGTTATTACTCATACTATGTGGTCATGATCATGTTAGTACAAAGACCGGTTTAAATAACACAGAAAACAAAAATCTCCCGCAAATAATGAGGCCGCCGTACCAACTATGCACACGTTAAAAATGTTACGTGAGAAGTGGATATACTGAACTTAGCTTAAATTATTCAAACTGATTGAGTATTAGATCCTATTTCATCCACATAATGCTTGAAAAGCGAGACACATTATAAATTTAAATCCATGTAAATTAAGCGAAAGACGGTGCAAGCGATAAATCAATTTCATCCACAAAGAACCCACGATTTCCACGCAACACTTCCAGAGTATCTAATGCCTACATAATAATTTGTTTGCATTAACTTAATGACTGCACTACATTTTGTTGAGTAACTTTCACTACTGCAAGTAGGACGCGAACAGATTTTCGATCACTGCATAGATAATTCCGGATTGGTTTTTCATTTGTGCATAACGTCAATATATTGATTGGTAACCCCTGTGCGTATATTTTGAAACAGATACTTTTTTGAAGTTTGACTGTAATATATTGTGTAGTATTTGTCGAACATACTATGTCTGTGTGACTTAATTCTCCTTTATATTTAGAAGTATCAACACACGACAATGTTGCAGAAATCCGTACCGTGGTCTAGCTTGATTATATAAATATATTATCGATGATTTGTTTCTTATATTACTTTCTAATTCATAATAACCTTGCAGCTTCATTGAAATTATTCGGGAATCATCACATAAATAGGTCACTGAATAAATGTCATTGAGGGACGTTATTATTAATTTTCAATGCAAGGTTAAATTATGAACGCCGCCACGGACAAAACTTAAAAGTTTATACAGTGGGTGTAATTATATATGTATATGCTATAAAAAAACGGAGTATCAACCATCAAAACACACATTCCAAATGAAGATAAATTATTCCTTATTGTGTGTTAACCCCGACCTTATAGAAATTTCTTTTTATGTTTTCACATGCCTAAATAATACGCCACAATGTATTCAATTTTGTATTACATTGCAGACGTCAGACCTTGAATAGTCATTGACAGTAGACACAACTATGTTCAAACAACAAATAGCTGTTGATTTTAATTTAAATATTTGTCGATACTGCTATATACTTACAGTAATAAGCTGTATTGCTCGTACTCTACAGATTTTAGCTATTTATTGTAAACGTATCAGGGTTTGTATTGTTAAGCTCTAAATTCCTTTATCATTGTGCAATCCCTTAAAAGATTTAAAGGTAAAATCAACCATTATGACACGACACAATTGAACGGTTTTTTATTATCTTTTAATCTAAAGGATTCACTGGAACCTCTTATGTACTGTGGTACCGTTATAGCGAATATTGCGTTTTATTACTTAAGAGCTTTGCATTTATAAATCCTTTAAGAATAGTCGCTTACGTCTTATACTGGCTTTATCACGGTTATTTGTTCTGATCGTGATTCTAATTATACGTACACATACATAGTAAAACAAATTACCCAGTACAGCGTCTTCCTACTTCTACGCATCACGTATTTAATACTTTACTACTACTTACTACTAGTTATTTTACGAAGCTAATAAACACTCATAGTTAAATAATAGCGGCTCCCAAATTTTTTATTTTAATCTTTTACCTAAGTTTATGGTAAAAATCTCTTAAATTCGTATACACGAAATAATTCTCATATATGAAATTTCAAAATGAAAACAACCTTACAACCGTCTATTCACTGCTTTTTTGTACTAATAAAAAGACAAAATTATGGCGTCGACTTTATACCACGTTACACTTTCAGCGTGATTGGTTTTTATTACCGATCATTATTTTAAATGTTACAGTATGATAAGGAAATCAAATCTTTAAACTTGGCGAGGAGCAATGAATTGCATGATTATTTATCATTAATATTATATAAGCATCATCGAATGTACCGTATAGGCCGAGTTCCATAGAATCTGTACCATGAGTAAAACAAACCCACTGGTAAGACATTTTCTAACTCTTTATAAAAAACCATATTTCAATCTAAAATTCCACGAATACATATTTCAGATGTTATGTAATAATGTACTTACCTTTTTTTAATTGTGATATACGAAAGACGAAATATCTATTGCTTTGCATTTACGGTTTATATTTTTTTTTTTCTAAGCCATTTTTCTTTTACAATACAAAACTTCCATATTATATTAAAATTACATTAGTTATAAACTAATACGAGATAATAAGACGACGCATGCACCGTCTTTATTATCTGGGTCTCTATTACCCTTTAAGATTATAATATGCCGGTATTTAGACATAATCTTTAGACACAAAGGTCATGAGTCCGATTCTCAGTGAATTTTTTATTTCTTGCTTCTCTTCCTCTCCTTCTTCCGCAGTGCTACCTCTGACCTTTCATATCTTCTTAACTGGGAGAACTATAGACTTTTTATTTCGGATTTCTCGTCTTCTTATCCTATACTCCATTATATCCGGAAAGAGTATCCGTGTAGCTCTTCCGGTTTAAAAGTTACAAACGTTACGAAGTATTTAAGTTAAAGAATTAGTCCCTTTTACGGTAAAGCAATTCGGTAATAAAGACTGAAACAAAGGATTCTTATAAGAAAGAACTCTGTTAGTCGTGCACGCAAAGTAACAGAATATGTAGAAGTTAGTATTTATCGGCAGCCGTCACATAATAAACTGATAAGAATACATAAATCAATCCATACAATTATTATACTGTTATTATAATAGTATGTTAAAAAGCTTTGTTTCTTTACACATTGTTACAAGATATCGGCAGGTAAACGCAAAATTTATAGTTTTTTTACTACTACACGACATTATCCTGACATGGCTTTTATTTACAAGCATATAACATAATAATATTTTATGAATGAATAATTCTTTATATTGTTTTCTTGTCCTTTATTGTTTTACGCTGGGAAATACAATGGTATTTGTTTTTATTCTACGAAGCGAGGAAACGCGTAGGTCTTTCACCTGGTTGTAAATGATATGCCTACACATAACAATGTGGCGCTGGTTAGGATGATTAACACCGCGTCATATTGTGCACGTTGCTTTTGGGCACAAGATACTAAGTCTCGTTACCCCAGTAATTTCACTCACTACAGCTCCTTTCAAACCGTTTGCGATGGTACCTACCTAAAAATCTCTTATAACGTAGATAGGTTCTATCAACTGAATTAAAATTTGCG
The DNA here is from genome assembly GCA_029286795.1 of Byasa hedistus. Classification (NCBI taxonomy): domain Eukaryota; kingdom Metazoa; phylum Arthropoda; class Insecta; order Lepidoptera; family Papilionidae; genus Byasa; species Byasa hedistus. The sequence goes on along the minus strand of JAGSMW010000015.1, from coordinate 7,136,334 downwards.
ATTAAATCCAGTCTCTCATATAAAGAACCCCAAAATAATGATTTGATGACTGAATTTATTTTTGTTCATCGGATAATAAAAAACAATCAGAGTTTGTTTTAACGCTGTCTATGTCTCCTAAGTTATATTTGTACCATCATCATCTTCAATGTTTTGTACGAATATTACGTTCTCTTTTTACTTTTTTTATACTATATTTTTATTGCAGAGCAGTTATCACGGAACATGGAGTTTATCCTTCTACGTATTCTATAAATACAATAAATACAAAATGCAAAGAAAAAGACCCAGAAGAAACTGATTACGACCCATTTCAAAATAGAAAACTCGAGCATCCAAATTCGTAAGTTGCGCCTCCAGTTATTTGAAATAAGTTTCAGAGGACCTAATCTCTCAAAGCCAGGAACGTTTATTCACTAAGCCTGTGAGTTGCTTAATTTTAAATGTCTACGGAAGCTGAACATGTTAGTTTCCACACAATGTTTCGCCAGAAGCACAAGTTTAGGTCAAAATGAGCCTCTGCAAGACGTATACCGCATAAGACTGAGCTTTAACAACTTATCTGCAACTGTTTTTGTTAAAGGCTATAATCTAAATTGTTATAAAACGCTTTTTAAACGTATGAAAAATTTCGTAGTAAAATGAATTTTAAAGTACTCTATTTGAAGTACTTGTGAGTTTAAATAAAAAATTAATGTGGGTTTAACTTTTTCAGAGATATGAGATCGTTTGCGAATCTTTTAAAATCTTCTTTGGGTTCCGGTATCCTAGCGATGCCGGCCGCATTTAAAAATGCTGGAACGTTGGTTGGCGTTTTCGGTACTATCATCCTGGGCTATATTTGTACACACTGCGTTTTTTTATTGGTAAATATACTAAATATGTTAAAAAATTTATAACTTGTTAACCACACAATAAATTCTAAAATTTTTCATGTGTAATTACCGTAATATTATATAATAAAAGTAAACAACACAACAAAATAGATAATATAATTCTTAACCTTGATTTTTTAATTGTGAATCCGATAGAAATAGTATAAGAAAGATTAACAAAATCAAAATGCCCAGAAGTGGGACATCTAAAAATAATTTTAGCATAAAACAATAATTATTCAGGCGTCTCAACTGGATCTCGTCCAATATTCGACGTAATTAAGTTTTTTATAACATGTATGCTTCAATAAAGAACAGGTAACAATGTTATTTTCATCATTATCTATTATATGAACTATATAACAAAAGATCACGATTCATCTGAAGAGTATTTCACAAAAAATATGCAGAAGACGCTAAACTAATAAAACGAAACAAAAATAATCCCATCCAAACTATGAACAAAGAATATGTGAAATCTATGGTCATATAGAGACTCGATTCTGAAATAGTTTAAATAGCGCTATAATTAACATTTATAATTTACAGGTCAAAACATCCCAAGACGTTTCCAGAATATCCAAAGTTCCATCGCTTGGGTACGCCGAAACTGTTGAAGCAGTTTTTGCAACCGGACCTCAGCAATTAAGAAAAGTATCTAAAGCAGCAAGGTGAATAATAGATTTCTATTATGCAACCAGCTATCATCGGTATTAAGTTCTAGTTATAACATGATGCTCTTGATTCGTTGCCAAGAGCACTGTTATTCCGCTATTATTTAAACAAAAAAGACGACTAGGTACTTTCACATTGAAACAGTTTATTTTAAAAATGTTTTGTACGTTATGAATTTTTGTACAAAACTATTCTATGATTATAAAATCATCAGTTAGATATGGAAATCAATTATTCAATAGTTATCTATTTAAAACACCTTATCACACTCTTGTTAATTACCAAAATGATAACACGGTGGAGACGATTAAATAGATTTGACGGTTTCCTCGTTAGTCTAATCAGATTATTTTGAATTTAGTGAATTAAATTCTAAATATTTTGCCTAAATGTATTAATGAATGCAATACAGAGAAAATCACCAGTACACATACAAAACAAGATAGATATTTAATTACAATGTGCCTAAGACTATGTGTAAACAAAAACAAAACTTATGAAGACTAGTTACGAAAGGAAATTGCTGTTTATCACAACTTTACAATCAAAAACGTATTACAAAGTATGTAAACAAAAATAAAATTACTATTTTAAACGCTAATGAATACAATGGTGTGTTAAATATTTTAATATACATTTTAGGATATTTATAGACTGGGCAATGGCGTTCACCATTCTTGGCGCCTGTGCTGTCTATGTCATACTGTTAGTGGAATCAGTGAAACAGGTATTGGATGTCTGACAATATAATTTCACACTATATTCAAGATCGATAATCTAATAATATCACTATTGTACGAGGTAACAAAATAAGTAGTAACGTAAATAACCTCCAGGTAGGCCTTGAAGTATAGATTTCTGCTACTATATTTGACTATTATGACAAATATTTGTAAAGTGGATATTTTAACGAAGCCTAACATAATAACAAAACATACTGTGTATTTATCTCAGTAGAAATCAATTGTCCAAAAACAAATGTTTATTAACTGTTTTAACAAAAATTATGTAATTTTTACAGATCGTTTCATTTTACTATGAAGATAATGGCCTTACAGACACAATGTATTGTCTAATGTTCATGGTTCCCATATTGATGTTTACGCAAATAAAAAATCTAAAGTACCTAGCTCCCTTTTCAGGGTTTGCAAACGTATTGCTAGTTGCCACCTTCCTCATATGTTTATACTACATCTGTATAGATTTTCCTAACATCGATTCAAGACCTATGTCAGTTGACATAGGGAGACTACCGCTTTTTATCGGGTAAGCTTGATTTAAAAAAATTAAAACTTTAAATGTTAAAATCTGTTAACTACCTGCACATTCCATGGTGAACATCTAAAATGTGATGTCTTCATGCGGTTATCAACTCTGCTTCATACTTTTATTGTCAACCGAATGGTTACGTCTAATAATTCTATGGCGATTTTTTTTTTCAGTACAGTAATATTCGCTATGGAAGGCATAGGAGTTGTTTTACCAGTGGAAAATACAATGGCTAAACCGCAGCACTTCCTGGGCTGCCCTGGGGTACTTAACATCACAATGTCTATTGTAGTACTTCTCTACATGGTCATGGGCTTCTTGGGATACGTTTGTTACGGAGATGAAGCAGCTGGGAGTATAACTCTAAACTTGCCTACTAAAGAAATGTTAGTTTCACGATGCTAAGTTGCATACGTTTTGCAGCATTAAATAAAAATCTAATGTACAAAGTTAAAGATAAAACCGTAAAGTATTGTATTTATTTTTACTGTTATATAATAAGCTTTCACTTGCACCTCTATGTAAACTGCGAAACAGCACCTTTTCTATGTTAAGTGTGTGTACATTTTGCTGTCCAAGCAGGTGGTATACAAACATTTCACCGTATATGCAGTGAAACCGTTATAAGTACTAACAAAAAAAAATCGTGTAATTCTAAATGCTGTTAATATGTTATTGTATTACGTGTGTTTTTTACATATCGTAATAAAAAGTACAAACTGTTCGTTAAAATAAACTCATAAATTTTTAGACAAAAAGATCAAAAGTACTTTACATTGTTTTTATTTCGCATTGTTCTCGTATAATTCTATTAATCAATCTGATAAAAATGTAGCAAGGAAAGTCTAAAATGAATACTGATATTCGAAATGAAAATGCAGAATAAAGAGGCTGCATTGTCAGCAAACTGTATAGATTTAAGAAATTATCTAAATTTAACACGTGAAACAGACAGTTGTGTCCTAATTTACGTTTTTAATAACTTCTAACCATGTATTTTCAGACCGGCCTTGATGGCAAAATGCTTTATCATCATAGCTATTTTCTTCACATACACACTGCAATTCTACGTTCCAATGGAGATCGTTTGGCGCAACACTAAACAGCATGTGTCCCAGAAATACCACAATCACGCCCAGTCAGTCATGCGTGCTGTGTTTGCTATTCTTACAGGTAGGTATCTTAAAAATCTGCTAATTATTTAACCGATACACCTTTTTGTTAGTCTTTATTAGTAAGGCATTTAGCTCACTGAGTCACGACTACAGGGGGTATTGCATTTTATTTGAAACTTAGAAAATGGCGAGAACATAAAACTAGACGTACTAATTAGCAACAATAATATTTACAAAGATAATAATAAGATATTGCGTATAGTTAGTTTTACCAAGTATAAAGCGACGGAGAGGCAATTTGAAAAATTGGTAGAATCAGACAAATACTCTGACAAATATCTATCTCCGTTATAATATAATACACTATCGTTTATACTTTGTAGAGAGATCGTCGTGAACGTTTTAAATAACAATGTCAGTAAAAGGTACGGTAATAGTTAATATAATTGTTAACTTGCAATTTTCATTTGCTACAATGATCATTTTTTCTTTTTTCAGTTATTGCTGCTGCAACATTACCGAAATTAGAACAAGTAATAGGTTTAGAGGGGGCGTTTTTCTATTCATTTTTAGGACTTATTGCCCCTTCGTTGATAGATCTCATATTTTGCTGGAACAGAGATCTTGGTAAATACAATTATGTCTTAATTAAAGATGTATTACTCATCGTATTTGGAATGTTTGTACTGGTCACAGGTGTAATGCAAAGTATAAGAGAAATTATACGTCTCAGCAATTAATTAATTAAATATTTTAGAAATTGATAATACTACATGCCAAAAATTCCGGCGAAAAACTACTTTTTACAAGGCGACCAGTACAATATAGAATAGTGAACATCGTCCTATTTGGAGCCACATCGCAATGGGCCCGCGTGTCACTAATCATTAGGTGATCGTCGTTCTCGTCTCGTTGCATCATAGAATAAAAAATATAGCTATAAAGTGTACAATACTTATGAATTTGCATATAAATAAATATTATGAATCACAATATTTCAAAAAAACTAGTTCGTTTTTTAATACTATTTATGGTATTATTTTTTAAATATCTTTACATCAAATTATTATATATTTTGTGTAAAGTGATTACAATACAATTGTATTTACTAACACTCTTGTTTATATTTTAAATACCTGTAAATATTGTGAATGGAATTGTTTAAAAATTAAATGTAATTAAGTAAATAATTAAAATGTTTTCTACGATATGCTGTTTTTTATTTTTATTAAACAATAAATTTTATGTTTTATAAATTTAATTGTAAAGATAATTAAATAAAATCAGGTCTTACTTCAATTGTATTTAATAATCATTACAGTAAAAGTAGCAATGCAATTTATTAACAATTCCTTTAAGCAAGGAATTTAGACAACGAAAATAATTCTTTTTTAAAGTAACTAAATTTTTTTACAAAAAGTTACATGTCGTTAAGTAACAAAATGTGCCTAATAGTATAATTCTCTGGATCAAACAAAACAAAACAAAAGAAATGTTTTTAAAATTTAAAGTAAAAGAAATGTTACAAAAATTATAAAAACAATATTGACGGAAATTGTAAATTAGTAAATTTTGTTCACGAATTAGTAATTGGTTTATTGAATTTGTAAATATTAAGGTAAATGACAGAGGGTGAACATAATGCCTAAGTCGTATTCTCAATGAGAAATTTCTCAACCATCAACCCCCGGAGACTAAATAAATAGAGAAAACTTAAGTATAAAATATTTTTCAAAACACAAAAGAAACACTCTTATTAAGGGAAAATTTTACTTAATTAAGTAAACTTTAAAGAAGATACGTAGTCATCAGAGGTCTTTCCCACTTCCAGTAGGTATAATAAAAAAAACTAAAACGTTTACGTACTAGAATATTATTATGTCATAAAATTCTTTTAAAATAATTTATACACCTTTTTCTGTGATCATAACAAGGTTCCATAAATTCTTCTGTGAAAGGTAAATACACATAAATATAACTAGCTCACAGCTAACAAGGAAAACTTAAAATAAATTCCGCGCCTTCCTAACGAATCATTGTACATTCTTGTGCGAAACGGCGTTTCGCATAAATCATTTACCAGTTGACTGAACAGATGTATGAATAAATATTTGTTCATCTATTATCATTAATAATTTCATATTCAACGGAATTTATAAGATGTTTAACAACGTAAATGGTAAAATTGTAAGTACACTTTTATCATTTTAGGTTATGTATTTTACAGATAGGATTAGATTACAAAGATTAGAACAATCAATATTTTATATTTATTATCTAGTGATAATATCAAAAAAGGTAAGAAATTTTATTGTTAATCAGTAATAGTTTTGTTCGGCACGATGAGTCTGGTGAGCATGTCTTCGACATTATTTTCTCTCTTTACTTATAAATTATGTAACTTTACCAATTACTTTTGTTTTTATTAAGAGTACAAAATAATTTACATTATACTACTAGTCAATGTCCAAGATAAGCGAGTTCAAGGCGATAATTTCATTAAGCAGTTTATTAAGAGTCACATTGTGAACGATTGCTCTTTCATTTACACATGAACATTACAAGTGAGCTGTTGTGTTAATAAAACGTAAAGTTGTATCTGTGTCATCATGAACAGTTTGAAAGTGGCTGTTATAGACTTTCTGGAGACCACCTCAGTTTGTATTGGATACTTATATAAGTTGATACAAAAAACATACATAACTAACTTGTTTTTTTTTTTCATGTACATTTACACAATTTTATAAAGCTAGTACTACTAGCTAGCTAGTATTACTATATATAAATTTTACATATTTTTTTAGGTATTTCCCATTATCATAGGAGTAGGGTCTGTTGTTGTGGTAGCAACAGTGATTGCAAACTGTGTTTGGGGTAAGAAGTCTAAAGGTAACAAAAAGTTAGTAGCACTTGTGGATCCAAACACAAAATATCCATTACCGTTGATTGAAAGAGAGGAGATAAGCCATGATACCAGAAGATTCAGATTTGGATTGCCTTCACCTGATCATGTTTTAGGTTAGTGAATTTGTCTTATAAATACTAATCTAATGATTAACAACAATCATCATCATATGTCTTTCATTTATAAATATATAAATTTATATTATATTATTATTAATTCGTACACTGAAATGAAATTACAAATTAAGTACTATTTCATTACTAAATTCATAAATAAAAAAGAACTTTCTCTTAAAAGTCTATGATGACCCTTGTATTTACTTTTGTTATTATTAATTTACTATTACTTTTTTATAGAACTAGCAACTAGAAATAGCAACAATCATTGTTATTTATATTAACAAAAAAGCACATAGCTAATAATTAATTTTAATTTTACATCACATGTTATCAAAAAACATACATATTAAAAAAATACATTATCACACAATGAAATGAAAAACGCAGTAATTTACATTTTACACTTTGTCTATCATGACTTTGCACACTTTTTGCACTAAAAATAAATCGTATTTTGTGAATTTATCTTCCAGGTCTGCCAATTGGCCAGCATATACACTTATCAGTTAAGTTAGAAAATGACTTAGTCATCCGAGCATACACTCCTGTATCGAGTGATGATGATAAAGGATATGTTGATTTGGTTATTAAGGTTTGTTCACATTTTTTTGTTTAACATTATTGAATTTTTCTGATTTTCATACACAACTATCTTAATTACTTATTTTTCATTGAACAAACAATTTAGTAACAAATCCATTGCTTGATACGATCCCGACCCATTGCTTGATAGAATCAATTGCTTTATATAGAAAAAATATTCATAGTGTAACTGGTGAATAATTATCATAACAAGGAGTAATTACCTTTTTCTTAGTGATAATAATTGATTTATAATTTATTGTCTGTATCATTTATATTTCAGGTTTACTTCAAAAATGTACACCCCAAATTCCCGGAAGGCGGTAAAATGTCTCAATACTTGGAAAGTTTAAAGATTGGAGACACAATTGACTTCAGAGGCCCATCAGGACGTTTGCAATATGCTGGAAAGGGACTTTTCCTAATCAAAAAGTTGAGAAAAGATCCTCCGGTACAAATTGTAACAAAGAAATTAAATATGATTGCTGGTAAGTATGAAAGTCTAATTAAAAAAATAGTTTCTTTTGTTTATTAGAGTTATGCCCAGTGGCCTCTCTGCTGCCAGTTAAAGGTATTTAAACATGACTGTGTCCTCACTAATGTTGTTGTAGCTAGTGAATTGCTGTGGTAACAAGACTTAATATCTTATATCTCACAATGATAAGCACATTGCTGTGTAAGGTTTATCATTCTCACTAGCACATTGAATCCGGTGTCACCACTGGAGATGGGTTCATCCCAGGTAGAATGTGGAAGAGGTTTCTTGCTCATCTTGCCACATTCTCAATTAAAATATATGTGATTAGATATAGTTTTTAGTATTATTCCATTAATGACTCCATTAATTTAAAAAAACTGATTACAGTTATCTTAATGATTGTTTTTACTATATAAAAATTATGTAACAGTATTCATGAATAGTGTTATACTTATTTTTACAATTTTTATTTGAATTGTCAGTGTGGCAACTTTCATTAGATATATAAATTATCTTCTAAAAGTCAAAACAAACCTATTATGCTAATTGTAAAGCTATTGGTACTTTATATTTTTTCATCACTCTTATCACAATTATATTTTTTCTATAAGTTATCCATCATCATTGCCCTGCATTTTGTCACTTTATGTGAGATTGGACAATTGTTCATGTCTTGTTTCCTAATAGGCTTGCATGTGATCATCATTCACACACAATTATGTGTTTACGCAGGTGGAACCGGGGTTGCTCCAATGCTACAATTAGTCAGACACATATGCACAGATGCCACTGACTCCACAGAAATGAGGTTGCTCTTCGCCAATCAGACTGAAGACGATATTTTATTGAGAGACGAACTTGAAAAGTATCAAAGGGATCATCCAAATCAGTTCCAAGTATGGTACACTTTGGATCGACCAAAAGAAGGTATGTATAATGTTACTTTACACTTTTTGGATGATATAAAAGATTTATGAAGTATGGGTGGCCAATCAGCTTTGCAACACATTATAGTTTCTGTAGAAATTAAATTGATTTATTTTGTGTTCAGTATGTCTGGAGCAGTACATATATAATTAAAAGAAATTATTTATCTGTTCATCATTAACATCAGCCTGGGGCGGTACACAGTTTGACTGTTATGTGATATGATCTAAAATTACTTCTTTAATTCATATATTATAAATATGTTATATGAAAAATAATAAATTTGGTTCCACATTTGCAGAAGAGGAGGTGTATACAAACTTGCTAAATTGCACAGTATTATGTGATAATGAGGCTGTAGATTGTAGAATAGGCTATCCCTTAACACTAGTTCTCATATGTTGACAAATAAATAGTTACTAACTCAACAATTAACATTCTTCGTCATTACACAAAAAATAAACAAGTTTATTGTTCTTACCAGGATGGAAATACAGCAGCGGCTTCATTAACGATGAGATGATCAAAGACCATATGTTTCCTGCGAGCGATGACGTCATCGTGCTCATGTGCGGACCCCCGCCAATGATTAACTTCGCATGTAATCCAGCTTTAGATAAATTGGGATTCCAGGAGTCACGTCGTTTCGCTTACTAAAATGTGAGTGAAAAATAAACTTTCTTTTTTAAATACCTTGTGATTTGTAAATTAAGAAAGCATTGTTGTTTATATACAATTTAGTCAAAGTTTATTGTTGAAACTATTTATTAAAGTTTTCTATAAAAACTGTAAGTTTTTTAATATTACCCTTAGTAGAATTTTACCACTATTGGTACATTAGCTCGAAAGAATGTATTACGAACCTTTTAAGAGAAGGCCCGAGTATCGGTTGTAGGAACATTAGGGTGGTTGTTCATTAGAAGCTGCATATGTTTATGAAAATGTAAGTTATAAATTATCTATATTTGTAATCGCCATGATATTTTATTTTATCGACCAATGGTGGTAGATCTATAATTAATACAACCAATATTAAAGTACTGATAGTAGTTGTCTATTAATGAATACTGTCTAGGTAAGACTACCACAGTAGATATTTCTGTCGCCAAACGACAACTGTTTATTTTGTTCAGGTTTGTAGAATGTTGCTGCTAATGGAATTACTGGGGTATTTAACATCTTGTCTCACGGCGAAAAGCACAATGTGTTGCAGTGTTTATTCTCCTAACACAATATAGGCAAGCATATCACTTAAAATTAGGTGAACGTCTTACTCATCTCGTCATTTTAGCTATAAAAAAAAATAACGAGCATGATAAATATTTTACAGTACCCATTTTGTTTTAATACCGCCAGGTGGCGCAGGAGCAAATACGGCACTATTGAACAATTTTTCATGGCTGTAATATACAATACTAATCAATAATGTTCCGACATTAAATAAATATACACGGGTAGACTAATTTCATTAATAAGGGGCTTTATTACCATAGTGTAATGGACTATTTTATAATTAATATGTTTTTAAACGCTCCTATTCACTATAGATTACAATATTATATAGGTTAGAAAGAAAATGAATCCCATTAAAGATATATTTACTGATATCCGCAATTTTTTATCCATTTTGACACTATCACGCCTAATTTCTTAATGGAACTAATTATTTCATTCGTACGACGCAGAATTTAAAAAAAAATTCGTAAATTATTTAAATAACACTACTAATATGAGCTTTCATTATTTATAACGCCGTGTTGACGAATACACGAAACTTCTTATTTTTTAAATAATTCAAGAAATTTACGGTAATTTCTGATTTTGTGTTTTCTCTTTTGTTTTGATTGTACACGTAGAGCTAGCACAGTGATTCAGGTAATGGTTTAATTTTATACATAACCGGGTTAGATATTTATTTTATGTAAGGAAATCAACAACTCTGAATATTAAAGAAATGCATGTTCTCATATATAGACCAACGTCTCTGTCGTGCAAAAACAACAACTTGAATATATATTAAAGTTATTTATCATCAATCTTCATAAAAAATATATCTAATAATTATTTATTGTCAAAATATTTACTTTACGTAATTTTCTGTTAATATACGCTGTGTGTGTTTTTCCAGATTGACATAATTTTACAGTACAAGAACATATATATCTGGATATAGTCTTAAAAATGTTTGTAATAAATTCGGAAAAACTCTCAACGGATATGTTAGAGGAGGAATACATAAAAATCTTCCGGCTCTACCGTTGCGTACAGAAGATATTTGGTACATGCAGAGTGAACATCCGGGATAAATTCGTCTCCGCACCAACAAAACCGCAAAAATTTTTTAGCGTTTTTTGTCTCATAGCCGCTGCAATCTTATTAATCTCTTCGAATTATATGTTATATACTTACAGATTCTCCGATCATTTATTTTTATACCGCATGTGTTTTTGCCTGCAAACTTCAAACTATATTACTAACGCGTGCAACATAATTCATACGCGATTCTTTAACGGCGATGAAAATGCAAAATTCATCATACAGTTACAAAATCTGGACCGTTTGATGAATATTGAAAAAAACAAAACTATAAACTTCTTTATGTATCGTATGAATATAATAACCTTAGCACTACTGATAACCACATTCTTATTACTCTGTAGCATTTCATGGTACAAGGATGTCGTTATTAGTTTGTCGATGCTTAATTTATATTTGAATCAGATCTCATTTACTATAGAAATTATTCACTGCGCAAATATCTTCATATTCTTTTGTACCCGAACACGATTTTTAAATGGAATTCTTAAAAATCATTTGCGCAAGGATGGTCCTAACACAAAGGCAGATTACGGTGTTTATCCAAGTAAAAATCTAATGCGTCACTTAGCAGCTAAAACACACGATTACGCGTCGTGCGATACAGATATTTATTTGAAAACCATATTTGATGTCTTCTACAAATTTCAACAAGTTTATAGATTTCAGGTATTTATTATTTCTCTTTGATCCCCAGCATTTAGTTACTGTACACTAAAACACATTTATGTATATACATATATTTATATTCCAAATGTTTTTTGTTTCAGGTTATGTTGTGTTGCATTAAATCAGTAGGAATACTTTTAATGACATTTAACATTCTAGTTCTTGTTTTACAAAGCAAGGTAAAATTTTTTAAAAATTATCTTTTACAGTAAATCTAAAACAAGTGAAGAGATATTAGAACAAATCTGTACACAGATTTGATAAACACAGCGATTATCTTCTGTTGTATCATTCTATTGTAGCTAAATACTGTTAAATTTTTTGTTTATCGTATGAAAATGTAATAAAAAGTGACGAGGCGAGAAAGAGATTCACCTGTTGGCAAATAATACGCTTGCCCGTAACACTGCTCTCGCCTTCAAGTATAAGATGGTAGGTGAGCCGACGACGGTGGAATTCGTTACTACCTTGGTATTTAAAAGGTGTGAAGCATAAGATAACAAGTTTTATGTGAATTAACAACGTTTATTATTAATTAGTTAAAACTACAACCATGTAAAACTAGATTGTAAATCTTGAGATATCTTGTTACATATATAAAACTTTGGTTCCAGAAAGTAGGAGGAATTTTTGTCTTCGTGCACATTCCCTCCTATACAATTGTTGAATATGCTTTATTAATATTATTGTGTATATGCTGTCATTATTTTCTAAAAGAAATTAATACAACGAAAAGACTGTGCACAAAGATTATGGCGGTACATTATACGGGTAAGATTACAGATCAAAAAACATACATCTACAATATCTTATTAAGTAGCATATAAACTATTATCATACTTATCGTGACAATGTGCAACTTTAACTTATATCAGGATCCTGTTAAATTATTTTTTATGTTTGTATTCCATCTTTATTTTTATAATAATACTAGCTGACCCGACAGACTTCGTTCTGTCAAAAAAAATTGGAATGTCCTTTGTTCCTGCCTATTTTAAAGCCGGGGCAAAAAAATCTCCTGAACAGAACCGTCACCCAGGTTATGGGCGGTGTGGGGTTCAGCACTATATATATATTCATCTAATAACTAATATTTAAATATTAGTGGGCTCCAGAAGAGTGGCCAAAGTTAGAATTATGGTACATAAGTTGTATTTACTATTATATTTTTTTAGGAACAAGTAACTGTCACATTCCAAATCTTTTTTGACAGAATGTAGTCTGTCAGATCCGCCAGGTGGTGACGCGGTTTGTGCTCGACTGATGTATTGACGTGAAAACGAATGCATTTTATGTCGCGCGCCGAAACTAAAACAAAAGAAATAATATCGCGAAGCCGACCAAATTGAAAATCAGTATGGTGGATCTTTAGCTCTTACATTTTGTGACTATTTATGTTATTATTTCATTCGTTTTAATTTCGGCACGCGGCGTTAGATCCTCCGACGCGCATACGCACACTGTTTTGATAGAATAATTGAATTTGTACTTTGTGCAGCTGCAATAAAGTGCAAATTGACTCTTTAGCGTTACGAACGCACCTACATTGCTTAGACAGCAGTGAAAGCTTGTAGATACATAGATAGATAGATAGTTTGTTTGTTTCTGGTTTCTGGTTTCTGGTTTCTGGTTTCTGGTTTCTGGTTTCTGGTTTCTGGTTTCTGGTTTCTGGTTTCTGGTTTCTGGTTTCTGGTTTCTGGTTTCTGGTTTCTGGTTTCTGGTTTCTGGTTTATGGTTTCTGGTTTCTGGTTTCTAGATTCTGGTTTCTAGATTCTGGTTTCTAGTTTCTGGTTTCTAGATTCTGGTTTCTGGTTTCTGGTTTCTGGTTTCTGGTTTCTGGTTACTGGTTTCTGGTTTCTGGTTTCTGGTTTCTAGATTCTGGTTTCTGGTTTCTGGTTACTGGTTTCTAGTTTCCTGCTTACTGGTTTCTGGTTTCTAGTTTCTAGTTTCTAGTTTCTAGTTTCTGGTTACTGGTTTTCCATTTTCCATTTTCCATTTTCCATTTTCCATTTCCCAATTCCCAATTCCCTATTCCCAATTCTCAATTCTCAATTTCCAATTTTCAATTATTTTCTTTACGGTTTACAGTTTCTCGATTTCAATTTTCCATTTCCAGTTTACAGTTTACAGTTTCCAGATTTCAGTTAGTGTCACTATCACAAAAGATCAAAAAAGTAAAGTTAAGACTTAACTACTATTTTGAACCAATCTGAACTTAGGACAGCGGTGTTCCCGCTAGAATTCTACAATCGCTGCACACGAACACACTAATTTACTGCATGATACACTCACATTGAACATTCGACTGCATCATGCACGAAAAAAAATTCAACCGAGACAACGCGACCTTTACGCCCAGATTCCCGCTAAAGTTCGTAAAATATTATAGTTGCATCAGAAATTGTTGGTTGTCAATATCAAATGTCAAAATCAAAAATATTCTTTTAAATTGTATTTGGTGTCTAAATGACGGGACGAACTTCAAATTTTTGACGTTTTATGTATCTAAAGTAAGGAGACCAGACATCTCGCTTTTAGCGGGACAGTCCTGATTTTTTTACTATTAATCCCGCGTCACGCGACGTTTTTCAAAAGTCCCGACTTTTAGAATTAAGTAAAATTTTAAATTTATGAAAATCATTGTTTTGCGTAACATATTGCTTTTGCTACCCAGTTACATTGTATTTGTCTCTCAATGATACACTTTGTATCCGTACTGCGTGCTAGCAAGATAATTAAACAAATAAATATTACAAATCTGTTTCTTACCATAGAAAAATAAAGTAAGTAATTTATTTAAATATTTCATAAATGCATAAATTTTCTTAAACTTAGCTTAAAATACTCGTAGTCTTCATATTTTATATTGATGACAAAACGTGTATCACCCACCTTAACCTCTAAAGAAATTTTAGAAAGTAATATACGAATAAAATTTTGCAAATATTTCAAGTCAATCAAACTAATTTATCAAATTCTTGTGAAGATTTTTACAATATTTTACAAAATTACTACAATCTACTCAAACAAATTCACTTATATAAAAAAACATTTATAAACTGTAATTATGTTAAAACTAAAAAAAAATTACGATATTATTATTCCTTCAGAGTTGTCCCGCTTTGCCTATCTAAAAATCTGGTCACCTCAATGAAAAAGAGAAATTGTTGTTTTTACCATATTCCGGGCACTTTTTCCATATTTTCTCACCTTACTAACCTTCCCTGGACTTCCACGAATAATTCAAGACCACATTTAGCCAAATCGGTCCAGCCGTTCTCGAGTTTTAGCGAGACTAACGAACAGCAATTCATTTTTATAATAATATTGTCGAATTTTACATGATATTAAGTGACAGTGAGGCTGTAAATAGGGAAACGCGCTCGTCTGTAACACACGGGCTCTGATATGCTGACAAGACCACTTCAATGTTGCGATGGGATCAGATATACAATAGCCCAATGTGGCCAATACAATAGAACAATTTTCAACGTGGCCGAACCATGCAGCGGCTTGCCGCTGCATGAATGGGCCGACTCGTCCGGGAAAGTACCACGGCCTCGCAGAAGACCGGCGTAAAGTAGAAGTATTGCATGCTTCTGCGTTTCGTCTGGTGAGCTGAGGTTGCCGGAAGGCCCCCCCCCCCTACCCCCTCTCCCCATGACATGGTATCAAAGGGACTATCCCAGGAGGGTACCAACACCTTTGGTGCTGGGGAATCCCTCACTGGGTGCCCGCATATCGGGCGCCTTGTGCGGACGGTGCGCGGGTACTCAGTCGGCCCTACGTATTCTGGGAAGAGCAACATTCCGCTCTGTAATCATACTGCTCGGGGTAAACGAAGAAATAAGGCAGAGCAACCCGCAGTTACACTTTCTGTGAACTTTTGTAACATCAGGGGTCTACATTCCAACCTTAACGCTGTCCATTACCATCTTGGAACGGCGAAGCCGGCCTTGTTATTTCTTACCGAGACGCAGATATCCTCTCCTGCTGACGTTTCTTACTTGCTTACTACCCTGGGTACAAATCAAAACACTTATTTGTACCGAAAGTTGAACCTACAGTCTACTAGTCTACCAACAGTCTTGAAGGTACGGACCTGTCCCTCCTATGGCTACGCGTAGACAACGACGACCATCCCCGTATCTATACATGCCTTTATAGGTCCCATGGTGGTAATACGGACAAAGACCGACTCATTGACCACGTCCAAATGGCCGCGGATTATGTGCTCAAGCAAAGTCCTTCCGCAGAAATCATCATACTTGGTGACTTTAACGCCCACCACGCCGACTGGCTAGGTTCACGCACTACTGATTACGCGAGGAGATCCGTTTACGACTTTGCTCTAGCGTATGACCTAATACAACTGGTTACTTCACCCACGCGCATTCCAGGTGTGGAAGATCATACACCTTCACTGTTGGACCTTTATTAACATCTCATCTGGACAATTACCTGTTTTCCGTTGATGCTCTTCTTGGTTCGTCGGACCACTGCTTGGTTCTGAGTACGGTGACACTCACGTGTTTGATGCCATCACGATCCACAAGCGTTCGCCGTGTCCGGCACTACAGATCGGCGAACTGGGATGGAATGCGGTCTTTCTTTGCATCCTACCCATGGGGTCGAGCCTGCTTCTCGCTGGATGATCCCGACACGATCGCTAACACGATTGCTGAAGTTGTACTACAGGGCATGGAACTATTCATTCCGTACTCGGTGGTGTCCATCGGTGGAAGAGCAAAACCATGGTTTGGTGTTTCTTGCAAAGCGGCTTCACGCCATAAGCAGGAATGTTACCGAGCCTGGGCTAGTGCATCGGTGTGCCGGGGTGTAAATACTAGCGCTCTCAAAATCCTTTTTGAGAGCTGTGTTGCGACTGTCTATGGGCGTCAGTGATCACTTTCCATCACGTGAACTGTCTGCTCATTTGCTCACTATCTCTATAAAAAAAGCCTTTATCATTCTTCATCGAAGAAATAATAAACCTAATTTTTACATATATTGGTTGCAGGAGGACCGTTGCGGACAAAAGCTAAAAAAATGTGGAAAATGATAGAAAACACTCCGCCCAAGTTTTCAGTATACGACATGTGGCAGTTGGACCTCACCCTTGTATTGAAAATATTTAATATTCTTACAGTTTATATATTAACCATATTGCAATTTTACGTGCTTTAAATTTTAAACAAATGGAGTTTGAATTGTATTTTTTTTAGACGTGTAAAATAAACAGAAAAACTACAACGAATGTTTTTCTGTAAAAGTAGTGAAGCTCATAACATTCGTGCCTATCCCTCCTTAGTTCTCTTGAAGAGAATAAAGGACTTGTCTTTAGTTGCACATATGACATAATGTTTATACTGCATAAATATTGCATATTTTTATGTACATTTTGGTTCCGTGTTCGTTTTATAATTGTTGTTACTCTTGCATGGTACCCCAAAAAAAATATTATCTTGTATAAAAAACAGCCAGTGTGTACGCGCACGGCGTGGCTTACGTATTAGTTAGAAATTAATAATAAATGAAGGTAGGATTCAAGTTAAGTGTGGACTGTGCTGTACCATCACAAACATTCAATGTTTATTGGCACCAAGTATTGTGTATTAGAATTAAGAAAAATTGTAAACTAAATGATAATATTTAAAAAAAAAAAACCTGCACACTTTATAATAAGTCTTTTTTCCTTTGCCATGGTTTGCTGGAAGAAAGCTATTTTTAGTGTTAAGCACGCCTTTATTCCATACATTTTGAACTTTATTTGTGTATGTGTATGTTTCGTGTACTTGTACATTAGGAATTAAAAAATAAAATCTATTATTACACCGTATACCCGATATTTTATTTTATACTTTTAAAAAAGAAGTACTTTTATTCTTGCTTATTAAGATTTTTATAGGGACATGTAAAGTGAATAATATGAGACGTAAATGTAGAGGACATTGTTTACAATATCACTATAAGATAAAGAGAGAAGATAAGATAAGAAAAAATTAGGAACTCGTAACTTTAATGAAAAGTAAATCCCTGAAGACAAGCAAAGGTAATAACTGTTTGTTATTGAAAAATTTAACAAATTGCTACAATCCTTTAAAATAAACAGAATACATTCGTTCGTAATGGAGAAACAAAGTCTAGATAAGTTATCAGCAGATATTCTAGACATTGACTTTGTAAAAATTTTTCGACCTATACATTTTAGCCAATTACTGCTGGGTGGGCTTCATATAAAAATAAAATATGGTTTTATTACGGCTACATCTTGTAGATACATTGCTTATAGTATTTTCATTTGGATTACTCATATATTTTCAATTGTCGCATTTGTCGTATATTGCGATTCCTCGACAGATGTGATTTCAGATCTTTATCTAAAACTAGGTCACATTATACACGGATTGTTCTCTATAACGATAACAATTAAAAGCTTTTGCAAAAGAAATTTAATCAGCAAATTCTATGTAAAATTACAAAAAATAGACAGAGATCTTTTCATGAAATATGAAAAGAAACAGAATAAAGATACTTCTATATTTTCGACAATTATTGTGTTATTAACTATAATTGTGACAATAATATGGTCCACCATACTTAACGTATACATAATAAAAGAACCGTGTCCGGCTGCATTTTTTGTACAAGTACCAGTTTTGGGGACATACATGGAAATGATTTTGATTTTCTTTCAATTATATTTTATAGTAATTAGATTAGAATACATAAATTCAGAATTACAAGAAACGTTACGCAAATGTGCTTACCCCGATGCAAACCGAGTTCCATTTTATATTTCTGAGGAAATCAATGAAACTGAAGATAAATTATGGAATCGTCTCATTATAACTTTGGATGACATTATTAAGGTGTTAGAAAGCTTTATAAATATTTATCAATTTACGGTAAGTCGCAAGTCTTTGTTTATTTTTTTTTTATTTATACTTGGTTATTATAAAAGTTAATCTAGGCTTTATGCAATATTGTCGATGGCCCGACATTAAGTGTTAAATTTTCTTTTGTGTTATGTTTTCGTTATGGCGAGGAAAGTAGAAAGTTTAACAGGTGTAAACTTGGATATTTATATACCTTCAAATTACGTTTCTCTTTTTGCCCCATGATTGCAATAGCTATCACATTTCAAATCAAAGCAAGTTATATATGCTTATTACTTATTGTGTGGCAGAAACATGTGCTACAATGATTTCTTGCAATATATAATGTTTAATATAGTTTCAAGCCCTGCCAATCAATAACCTACACGGTTAAAATCTTTAAAAAATAATGTTATTATTCATAAAAGGTTACAAAACAGATAAAAAATAAGTTTTGTATGAAACTTTATTTCTATAATTTGCAAAAAACAAACTGTATTTCTTTTACTTTCAGATCTTTTGCTTAACCTGTGAGTTTATGCTTTTAAACATGGTTTTCATACAGAGTATAATCACAAGTATTAAAGAGCAAGTACGTAAAGTTTATCCGGTTTGTTCGTCTGTTTATTTCGTTACGGTGTTTTTAATATTCAATCCTTTTACCATTTTAGACACCTATAAATATCTACTCATTCACTAGTCTGGTACCAGTTATAACGTTTTTATTTTTTATACTGATGATATGCACCGTAGCTGAAATTATTAAATCAAAAATAGATAATTCGAAAAGGCTTTGCACTAGTATGCTGTTCCTCGCTAACGGTATGTAAACGTGATTTATAATATTAATATTTTTTTACTATATTATGATTATGAAGAATTTTCAACCGTCTGGTCAACATGGTTACCTCATTTACATTTTGTATTTTTAGCACGAAAGACGCAACTAAAACTTGAAGAAATGTAATCTTTTTGTAACCACTGGCGCAAAAGAGTCTCATAAATTTAATGGATGTAATTATACGTCTATTTATAAATCTGCCTCGACGGCGGCGAACCTATATTTTTTTAAGTTTTGGCAGTGACTCTATAAAGAATAAATTGGAATAGTACCATCTCTTTCCATAAGACTTGGTATCATACTATACATAAGTCTCTAAACAGCATTAACATAAAAGTATCAAATTCCCATTAAATGATCTTTATCGAACTTATGAAATAAACCCAAAAATTATATACGCATTAACTTCGATTAATGACAACTGTCAATAGTTTATGTTATTCAAAAGGCATTAGCTTATCATTGATCTCGCTTTCCCTAATAATTTTAATATTGACAGAAAGACTCGCTACTTATTTATTACATTATTTTTAAGAACTTATTGATTATGAAATATATAAATAAATTAATAAATGAACGTAGCCAATAAGATAACTTGCAATTAACGCAGTTCTAATTATATATATTTTTCAAAATACCGTTATCCTCTGTCTCATTCACCATGTTTATCTTGTAATTGATAACAAATGACCATGGAAGTAATAAGTTGTACGTATACTCTGTTGTTTATGAACAAATCGTACATTTACACGTAATATTTGAAATTATTGAACATCAAGTTAAGCAGTAGACGTCTATAAGCTGATGTTGATAATAGATTCATCGTGAAAGCGTCATGAACTGACTTGGCGTCCTAAACGATGCACCTAATGTCGACCTAAGCATCGGAAGTTTTCTTTAACAAAAATGCATTTTCTGTGTAACAAAAGATAAAAATCTCATCACCGACCAAATTCTATTAGACGTAGTCACGAATCGAACCACGGACTTCCGTGTTAGCTAGGTTAACTACTGCGCCATAACTAACATTAGCCGATATTCATATCCTCATATGGGAATGAGAAAAATCGGACATTCATTACATGCTATGAACCTTCTAAATTTCAAGAAGCGCCGCATGTCGTTTTTTTTTAATAATTATATAGTAACGATTTCATTTTATAAAATATTCATAATGAGACTATGTTTGGGATAAAGATATTTTTAAATATTCGCAGGTTCTACAAGAGGCAATATCAAAAGATTGATAACAGTACTTGAAGTAAATAGCAGTATTTCTATATATGACATCTATGAGTTGGACATTCAGCTGCCATTCAACTTGTTCGCGATCTCGGCTACATATACAATTGTTCTGCTGCAGTTTGCACTGTTATAAATAATTTTATAGAATAAAAATAAGCCAAAAAAACTTAATTTATATGAATCGATTTGCTAATTAGACTTGCTTTTAATATTTAGAGGAAGCGCTCGCATAGTAGAAACTAAAATATAAGCTATAAAAACTTTTATATCATATTTTGTACTATCGGATAATACGATTTCAAATGGTGTTAAGTGACAAAGCATGGCTGGCTAAGCACTTTCGTTCAGAATATACTGTAATATAATAATAAGTAATAAAATACTTCATCTCCCGTATCTTCACAACAGGTACTCAACGGATTTTAAGGAAAAATATTTTCCTGATATTACCTAACTTAGTAACAGGAGGGCGGGGCAAGTGGCCTTGCTTCTGAAGAGAATTTTTGTTGTTAATTTACAACCACTAAAACCTGCACTTCAGCTAAACATATTCCACAGATATGCACAAAGTTCCTAATTAAGCAATTTGCTAATTTTAAACAAGCACTTAATTTTTAAAATTGCATTAATAAAAGTAACAAAATTTTATCACAAATATCATTTAATATTCTTCATTTTAAAGAAAGTGATATGTACAAATACTAAAAAAAAATCATTAATTAAACAAAAATTATATAAATTATGTAAAACATTAAAGTTACATTGGACGGAATGCAGACTTCATCACTTGTTTAAAAAATACATTAAATACTACTTTGTAAGGCACACAAAGACGAATGTATTCATAATGTGCTTAACCTATTAAGGTAATAAAAATTGTTGTTTAAGTTAAAACATACTATTGTTTATACTTTTTTAAAACAAAATCCAGCAGCACATTAAAAGTCATATATACAGAATACACTAAGTTGTCACTGGAAATATGAATATAAATTTGGTCATATCACTGCTTTAGTCAATAAATTTAATGAATCCTCAAGTCAATAGCAATTATTTGTAAGACATTTTTTTTTCATGGAATAATGAGCCAATATTCACATTACTCTTCACTTTGAAATAAGATGTTGAGTTTTGTTTCTAAAGTAGTTTCACTAGGCACCCTAAAAACTCGAAGGTATTACTATTATACTATACTATTACGGTATTTTTGTTGCCAAATAGTATATATAATATATCCTATTAGGCACAACAAAAAAAACACAGCAGTTGTTATCTGGAAAATCTCCAGCAACTGGAGTCTATTACCAGAAATGCCAGATTTTGGATTACTATGATAATTTTAATTCCATATTATGACTATGGTTAGTCATCATCATTTGTAAGTATTATTACATAAATTTTGTTAATACAAAACCTGTAAACTTGTTAAAAAAATATTTATCTTCAAATGTCTGTACGTATGTGTTAATTCACAAAATGTGTTATATCTTTTGTAAATGAGATTTCTTTGTTAAACTTACAAAACTACTGTCACTCTGATTTGTGCTTCATCTGTTGTTATTAAAGATGTATTTTGGCTAAGAATAATATAATGGATGACAATACTAGTACAATTAATGAACTCGTTACAGCTGTTGCACTGTTACACCGATGGTCAAGGAAGCAGAAACACCATGTAGTTTCATCAAACCATTCTCTGTAAATGTAAAAAACATATTTTTTAATTATTTTTTCACAAAATTGTCAAAGGCTTCATAGATTATTAAAATATAGGTGACCTATTAAAATGCACAAACACATGTTCTATTTTGTTAGTGGTAAATAGTAAGTTCTGCTTGTTACAGGCAGAATATGACCAATCAAACCTATGGTCAACTGTGAACAATTTCAGGCTGTTAATGTACAATACTAATAGTTTTTGAATAAATGAACTGAAAAATATACCTTTTAACATCCAGCTCTTTTATAGAATTATTCACATAATTGGCCAAATTGACATCCTTAACAGCCGGCCTACATCCCTCGTATGTGTCTGCTGGAATATCAGTTCGAAAAGGTTTAAAATTGCTCAAGCAATCCCTTGTTACTTTTTCCTCAGCTGCAAAAAAATTAAAAAAATTAATTAATATTTCCAAATCAACATAAATTCTGCTCCTTAGACAGTGTGTTAAAACTTTTTTCTTAGACACTATTTATATCATTCAAAATATCATGTATAAATTAAGCTGAATTGTAGACAGATATTCCAGAACAGGTACTTAGATTGTATAATATATAAAATTTAGCCTGAGCAAGAAAACACAATAATTTAAAAACAATACTAAAATTATGTGATATATAATATTTGTAGCAGTTTAAATAATTCAATTATTTTTATCACATACTTTTTCTAAATCAACTCATGTTCAGTTTCAGTTAAAGGTAAATCACAACAAATCATACAATCATACTAACATAATTTCATACAAAATTATATAAATTGGTACCATTCACACTGTCTTAGCAAGATTAAAGAAATAACCATAAAGCAATTGAAACAAAAACATACCTCCTTTTCTTTCTATTAGTTTTACACATACATCTTCGCTGTCCGAACAAATATTCCCGAGATAGCCGATGCCGCGCCAGTTAAAGGGTTCGTTGCAACCGGGCGTCGCTGCAGTACATTGATAACACCATATTGCCAGACCTAATGAATGCATTAAAATCCTTTTTTAAATATAAAAATGGGCATTTTAATTTTGGTCCTCCAAATAATCTTTGCGAAGACATTGTGTATACCATCACAACAGTACGTTAAAGTAAACCACACCCAGTTCATTGGTTTCAAAAAGTATACTAACATTCACTTAATGTCGACACGAATATAATGAGTAATTCTATCTTCATATTCTAATATATATTTTAATGTTATAATGACAATAATATAAAATTTTAAAATAACAATGCTGAAATTACGATATATTTCAAATTGACCAAACGACTTGACAGAATAAATGAAAGGAATAGACAGTAACAGATTAGAAGAGTTTTTTTGGTCGTTGGTTATATCGATAAAGGGATTTCACGCATTTAAAATATTTACGTTGCGTTTTACTATCAAAAACGTGTTCTAATTAGTTTAACATTCTAAATTATATCTACTTGAAGATTAAATTTGTAACATAATAGTGATCATAAGAACATTTAATAAAAGAATTTGAAGTATCTGAATAGTTATTAGGTCACGGACTCCGCTGCCGCCAGCCCGGTATCCGAAGAGTTGTAAAAGTCAGTGAATTGACTCCCATTGCTTTATATCATCAAGGAATAAATATACATAAAGTATTTATCACTAAGCTATTTTATTTTAAAAGCACACACGCAAACTTTACTGATATTGTATGGGTTCAGAATACGACATAAATATATGGAATAATCTATGCGTGGACATCCTATAGAAAGGACTATGTTCAGCAATGACCCAGGTGTTCAGACTAATGATGATAATCATTATTATTTTTCCTTTTATGTATAACTTCAAATATTAGTATTAAAACAAATATTTACATGTAATTTTATTTTTATAATAATACGTATTTGTCTCATAAAATAATTATATAGATAGAAAGTGGAACACGAAATTTAACCTATTTAAAATTCTTCTTCTTCTTCTTTCTTCGCTTCATCAGGATAAATTGCTGCTCTCAACATCAGAATATCATCTCTATTTAAATCGATACCAAGAGTACCAACTACATCTTCGATGCCAATAGTACCATCGTTGCTAAGATCTACCTCTTTTATTAGATTATCTACTAATTTTTGTGGTAATTTGTGGCCTTGCTTTAACAGTAATTCCTTGAAAAATTCTCTGTCTATAGTACCTGTTCTCTCTGGATCGAGAGATTGTAAACCTAACCTTAATTCTTCTTCTATAGGTAAATCTCTTTGTCTAATTGTTACCATTTTAAGAAATTGTTCATATGTTATGTGGCCTTGTGGATGGGGAGGTCTAACACAAAAATCAATTAATTCTTGTAGTTGTTCTGGAGTATAAGTCATAAGAAGTAAAGCTTTTAACATATAAACTAACTCTTTATCAGTAATGTAATTGTCCAAATCTGTATACGCTGGGTTATAGTCTTGAAAATATTCCCAAATTTGTTCTATTTCAACTAATTGATCTGGTCGAAGTTCAAAGGGTGGCTTGAGAGCTTCTGTTGAATCTCGTAGATTAAAAGGCGCTGCAGGATCTGGAGGAGGTTCTTCAACAAATGCTTCCTCCTCTTCCACTACTTCTTGACCAGCTTCTGTTTTTTCTTCCTTAACAACATCTTCTTTTGTTTCCTCTTGTACTACCTGATTTGTCACGTCTTGCGTCGAAGTCAATTCATTACTTTCTTTCTGAACTTCATTATCCTCTTTCTCATCTACCTCCTTTGATTCTGCTTCATCTTTGACCTCATTTTTCTTATCTTCAATTTCCTCTTCATTATTCGTGTTTTTATCATTGTTATCGGTTTCCATTTTATTTTTACTTGTAAATTTAATGGAAGCATATCAAACTATAAACAGGAATGCTATTTATTCATACCAGAAAATTGTCACCGCGTCTCGGTTTCCCTAAATGTAACCTTAAAACTATTGTTAAATGTTCAGTTATTTGGTTATAAAGTAAAAAACTTCTGATTGAAATTGTATCAAGAATAATGATGAATTCCGATAAAAGTTCTTCTCGTACATTTTCTATAAAATGAAACATTGATATGATATAAAAAGTATGCTAAAGCACCTAAAGAAAAATCCATTGTAATTTGTCATGTTGTCATTTTATTACGTCGGTATATGTCATTTGTGTTAAATCAATATTTTTGTTTAAATTTGTGTACAACTATAAGTCAACCAGATCTAAAAAATATTT
This sequence comes from Byasa hedistus, assembly GCA_029286795.1. Taxonomy (NCBI): domain Eukaryota; kingdom Metazoa; phylum Arthropoda; class Insecta; order Lepidoptera; family Papilionidae; genus Byasa; species Byasa hedistus. Next base: position 7,110,537 of record JAGSMW010000015.1, on the reverse strand, counting down.
CATTTCTAAGAATAATTTTTTTTACCAATATAATCTACTACATATTACATAAATCTAAATAAGTCACAGCTAGTAAACTATAGCTGACATTTTTTTTATATATAATGCATTTTTAATGCTACGTGAATCTATCTTTAATAGGTTTAAGAGGTCACTAACAAGAATAGATGTATGGCAGTAATAATAAAGCATTCATTTCTGGCGATATTTTACTATGGAATTATTTATACTATTTCTTACTAATGACAAACACTAAGTACGAAGTGCAAGTTGCAAATATTACTACGTTCCTATTCGAAGGACGTTCTAACAAATAAAATTACAAACGTAACCCAACGGTCCATCTTCTGTTACAATGAGTCGTGCATAACATGGTGGTCTCTAAACGTCCTTACTGGCGCCTAATTGTTATACGCAGACTAATAATTTACTATTAAATTTATATATATCGATATGTTACCAGGATATTCTTAAACTGGGCGAAGCGATGATCTAAGCAGAGTGATTTATAAAAACCAAACAAGAGTGATCGAAGATTATGTTTAACTACACCTACGTAATTGCTGATACTCTAATGATGTTGATAATGTACACCCAAATTATGCAAAAATATAAGTTACATAAACTATGAGTGATAATTTAGTAAAATATTTAGTATTGGATTATTGTGTATTCAGGAAGACAATATTCACAAAAGTCTTTTACATAATACGCTCTAAACTATGTTAAAACTAATAACATTTTAAAGGTTTTTAGACGTAACTAATTTGTTGAGAATAAACTTATGTCCTATAGCTGTAACTAAATTAATTTTACACGCACAATTACATATTCACAAAACGGGCTTTGTAGATAAACAGCGCAATATGATTACTTCGGATAGACTGCAATGCAACACCTATGCACAAACAAATAAACAATGTAGTCTCACACTTCCCCGGCGACGGAAACTCGAAAAGTTCTATGCAATGAACTAAATCGACGCTTGTAATATTAGTTACAGGTAGTACAAAAGTTCTGGTATCCCACGGCCAATGCTTTCATAAGGTGCATCACGTGCTTTTATTCGCTTGTGAGGAAAGATCTTGACGTCGGTGGTGAGCGTCTGCGGGTAAGGATAGGCAAAGCGCGAATTCTAACAGAAGACAAACAGCGCGGAATCGTCGCGCATGCGTTCCGGTACACTCCATGTTGCTTAGCGCGAAAAATTTATAACACGAACTCGTTTCCAAAAGGTTTCTTTTTTTTACTTAAAGATAAGTGTACTAGATAATTTTTTTCGAAGAAAATTCTACTGTACATTAAAATCATTGAAACAATGGTAAGTAAATATTAAATTAATATCTAATACACATTTCCTTCGTCAAACAATTTTTAATCCATTTTTTCTTCTTTGTTTGGCTAATTTGTTGTATATAAGAATAATATTTTTAACATTATTACATTACACAACTTGATAAAATATACTTATTCGTCAAAAAAGTAGCAGCTTACTTAGATTATACGAAAACAACAGGCTCTTTAATCAATTGTTTTTATTAGTAATTCTTATTTTCTTTTTATATACATAATCGTAAACTCAGTAAAGACACAGTAATATTAACAGACTAGAAATTGTTTATATATTTTTGTATAATTCTACCGAGCAAGCATTATTTATATATATTCTATTAAAGTAAATATATATATATATATATATATATTACCTTTATATCTATATACATATATCTATATATATATATATATATATATATATATATATATAGATATAAAGGTATATGTGTGTATACATATATATTTATATATAGATGTAGATATAAGGTATATGTGTATATATATATATATATATATAAGGTATTGATCCCTGGGATAATTGCAACAAAGGTACCAATAGTGACACTAACACAAATCTTAGTAAGAAAACTAATATGTTCTACCTTATAATGTACTCCTTAATTTTCTTTGTTCAAGAAGTATTGTAAGACACTGAAATTTTTAATGAAAAGGTAATAAATAATACCTTTTTTTTTAGACAAGACTATATATTTTATAAAATGAGAATTTCTTGTTACTAGTTATCGCTATCATCAGCCGATAGACGTTAGTAGTCCACTGTGTTATTTAAAATCATTTATAAATAAGTGTGGTTTCTAAGACCTTTTTAAGATTTATTTTTTTCATTCATCAGTTAATAAGTTAGCTTTTGGAAAAGAGACGCTGTACAGAATTTTGCACTTTAAATTCTAAGATGAAAGTTGAGGAACACGTCTTCACTAACTTCATCCCTTGACGTTTTAAAATATATGTGTATTCATATATAAATATGTATGGATGATTTAAGAATATATTGCTTAACAGCTTTAAAACATGCAAATAACCCGCACAAGAGATGCGTGTGAATAGATTTAGATTATTACGTAGGTAGCGTTAATTCTTAAGATCTAAGAAAGCGCACGCTTAGTAAACAGATTAGACAACATAATGTCTAAGATAAGCACTAAGTAGTACTCATTCGCTGTTCTCCTTCACAAATACCGAAGATTTAGTAACATTTTGTATGTCCTATACAATTATGATAATTTTAATTTAATCTGTTTTTTATTATATTATTCCAGAGACTGGGTGAACTATTACTTATAATTATAATGAAAATTAAAAATAATTCAAAACTTCTTGTATATATACTCAATGACATTTGTTAGTCACCAGTTCAAAATAAATGTTGAAAATGCAATCGACATTTTTAAGTACGTTATATTGCGAAGTTCTACGGTAATTCAGTATACAATATACTATAATAATGCACTACGCATTTCAAGAACAGCGATGACCGCAACATAATTTTCTTATTTACGACTATATTGAAGAATGGCAATGTTGTGTACGCAATCACATTATACAAAACATATCATATACTTAGTACACATACATAAGATAAGATAAGATAAGATAAATATTCTTTATTGTACACCAGTAACAAATTTAACAAAAGAAAGAAATACATAAGTCAACACAAAAATGTACAATGGGCGGTCTTATTGCTCAGGCAGCAATCTCTTCCAGACAACCCACTGGAAAAGAAGATATAAATAAAAAGACATACATAGTACTTACACTTTCCTACACGCGTTAACAAAAAGTAACTAAACATGCTTAATTACAGGTAACTCTAATATAATAATAACACCTTTTGTTCACGTTTGCATACTTTATGAATTGAAATTTTTAAAAAAAAATTACATCTCTTAATATCACATATTAATAATATTTTCGGTACCTATGCTTACCTGTAAGTTTTATAAACCTTACTTATTAAATATTATTTATGTTAACGTAATAACATTTTTGTATTTTTTTATTATTGAAGAGAATATTAACATTACATTGTGAATGGAATTCTAATAAAAGAGTGACATCTCCCGTATTATATTTGTAAGATGTTCCTGGAATATCGCTATGAAAAATTTCGGATGTTTTTGCATTCAGTAATATGTCAATCATAGCAACCCTGAATGTAGTAGTTGCTGTACGTGAAGGTAAAACACCCATGACGTCTCACTCACCGTTCACTTAGACTGACGTAATCGTTAAACAAAACTACTCTAATTGGACCGCAAATAGGGAAGCATCAATTCTTCGAAAGTATCTTTAGCAAATAAAAAAAGCAGGGCCGAAATATACGACAAGGCTGTTTCCCTCCATATCTGTGGTCACGCGTGATAAAATATTTGAGCTTAAAACGTGCAAACAGATTAAGCTCGACGCATGTCATTGATATTGATTTCCGCATTTTTTGTTAAGCTGCTAATTTGTTTAATTATATAATGCTTTACATGCGTATGCGATATTGTATCATCTGTTTTGTATTTAGCTTCGTGATAAATAATAAATCCTACTTCAAAACATATTCATGCAAGAATTTTTTTAGTTACGATCATGTTTAACTTTATATGTATTAATAATGTTAGTCGTGGTGCTGATATTAATAATAGTCAAAAGCTTCGTGTCACTTAATCTAACAGTGGTTATGGGTAAATATAAATATAATAATGATGATCAATGAATGTTTAATGGTGACAAACAAAAAAATCAATTGATTTTTATGGTTCCGTGTTATGAATATTTAAAAAGTTTGCACTTATTTGTTTTTACAAAATTTTATATTTACTCGTCAATTTTATCCACCACACAAATTTGGAATTTTTTGGGATGATACACATAACGTATAGAAAAAGTTTCGTTATGATACATCCCAAATATCAATCCTCATAAGCAATCGGCAAATTGGTTTAACAAAATATAAATTTTATGAGATGGGCTGAATTACTTTGTTAATCTAACAGAATCGAACCACAAAGCTTTGCCATGAACTCCTCGAAGTAGTAAAACATGAGTAACCACCAATACAGCAGACAAATGTAATAAATTTGTAACATGCATTACGTAATGATCCTTGGCAGTAAGTTTTTGTTTACTTAGTTGATTGACCTAGTTTAAGGAACGCTGGAGATTATAAAAAATCTATATCCGCAATTTTGTTCGTAAATAAACTCTTCTTAGTTAATAATCAAGATTACTACATGACTTACTTCTAGTAAATAGACCTTTGCAGTATTCTAGCTTTGATAAGAAGCGTTAATGTTATATTCGTTGAATTGGCAAATGGACCACAAATTATAACGCACTAAAATTTTGTGGTCATATTTTAAAACTGTATTATAACATAAATATGACTTTTAATAGCGGTTATTTTTTCAAAATTTGAGACAGTCGAGTATGTACTAATTTTTATATATTATATTACCAATCAAACATGTGTCTGTTAAATAATAGTCAACAACTACTATGTAATGCCAAAGAAAATTTATTTACACGATAGAGCGACGAGAAGAGCAGGACGTTCACCTTATGATAAGTAATACGACCGGACTTAACAATGCGGCGTTAGTAAGGATGATAAAAATTGCATTAAATTGTTCACTAGCTACAAGCCGGAATGCAGTAACTATTGCACACTGCTATATTGTTCACCGGCAAAAATAAACGCTGCGATGTTACCCACTGATCCCCGGAAATAGATACCTACCACCAGTATTACATCATTCCAAAAATTATTGATAACGAATCTATTATCATTAATAAAATACTATACAAAGAGAATATAAGAAGGTCACTATTATTTCACAATGAACCAAAACAATTCTCCATACCAATAAAATATTTCATTGTACCGTCAGCATCGTGCATCACGATTTGACAGTGATCCAGTTCTTTTATAATGTTATAATATTCGTTGTTGAGTTGTTGAGGTAAGAGATTGCTATTCAATTGATTGGTTATAAAATCGATTATAAACGGAATAAAAAACCTTTTAACACAAGTGAAGTCCGTCGGTATCGGTAGTGATGGATGATCGATTGTACTTAACTACCTATAATCCGGACCGTCCTCCATGCGTCAAGTAATTATAAAACAATGACTACTGTATAATAATTTGAACCTTATAAGTTAATCAAAATCATACTTTAAAAAAAATTATACCTGTAATGCGTTACCTATGCAACTTGTTTTGTCTGTTCACATATTTCTTTGATATTACTAAAAGTCACACTGCATTTTAAACACCAAATCACATTATGCTATGTGTTTGGAGACAGTAGAAGTATTGTTACCCCAGTAATTTCTCTCACTACCACGCTCTTCAAACACCGTAATGTTTGTACACTACTCTGTCTACACCGTAAATATGAAAATAATGTAAATGCGTTTGTTTTATGAAATAACTAGATGGTGAAACATTTGCATTACATTATTATACTTTGTATTGTGATGTTGTCATTATTCCTTTTCATAATAATGAGTTGCAATAAATACCGTTTACAAATTAATCAAAATAACTCTGCAAGAGATAGCAATTGAAGTCTTACTTCCGATAATACCGCAAAAATTATTATTGACATGATTATTTTCTTGATAAACAAGAAAATTCTAAAAGTCCTGCCGTTTTTGAAAAAACTTTTTTAATTCACACACTCACTAATACTTTACTTGAGAATAGAATCTGATATAAGCAGTTTCAATTTCTTTCTAATAGTTCACATTACGTTTACCAAGTTCGTTACATAAATAAACCGACGACGATGTTAGTGTATTCTCCATCCGTTCTGCCTGCATCACATGCATTAAACCAATAACTTTCGCTGTCAACTAATATGACATCTTGGAATACTGATTAGAAGTACAAATTAATTGTATAATGTATTATATATCCTTGTATCATAGGGTTACATTTAAAATACAACTAAAAGTGATAACGAAATTTATGTTTAAGACAAAAAAAAATTATTTGATGTCTTCGCAATTTGTTAAAATAATTAAAACTAAGCTGATAATGGGCCAGAGACTAAAAAGATGACTTACTTCCGGCTTCCATTACTTTTAAATTTTGTATAAACATTTACAGGAAAACTGAAAGGTGAAGCAATAATATTCATAATACGACGTCAAAGTCAATTTTAATAGTTTTGTTTAAATATTACTCAACTCGTTTCCTCATTAAGTGTCTAGAGTGACAGCAAAGACACAAGTAAAAAAAATTAAGTTACATTAAGATGATTTGGTTGTATAACATTGTTTATTATACTAAACAATAATTAATTAAACTTTCTCTAAAGTTCTAGATATCATTAACCATAATATTTATAAAATGACATCATTAGTTCGATTACAGAACAAGTACATTTTAGAAAACGAAATTGTCGAATCATTACTCTCACCGTTTGAAAACAGAGTCATCGTTACTTGCATTTTATTTCTATTCTTGTAGCAGTTTTGTTAACATATTCGGAGCTTTCGGCACTGAATTTTAAAGTCTCTCTTGCCTCTATTGCAGTGTAAATAAAATAGTAACCTTATTTGTGTAAAGGACGGGTTAAAACTGTAATCATTTAACTGACCAAATAAATCTTGTATAAATATCATCCAAAATTGTTATGTACTTACATTTACCTTTATATGTTTACGAATACACGAGCCTCGCAGCTTCTTCAACATTTAAGTTGCTTTACAACTTTTACGGACTCATAATACCTTTTTATGGTGTTTACAACTACCCAGGTTAATGTGTTTTTATATAAAGTTCAATACATTGAAGGAGTTAAATCGATTGGTTGGAAGCACGAAAGCGACCTTTGTAATTTTTCCGGGTGAAAGTATGGGAGTGTTGGCTAGCGTCGTGGACCACGGATTATTGAGGTCTCATCTCATCACGTGCCATGTTACGTATTGTATCATACACATTGACAAACTACGTATATCAGGTCAATGATAGTGGACGATTTTGTATACCTTTTTATCGCTTTATTATAAGCAAGCAGGCTTTGTGAGGAACATCCGTATTGTAATAAATAATATTATTTATATGTTCTTCGTGTATGTAGAATATGGCTTGTTGTAAATCTAAATAAAACTTAATGAATGTGCAAATCGAAAATTGTTAAAAGAACGTGATTTACACTGACTTCGTAAGAGGTTTTGAGTTTTATGATTTTGTTAAGTCAATAAAATTTAGGTACTTAAAGATTATTTTAACTCTTCTCTGCTCTAACTTTTACGTTGATTTAATTTATAGTAACATTAAACTCAATACATGTACATGAACCTTCTTATCAAATTGCAAGCTGCGCTCCACTTGGCATGTGAAGGGCCGCGTTCTGTTATTTATGCGCTATATTGCAATTCACAGTCCAAATGCGTGTAACTGTAACCTAACTATACCTTCACAAAAGTAACAAAATGTTCTACTAAAAGTTAACTTCAGTTATGTCGAAGTTTGTCTTTAAGTATTGGCAATATTCAAACACTAATTTTGTAATTTCTTTGTAGTGAATAGAATCAGTGATTTTCACACGAATTTATTTATGAACTTTTAAAGTGTCTATTGTTTTTGTCGATACATAGACACACTCGAAGTCCAAACAAATTGTTCAGTACCGACTTTAGTTAAAGAGAGGACAGCGTTAAGAAATCATTAAGCATCTTGCAATAGAACGAAATATTTACCATATCCATTAACACAATATAATTAAAGAAAGCGAATATAACTGATTTTTTGATTATTATATATTGAGGCATCTATGTTATTGTATCTTATCGCCTATGCTAACGAGAAAAGATCGTCACTAAATGAATCCTGTATCTATAGGTAACAGCTTTCCACTTTCATTTATAACAAATGGTTGTAAGAGGGATATCAAACCAACAGAGTGTAAATCGTTTAAAAACATGTTCTTCGTCGCGGGAAAAAAGAAAAGTTTCGACAATATACATATTGTTCGTAATATTTTTGCAAATTGTTATAAAAACATATACATACATATAAAAACATATGTTTCCATATCTTTGCATTTTGTGTTAATTAAGTAGAATCACTAACACAGAACACCTTATTGTTTTAGGTCATTAACAGTTTATGCTTTTTTCTAAAATACAAGAACATTTTTCAAAGAACACTAAGTAACCTTGGAAATATTAACAGTTTCAAAAAATATGATTTCATCACGGTTAGTGACTCTTCAACCTACGTAAAACTGAGTGGGCAGAAAATTTGTATCTGTAAAAATTCTTTTACAACAAAACAAACAAAATGTTGACAGCATCGATATATTCAATAAATTTAGACGTTTTTAATGTATAATCACGAAAAGTTTTCAATTTGACCAACTATTTAATATCAATTTACGTGATGGTGTAGAATTTACAATATCAATATTGATGTTTTTTATTACAGAAATTTTCGTAATACAATGTAACTTCAACAGTTAATGTAATTTGTGTGATAATAAAATTAATACTTGCTTAAATATTTTAGCAACATTTATTACAAATGTCTGATGAATCTATTAACATACAATATAAACTAGTGGTAAATCTCTGTTGCCGGAGACCGTTTAGGTTGGTACTACAAACAGGAGCAATTGTTTGCAAATATTACTGTCTTTCAGTATACAGGCCGTTGAAGCTAGTTAAATTAGGTAACGAGACATAAATACTAACAAAGTAGTACAATGTACTGATAAAAGAATAAAACTATTTGACAATTTTAGTTAATCGTAACTTAAAAAATATTCTCTCATCATCAATTTAGCCACACTTATTCGTCGGTGACATTACTGCTACACTTCAGTTCGAATTGGATACTTAACAGTAATGGAGGCTCGCATCCTTGATATGTCTCATGATTCGAATTCGTGACCATTCATAAAACCCACGCAATGAACACTTGAGCTCGTGACATATTCTTTTCGCCAAATCTCTTTGTACTTAAGATTAACATGCGCTAGTGATGTTTACCGTTGCTAAAAAACATTGAAAAAGTTAAAAAAAAAGGACCCGGACATATTAATACAATTATAAACATCATGGACAGCAGGGGTACCAATTTTTTGATTTATTTAAATATAACTAAATAAACTTTTTATTATATACATCAAGTAGTAAGTAACCAAACCTTTGAAATACGCGTATTAAAAATAATTTTATTTAGAAGTTGTTTGCAGATAAGTAGTTTAAAATAAATACTTACCTACAAACAACATTTCAATAAAATATTAAGTTCTCAGACAGTGTTATACGGAATAAATTACCATAGATATGTCAAGCAGTGGACATCTATCGGTAGAGATGATGACAATGTGTTCTTAAATACAATAGCAAGGAGGAGTATTGCATCACAAAAACCAATCAAGCGAAGTCGTGTAACTGCTCATCACTAAAACGCAGAGAAGGTGCATTGCATCGGTTCCTAACTGAATCGAGAACAAATATTTCGTAATGCAAAACGATACAAATGATCGGTGTAGTGTTGGTAATTAGCTGCTGTTTTATCCTCAGTCACGACTCATGATGGCTGGTAAATCTTCTAAATTGTAGATACTGATTGATTGATTTACACTGCAGTTGATTACTATACCCGTAGATAATGAATTTTAACGGTATAATGATTTATTATATTAGTGTGCGAATGAAAAACACACTGTTTATTAATTTAAAATTCAATTACATTTCTTTTTAATTACATAAGCAAATTAGACGTCATCTATAATATAATAAAGTCTAAGGAAGTAAGGGAAAACATTGCCTAACAATTATTAATAAACAGTCCTTTGGCATCTATAGCAATTAACTAAAATAAATAGTTATTCTCGTATGATTTTGTAATGTACCGATATATTTTCTTGATAAGCGTGTAATGTCCACCGCCATTAGAATGCAATTACTGTGTACAAGTAATCGAAAGTTAATTTACTAAAATTTCTATAAATTTTTAAAACAATGACTCATGTCTCGTCTTTAAAGCCAAATTATTAGATTTTTTTGTTCGATTAGTAATTGATTCTATAAACTAGTATTTTGTAGTACAGGCGATAAAAAATATTAAATAGATAAAAATACTTATTATATATTTTCATATTAACAAATAAAAAAATCTTCTAATACTACGTTAGGAAAATTTCTGTATAAATGTCGATAGTGTAATAAATTACCAGATCTTTCATTATAATTACTGAATACAAATCATTTAATAGTTTATTGCTAAACGTTAATGTGCATTCCTATAAGCTCCCCCTTTAACTTTTGATCTCTAATTAGTTTATCCTAACCACTAGTGATCTAACGAATATTCGGTTTTCTACATTCGCACATGCGAACGCCGATGCTTGTACGAATAAAGGTTCTTATGATTTAAGCTTGCCGTTACTATCGACCTTGTAGAAACCTAGAGTAGCATTTTATTTAGCCTTTGCAAAAACTTTATACAACTAATTAAAATGAGTTACTTTTTCATGATATCTTAAGGTTTCTCAGTTACATGCAATGTTCTCGTAATGGTTATAATACAAGTAATGTTCCCTCTCTTGGTGTTCTCTCACAAGAAGAGAGGCAAGGTCGGGTCGGTTACCCGACTTGATTTTCCATCGATGGAAACTCACACCGACATACATACATCTCTTTCATTCGTATAACTAGTACCACCGCATTCACTCAGTAGTGATATCTCTGTGAAGCGCCGATGATCAATGAATCAATATATTCTAAATTGCAAATGTACAAATACATACAATTTAAATATCTGTTTTACCAAAAAATATACGTACGTAAATCAAAAGAAACTTTACACCGTACTTAACCAAAAATAAATTATAAAAAAACCTTGTACTGTCAGTTACTTCAATGATCTACTTAAATTAATTTTTTTTTCAGAATTCTGATTTTTATAAATTAATCAGAGTTAAACAGAGTTCATACGAGACAACTGATCCTTCAGACAGATGAAAAAAGTTCTGATATCCTTGTCGGTTTAAGATAGACGACATCATTTAAATTAAAAAAATCATTAATACTACATCTAGTTACAATAAAAAGCACTTCCTATATTGATTTCTGAAACGTGATTAAACTCTAAAGGTTCTAAAACAAATAAAGAATTTTGTTTGAGTATATTTAGACTTGCGGTGATCCTTCATGCACTTTTGATTAGATTATTAAGTTACACGTTATTTACACGGAAAAAATATCGTTGTTAAACCGTAACACATTTTGTTTATGATATAGTATAATAAATAAGGTTGTCTCTTGTGTTATTCCGAATTAATTCTCTACTACACAAAATTTTGTGTAAAAATCATAATGCACAGACATGAAACTAAAATATGATTAAATTATAACTGTGAAGTTTAAAGTTCGGAGACAAAATTTCTAATAGCATTATACAAGTGCTTTGATTGGACTAATTTTAATATTACATTGACAAAGTTATCAGAGTGTGATATCAAACAGTTAATAAACTATTGGAAAACACTGAAATCTTTAATACGTAGTATGAACGTTAAGAAAAGTTTAATACTACCGCTACAAATGAATATAAATAAATAACAGAAAAAGACATACTTTTAGGTACGGCTGTCACACAAAGCCAATTGTTTAATTTACAATTTAAGGTAAAGCTTTTTAATATAAACTGTTTAGTTATCTAAATAAAGGTTGCTAACATCACTGTTAAACAATTTCACTGAAATAAAAAAGCTGTATATCTTTGACTTACTTAATTCACTGTGATACTTTTCTGTTATAAACAAAAGACGAATATAATTCTTAATCAGGATGCCCGAAAACTTTTCATTTCAAAAAATTCATACAATGCACATTAATTAAAATATGTATAATATATTTTGCACGACAATGTAATAAATTTAACATAGTCGAAAAATTACATTAACCTACTAAGGAAGTGTACTTTCAAAAATTTTTTTACTAAAAGTCGACTATTTTCAAAGGGGATAAAGTAGCACCCCTGTAGAGATCTGCTTGTCAGTAATGAAGTAATACGTAGTGAGGTCGGTATGTCGTCATTAATACTATTGTACCATCTCTTAATGACGACAGACCGACCTTGGTTTTCATCTCGTACGGTTCTATAGGTTTCAATAGTTGAGAGGTCTATTTCTTAGTCTCTAGCAAGGTCACGGCTGAATAAGTAATTTTAAAAGTATGTTTTATTATTGTTAAAACAAATTTTAATAGCAGTATAACACTTGAAAAATATATTTTATGTTTATATTATAATAACTAATCTGAACCAAGTGTTGTATCAAGGTTGTTATAAAAGTATTTTGGTAACCACAGCTAATTAATATGTTTCGTTTGTTCCTTTACAAACTTTTGAATTATATATTTTACTTTAGTAACTAGATTTATTCGTAACATTGGTATTCTGCTTATAAGCTCATACCTGTATGTACTTGGTACCGTTTTGGAATTCATATATCTTTGAAGAATTAATTATTCTCAATGTATGGACGCTTGCCGTGCGTGTGCATCTCAATTGAGTAATAAGTCTCCTGTACAATAAGCGAAGACCGCAACTTGTAGACTCGATTGAATTACATCATAACTTAAGAATTATAAATAAACATTTTGGAGAACATTTAAACATAGAAAACTATTATAGATTATAAAGATATAATGAGGCATTTGGGCATGTATTACTAATTGTCTCTAAGTGGTAAATTTCTATTGTCGGAGAATGTCTATCTATTGCCGATTTGTGCCGCTAAGAGTAGTATGCAAACATTACATTGTTCCGTTTTAAAGGGCGTTGTAGATAGTGAAATAACTGAAAATATGTAATTCCAGGAGTTTCTGCAAGTCCAAGTTCTAATGTCACATTAATGTTTTCCTTTTGACCATTAATTTTGTTTTTCTTTTATTAAGGTTGTGCGATGCTACGAAAGTAAAACCAGCAAATTTAATAGTTCTAATTCACAGGAGAATATTTATGAAATATATCACTCCGAATATTCAACTCAGGTCAAGCACAGTGTTCTCAAAAAAAAAAAAGTAGTTTGTATTATTATAGTTTAACCGAAAACATTAATATTGATACAACTTGATATGAGCAGCTAACACTGATTGCTATACGAATACCGTTATCACCTTTTGTTCTCAAAACAATAGAATTTGAATGTAATTTACTTTCATACTTGACATAATGACAACGAAATGTTTTCAAGTGGTTACCTTTTTTATAAAAATTTTCCAACGCAGAAGTTTTGTTGTTTGTAATTTAATACGTTAAATGAGATAGTACCGTTGAGAAACTAAAATTTATCTTTTTGCATCTATTATTACTAAACATAATAGTTCATTCGTTTCATTACATATTACTAGGTCTTTTGAATACCAGGTTTAAATAAGGAACTTCATTACTTATTTACATAACGAATAAAATCTTTTGCGTTGACCATGACTAGGCTTGTAAGGCTATCTTATATAACATTCTAACAAATACGTGTGAATACGCGGTCACAAATCTAAATAGTACGTGAAATATAGTTTCATGCCCTACAAGTTTGTCGTACCAAATTTGGACGAAGTGATATTTTATTGTTAAAAATTATGAGGAATTGTAAGCGCTCCTTACATTTACCTTCATCTTGCTTTGTCGAATGAAAAGAATTATTGTGCTTTATCAATAACAAATTTCAGATGAATGTTCATCTATTATTTTCCTATCACAAATTAATAACTTTTCTGACGACATATCAATTATACCATTAAAAACCTTAAACAAAGTTGACAACTCATAAAAGGTATTATAGCACACACAAATACAAGTTAATTTCAGGGGTTAAACGCTGATTATTTCAAAAATACTAACATATAGTCTTTAAAAGATGTTCTCATAAAGAAATTTATTTACAGAAACCGACGAACAAATTGTTCAAGAATATTTGCAGACTCCTTGTTTGTGTTGTGCTATTGCCGGTCAGTTGCACGGCTGGCACACAGTTCTCGTCCCATGTCAGTGTGAACACGCCCTCGAGAAGCTTCTCGCACGGAGTCGGTGACCCTTTGCGGATAATACCATCTCCAGCTATACAATTGAAGTCCACGTATAGAACAGTTAGAAGTAAGGAAAAGATTATAATAAATTATTTTCTCAAAACATTTTTCTTTCATATCATTTTCAAAAAAAAAAACGAACAAAGTAATACTAATAATAAAAACCAAAACCATTATTGCCTTAGAAGTAATATCTGGATGATACTAATATGTGAAAACTTACTATACAGTAAATTTGATTTTCAGCCAACTAAAGATCCTATTGAAGAGTTTAATGATTGAAATTTAATTTTATATCAAAAATTCAAAACTGTTATATGCAATCACAACGTATATATATCAAATTTATAATTATCTATTGTTGTCTATCGCCCAAATTATGATTTTGATCTCAGGACCTGGCAACGAACAACCTGGTCACTTTGGATATCCACGAGTGAAACCATCGATACCATTTTTGCATGAAGACATAATTCGCAATAAGTTCAACGGCGCACCATCGCGGCAAGATAATTATTTTGGTAATGATATCTAATTATGTCTCAATTTGTAATAGAACTGATTACTGAACGGACGATCACCTTCTTATAATATGCTTGTATAAAATTAGGTTTTAATGTAGTTACTGCTCACTTTACTAATTATGACACTATCATTTACACTAGAATGTCCATTGTATGTCTACTATTCTATCCATGATCAACGTTTTGGTAGCAAAATAATTCTATACCCATATCTCCACCTTTACATAATGTTTAAATCTAAATGTTTATTGAACTGTTATTTCTGTTTTAAGCAGCTTACATTCTTGCCAACTCACGCAGTTTAAAAAACATGAAAAGGAGAGTAAGAAGTTAATTTACCATTTAAAAAGTCTATAAGGTAGAGATAGTTTATGCAAGTCCTCTGCAGCACCTATTGCTACTGCCCAACAAAAAGTTGATAAACACACTGTGTTCCGTTGAAATTGCCAAGATAACTAGGCTTAACATCTTACGGCTAAAGCAAAAAGCACAGTGTGGTGCAATGTTCATCGTTCTAACTCAGTTTGTAATTATTTAAAAAGAAAACACGATGTCTTAGCATGTTTCGTCGTCTTTTGTAGAATTATTCTTAATGAACATCGTCGTGTGCTGTTGCTAAACTAACCTTTAATTTAAACTTAACATGTTTTTGTTATGATATTTTTTACTTGTCATATCAAGGCCAACATTCGATATAACTAATTAATAAGAATGATGGTAGACTTATACGATTATACAAGTTAAATCTTCAAATCTAGTTGCAATAATAAAATATAAATAAACAATATTTACAAATTGAATTTAACTTCGTAAATATATAGATTTTATAATAAGCCAAAGTTAAGTTATATACTTACTTATATGTTATTAAAATGTTATGTAAGTCGTAACTTACTTAGGCCACAGCTAAAGCTTTTACACAATTTTATACGAATGTATATATTACTATTAATCATCAATATGCTAAGTTTAAATAAAGTGTTTGTGCTATTTCTTATTTGACGAGCAAGACGTTCACTTGATAATAAGTGTATACACAGCACCACCTTGTACTAATCGCCTTCAGACCTAAAATGTTCAGTCATGTTACTTCACCAATTTTACTAGCTACAACACCTTTCAAACTAGAACAGTACTAGACGGTCCCGACAAAAACGACCTGATACCAGTTGCCAGCGAACTTATTATACTAACAAAAATACTTTATTTAATAAGTTACACTTATAATAGCTGGTTTGCGGTTAAACCCATGATTACTTATGAATAATTAACAAATATATTCAGAATTTCATATAGATTTAAAATTTACTTCACTGGAGTTTGATGTTGCTTATTTTGTATTATGCTATTTTTTATTCTTATATAAATTGTCTATGAACTTCTCTTTATCCAGATGTAGCTATACCAGTATTGCCGCCCTCGCCATACAAAGTTGATTCTCCGGATCCGGAATCACTGTGGCCCGAAGGCCTGTTCGTGCCGCCACGAAATCCTCGTTTTGGTTCACGGAGGGTTGGTAAGGTTTCATAAAAAAAAATACTGCGTTTTAACCATCATAATTAGTTATAATAAAGTTTGGTATAAATAGTTATTAAAACAGTTGATGCAACTATCGTTGCCAGCGGACAGTGCACATAAACTCGCTTGCCTATCTCAGCGAGTATCACATACCCTCTTTTTTGGAGAGACCTATGTTCCGCACAGAAAGTCAAAGGCTGAAATGAGGACTTCATTGTTTAACAATCTAATATCACGTAACTACAAGTTTTTTTGCACAACAAAGCGCTCAGCTGATGGTAAATAATATACCTTTTAATGACAATGAGCCACCAAAATATTTACTAATTACGCGCGTCGCCTTAAGGCAATATCAATCAATTATATATATTGATTCCAATATGCGTGTGATTTAAAACGGTATTTTCTTATCATCATCATCATCATCAGCCCTTATTCGTCCATTGTTGGAAATAATGGTTGTCTTAGATCAAATGCTGTCTTTATCTTTTCGCATCCATTCTCATGTATGTACTATAAAAAGCATTGAGCTACACATGAATTACTATTTTTATTTTTCAGACAACTTCATTGACCCTTACTTAATAGAAGGGTCTGAAGCGGTCGCTGCTGTAAGGAGAGCTGATCATCATGGCAATTATTTTTTCCACGACATTCCTCACATAGAATCATTGCTTGCAAACCAAGACCTCAGATTAAAGAATAACTTGAAACCCCATCGCTTTGGAAGCATTCGACATATGTGGCCTTATAATCGACCATAAATGAATAAGGCTTGATAAGTAATAAAACAAAAAATTCTTATAAAATTGTAAAAATATCGCGATGACTATGTTTATTTCATGAAACAATCTACCGCAATGTCTATTATTTATTTGATTGTACAATAAAGTCAAAAATACTTGGTGTAAAAAGTGCTCATCGAATTATAACAAATAAATGTACAGTTTTTTTTCTAAAAACCTTTTTAATATTACCTTATGTGTTAATATAACTGCCCACTAGCGGCACAGTGGATTTTTACACATGTTGTGGAGTTTAGTTAGTGATAGAATTTTATCAAATCTTCTTGACTAGTGAGAACCCACATATTATATTATAATTCTGCCACCGTAACAGCAATGCTGTGTGCCAGCTATTAACATATAAAAACTATGTGTATTCTAAGCTATAAAACTTCACCATTCACTGTCTCATTGTAACTTAACTCCATATGAAATTGAGGTTAAGTGTTAGCCCAACATTTATAATAAAACTATATAAAAATTTCAAACTTTATTTTACAATTATATACATACTTGGCCTACCTATTAATATCTGGCAGTGAAAATACTTTGTTAAAAATTTCATAGTATTCCTTTGATTATCGTTTTATTTGTAAATATCACATATTGGACGAATGAGTATTTATACATAGTAATGGAATGTCTAAATATTAAAATATGGAATAATAAAAATAGCAACAATATCAAGTCTTTCAATAACAAAAAAAACCTACAGAAAAAGATTAGTGTTACACATTACATTCTACGAGTTTCAAATACATATCACATTTAAAATGTTACCTTCGTAATTAGCCTATGATTAACAAAAGTTGCGTAAAACAACTAAAATGGGAAGTAAAATAATGGAAGGCAATATCGATATCTTGTAGCCCGAGTTGCATAGGTCACCGTTGCAAAAGCACATGTATACTTTTCTATGTCCCCACATTGTGTATGCACATCTCTCTTCATAATCACTCGGTGCACGCTGGAGGCACATTCTTTCAGTTGCTGCACCATAATCTAAAAAACATAAACCAATAATAAATAGTACTACATATTTATTGATATATTTTCAAAAATGGATTATCATTCATTTAATTTCATAATATATAAATAACCAACAGGTGCATTTAACATGTTTTTGATAAGCAAAATAATGATAAGTTAACTAGATAGCAGGTTTATTTATAACTTGTATTAAATGGTAATAGCCTATTTGACAAGAACAAATTTATAACAAACAATAAACATTCTATATAAAAATAATTAAATATGTTACAGAAGATAATAATAAAGATACAACTTAAAAAATAAAAAACATGTTGCACGGTAACAAAATTAATACTTAAGACCTGAAGTTACATTCAGTTCTAAGTTATAATATTTTAATTTCTTTTATTTATAAATTTTATTATTAACATTATATTTAAAAAATAATAATAATTATGGTTTCCATATCTTGTATTCTAAGAGTAATATAATCTTGTACAATAAAGAGTTGGAGATCAAGACTCGATAAGAATTGCTGCTCCAGAGGAATAAGAAAGAAAGTAAGATAGAGATATTACCATCATTTTTGAAAGCACCGACATTGCCCTCATATGACTTGCCGCACCAGCCTGATGGACATGCTACAACATGGATACCTATCTCAACCTCTGGCTCTGTTACATTGAATGGGAAAGGGTCACCACATGACCCCAGTTCACCTCTTGATCTGCATCTTATGCATCTTTTATTCAAACCTGAAACATGTGCAAATAACTAAAAATCTTCCTGAAACTATTAAACTGATAATACAATGATTTCACAGATTATGTAGGTAATCCTTTAAAAAAATTATATCCATTTTCAAGAACAAACCAAGGCTAAGATAGTTCTTAACTTTAGATTTTTGGGTTATAACTATGGAGAAATTAAATTAAAATTGAGGGTGATAAAAAATAAGCTGTGTCTTTTTGTATGAACACCATAGTAAGATTATAAACTTAAAATTATAATGCTAGTTCATTCTAATATATAATAATTTTAAAACAAAAATAAGAAAACGATACATAAGATAAATAAGAGACGAGTAAAAGTGTGTTGAAAAATTACGTTTTCATTTATTTAGAATCGGAAAGCTTGATATGTATCAATAATTACTTTTAACAATATGGAAATAATTTATTCAATAATTCCTTTCACATAATATACTAATCTAAGAATATGCTCGTGATTGTTGCTTCTATTATTCAATTGGGAATCAATGTTATAGAAAAAATTACATTTAAAAATTTATAGAATGAGCTGTCAGCGCTATTTTAACTTTATACAACAGAAAAATATTATATGGTGGAAACTCTCACTTTACCTTGACAAGTACATCCGCATTTACTAATTAATATAACAGTGAAAACTTACAATTTCCTTCCTTTAACAAAAGAAGTCCCACCAATGAACACACAAATAAAATTTTGTAATCCATTATCATTACAATGTCGTTTTTATAAAACTAATATTAACTTTTAAAACTTTTCATTTTGTATTTATAAGTACGTAGGAAGTTTTAGTTCACTGACAACTTAGTGTTGACATTACATAGTCTGTAAAGTATCGAGTAGTACAGACGTAAAAGAATAATTAACATAACTGTAAAATTGAAAATGATTACGAAACATTGTAATTAATGATTTAATATTTTTCTGGAATGGTTAAAACTATTACGCTAAGTAGCATATCATTAGCAAGAATAAACTATTTTAGTCTAAAATATGTTAAAACTGATTTACTGGATTGGGCGTGAAAATATTGATTAACAATATGAAATGATATAAAAAAAAAGGGATAATTAATTTGCAATTTGAAAAAAATATATATATCAAAGAATGGATAACAAGTATATAACAATTATTATTTCAAAATAAGATTTACAGTACAGAATGAATAAAGGAAATGTTAAAAAAAAATATTATTAACGAAATACCCATATACTTCTCAACTTTTTATGATGAACGGTTGTATAATTTTCGCGATAAGCTCTCTTTATTTTTATTTATAGATATGTGTTGGAAAAGGGTGTGTAGATGGTCCGTTCGAGCAGCGTGTTGTGCTTGACAGCCTCTAACGATGTTTCTGAGAATTGCAGCTTGTAGGAGATCTTGAGTTGGAGAGATGTAGCTTAGTCGACGTTTGTAGGTAACTCCCTTGTTTTGTAAAAGTATGCTCTATTTATACGGGAAAAGTATCAATAAACATTAGTGCTATTTATAGAGCGTTAGCCTCTCGCCAGGTATGTATTGCGGCGGAATATGGCCGCCAGATGTGCGGCCGAGGCGTCCGAGCGGCGCCGAACAAAAGCGCGGCGGCGTCCTTTGTCGGCGTGTATACAATGGCGCTCGATGCAAGACGCGTTCGTAGGTGCGCGGCATTGTGCAGCGAGTATTGTAAATAATGCGATAAACATATATAGGTAGCACGTAGCTACACATATATAGGTAGCACGTAGCTACAGTAGTCCCTCCCTAGCGAAAGCGTACCGGCAGTTGAATGCGACGTCCTAGCCGAGTTGTCTTCATTAGCGATGACGGAGCTTGGCTGGATGTTGTTGAGCTTGCGGCGTGTGCATGTTGATTTATCGCTGGTGGGATGCTATTCGATGAGATACTCTTATCCTGTTATGTTATGCGGACGTGGGCTTGTCTTCTGTAGTATCTTCGTTGATAGTGTAGGCGGGTTTCAATCGGTCGATTGATATAACAGCTGATCTCCTGTCTGGTAGTAATAGTTTAAAACATTTGCTGTCTCTTTCTATTACCTTGTAAGGCCCTTCGTAGGTAGGTTGCAGCGGTTTCTTTATAGCATCTGTGCGTATGAATACTTGCTCGCACGTTTGCAAGTCTTTATGCACGAAAATAGGTTTCTTGTTTCCGTGTATCGATGCGTTTTGACTGGGAGTTATGGAGCTGATTGTGTCGCGTAATCGGCTGACGTAATCGAAATCCATGTCGTTTCCAGTTGTAGATGATGTTGTGAAGAAATCGCACGGTAAACGTAAGTTATTACCGTAGGTAAGTTGCGCAGGTGACACTCCAGTGTCAGAATGAGGTGCGGCGCGTAGGCCTATGCGTGAGCGGTGCCAGCGTTCTATCCTGCTGTTGGATTGTGGTTGAAACGCAGTTGTACTAATGTTCTGCGTGGAATTTGCCTTGTTGATACTGCGAATTGTTGGTATAGTTGTTGCCTGGACGAAAGATTGCGTTGATAATTTTGTCTTCGAGTCGATTAGCTTCTGTTGCTTGAGATCAACTAATAATCCATGGAATCGTAGAAAATCAGCACCGAGTATAGGTTTGCTGACTTTAGCAATAACGAAATTCCATCTGAATGGGCGTCGAAGGTTTAAGTCCAGTTCCATAGTTTTTTCACCGTACGTTGGAATTATCGTATTGTTAGCGGCGTACAGTTCCAAGTTGAGTGGCTTCTTTTTTTGTTCCTTAAAAGTGGGCGGTAAAAGCGATCTGTTCGCTCCTGTGTCGACCAAAAATGTTAGTTTGGTTTTTTGATCAGTGATGAAAAGGCGGTAGGATTGCTCAGATACGCTAGTTTCTGCCACGTCTAGCGTCATGTTTGGTTTTTCTGAATTTGAAATGGAATGTTGACTATTGTTATTATATGAACAAGGCAACATGCATTTCTTCGCGTTGGTGCCAAATGTTCGGTGATAATAACAATAGAGCGACGCAGATGGTTCCTGCGGCGTATACAAAGGATTGTAAGCGCACGCCGGCGCATTTTTGTTATTGTTTCGACTTGTAGACGGCGATCGGTTTCGCTGTAAATACTTTGTTCTGAGTTTATTGTTGTAGTTATTGCGATTATTATGATAGTTCGAGCGTTGAGTCCATCTTTGGTTTTTGAGAGCAGCGACTTCGATTGATAATTTTTGAATTTCTTCGACTAAGTACTGTGTGTCAGCGTTGCGTGATGAAGTAGGTTCGATGGATGAGATGTTCGCGGAGTTGCACGAGGTAGTCTCCATCATCTTGTCTGCTAGCAGTGCGAGTTCGTCGAGTGTGGTTTTCGTGCTGAATGATTCGATGACAGCTAGCAATGATCGGACGTGAGGTGGAAGGTGATTGGTCCACATCAGACGTAGTGTAGAGTCTGGAACCTTATCCCTTGCTAGGTCTCTCATGCGTCGAAGTAATTGTGACGGCTTTTGATCTCCTAATTCGACTTCTGAAAGCAACTTTTGTAGTTGGCGTTCGTCGGACTCTTCATATACGGAGATGAGACGGTTCTTGATTGCTGCGTAATACTGATCATCGGCGGGAGGATTGTAGAGCAGGTCAGCGATTTGCTCAATATCTCGCCGTTCGAGTTGAGCGATGACCATGTGTGCCAACTGGGTTTGGCTCTTGTGCAGGTCGCTCGTAGCTGCTTCAAACTGGCAGAACCATAATCGTGCTCGTTCTCTCCAAAATGCTGGTATGCGCATTGACAGCGCTATTCCGGCGATCTCAGGCTGTGATGGTTGTGCTGGTACTGGTAATGATGTAGCTTCATTGTGAGACATCTTTGTTCTTCAGCGGTTGAATGTTCGTTGCGGGTCACCGATGTAAATGATGATGACTGAGCAGTGGTGTTCTTCAGAAGTTGCGTTGTTTGTCGGGTCACCAATGTGGATGGTGATAACCGAGCAAATTCAAGTCGGTTGAATCACGACGGTTGAATCACGTCGGATGGATCACGTCGGTTGAATCACGTCGGTTTGATCACGCCGGTTTGATCACGTCGGGTTGATCACGTCGGGGTCACCAATGTAGATGGTCCGTCGAGCAGCGTGTTGTGCTTGACAGCCTCTAACGATGTTTCTGAAGAATTGCAGCTTGTAGGAGATCTTGAGTTGGAGAGAAGTAACTTAGTCGACGTTTGTAGTGTAACTCCTTTGTTTTGTAAAAGTATGCTCTATTTATACGGAAAGTATCAATAAACATTAGTGATATTTATAGAGCGTTAGCCTCTCGCCAGGTATGTATTGCGGCGGAATATGGCCGCCAGATGTGCGGCCGAGGCGTCCGAGCGGCGCCGAACAAAAGCGCGGCGGCGTCCTTTGTCGGCGTGTATACAATGGCGCTCGATGCAAGACGCGTTCGTTAGGTGCGCGGCATTGTGCAGCGAGTATTGTAAATAATGCGATAAACATATATAGGTAGCACGTAGCTACACATATATAGGTAGCACGTAGCTACAGGTGCTTTATTAA
Source organism: Byasa hedistus (assembly GCA_029286795.1). Classification (NCBI taxonomy): domain Eukaryota; kingdom Metazoa; phylum Arthropoda; class Insecta; order Lepidoptera; family Papilionidae; genus Byasa; species Byasa hedistus. The sequence goes on along the minus strand of JAGSMW010000015.1, from coordinate 7,087,078 downwards.
AAATAATCAATTTAAATACCGATTAAAACTAATAAGCAATAGCCCAGTCTTTATTCAAAAAGTGTACTTCTTTGTTTTACGGCAAAGTTTACTTGTTCAAACTTAAATATAGAGGATCAGCAAAGTAGCCTCTTTGATGCCAAGCAACGCCTATCCCGGCACAATAACAAGTAATTGTTAATGATAACACAAATGCGAGATATAAAGAATATCTGAAGAAATCTGTAAGTGAAAAAAATCAATATTAACTTTAAACTATTGAGCGAAACTAGTTCTAATACTCTTTTAAGTTTACTTACCCTCGTTCAATAATTTAGATTTTGAGACAACTTTTACACAGTATGTTTGAAAAGGTTTACCATCTATATAACACGTATAATTGCCTTCTTCTTCTTTAGTCGCTTGCAATATGTATAGGGTGTTATAAGAATCTATAGTCAAATGAGGTTCTTTCTCCGTTTCAGCCATATTACTTCTGAAACATTTTACATGAAGTAACAAAAATAAGTCTTAATATCTTTTCTCCGTACATCGATTCACATAATTTTATAGATACCGCTATTTACTTATTACCTAAAAGAGGAATTAAGTTTGGCTTTATTTTTGAACCATTCCACCTTAAATTCCACTGTCACGTCGGGGCAATTGAGTGTCAAGTGACCATTTTCAGCAATTATTTTTTGAATACTGTTCTTCAAAAAATCCTGAGTGTTATCACTAGCTCTTTTTTCTAAAAGTCGATAACAATAATTAGGTAGACATTGTTTAGAGATATTAATACGACATTAGTGTAAATAATTAGCAAAATAATTAACTTAAGGTAAAATAAAATAAGAATATTCTTTTATGCGGCGTAGATGGAACCTAAAGGTTGTGATGTGAAATATTCTCCTGATATGGATAGGTATGTTATGGCTTTATAGATTTTCTGGTTAAAAGATATTTAATAAATTAATGTCCAGAGCATCAAAAATAAAGAGTTATATATGTTAAACGATAGATATTTACATAAACTTAAAAATAAACTCAGACGTTACTGCTTAACAAATTTTCAAATATTACTTTATAAACATATATTGTTTATCATAGCAGAGTCACCTTACTTAATTTGGCGATAGCCAACCATCTATGGAACCAAAAATAAAACTTGCGCATGCAAAAGATAATAATAGTCAACATGTTCACGCATAATTTTTATTAAAATGTTCAAAATATAACTTACTCCCTAAAAACGATGCTGGAATCATTTCAGTTGTAAAAGAATACATAACGTTATCCACTACTTCATCTCTTAAATTTAATAATTCAAGGCTCGCTTCATAATCTTTCGGAACAGATCTCTGAAAATTAAAAAAGAGTCTTGGAGATTGTATGTTGAAATTAAAAAAATATTCAGTTACAATTAAATTTATTTAATAATAGTTTACTTTTTATATAAACATGGCATTGACATATTTAAATCAGTGTTCTAAAGCGGTTCGCTAAAATTCGTTATGTAATAATAATCATACAATATTAATATTTCAATACAAATAGCTTTATACTACGTAATAGCTTACTTATTGTACCAGTGTACATTTATCTCATCATATCTGTCTAGTTTATAAAGCAACTACGCTCAACTCACGCAGGTTGCTTCAACAATTTAGAAGTTGCTATACTGCGGCAGCAAATATAAGTGAGTAATGTAAAAATATTCACTATTAAAATATACGCATACAGAGAGTTTTTTGTTTAACATGTCTGTTTCATTATATTTACGATCTTCAATAATTTACCCCCTTTTTTTTTTTAGATATACATAATAACTTACGTTTGTATAACAGATATCTAAAAAAGTCAGCTACATATATATGCCAAAAAAGTCCTTATAAAATAAAACCGCATCTCGGAGCATGTACTTTATTAAAATAAATTTTATGACATAAGTATCGTATTCGAGAGCCGTGATAGCCTAGTGGTTTGAACGCCGGCCTTCCAATGCGAAGGTACCGGGTACGAATCCGGCCTGCACCAGTGAATTTTTTAATTTATGTGCAGTTAGCATAAAACACCAACTAATAACACGTGCTTTGACGGTGAAAGAAAACATGGTGAGGAAACCTGCATAACTATGTCGGGACCATCCGTGGTCGGACTAGTATGTGAAATGGAGAAGGCAATGGCAAACCACTCCATTATAACTGCCAAAGAAAGTCGTCGTGTGTTTCATGACACATGATGACCACGACCCTCAGTCATGAGGAAATACGACTTAGAAGAAGATCGTATTCTTATGAATTTAGTAAAATGCTGTAATGTGTACTTTGAATATTACAAACAGATTTACAATTTTGATTACCTTATTAATTTTGTGTAGTATTGGAGATTTTAAACATCTTGAAATTTCTCTTAAAACTTCACTTCGTAAGTAATCGTGTAAACTGCTAAACGTTATTGTTTTTTTCAATAATTTCCTGTTATTTTCAAACAAGATTAGTTTAGATTTATCAAAAAAAAAAAACGTAACGTTATTCTTCTGCACACCGTGAATGACTTCACCTATGAATGAAGACAAAAATAAATATTTATAAATTTAGTAAAAGTTTTTCCGTGTGGATTATGTCTAGTTATCATATTCAAATGAATTTTAGAAAACTTGTAGTATTTACGTTGTTTGCGTGAAATTCGCCTCTTTTATACCAATGAGCGAAGCTGGGTTCACAAAAACGAAACCATCACAAGGACACTTATTCTGCCAATATTATGTATCCAGGTAACTTTAACGAAGATTTAATAAAGACATTACATAAACGGCATTGCCTGTTTATTTTGCATCGAGTATTGAATAACAATGAATTATATACATAAAAAATAATCAAGAAAAAAACAGTCACCTTTCCCCACTAAGACATTCAAAATGAAGTGATTAAACATAAATTTATGTGAAAATAAAGAAAACTGTTCAAAAACAACGTAAAAAACTTTTTTCTGCGTAATAACGACAAAGGATTTCCTTATTTCTGGTCCATAACATTTTAGATAACTGGAATAAAAGACCACATATTACCATTCTGTCTATATAAATAAACAAAAATCCTATACGAAAACAATATACTTATGAATTAGTCATATTTACCAATATTTACAAGATGTAGTAAGCAAAGGTAGCAATTCAAGACAATTTCTTCTAGTTTTTTGATTTAAGTACATGTTTGTAATACTTTTATGATTATTACATATAAATAAACATTTAAGAAAATTCCATAAATGTAAATTTATTAAAATGAAAATAAACTTCATCATCTAAGGCGATCTTCTAAAGAACTTCGTGGTACCGTCGTCGAAGTCATTTACAATTTCGATATCAAGCAAGGTTACACGCAGTAGTAATTAACAAAAAAGACATAAATCTGTTATGAATAATATACAACAAACGTTACTTTTCAAACTGATGTTTCACTTCCGACTTTGTCACATATAAAAAAATTGTTTTGCGTTTTTGGCGGCTAGCTTAAATTTATTGAACCAAATGCGTATTTTATAAAAAAAAAAACCCAAATGCGGTTAAAACACTTCGGCTTCAGACTGGATTTGTACTAAAATGTTTTTTATTAAATACCAATTATATTTCAAAGAACTACACAAGATTTGCATTTTCTCCAATACTTGGAACATCTTTATTGTATTACATTAACAAAAAATACTAATTATGTAATGATATACTAAAACAAAAACACTATTGAAACAAAGACCTCTTGCTTATGCTTAAAATTACTTCAAATTATTATTAATTTACAACTGAAATTCTTAAAACTTTGTACATTAATTGACACTAGTAATTACTCCAATAGAAGCCATAAAAATTCAATAATATGGGAGGCTTTACTACTTTTCCATCAGGTTTGGATAAATCTTACATCAGCCATGTCCTATTATATATGCGTTTTCTATTAATGATATACCGCCAACCTATCCGCCAAATATTAATACATTAGTTATAAAAAAAAAGCAATTACTATATGTTAAAAAACTTATGTCAGTTAAAAAATTAAAACAGGCTGGAAATTAGTATGTTTCTCCATTACAAATCTAGAAAATATGTTTTGAGACATTAAAAAAATTCTATAATTCTGAATTGGAACAGATTATTAATAACCGTAATTCTAACCAAAGATATTTTTGTTGTCTTTTAGTAGACTTGGCGCTCTGATCTTTAAATTGAAACAAATTTACGACGTCAATATGGCGGATAAATGGGAAAGTAAGTTTGTTTATATTTATAACAAATTAAACCGTACCTTAAGTATCCTAATATGCGATTAGACAGAAATACTTTTTATAAATACTTGAACTAAGATCTCTTTTTTAATTAACTATAAATGAAAGCACATCATCTGTTAAGTATGGAATATATTTTGATTCTAAAGGTTCAAAATTTGAAAAAATTCAAATTTATTGCTGTGTTGACATAGACCATTGTAATGACAACTTTCGAAATATCTTCCTTTTTACTTTTTCCAAATGTGATAACATATAAGAAAGCAATAAGTGTTAAATTTTGAAAAGACCTATCAATAAACTACGACTTCTTTTATCTTCAAGGTAGTCAAGACGATGGAAAAACTTCGACAAGATTGCAGTATAAAGTTAAGAATGAACCAATGGATTCAGATTTACCGGAAGAGGATGACATTCCACCTGCTTTTGGACCTGCCGCACTTGGACTTCACCGAGTGGGTACAAAGTTACCGCCAAAACCTGCACCTAGCGAACCTGTACAAAAACTTAACGCAAGAGGTATGCCTGCACGTATAAGAAAAAAAAATAGATTTATTTTTGTTGATGACTTCATAAATACTTCTCCACCACCGCGACAATCACCGAAACGTACGCCTAAAATATTGACCAAAACTCCTAACAAACCATCAAGTGTTAAAAAACAAAAAACACCAACAAAAGAACAGAAAAATGTTGATAGATATGAAGAAAAACCTGCTACTAAAGAAAGTCATTCTCCAGACCGTAAAAGTGGCCAAAGAATAGGTATGAGGTTGAGGAATTTATTGAAACTACCTAAAGCTCATAAGTGGGTGTGTTTTGAATATTTCTACAGTAATATAGACAAAGCCTTATTTGAAGGAGAAAATGATTTTATGATTTGTCTTAAGGAATCTTTTCCACAACTATCGGTTAATCGCAAGTTAACCCAAGTACAATGGGCAAAAATAAGACGAATGATGGGTAAACCCCGTAGATGCTCTCAAGCCTTTTTTGCAGAGGAGAGGAAAGAACTAGAAAGGAAAAGAAAATTGATAAGATATATACAGCAAAGGAAAACTGCAGATATATGTGTTAAAGATTTACCAAATGAAATACCCATGCAATTAGTAGTAGGCACCAAAGTTACTGCAAGATTACGGAAACCTCAAGATGGTTTGTTTACCGGCTGTATTGATGCTGTGGATACATCAAATAATACTTATAGAATAACCTTTGAGAGACCAAAACTAGGAACACATTCAGTTCCTGACTATGAAGTACTATCTAATGAACCACCAGAAACTATTAACCTCTCATCAGTTACACAAAAATTTAGGCCACGATATGTAATGCAGGAAATTTTTAATTTATACCAACCTTCTACTGGATCCAATAATGCTAGTCAGAGTAGTGATCCAATGATTGGATGCAGTGATATTTCTAAGCAAGTGGATTCCAATATTGGGGGTTTCCCCTTTGCCCTATTAGAGCTGATAGTGAAGCTAGCAAAGATATTGCGGGCCAAAAGGAATAAAATAAATAGATTAAAAGAATATAACAGTGAAGCAGAGAAGAGAAAGCCATTTGGTCAAAAGCTGTCTGAAGATTTTGAAAGAAAATATGCTGCAGTGGTTATCGATTTGGAAAGGATGAACATGGATTTACAAGATTACATAAATCAAGTTCAACAGTACTGCCAGCAAATAGCACCTGGTCCAAGTCTCGCAGCTATGTTAGCACCTTCCCATCTAAGAGAAAAATGCCGTGAAGAAGCTGCAATTCTTGTAGAAAAAAATAATAATGGTACTTTAAAGGATGCTAATATCATTGACCTTGTAACCGATTTAACTGCCTTAATGCTTCAAGTAAAAAGTTTGTCTGACTCTGATCAAAATGCATATGAATTGAGTGTCTTGCAAGGTACTATGGATCAAATAAAAATGAAGCTAGAGCCACAGCACCAGCGATTGTTTCAAAATAATGTTGAAATCCATATGCAAAGGATTCAGATGGGTTTAGGTCAAATGTCATCAAACAATTATGTTGCAGGCACATAATTTTTTATTTCTATCAGTATATCAAATAATTATTGTCACCCAAATTTCCATGTATTGTAAATAAATACGAATATATTTTTAAATTGTATATAATTACGAGGTTTAATGTTTTTGTTATTTGGACAACAGTACTTTGGTTTTACATATTTAAATAGCTTAATGTTTTGCAGTCTTAATATATTAAATAAATGTTTAATTAGGTTGGTAATTGTTGAGTGCTAAAATGTACTATATAGTTACTATTTTTTAAGATATAAGCGTTTACTGAATAATGCAATAAATGAAAATGTTTAATACTTATTCTTTGTGTCTCTCATTTTCTTTACATTCCTTTAGCGCTTTCATAAACTTCTACTTAGAGTAAGTAGTGTTTGTCATAGATATTTAAAAGAAAGTGACCAAATATCCTTGAGTGGATACCATGTTATGGTAATTGCAATGTGGGAAAACTATCTCTTAGGGAATTATCAACCTGGTGCAGATCCTTGGTATTTTGGTAGTTGGATACGGCTGACACAATGGAGGTTGCGCTGCAAATAATTAGAACATAATCCGCAGTGGACAGCAATCGGCTGAGATATGGACAATGAGATAAACTTCTTCAGTACTTCGTCACATGACTACAGGACTTTTTCTATACTCAAGAATTAAGAAATTTATTCATACTAGTAAAATTTATAAATAAATGTGTAGCTGCGTGCTACCTATATATGTTTATCGCATTATTTACGCATTTACCGTGACGTTTTATGTAGAAACAAGAGACGTTTGGTATAGAAACAGGAGACGTTATAATATCGTCTCGATACTGCGCAGCGCTCGTAGCCAACACTCGCTGCACAATGCCGCGCACCTAACGAACGCGCCTTGCACCGAGCGCCATTGTGTACACGCCGACAAAGGACGCCGCCGCGCTTTTGTTCGGCGCCGCTCGGACGCCTCGGCCGCACATCTGGCGGCCATATTTCGCCGCAATACATACCTGGCGAGAGGCTAACGCGCTATAACACTCACCAATCACTATGGACAATTTTGTATAAATAGAGCATACTTTATACAAACACAAGAGTTCCACTACAAGCGTCGACTAAGTTACTTCTCTCCAACTCAAGATCTCCTACAAGCTGCAATTCTTCAAACATCGTTAGAGGCTGTCAAGCACAACACGCTGCTCGACGGACCATCTACAAATGTGAATATTGTCTTAGTCTAGTTTGTAAACAACGGTTTTAAGTTGCTATGAAGTTAATTACGAATTCATATGTTCAGCGGTGGCTAATAGGCTGTAATGAAGTTGAGTTACACCGAGTATACATAAAAACAAGTGAAAATCTTTTGAAAAATATTAGTAAAGGCATAACACTAATGAAACAAACACAAATAGCATAATTGTATTTACTGCAACATTAAAAGACACCAAGGAATGTGAAAACGCTTTGAATTAATCAAATTACATTCAGTTATATTTTCTGCAGAAAACTTAATTTATATGCTTAAATGTAAACAGTAATCAATGTACACATGAACATCTACAATATTAGTTTTATTCTTGTAGTGCCTCTTATTATCTGCTTTTAGTCACAGTCTTACAAAATTCTCAGGTCTCTTATGCAAGATGGAAAAGTTACTTGTCTGCTGTGATGCAACAAGCTTCATTTTAAATAATAAACGATTTTTTAAATGATATTAACAATAACAAATTGATTAATATTATACTTTATGTTCATCTAAAGTTTTTAATAAATCATCAGCTTCCTCTGATGTTTTTACTCTGATTATAACAGGAACAGGTGGAGGTTTTGCTTCTGGAGTTGGAACACACACTAACATAACATTATTTTTACCCATTCGTTGAGTAGGAATAGAAGAACTAAGAATTAAATTTAACAACACATTTCCCAAATTTGTGTTAGCCCGTACTAATAACTGATATTTCGTACTATCTTGAATCTTTTTAACATAGAGAGTACCGACACCCTTGTCAACAAAATTGCCATCTTTTTTAACAAATATTTTGCAACGTTTATCAAAAATGCTGTTTTCTTCAACCACTGGAGTAAATTCAACTTTTGGTGGTTCATCTTCCTCAGGGTTTTCACTAGCTTTTTCTGTATTAGATTGGACCTTTATATTTGAATTAAAGTTAAAAGGTTTTTCTATTCCAAATGAAAATGGGGCTTTTCCATTTGTGTTAGATGTTGAATTACTTATAGCAAATGGAGATGTCGTAGTTGTTGTGCTTTGAGTTGAACTTACACCAAATGAAAACCGTGTGCTAGTCGTGTTAGTACCAGGAGTCGATGTGAATCCAAAGGAAAAACTCGAAGCATGAGTCGTGTTTTGTGCAGAGGTACCAAATATTGATTTTGGTGTGTTAGGTGTGATTGGAGTAATATGAGATGTCACTGCATTTTTGGTATTTGATGGACTCTTGGCAAGTGGTGAAATATTCTTTGTTTTATTTTCTTTACTGACTTCAGCTTCATCTTTTTTACCTTCATACTCTTCTTGTATTTTTTTTAGATGAGCTTCATAATCCTTAAATATAGGTGTAAGTATACATAAAGGTGTTTCCTTCACATTCTTAATTATCCATTCTGACACTGATTCATTTAATCCTCTTAACTTATTACAATAAATTATTTTTTTTCCTGGTATTTTTTCTGAATTTGGTTTGGATTCATTGGTTTTATCAACCTTAGTTTCAATTGTATTTGTTGTCTGAGTAAGGTTTGTTGAAGATTTTATTTGAAATGGAGTAGATTTACTTGAAGTGACTAGGGATTTATTGCTATTAAAACTTGAAGATGCTGTTCCAAATATTGAAGATGTTACTTTAGAACTAGACACTACAGGTGGTTTTGTAATAAAGCTGCTTGTGGCCGAAGTAGATACTATTTTAAATGGATTTTCATTCACTGTGGAATCAGCTTTACTTGCAGTTGATATGGGTGCTCCAAAAACAGATGTTGGAAGAGTTGAGGGCGAAGATCCAAATACTGATGTCACTTCTTTTGTGGAAGAAGTCAAAAATATAGACGATCCTGTAGGAGTAGTTGGTGTCTTAAAGACAGATGTAGTAGCTGTAGGTGTACCAAAGACAGAAGATGTTGTAATAGAAGGTGTACCAAAGACAGAAGATGTTGTAATAGGAGGTGTACCAAAGACTGAAGATGTGGTAGTAGAAGGTGAACCAAAGACAGAAGATACTGTAGTAGAAGAAGGTGAACCAAAGACAGAAGGTACTGCAGTAGATGGAGGAGTACCAAAGACAGAAGACACTCCAATTGAAGGTGTACCAAAGGCAGAAGTTACAGAAGCTGAGACAGGGCTCTCTAAAATAGATGTTGTAACAGTAGAAGTAGGTATCCCGAAAACAGATGTGGTCGCAATTGTTGAGGGCATTCCAAAAGTAGAAACTGAAGTAGTTAATTGCTTCCCAAAAGTTGGATTAATAATGTTTGAAGATGTAGGAGACGTGAAAATGCTACCACTTGATATTTTTCCAAACAATTCACTGGTACTATGTGGTTGTGTTGAATTTTCAGTTTTGGCTGGTGAGCTATTACTTGCTTTACTGCCATTTGTTAAATTTGCTAAGAAATCAAAAGATGATGGCTGTGTCTTGTTGAATCCACTAAAACCACTGAAGACAGGCTTTTTTGTCTGTAACAATTAAAAAATCTGTTAAAACAAATTATTTATATTATATAATATTAGTTTACAAATTTCACTCTTTTCAATTATATCCCCAAACTGTTATAGCTTTGGTTTAAGAATGGGTTATATACCTACATGTAAAATTGTCTAAACGCATCTACAAGTAGACACTAAATTATGAATTGACATGTAATAAACCAGTACAATTGTTATGGCACACTGGAATGCACTTTTTTAATATGTTGTATGGATAAAAACTAGTTATATTTTTAGCAGCAATAAAAGTTAAATATATAATTTATATTTAGCCACTTCTAGGACAATCTTTATGCTTGGCTTAAAAGTCAGTTAGCAGAGTATAAATTTGGCAAAATGTAATTATGTACAATTTTTGGAGTTAATAATTTAATTGCTACCTAGTCCAGTGGCTAAACATTCACCTTATAGGATTGTGGACCCTAATTCTATTCATTTCTAATTTAGTTGGTGGTAGGATTTTTTCAGACTGGGCTAGCTAGTTACCCACCCCAACTTCATATTTTGGTCTGTTGTCATAACTAATTTTTTATTAAACAAAATGTTGAAAGGAGTGAGACAATCATTTATTGATAAATAATACTTTCAGTTAAAAACATTGCGCTGGTTAGGATAGTGTACACAGCACCGCAATGTGCTTATCTCCTTGAAATATAAGAAATTGAGTCTCATTGGCCACAGTAATTTTATTAGCTTTACACCCTTTAAATAACACAACAATGTTTCCACACTTCTGTTTAACAGCAGAAATAAAACCTGCATCGGTATATAACTTGACACTCTGACAAGAGTGACCTTATCAGTAAAAAAAGTAAAGTGTTCCAGCATGAGAATCAGAATATAATGGTTAAACATGCTTCACCATCCACAGCCACATTGTCACTCAACACCATCGAAATAAAGATCAAGTGTTAGCCCATTGTGGTTAAAAAAATTAATAACACACTGAAATCAATAGAGTGGAGGGAGCATGTGAACATTCTAAATCGACTGGCAAACGTTAACATTTACCTCATCTCCAACCATTTTGGTCCGCCGTCTGGCTGTTTTAATAACTCGCTTTTCAAGAACATCTTCAGGTGCCATTTTAAAATTACCCATTTCTTCGTCGTCCACCTTTTCATCCTTATCCCAATTATCATGGTTTAAATCGTTAGTCGCTCGCCTTTTCGCTGACATTACTAATAAATTTGTTATTTGCAAAATTTAATTATTACTAAACAATTACGAAGAGATGACACTAGCGTGCATGTGTTTATATTACACCGCAAAATATAATCAATACTGAATAATCGTAACTCTTATAACAGGCAATAAAGCATTATGGTATAAGTATATACGTTTCAGAATAATACTTTTATTAATTGAATATATTGATCTTAAAACAAAGTGTCTGCTTTGTACGAAAGTACATAAAGATAATCGGGCAAATATCGATAACGGATAAACGTCAAAAGAGTAAAATGTCGTGCAAGCGACAAACCATGGCCGAACCAATATGACATTTGTATTTCAGAGCTGTCTTGGAACTCATTGATTAAACGTTAAATATTATAATAATATTTACTTTATAGTCTTTTATTTTGTTTATGTGGAAAGCTTTGTCCTTATTTTTTTTAATGTTTAATTTCTTGTAAATAACATAAATTGAAAAAAATTAATAATTTGTTGAAAATAAATAGCATTATTATAAAAATAATCGTAGCGTTAATTACAAATTTCAACGTCTTTTAATTCTTAAATCTTTTAATTCTTAAATCTTTTAATACACGACTTATAAAAAACAGTTTTTATGCATGCATCATGTAATGTGATGAATGGTGAAATATATATTTGATTAAAATAAAGATTATTAGCAAGGAAATGATCCCCACAATTTATAAAAACTATATGAAATAAAAAGTTTATTGCGAGGACAACTTTGTTGTTAGTTTATACTTTCTCTTTCTACAGTTCATAAAGTATAAACTTAATATAAAGCTTAAGCAGCTCTATCACAAAGGTTATATTTCATTGTCAGATATGAAAATATAGGTACGTAAAGATTTTGGTGAACTTCCCGAGTTGTCATATTTTATTTCTTACAAAAAAAGGTTACATTTATATTTGCTTTAATGCTAAATGAAAATAATGTTGGTCGTTAAAAGTTTATTTAATTTAATGTAACTTGTTGTAATTTTTACATCGACTTTTATTCACTGGCTATAATTATTAGAAAAAAAAGTATATCAATAGTATTTCCGTATAGTTAACATTTAGATTTCAGTGTTTCCTTTTAGTTTTATTGTTACACTGTGTTTGTGAAACTAGTCTTAAATTTTTTATTATGTTTAAACGTAATATTTTTGCAAGAAAACCTTCCTACATTTTAAAATGACACGTTAGTTTTAGTATCTTAAAAGGAAGTTAAAGTTTTATTTATATTTATTTGTGAAGATGGAAGTGTCTAACGAAATAAAGGAAGATATTCGCAAAACTCAATCGGACTTAAAAAATGCAATTAGAGTTCATCAAGTGAGTGTTTAGATTAATTTTAGTGAAAGTCTGTATTACATGTTGTTATGAAACAATGTTTTCTTTATTTTTTAATATAATATGCAGCGTAACAAGTACACGAGATATTTTATTAACTTGCAGATTTGGGTTGCGCGTCTTCAAGAAGATGAAAATGTATGTAATGTTTATTGTTATATTTTTCTACACTTAGTTTTGAACTTTCACAACAGTTCTTTTGTAATTAATATATATATTTCAGAATTCGCATCTCATAACGAGAGTGAAGGATGCAGAAAAAGAAATAGTCGCGATTGGACAAAAACAAGTAAGTTTTTTATTTTTAATCAAGTAATTTATTGTTAATAAATAAATAAACTATTTCAACTAAACTTTAATACTTTCGGAACTTTTGTAAGATTTGGGGCTTTCATTTTGATGATGAGTACATCAACAAAATGAAATATAGTAATATTCATATTTTATTATTTCAGAAAGTTGTGGTCGACAGGCTACGTCGGGAATTGGAACTTTATCAGCAGCGCCTTAAAGTAAGGAATAAACAAATCAGTGTTGAAAGTGAAACTCGTTATGTGGCTCAACAGTTACGGGACCATCAGATTCAACACAGAAGTAGAAACAGATCTATATCATTGTTAAAACCTTCTGTACTGAATGAAATTATTATTAAAACTGAAAACACTGAGGATACTAACATCTCAGATTCTGAACCTGAAATAAAGTCTTGTAATGAAAAAGAGAACTCAAATATAAGTGAGAATGTTGCTAAAGACAAGTATTCAAGGAATTACTCCCAGTTGTCGAACACTGTGCATGACAGTAGGAATAAATTTACAAATGCTCTAAATAAAGTGAAAGAATCGTTTATGTAAGTATATCAAGCAACAATTTGCATAGTTACAATTTTTATGCAGTGATATTAATATGAGTTCCGATTTAAAATATTACATTTCTGAAGATTTATTAGTATTATTAATGTGATAAATTTACTTACAGTCTGTAGAATAAATATATATTGCAGCCTAATATTTATTATTAGTACCAAAAGAAACAGTTTCTCACACAGGAGGTCCAACTTAATAACATTATGTTCATATTTTTGTTACCCCAAAACTTTGCCAGAAAATAAATATTTTTTAAAGTTACCTGTTAATGGAGATAGCTGGGATTATTATTTATTTCTTAGACAGATATTATTTATTTTATATTCTAGGTTATCTGGTACAATCATAAATGATTTTGTAAACAAGATTTTAAAATAAAAAATAAACCAAAACATACATACAGTACATTCTGTATTTTGGTTTAAAATTAGTGCTTAATTCAAATATTTTAATTACTGGCAGGGTAAGTTTACTATATATTTAAATATAATAAACCTCTCTCAAAGAAAGTACAGAAATTAAAAGAATTTTCTGCCTATGTAATTGTATGTTATAAATATAATAATTATTTTTTGTTATTCTTAGTTTAACCAAGAGTTTTAAAATGCTTTTATTAAACTTACTGAATAATATAAATCTGTATTCAATATAATTTTATTTTCCATTAAAGTGTAAATTACATTAATTTAGTGGCACCAAAGTTGAGCATCAAAAAGTATGGCAGGAGCAGCAATCCGATTCTGATTCATCACAAGGTCATCTACTGTCACCCACTCCGTCACCTCCACCACTGCCAGGACCTGGAGAGTCAGTTCCTAAAGAGATATTTATGAGGTACTTTATAATGATATTTTGAATGTTTAAAAATATATGGACAGTTCTCTTATTGTTACTGTGACAATTAAAATTTAATTGTTGATGACATTGACTATGTATTACAATTTAAAAGTGTAAATTGTTAAATAATATTCAATAATTCATCATCATCTTAACATCCACTGCTAGACAAAGGTTTCTTGTAATGTATTCCACAAAAAACAGTCTTTCATGGTGATATGATATAACTGGTGTGGTGTGCCTTTGTTTTGCAATGAATTCAATATATTTTATTATATATATTCACACACAATATATTTACACATACAATATATTTTATTATACTTTTACTAAGACAATATAATCTATTAAAACAGTTAATTTGTCACATACCAATATGATTTATTAAAAAAGTACATTGATTACAAAATGAAAACATGCATGTAGTTAATTTTATATATGATTTATTCTAATTTCATACCAATTTGTGTTGTAGAAATATTATTAAAGTAATTTTTAATTCAATATGATGTTAATATGTACACAGGTAGGTTTGAAAACCCCTACCATCAACCAAACCTCACAACATGAGGCCCCTGAAAAAAATCAGGCATCACCATTTCAAGGCAAACAACACTTGCACTATGAAAGCTGCTATAAGTTATTATCACAGTAATGTATAAAATTTTTTCTGGGTCTGGTATTTAAGACTAGAAGATGAGAAAAATGCTTTGCAGTGAATATCATATTAACTAATGCTGCATTGTTATAGGCATGTGTATCACTTAATTGTATAAGGAGACCCATCCTTGCTTATCACTTCATTGAATAATTACATTTAATTTTTATTCTTGCAGGTTAATAGGTTTAATTACACATTCTCAGAAAGAATTCATAGAGAAGAAGAGAAATGAACGTCGGAAAAGAGCTACTACTAGCACAAACAGAAATGATTTCCTGTATGGAAATTTCGAAATGCTACCTGTAAGAAAAATTATTTTGTTATGTGATAAAAATTTAATTTATTTTTGAAAAATACTTCTATAAATGTTTGTGTGTTGATACATATTTTTCAGAAACGAAAAAAGCTTAATCAGTTCCCATATCTGCAGTCACATAGTGATCCACCTCAAACGCGGTCAGCAAAATTGAAAAAACAACAAGTAAGATATTTGTTTTTGCAGAACTGTCTACTCATTATTTGTAAATTCAATTTGAATGTAAAAGGTTCAAGACTTGCACTTCACCATTAATATGAAATTTAAAATGTGTACAGCAGTTGATGTCTATCAGTTGATCTATATATCTATTTACATATCTCTATATATATATATTTTTATGTCATGTATATAAAATATAAAACTAAACTTGTATATTGTGTATTTTAATATTATATATTCTTAATTTCTTTTGTTTATCTTTAAGTCATGTTTCTATTCTACTTAAATTCCCAAATTTAATATTACTTGTACTATTAGTTAAGTTCCATACTTAATGGCTAAGAATGAAAATTTTTTTTTTTAAATTTCAGAATCAAAGCAAGTCATCACGTGAAGGGTCACCATCAGGATCTTCAACAGAGCACAAAGGTACATTATTAAGTACATTTCTTTTTCATATTTATTTTTTATTAACCCAAGTGACAAGACTAGCAGACTAGCATCTGCCTATGACAATGTGGTGTTATTGTTCAACAACATCCTTCTTGCCCTGAGTCCTGGGGTACTTAACAAGATGGTCTTTGGCGAAAGACCTAAGTCAAATGCACATATTGTTTTTTCTTAAATACATTACTCTAAAACATTTGTCTGTGAATATATTTTTATTCAAAAAAGCAATGAGACGAGCAGGATGATGTAGTTAACACTCCAGAACATTGATAGTATAATTTTTTTTGATTGATTTTAATCTATGTTATTATATTTTTTTCACAGTTTGGGGTCAAAACAAACCAGCTTGGATCACATCTCTACCAGCTGGTCTATCAGTAGAGCCTGTTTATTCTACAGTCAAGAAAGTCTGTCATGGTTGCGGAAGAAATGGTAAAAGCAAATTATGTACTTAACTAGACTTTATGTATTTAATATTCTTGTCTTTTTTATATCCCTAAAAGGTAATAAGTAAATTGACAATTTTTGAAATACTTTTAACTAATAATTTTTCTGTTACAAAATTCAATGCCTATTTTCTATACTTGTACTACATCAGTAGTTTACAGCACTGGTTGCATTAAAACTTTATTGATGAATGGTTTTCACTATCACATTACCAAGTGTGGCAAAGTGAGGAAGAAATTTAATTTTGTAGAGGAAATTATTCATTCATTTATTTCTAGATGTACCATCGCTGCTGGTTTGGTGCGTGTCGTGTTCAGTGTGGCAGCATACTGGCTGCGGGGCCGGCGGGCGGTGTGCGGGCTGCCGTTCCCCGCTGCCCGACCCCGCCGCATGCCCGCCTTCAAACCACGCACAGATATTCCGAGGTAAGACTACTCTGCATTATTCTAACTACAATGGGCTAATATCAATACACTATTTATAAATATATGCATTTTCTTTATAGATAAGCTAGCGGAGCGTAAGCGTTTACAGGAGAAAAACATAGAGCTATGTGTTGAACTACGTAAACTGGAAGCGAGAGCAGCGATGTTGAAGGAGAACTTAGATGAGCATAACGCGGAGAAACGGCAGCTTCTCGCCGATCAGATCAAGACACAGAGGAACTTGCAGAAGCTTCTAGACTTCATTAGTCAATTCAAAGAGACGTCCATCAGCATTAGATCAACTTCCGTCAGTGATTCTGGAAGTGAACTAAGTAAAAGTAACGAGGAATGAAATGGTGAGAATCTAAACAATAACTTTAATTTAATAAATGTTTAGAGTTTGGTACAGCTTAAACTTTTATAATAGGGATAGTATTTTTGTTACGATAAATTCATAAAATGAGCAGGATGAGGTTCACCTGATGCTAAGTATCCACAACAAACTGACACTGGTTAAAATTATAAATTCTGCAATATATAAGTATAACACTTATAGCACAGAGCCTTAAGATGTCAAATCTTGTTAGTACCAGTAGTTTTATTGGCTACAATGCCTTTACACCGGAACACAGCAATGTTTGCACAATACTATTAGGCAACATAAATAAGTTCTGCAGTACCAACCTATTTAGAGAATCTCTGCCAACAGAGACCTACTAGTAATAGCATATTGAGTATTATTCCTTCTTTAAATGTTTGTAGCTATAGGTATCTGTTATAGCCATTAAGGTTTTTTGATTTGTATGGGGGATGATTCATATTTGTGTTTCATTTCAGTTTACAAGATCTGGAGGGTCCTCCATGTTGCCTCTCTGCCAGCTAGTAACTTCGAAGTATACTGCAGATAGTCTTAACTAGTGTAGAATTGTTGTTATACTCTTGTTTTATGAATCTGTATAATGAATGAAATATCAATTTTTAAATCACATTGTTTAACGTTTACTATTTTTGTATATGCTTCAATGACATATCTCAATGTACCAACATTACAAATTTAAATTGTTCAAATTGGTCGTACCAACCGTTTATTGTTAATGTGATGATTAGTGCTAGAATATAGATAATTTTATTTATCCATTGGGCTAGCATTAGACTTTTCACATCGTTGTAAGTGATAATGAGGCTATGTATGATGAATAGTGGTCGCCCAGAGTACACAGGCTAGACGGGGCGGGTCCGAAAAACCATACCATCAATCAAACTCCATAACACGTGTCCTCGTAATCGAACCAAGGACTTACTTGTTACAAGGCAAGCGTTTATCCACTGCACCATAGAGGCAGTCAAGATAATTCATAGATATAAGACGTTTTTTATAATATTTATATCGGTTTACATTTTAGGACTTGTTGTTCGTAGTTTTATGGTGATAGTGTCTATCTGTATTCCTAAGCCTATCGGGTTTCAAAGACAGTTTTCAGGTACAGTTTTTTTTAAGCCGGTAAACAATGTTATTCTATAAAAGAAAATGTTTTTATTGGGTATAAATGCGAAGTATAACATAGTCGAAATAGTCTATGAAATTGGATATTGATATCATTAGGAAACAAGATAATTAATTTTTTTATTTGCCGGAGCTATGAAATGTGCCAGATGTTTACATAATCGTATCCGTCATATTATCAGCCCTAAGCAGTGCCCTTCTGGACATAGACCTTTCCCAAAGAACGCCACTGAGCCCAATCTTCATTACGCATTCAGATCTATCCGCTACGTCCGCCCATAACAATGTAGTGCTAGTTACGATGATAAACACTGCACCACATTGTTCACGTTGTTTTGAGACGCAATATAGTCTCTTCACCCCGGTAATTTCATTAGCTGTAGTGCCATTGAAATCTGAATACAGTAAGCAAATGTAAGCGCTGCAGTGGTACTTATCAAGACGTTCTCCGGCAAAAGTTAAAAAGCAGTAATTTATTTTGTTGCAGTATGTACATAAAACATAATCCTGCCAACTTCTCTAATTATAAATAATAATAAATTTTTAAATAATCGTATAAGTTACATGTATGTATACAGAATATTAGGAATAATTTATTAGCAATTTTTTTTCAGTTTGGGCTTGCTAATCTATTTTAATATTGTGAAAAAGTAACATTTTTATAGTGATGAATCAGTATACTTAGAATTATTAAAAATGAAAAGAGTGCGGGTACCAATATTTTTACAAGATAGTTTTACTACAATGAAAGTTTTATATAAATTTAAAACGTTTTATAAATTTGACATTGTTATGGTTATAGCTTACGTTCGGACCTTTTCATATCTTTGTCATTCACTCTGGATGGAGGAGTCGCAGTTCATATATTTCATGCATGACATAGTATATAGCAGCAGTGTTTCTGTCATTTGCCTTAACCAATTCAGGAATTATTTGGACCTAAATGCCGTTGTTGCTTCCTCTTACCCTTTGCCGAGTATACAACGGTATTAACTGCAGGGGGTTAACTTGAGCTGGTCAAGGTGTTTCTATTCTTCCTTATTCGCCTTTTATAGTCCAGCATGCTTGTTTTGATACGAGTAGTTCTTGTAAAATCCTTTATTTATTCAGTGCATTAGAAAAGTAACATTTCTTACATGCCTATGGTGATTGTCACTTTGTTATATTTCTTGTCATCGCTTGTTGTTTATAAGAAAACTTTGTTCTATGAGTAGTCAATTTCTCTTAAGTGCCTCCATATGACGTAAATCTTGTAGGTTCTTTTTGTTAAGGTATATTCGTGTATTTAGTTTGTGTTGTAATTTTGTCCACATTTTAATGTAGGTTTTTAAATATTAGATGATTTAAATATCACAAATTAGAAATGAAATGTTTCATTATCCAATTAGAATTAATTTATAAAACAATGAATTATTTTAATGTAGAGACCTGTGGGTGAGTTGGTGTCGCTTAAATTATTATCGTTTTTATATTCAAATTTCGCTGGGCCACTATTGAATGTTGTATTTTATTATTATTGTTTTGAAATGAAATTATTTGGCTTAATTTGCTTGATTAATTATATTTTATTTTTAATATCGTAAATGTGGATAATTATCGTACATTTTGTAGTCGTATGTAAGTTTGTTTTATTCGAATGTTGGAAAAATTCGTATTTATAATTATAATTACTCTGTGATATGATTTCAGGGGTCTTAATACGTGGTCGGAGGCCATATATCGTTATGAAGAGTTCGTTTGAATTTACGTACGCCGTTACCGTGAAAACGATTTCTAGTTTCAAGTTACGAGTTATTTGCAAATTGACCACGTATTGACCGCCTGAATTTCCTTTTAGTTCAGTTTTGTATAAGTCCAGGGTTGTGTAAATAAAATTAATTGATTATATTTTACTTTAGAAGTCTTTTATTCAATAACAAAAAGATGATTCCCCGTTTCAATTTATTGCACGGTTTCCAATTTCAATCGAATAAATTGCATATTCTTGCATTAAATAATCATTGTGTTTGGTAGACTTATAATTATATTTTATTTTTAATATCGTAAATGTGGATAATTATCGTACATTTTGTAGTCGTATGTAAGTTTGTTTTATTCGAATGTTGGAAAAATTCGTATTTATAATTATAATTACTCTGTGATATGATTTCAGGGGTCTTAATACGTGGTCGGAGGCCATATATCGTTATGAAGAGTTCGTTTGAATTTACGTACGCCGTTACCGTGAAAACGATTTCTAGTTTCAAGTTACGAGTTATTTGCAAATTGACCACGTATTGACCGCCTGAATTTCCTTTTAGTTCAGTTTTGTATAAGTCCAGGGTTGTGTAAATAAAATTAATTGATTATATTTTACTTTAGAAGTCTTTTATTCAATAACAAAAAGATGATTCCCCGTTTCAATTTATTGCACGGTTTCCAATTTCAATCGAATAAATTGCATATTCTTGCATTAAATAATCATTGTGTTTGGTAGACTTATAATTATATTTTTAAACTATAAGGGGGCACTCTCGCTGTAGATCTAGATGGACCGACGAACTCATAAGAGCGGTCGGGAGAGGGAAGCATTGGGGAATATTTAGCAATAAATTTTTAAAAACTGGTGATAATTATCATAACAGTTGAATTAACCGATCTAAAATTTCCTGTGGATGTATTAAAATGAAGTAAAGAAAATTTGTTACTATAATATCCCGTAATAGTAAATTAATTTGCGTAGTACGATAAGGATTTTAATATTATATGTATCACATAATAATAATTAGTGTTTGGATAACAAGGTTTATATAAACATGTTTACAGTAAAATTAAGGAATTTATACTTTTTTTGACAGGCATAATAGGTGGAGTAAATAATCAAACCAGTTCCAATATCTTTTTACCAATTGTAACATCTTGCCGCAGCTGTTTGATGCTTTGTTCAAGTAATACACATTCGTATTGATATAAATCCGCATACATTCGCATTTCACCGATACCATTTTTATTCACCTCAACAAGTCCCGAGAAATATGATGTACCGAAGTCATTGTTTTCTACCAGAGCGTTAACTTGGCTGATGTGCCCATCGAGCGCTTCTAATATACTCTGAGTAAACAAATACACGCTGTATGCGACTGATACTGTGGGAGATAATGGACTAGATGCCTTTTCAAAACTTGTATAATCACGAAGTTTTGTTGTAAGCTCTTGACTTTTTTCCTCCGAAAGTTTATTTTTGGGACTTCCCTGCGAGATGAGGGGCACCATTGTTTCTTTAGAGTGACCGCAAATAACCGGTACGTGGCATTCACTTTGTACAAACCCATTTTCTTTAGCGTATAATGTTTGCGCTTTCAGAGAGTCAATGGCAGTGATGCCGAATAATTTGCTTTGTTCATAACAACCAATGTTCCTCATCACCTCTGCCGCCATTGGGACAAGTGTATTTATCGGTTCGGTTACTATACCAAGGAACGGCATTGGTGAAAGTCTAGTCACAGCAGTCGCAATAAGTTTTATAAAGTCAGCATTTTTTGACAATATAGATTTCATATTGGTACCTGAATCTTGTGAAACCCCTCCAGTTACAAGTATTAAATGTGAACCTTGCAATGATTCTTCCAAAAGTTTTTCACCTGTGTAACCTTTTAGTTTGGAGCTGGAAGGAATGTGTGATAGATCTAATACAACTCCTGGCAGGTGTTCTACAGTATCATGTAGTACAAGTTTGGTTATAGAAGGACAAGTCCGCAAAAGCATGGAAGTGGTTTGTCCAGTAACACTTGCAGCGCCTACTACAGTCACTTGGTAATTTCTAATAGATGTAAAACATACATTAGAAAGTAATTTAAACATATGCCTTGCTAGTAACATTTTTAATACGAGTGCAATATAAAATACGAAAACTTGTCAATTTCGATCACCTGACACTGTTTTTTTTTATTGATTATGGTTATTTTTTAAATTATAAAACAGAGGTATCTTGGTAACGATTTCTTGCAATTTAATAGTATAATAGCGTTTAAAAACGAGCTGTATTATATTTCCAAAAAAAAGGAAAAAAATCTATGTGGTATAATTACCCATGGTAACAATGTTTACTCTAACTCGAATATTTTTTTACCAGTAAGAGCAGAGAAGAGAGAAAAACAATTTTTTTGCATAAGTGTATAGACTCGTTTGCATAAGTGTATATACTCGTGTAGAGCTCGTTTGTACACTAGAATCGCTTTTGGGTGTTAACTTAAACTAAATATGATGATGAATATTGAGTACATTTCCAAAAAACAGTTTTTATGGGTCCCATATTTTTAAAACTATATTCTGGTATTATGCTTTTTCAATAAAGACTTTTTCATGAAAGAAGCTTACGCATGCGATTTGCTATACATCTACTGTGCTATTATACTATAATGTGACAGCTTCATTGTTTTTGTAATTGAAAATGATTTAAAAGTTTAAAGTTTACAAAAAAATCTAAATTATGTTTATTACAAAATTTAAAACGTTGAATTTTTTGTTAAGAACTCGAATAAATTTCATGCAACGGCGAAATATTCAAGTGTCTATCATAGGTTCAGAGAGTGATGTAGGATATAACTTGGCATTGCTCCTTAAAAATAATCCAAAAATATCAAAGTTGCAGTTGTTTGATAACAACGAAAAAGTACATAAGACTGCACTAGAATTAGATCATTTACCGGGTGTATGCAGTATAAGCGGTTTCTCCGGAGACTGTATGTTATGTCCATCAATACGATTTACCGACCTAATTATAATGGCTGACAGAGTTCACAGGAAACCAGGAACTACTCGAGAACAAATGATCTTTGCTAACGCTCCGATGGTTCGAAAACTGTGTAGAGCGATGGCGGAACAAAATTCAGGCGCATTCTTAGCTATTTCAACAAATCCCTTGAATTCAATCGTGCCTTTCGCAAGTACGCTTTTGCATAGATATGGTAACTATAACCCATTTAAAGTATTCGGAATTACGCACCTGGACCTAGCAAGAGCAAAAACACTCACTGCAAGTATTCTAAAAATAAATGCAAACGATATACAACTTCCTGTCATAGGTGGACATTCTGATGAGACAATTGTTCCGTTATTTTCAAATTTAACACCTAAGGCTTACGCAGTTGATGATCGTCAAGCTGATATGTTGACAAGACTCTTAAGGAAAGCTGGCACAGAAGTTGTCAATAAAAAATTAGGAACTGAATCAGCATCTTTATCGATGGCTTGGTCAATTAACGAGTTCGTCGATTGTATGTTAGATGCTTTGCGTGGAGCGGAAGTAATGGTAAATGCGTACACTGCAAATCCTCACTTTGGAACGAAATATTTTTCGGGGCCGACACTCGTTGGCCCAAAAGGCATAACACAGCCTTGTTACGAATTCAAGATGAACGATTTTGAAAATCAGCTGTTGAACAAAGCACTTCCTATGATCAATCGAGACGTTCAACAAGGAGAAGAATACGTTGATGTTTTTGAAAACATTGTTAAAACAATGTAATTTGTATTTCGTACTTATACCTTACCTAATTATATATTTCCTTTACTGTGTATTACTGTTTACATAAAAATCCTTAATATTAAATTATAACAGTATAATATTTTATTTATTAGTTATTATTATAAGTTAATTTTTAATTTTAAATATTGAAGAGGCAGATAGCGTTTGCTGAACGCTTTCAATTCAGCAATGCAAATAAAGACGTTAGAGAATGTTCTTCATGGCGTTTGGTGTCAGCAGTGTATGCGATGCACCAGGCACTGTTCAATATCGGACAAACGACGAAGTGGCGACCCAGAGCGGCCATCATGTGATCGGAGAACTGTTAACTGCCTTACTGCCAATATCGCCGAACTACGTGCAAAGTGTATTCAGCGATATTTATCATATTGTAATCACATTCAGCGAAATTTTGTTTCTTAATATCTATTTATTATTTTACTTTAAAATTTCATCTTAAGTTATAGAAAAACTTTAAGGTAATGAATTTTTTTGGTAATAAATAACGACAGAAAAGATTTTCAATCCGGAAGTTCATCTGGTGGTAAATTCTATGCCCGATTATTATAATAAAAAAAAATAACGTAGCGTTAGTTACAATAATACGCAGATACGCAGTACATTGCGCTTATCATCATGAGGCATAAGATGTTAAAAGTCGTTGCTCTAGCAATTTCTCTAGCTACAACACCTTTCTTCTTCTTTCCAATTGATGGCATGAGCACGGTTTGTGCGTGAGCCAATGTCATGTGTAGACAGACGTACAAAATAAAAGAATACCAATCCAATGAAAATTGTCTGCGTGGTCAATCGTTCATGTTCTCATCTTCGCAATTGACGGCAAGAGCCAATGTTATATATAAACGTATAAAATAAAAGGATACAAATTCTTAAAAAATTGTCTGCGCGGTCAATTCGTCCGCCATGTTTCAAGTCCAAGACCAAGTCCATTTTACAACACCTTTTAAACCGGAAAACAGTAATGATTAAACATTATGGTTTGGTGGCAGATATAGGCACTGCGTGGTAGTAGTTACTTAAACGGTCACCTACTGCAAATACCTGCTACAAGTGAAATTGTTAACATTGCTAATAATTATTTTATACATGCATAGAGTAAATATCAGTCGTTTTTGTTGATATAAGGTTTATGTATTTGAAATTCATCTAAGAGATTAATATGAAATGTTTGTAGGAAGAAGCGATTTATTAGTATTTTATTGTTATTGCTGTATTGATATCAATGATTGCTCTGGTTATGGTTGCATTTGCGACTTGATATTAAACCTTTGTGCCCACATTCACAGGTTCTACCACAAAAGGACCGTAACGACCGCGTTGACTTCAAGATAATCACTAAGTGGCCGTACGAGAGCAGTTGTGATGTTTCATTTAGTATAATGCCTCGTTTGGGCTTTAGATGGCGACCGCCCGATGGTTGTTACCTCGCTGAAGGTTTTAGGGTTGGAGGATTGGTGATTACGCTACGTTAGCGCCTGTGGGACTCGTTTAGTTGCGTATATAGAAGCGGACAATAAGTTAATTCTTTAAATTTACAAGTCTTGTAATATGCTTGTGTTTTAATTAATAATCATCGTTCATTCCGTTATTATTTTTACGTATAGTTAATTAGAAAAAAAAAAAAAATCTGTGACTTGAAAACAAACAGTTTCCTGGGTTTTAAAATACATGTAAACTTAAAATGTTATAAAATTGATTTTAACAAAAGTATTACTTTCCTACGCTTGTAAGATATATTCATTATTTCAATTTCTTAATAATAACCTACAAGAATATAGTCGTAAGTGTATTTCTATCCGCCTTTTTCTATGACGTAGTTATTAATAAGCGGAATCATATTTCTGATTAATATTTCACAAAGATCTATGAGGACTAAAACATAACCTTAAATTTAATTCCAAATGAATGAAACACATACCGTCATAAACATTAGTGGCTATGTAAAGAATGCGCTCAACTTTCCCATCGTGTCGTATTCGTATTCGTTATCTCAAGTTGTTTGCCAACTTGCCGCGGTAAGAATTGCAAATGGCGATAATTCCAACTACGCCAATAAATCAGCAACACCAGTTCGAGTTTTTCCTCAAGGGTGCAGCTCCAGTACTATTGTTGGTGATTGATCGCGCCTTTTTCCGTACTTAAAACTTTCCTTCACGGCGCGAGCGTACATGTGTTGCGAAAGAGTTTCGACTTAGCGACACTTCGACATGTTTAGAATTGGTAAATACAGGGAATTTATCGGTTTTTAATTTGTAACGGGTGTTTGAATTAATTTTTTTACGACATTCGTACAGTTTGAATCCTTTCTTTAGATTTATATGAATATCATAGCGACAATTCGAACAATGTATAACTTCTCTACAAAACTAGTAGTGGTAGTATGTTTAGTTATAGAACATTGACGTTATAGAATCTTTATTTCTCACAAGAATGTTTATAATTCACTTAGGCGAGAAAAACAATAATATTACATTTGTTTGATATAATAATATAAGTGTATCAAAGTATCGTAAATGGAAACGGCTGAAGCGGTATCTGTAAAATAATTATAATTAGACTAGAAAGAGCACAAAGTATTTGACTTAAAACCATAACATTTAAGCCAAATGTTCAGTGTGTGACAATAATGTATTTTTCTGGTTTTGTGTCAGACGCATTTTATAAAACCATACGTCGGAGATTAAATTAAGTACGTTCTGGTCCCTTTGTTCCCTGTCCCCTACTCTTTAGATCTCTTGCCTGTTCTCTTCTACAGAGTTCCCTGTTCTCTGCCCTGCATTGCTCGCCCCGCCTTGCCCTGCTCTGTTTTACTGATACGTCGATAATTGCATATATTTATAAAATAAACCTTGTTGTAAATTTATTTATATATACCATTTCGATTATACATTTGTAATGTTTGCTGCGGAATATACATAACAGTAATCAGAATTCAAATATTTAATACTTTAAAATTGATAAATAATTAATAAAACCATTGCCTGCAATAACTTTATTTCGTTTTTAGTATATGATTTTTTTCTCATTGTAGAACCAGTACACGCGCATGCCAACACTCCCATAGCTACAGTTGACGGCAGGCCCGCGCGGAAGTAACGTCATAGCACATCTACTTTTCGAACATTTTTGTTTAAATAAGAACATAGTCAACTCTCAATTCGTTTATACACACCAATATAATAAGTTTATAAAACTTCCTTATCATCAATGTAGGGCAAAAATCGAGAACTACACCCTGTTCTTAGACTATGAACAAACCGAGAACTTATTACGACCGCTTTCGAAAAAAATAATCAGAGTCACTCACGTTTAATCAAACTCGTTATCACCATTACCTCATAAATACACACATACCACTCAAACATACATACATTATTAATATCATAATAAGTTATTAAGAAAATTGGTCGAGAACGCTGATTCTTGAGATACCGAATAAATTTTTAGTACAGGAAACAAAGGCTTCAAGTGCATGAAATTCGTAAAAATACTATAAACAATCTCACCTGAAGTTAAAACAAAATGTTGATTCTTTACAATTATTGTTCTAGCAGTGCATTTATAAATACAGTATGTGTGTTAATATTTTTCCAGACCCACACAATTGCCGTTGTGTATTAGCGGTATGAGTAAGAAAACCAATAAATTACCCTTCGATGACGCCCGCGGGAGGCGCCGGGGCGGCCAACTATGCTCAAACGATTTATAGCTATAGCTAATTGCCCTTAATTTATATCTCCAATATGGTACGTAATGCTTTCGATGAGCGAATGGGACGACAATGTACTCGTAAATAACTGGTTGACAGTTAGCAGATATTACTCGAATATAATCAGAACATATTAATATAAGCAGAGATGATTTGAGATTCTAACAAGATCATATTGCAGTTGAAGAAGAAACGATAGGTTTTAATGTTTATACAAAATTTCAAACACACAATTAAAAAGTAAAAGATGTGTGCACGATTAGTTCGTTTCATCACATCGATTCAACTTAGTTGTTTAATCCATAGCAGTATGTTAACTTGTAACTTTGCATTTGTTTATGTATCACTGATATGATGTTTATTCTATAATAAAAACCTATTTAAAGTTTCTACTCTCGGGACTAAAGGCCATCTCTCATAAAGAGAGAAATAAAGCAATTTTTTCGCCAAGTCAAGTTGGCGGACATCATTTGTCCTAAGATGTAATCATATCAGGTTTTCACAAAGTTTTTCTTCACCGGTATCTCAAGCACTTACGCGATCAGATCACCGCTATTATCAGATCTAATTATTTTTGTAATTTTAATTTAAAGTAAAGTGCGTACTATATTTTATTATAAGTTAAATTTATTGCTTGTTGCATCTAGTAATGTATAGTATCCGCATACTTTGCTGCGCTGCAGTAACTCAATAATTAGCGGCAGTGAGACGTGCCCTATTACCGGCGTGTCCTTGCTATGGAGTCTAGGTACTCTTCCGTTCCAACGTTGTGAACGGGGTACGCCATTTTAAAATCTATTTTCTTGTTTATGGTAATAATGAAACGTAATGGGAAAACTTAATTACACAATTTTTCAACATCGTGTGTTCACGACAATTTTAAATGTTTCATAGTGCAAATTTATTAATTATAATATACCCGTAAATTAAAAAAGAACTATAAACTGTATAGTCATCGTTTAACTACGTATGTGAAATAAGGTGTAGGCGATGGTCTAATATTAATTTTATTAAAGTACCACGCACGATCGTATGCAAAACGTTTATTTCATTATCATTAATTCAGACTTATATTATCTATTGTTGAACTCTCCCCAAGGAGTGTGGTATTGCCATACTCGCCATGCTTGCCTGGCGCGCGCAATATACTAGTATTATCAATTGTCATAGGAAAATCAGCCCTTTCTCTGGAATTATTTTCTCTTTGGTCGCCTTTTATAACTTCTGCACGCCGTGGATTGTTTATAGAAGGAAGAGATAAACTTAACAATATTTTTACAAAAACGATTAAGATGTTTTAACCATTTTTATCTAAAAAAGAGTGTAGCAGAAGCTAAAATATAAACGACAAATTTATTCTAAATTTTCAGTAAAATCTCCTATGTTTTTTTTCATTGTGTTTTTGGGAATTAAGGCAAAGGTATAATTCAAAGAAGGCGAGTTGGATCATAACAATGATGATTAAAACCTTGGCAAACGGGCTGTTTTTTATATTACATTTTGTTTAATACTTTAAAAAGCACAGAGCTAGTATGATGTATAATGCAGTCGTTTATAATTAATGATAACGTAAAACTGGAACGTTAATCATTTTGAACTTATTATAAGGTACCTACATATAAATTACTACTCAATCTAACGTATTCATTTGACAAATGACAAAGGCTGTGTGCCATTAAAACTGTTATGAAATAATAGGCATAACATTTCCCAGCGGCTTGGCTTTTATTAATCGATTTAATTGAGCCAATGAACAATTTAATTAAAATTCTAAAGACACGGCGGAGTACAGGCGACTCGGGTGTTCAGACTTCGTCGCGTTCAAACCGTGAAATAAGACATTAATGAAACGGCCCACTAGTTTTTTTTTTGTTTGACGAATTACAAGATATTTTGTAATGTGTTTAGCAAAACATGATCTTAAGTAAATACTTACAAAAGACAAAACAATGATAATGGATTTTTTTAACAGAGACTTGTCGTTGATTGAATAATAGTTAAAGTTAAAGAATTATATAGGCATATTTGGATTAGCTTTAAGAAAACAGATGTACTTCTATAAAATACTTAATATTTGTGATACAAATTTGAATTGTATTCGGTATTAAATCAATGGTATACTGCAAACGTGAGACTATTTACATGTAGAAATTATGCTTCGTTTCGGCTGTTGGTTTTGGTTTTACGTGTTGTAATATTAAAGCAGACCAAATGTTAGTATTCATTTAATGGAATGACTGCAACGAGGATAAAAATATGCGATTATTAAAATGTCGGAGCACAAATGAGCGATGCGGCGCGCTGGGTATGTAGGTATTTGTGGTAAGGGTTATTGAGTCGCGGGACGGTGTGTCCGCGCTGCTCTGTGTCTCTTATCGATTTTGTTATAATCATTGTATTTCGTATACATTATTGTGCTCTGGTTGGAATGTTTGTTGATACTTATAAGGGTTGAGCGCATTATAGTGATGTGTCAATTCCCTAATCAGCGTTACATTGTTACGAGCTGACGTACCATTTGGCGAATGTCTTTCGACCCGTCGTATTGTATTAAGAAATGTTTTATATTCTCAACAAAGATTATGATTAAGTACAACATTACATGTAATTAGTCTGTTTTCAATATTATGATGTTTAACTCTCTTGAGCTTTTCGTTTTGCTAGAAGAGTCACGGTTGTATGGCGGATTAAAAATGTCTGATCATTATTTATTCAATCGACTATTCACGCTTGACTCTATATCGATATTTTGTTTTTGGTATTCTTTTGTCATGAATGAATGAAAGAAATGTACAAAATATTTCTTTAATGATAGTTTTAATACATTATTTTTTATAATAAATTTTGTTTTATCTGTGATCGGTGTGCATAATGGGTGTAGGATCGTTTAACTTTTTGCGCTTGGACAACTGTGCGGTTTCACACAATGGGGATTTGTCGCATAAATTGTGCAATCGTGTGGCGCGGTCACCGCGGGCCCGTCTGCGCGCTCGCTCGCTGCGAGATAAACCACGGAGCGGCGCGTGCGCGGCGCGTGCGCGATCCCTTATACTATATCCTCGGACAAATTCAAAAATCACTATTGATCATAGATATTTATTATATGTTAGTTACTCCTAATATTATTTGTTAGTTAGTCCTCTGGCGCAATGACCCAAACTTAGTCCTGGCCTCCGACAAAAGAGGGCGCCAACTCGAAATCGCACTGTCAGTTGCTTGGAGTTCGCGTAAGCCGTGTTCTTGGGCGACCTTCCAGTGATCGATCGTAGTATATAACACTAAAGTTACAACGACACTAATATAAATATAAGCGAAAAAATATTAAAATTTTGAGTACATAGGTGTGAAACGGTTTTTTTAAGTGCTATTTTTATACACGTTTAGAGCGAGAATTTAAACAAAATGGGCGATACCAGACAAAAAGGTTATTCAGGATGTTAAATACTTAAAACGGTTTTTTTAAAATATGATTTTTGTGCCAATTTAACGTATTCTCACCACCACACGAAATGTGATAAAACATGCAAAAAAATTATTAAAAAATGTATACTTTTATGTAATGTAAACGTATGTTTACAACAATAATCAAAACGCGAAGTTGCTTCTTCGATCTACTACTAATTCGAAGACATACGAGTATTTTTGGCATTGATCTTTAATGTAAACTTTTTGTATTGAATATATAAATTATATAACCTATTAATATCAATAACAACCTTTATTAAACAATATTTAAAATATTACAAAACAGTTATGGTATATTTTTATGTACTCCTAGCAGATCGTTTGTAATTTTTGAGAGTTATTCAATTCACAGTAAGCACGCAAAATATATGTAGACCAAAGTATAAGCGTTACACATAATGTATGAAACAAACTTATAATAAATATTATATATAGAAATCATCGGTCGATAGATACCTTCTGGTTGGTAAGGCTCTCCTAATGATATCTACACAGCAGTATAGTATCACTGGTGTTGGGTCTCTGTTGCCGAATGTCGTGTGGTATTTACATACAATAAAAGTTATACAAGATACATACACAAAAATTAATGATGACCATTTAGTAATCTATTCCTACATCTTCAATAACATAATCGATTAGTTTTTTGCCTAAAACTAGTTTTTTTTGGTGCATATTTTTTTTGTATTTCTTTTTGTCGCATAAACAACAGCGAAAGCTTAAAGAATAATGCTTCCGGAATATTATTGTTTATTTATTTAATTCATAATACCATTTATATTTTTTTAGTTATTAAATAAGCAGCAATGAGTTTTCAAAAGTTGTGCATTGTGTTCCTGACATGAGTCGACGATTACGTCCCCTAATCTTTATTTAGGCGTTAATATGAAATCAGAATTACACTCCATTAAGTTCGACTTCGAGCGTTCAATAGTTGAATAAATAAAGATTATTAGAGCTGTTTGTTTAAGTGCCGTGAGAATATGGTTTAGAAAAATAAATCTTGCGTCATTATGGCTATACAGATCTATGTTTCAGGGGTGTTCATGGCGAACGGATTAGTTTAATGGATGTAAGGATGGTGAAGCTTAATGGAGCTTTTATAGATATCATACAAATAAACTTAAACTGTAATGGTTAGACGTATATTTAGTTTTTATAAATACTGCTAATTTAACTGTGTTTTATACACTACTAGAAAATATTATTGAAGTAATTATTTATATAGGTTTATGTGCCATATTTGTACCAAGTATCAATAGTAAAATATTCATTGAGGCTAATATTTATATTAAATTAGAAGTCAACTGATAAAATGTATCTAAACATTAGGTTCCTTATATATTTGACAGCACGTTTTTTTAATGTTTAGCTTTTCCTTGGATAATAGTATATGCTACAAATTAAAACTATACGCCTTCATTATGAAAGTTATCTAACTCTGTAACTGCAATTTATTTTGGTTTTGAAAATTATTACATGAAATACGAAAGAAAACCATAGATTTCGTACAAATTTCTGTTTCATAGTACCATTTTTATATATACGTTTATACCTGTAGTGCATACGTACATAGACTAGTATGAGTCTTATTTTTTCTTCTTTTATAGCCGGCTGTTAGTTCATCTAGAGATATAAAACTATACTGAATTTATTTATTTTCATTTTTATAACCGCTGTACAGGAAATGTTATTATTACTTGTAAAAAATATGACAAATAAAATATTTATTTAAAGGTATAGTTTTTATAGGGCATTTTTTATTAAAGAAATAAATGATTTTCTTAATTATCATTAATCACTGCCTGCGGTCCGAACTTTGTAAACGCAGAGCTAGACATGAATGCAAATTATTAAGGATCCAGATCTCTTTAGCGGAGCACATTAATCTTAGATCTCACTTATCATTTAATTAGATCCGTGTCGAGCGCCCTTGCGGCTTCAATTTTATTTTATAACGTCATACACACGTCTCTCCCTTAATAACTAGACGACATAATTAAATTTACAATTGTTTAAAAACGTTTACGTGGAATATATGCCTAATGCTGTATGTGATAGAGTTCAAGATAGCCTTCGAACATATTTACGAAAAGACGTAGCTCCGTAGTGTTGCAATGGTAGCGCACGTCCCTACTGTTACAGTGGTCGAAACCTATTCGCTACTAGACGGAGTGCGTAACAAACAAACAGGGTTATGCTGAAAATAATATTAACACGATTATTAAATTTTATAAGTTTTGAACAAACAAAACAAAGTATTTTATACCAATAACGTTGATTATTTAAAAATGCATTAAAATTTTTGTAAGTAAAAAATATAAAAGTCACATCTAAAGTCTATGATATACTGTTACATTATTTTGTTATATAATATTTAACACAAAGTATATGACATGGATAGAAAATTATATCTCATACATAATAGATTTTTTGTTGCATGACACTGAAATGTTACATAAAAAAGTAAACGTATAATTATTAAACAATTCCGTTCTGCAGTATTAGAGACGATAATTAGTAACGATGAAAAGAATTTTCTTCAATAAATGAATATTGTTTGTAATTTACCTGACAACCCTGAACATGCCCGTAACTGCATTTAATGTCTTGCGAGCTTTCGCCGGATATTAAGCCCCAAACTTAATCATGTCCCTCTTCTCTTACAATATCGAACAGTAGACTTTTTGACGCTCCTCATTATCCTACCGCCACGTTCCCACGATTCAAAGATTTTTTTTTGGAGTCCATTTTATTTTCACAATTAGATTCGTGAGGTTATGCGTTCACGCTGCATAATTTCACCGGCGCTCAGTGGGCCAGAATGCGGCCCCAACGTGCAATTTTTATAATTGAATGAATACAAGCCATTATGAATCGGTAGTTGAGAGTCGCGTCACAAAAGCCTTAACGCGTATTTAATTTATCTGTTGAGAATAATTTCGTTAGTCCCTTCACGTGCTCGGAATAATTTAAAGCTTGCGGTAGCTGCGTGAAATTGTAATTAACTTGCAGCTATTGTTCTAGATATTTCTGTGATGTATCATTTTGTACTATTGATTTTTCTAGTATTTAGTAAGAGGTTATGGTTTTTTTATTATTGTGCTCTCTCTGCGTGATCGAATGTGTGTTAGTTAGCTAAAGTGATAAAGGGGGGTCACAGTGCGAAGATCGGATAGACGATAAGGGACGAAGAACCTTGAGTGGTGACCACGAATTGACAAGCATAATGCTGTGCGATAATCTACCAGTTGGACAGACGACATGGTGAAAATCACTGGAATTAGTCGGATGCGGCATTACAAATAATTGATATTTGAAAATTTTAATACCTTATCCGAACCGTTTCACTAAAAATAAATCACATAACTTCATATCAATTTTCTGTTAAAAATTCCCTGAGGACCATCTGACGCACGAAACGGGAAAAATACGCGTTACAAAAAATGTAGAGCTTAAACTGTATTTAAATTTGCATCAGCAGTGGTTTTGATGCAGATGAGTGACGTCACGTGGAGCGCCCGCCGTGTTACCACCCCAGCCTAATTGACGCCCCCACGCTCCACAGCCCCTCTTTCGCCCCCCCACCAACAACCCACACCGCGGAGTTTTTTGATACATTTTTAAAAATTTGATACCGTGTTGATTTATATGTAAAATTTAATTTTGTGACTTGTCGATACAGTTCACTATGTAATATTGACTACAACGTCATTTTAATTCACTCCTAAAAGAAGCTAACCAGCTGTCGGGTTTTATGACTGATGTGAACAATTTATAATGAAATAAATTGATTTTGATATATCATGCTAAGAAATAATTGATGTGATAGTAACATACTAGTTCTAGGCTCACCATGGCGACTACACTAACAATCTCCGTTGGTGAGGTTCGTGTACAGTAAAGGAGATCGTTAGGTGATGATATTATCGTAATGATAAAAAATCTATAACGCAGAGGTAAGTAATTCCGGAGGTGGTTAATGTGTAGGCCGGATCAGTAAAGCTTCGTTATTTGTCAACGAGCCGCCCACTGCGGGGCGGCGCAATCTTAAAATCAATTTTCATTTATTCGCAGATTATCCTCGGCAGTGAGCACCCGTTTGCACAGATAACGTAAACTATTAGAGATGGCCTTTTTCTTTTTGTTATGGGGGAGTTTACTGGTGGTAGGTCTCTGTTGCCGCAGACCGTCTGGATTGGTATGACCGCAGCTCCTATTTCAACAGCCAAAAAGTAGTGTGCAAACATTACTGTGTTTCGGTTTGAAGGGCGCTGTAGCTAGTGCAATTACTGGGGTAACGAGACCACACGTTATGTCTCAAGGCGACGAGCGCAATGTGGTGCAGTGTATACCATCTTAACTAGCACCACGTTGTCATGGGCAAGCGTATCACTTACCATCAAGTGAACATACTGAAATTTTGT
Source organism: Byasa hedistus (assembly GCA_029286795.1). Classification (NCBI taxonomy): domain Eukaryota; kingdom Metazoa; phylum Arthropoda; class Insecta; order Lepidoptera; family Papilionidae; genus Byasa; species Byasa hedistus. The sequence continues at coordinate 7,051,755 of JAGSMW010000015.1, read as the reverse complement.
TTTCTTTTTGTGTAATTAATTTTATTCTCTTTTACCGCTTCATCTCCTTGTGTCTCAGGTTGACTGATAGAGAATACCCACAGGCATTTTTGTTATGTCAGCCTAGTTAGTTCTCACAAAGTAAATAAAATTAAATAAATAACGTTCATTGTATGAAATTCATAGGTCTACGTAAACGTATGGCCACAAAACAGCGGAATAGTCTTGGGTGGTTTGGCTGGTAAAATCTTTACAAATGTGGTCCGTTATCGTGTGATGCTGGTATTGCCCGATTGACCGCCGGCCGCGCGTTGCTCAGCCTGAAAAATAACGGATTTATTTAATTTTATGGCGCAGCCGCGTGCTGAATCCACGATTGGGCTGCGCCAGTAAATGGAGGTCGGGCGACTTCATTTATTTTATACCCTGACGAACTACACGAATGATCTTAGTTTTTATAAGACTATTTTGCTCTCTTCATGAATCATGGAGACTATAAAGGGTACAGTTTTTTTTGTCGTAATCATAAATAGTTCTTTCGACAAATGTTTTGTTAAACGATTATAATTAATCACGAGATTATTTTTCTTTATAACAAATTACCATGGATTTTAAATAGGACTCTCCCTTGCTGTTTGCGTTTTGTGCTACACAGCAGGTCTGTTTTGAAACGCCTAAAAATATGAATGGGATGTTTTTATAGCTGCAGACTATTTGTCAACTAATTTGTGGATTAGTACAAGTATAATGCCCCCGCTTCCCCTGTGTTTACATTTCCCATGGCTGCATGGTTCGGCGGTAGGGTAAGACTGATCTCATTAAATTAATCCCCGTAGATAATTTTACGATTTGTTAGGTTTTGGTTGTTTGATTTGAATAATTTTGAGTTTGGTAACACTCAATATCTTCTGAAGCATAATTTTTCTAAGAAAATATTTGTTTGTCTAAGGTTAAGTACGATTACTAAGTAATTACGGTATATTATGTGGTGTATATTATTGTGGTTCCGTCAGATTTATCTTATAATTGTAATAAAGCTAGTTTTTTTATTTGTGGTGTAATTTATTTTAATTGCCATAATTAGCCGTAACTTCTCCATTCATGCCGATCGAATTGCAACACAATTGTTATTAACAAAAGGCGAGGTTAGTAAAAAGTTACTGTAGCGTAAAATTGTTAACTCCAACCGTTGGAATCGTTTGGGAGAGAAGGGACAACATTTTTTTTTAAAAGTGGTGTATTCATTCTGTTTAGCAGCCTCTAAAGTGATAAATACAAATATTTAAACTTTCATTGATATTTGTAGTATTATAAAAAGTTCATACATTTTTATTATTTACAACTTTTTTTTCACAGAAAGTGTAATTGTTCTTATTTCTGTATTATTTATCACGTATAAATAAACAGTCCTTTTATTGTTCCCACTATGGTATTTTATTCACCACGTTAGCCAAGTGAGGGTTGTTGAATGACATGTCCACGAAAGCGGTTCTTAGAACATGTTCTTACGATGTTTTCATTCACCGGTAGATCATATACAGAAGGGATCGAACCCAAGCCTCTTTGAGAAGTTTAGAGCGTACGACTGTGTTACAAGCTATTTTATTTTCATACATTTGTTATACATGTAAAGAAAACTACTTGTTTCGAAAACTCCACCTATAGCGTCAGTTACGATTACTTCAAGGTCTATTTAGCTGTTGGTGGTATTGAAATGTTTTTATTATTGTTTTGCAACGCAACACTGGAAATTAAACTTTATCAAATAGTTTAACCTTATCGATTTAAGGTTATTCTCGTAATTCTTTTGTGTTTTTTACATAATTAATCCATTTTTTTATTTTGTACGCAAGCTGTAGTTTCGTCAGAGTTTTTTGTACACTTCTTTAGAAGTTATATTTAGAAATTTTCAATGCTTTAAATACATTACTTTTCAACAACTCTTCGATATTTAGTGAATGCGTTTAAAGTTTAGCAATTACGTGGAAGAGAGTAAAATCTACTATCTATTATTATTTATGTGTGGGTGTAGTAAACGCTTTCTAAATGAGAAACATAGAATATATCTTCGAAAGTAATATTCGGTGCGCTGAAAAATGAAATATTCATATATGTACTCAAATTTGAAAATAGTTACGTGTAATAATTAATGCGATGGTGTAAAGCTCGCTTATTTCTCCGGTGCTCGATGCTGCAAGTTATTAAAACAACTTAAGTAAACAAAATTCAAATAAGTAAGATACTCGGTTCAGGGTGTTTTGCATACCATCGTTTGTTACTTACCGAGCTCTGTTGGAAGTTGATGTACGTTAAGAAACATCTGACGCTTGTTTTATTTTACGTACATTTTAACCTGAGGGTAGGTTTCTCTTAACTCATACTGACTAAGTTTGTACCGCCGTTGCATATGTTTTTGCCATCAAATATTTAGTAATATACACCGTAAGTCTTAAAGCTGTGTGTGCATTGTGTTACTGTATTCTTAACCCAATATTTTTTGTTGCTTTATTGCATTAAAATAATCTATCTACTTTAATTACGCCATATCTAAGAAATTTCTACATGAAAATTCTTTATAGGTGATAATACCTTTGTTGCGAATCTGAAATGGCTAAACATAATTACGCTTACAAGAGATTTATCATTTATCACAAATTCATATATTTGAAAAGTAAGTCGTCTTGTGATATGTAAAAACTTTATTTATTAAACTTGTGTTCTCTGTTTAAACAAACGTAAACTAGTGTGCATATTAAACTTTCTAAAAGCAGAAAGTTTAAATCTAACCTAACCTAACTACAGTAGCTTAAATTTTAAGCTTTTCACAAAAATGGCAATGGGTATGCTGCAATGTTTGTTATATTCGTACAAATTCTGCTGCTTTATTGATGAATACATGTTATTGGTTATGAATCAGTATTATAATTACGTCTATTACATTGTACAGGTTTATTGTGTAATAGCTTTACGCTGTATGGCATGCTTGTGTTTACAATGGTATTAATTAATTACTTTTAATATACTTTGTTGCATTTATACATCTGTTGCATACCGACTTTTTATGGAAAGATTGTTGTCGGAATGTTTTACCGTCCATTGGCTTTTGAGGTAGTTTAACAAGTGTTTATAGAGCAGCAAATAACATTGCATGCACAGTACTTATATAGCATCTTGTTATGTATGTATCCAACTCTTACTTCAAACGAGTACGAGTAAGATTGCTTTGAATATTATTATAAAATAATGTGATTAAGTACATTTAAATACCTACATATTGTTGTTGATTATAATGAGGTACGATGTCTAGATTACAAATCTGTTGAAACCTTACACTTTACTTATAAGGTTTCCTCAAACTTCTTTAAACACATGCATACACTCTCCAATATATTTAATGAATACTATTTTTGTATTTGTCCAATGCGTTTTGACAATACTTTATTTTACATATTTTAACTTTAACACTGATTTTTTTTACCTGTATTTTCTAATCAAACATTTCTAGTTTAATAAAAATATAAACTTTATTAAAGTTAATAACAACTTGCAAATATATTTTGAGTACGAAATAAAACGTTGGACGCTGTTTGTTGACTTGTTTTATTGTCCTCCAATTTATGGTGAATTTATCTTCCCCTTTATAGAGACACAAAAAAATTAGTTTCGAAGTGTTGAAATTATACAATAAATATTGGAAGCAAATACAGAATTATATAACATCGGATCGCGTGAGGCGCTCGACCTTAAGCTCTCGTTAGCACACTTTATTCAGTGACGAAAGGTGCCTCAGTTTAATTTATGCAAATTCCAGTTTCGTTGTTTCCTTGCCGGGACTTAGTAAGCGACGTTACTAAGCGGGGGGTGGGGATAATGCCGGCTATTTGTGAAGTTAAGGGTGACATTTTCTTGCAAATTATAACGTTGGTACTTTGGAATTTTAAGTACTTAAAACGCATTTTATATGGCTTTAAAGACCTTATGTCGCAAGTTTTAAATCATTGCATATGTACGGCAAATGCTACTTTATTGCCAGTAATGGTTCTCGTGTTTGACTCAGTAAACTTTTGTTGCAATATTTTGTTAGCATTAAGATTATTTTTGAGTTCTTCTCGCTAGATCACCTTCATATTGTCTACATTCTGCCTGAATGACATTGGAACCTTCGGCGTCACTGTAATCTATCATCGCATGAAATTAAACTCAAGAATTAGTCTAGCACATTACAAAAGATAATCTATCATTGCCCAATGGGCTGGTCGTAATTGACAATAACATCAAACTGGGCACGAGGTATGGTACTTTTACATAACACTTTGTATTTATGTTCAATGCAATACACAACACTCAACTGTAAGTTTAATTTGATATTTATTCTAAAGTTTACCGGCCAATAAATGGCTGAAAGTTTTAAATGTAATCAAGTGATAAGGTAATTTAACTTTATTATTAAAAATGTTATATTCATTAAACTAATTAGTTTAAAAGATTTAATAAAATCTGTACGCCCATTTGTTTTCTTAAATTGTAATTTAAACAAATATAACATACATTTTATAAGTAGTTTTATGTCTAATAAGAGTAATCGCCGGCCTATGCGGAGCGGTCACAACCACCATCAGTTTATAACACAATTGTTTCGAACAATAGCCCAAAATGTTACACAATGGAGCTCGTTTCTCCTCAACAGCTCAATGGTCAGCCGTCGATCCCTCAGCGGAAAAAGTCGGTGAAATAAACCCGATAAGAATGATTAATTGATTTAAGTCGTTTTCAATGAAACCCGGTACGGAAACGTTTAAGCCATTTTTCTTTAGGTTTTGCGGATAAGCCGCGTCGGAATTAAGGCTACCAGTGATATACGGAAAGTTCATTATGTTGTGTATATAAGTGCAACCCGAATATTGCCTTTTCACTATTTAACATAGGAATATATAATGTTACACATAAAACTTTTGACAAATTTTAGGACAATTCAATTAACAGGTTTAAGCCCTCGGTACTTTATAAACAGTAGAGTTAGCAATTTTTGTTAGTGATTGTCATCTAAAGTAGTTCAACATATGAAACAAGTATTTCTTAACGTTATTAAAGCTAGAATAGTTTTTTTATTATAATGCTATTCTTGCAGGCGTGAAGGTGCGAGTTAATAAATGATTTGTAAAGTCTTTTCAATCTCGCGGCACATCTCGTGTTTCGTGTTTCCTTCAAACAAGTTAGTGACAAAACGCCGCTGAAAGCGCGCTACTCCGCTATGATTTGTGAGTGCGCATGTTTCGAGTTACACGCAATAAATTAAGCGAGTATAGAAAATAAATGCGTCAATGTGGGCCGCCGGGCCGGGGCGCGTCGCCGCTCCAACTCCAACCTGGTGATGTTCAGCTGATTTATCGATGCATTTGATTTGTACGGATGCAACGTTAATTTATTTATGCATCTAACCGCTTGACATTTACAAGGATACGTTGACGTCACTTCACTCACAGTATTTGTGATCTATAACTCACGTAAGCTATAATTAATACAATGATTTGTGAACACCCATGATCTATTTACAGATAACGCGCGACAATTGAAATATCTTTCATCGTAGTAAATAGCGTTGCATTAGACAAAGAATAAGGTGTATCATGTTTACTCTGGGATAAAAATATGCTTTATTGTAATGTAACGAGTAATTAACTTCTTGTCTGTTTAATTTATTGCCGCATGTTCATGATATTAACAATAATGTAATTTGTCTAATAAGTTATTTACCTTGTGTGAGAGACGGGCCAAATAAAATAAATTGTCGCTATGCGTGTACAACAAAATTTCTATTGAACATATTTAGTAAATGTAATTAATATAAAATCATATTCACGTTTTCATTTTTGAAGTATCTAGCGTAAAGATGTATCGTGAACAATTTTCTTAATTGTAACTATTGTGTTATAGTTATCGAAACTTTTACCGTTATACCAAAAAAGATATCATATTTTTGTGTGTCGAGTTCATCGATAAAAAAAAAAATGGTTATAATGCAGACACAAACCCGCAGCCGGTAAGGCCCGTGTTGAATGGATCCCAAATTGATACAGAAACGCAAGGCGTTCCCTTCGATTTATTTAGGAATTTTAGCGTATTCATGTCATGCGCCCTTAAATTGTACCATTCTATTCTGCCTAATGACAAATTAAATGCGGCCTCGGCTGCTTGTTTGTCTGGTCCCTTTTAATAACTAAATCTACACCTTTTGCAAATATGCATATACCATATACTTATATTATAACATATCTACATGGAAATAAATTGGCAAAGATTAAATTTAAGAATTACTTTTGCGCTGTTTGTAAATAACTTTATATTAGTATACTTACACTTAACTTAATAAACAATTTTTTACAACGAATAAGGTATAACTTTTAGCGAGTACTACTACTACTTGTTGAAACAGTACTAATAGTAGTAGAACTAGTAACAATAGACAATCGAGATCTATCTTTTAACTAATTTGAAAAACTTAAATCGAATACTGACTAAATGTATATTTTAAATAAGTTTTATCTTGTCCTGACTACCCTTTTCATTTATATTTGCTACACACACTCAATGCTAATTGAATGCATTATAGTCTTCAGCGTTAAATCAAAATCTATTGCACCCCTTTTAAAGTGCTTTAACTGGCAGAATGCCGAAGACTGTTAAAAAAAATTAAAACAGCATGAATATTCTAAAAACGTAATTTTTTGGCTTGTTTTTATTAAACAAAATTAAAAAACACATTTGTTATGATGTTAAATTAATCTTTTGAAACTGGAAAGTAATTGGTTATATATAAATAGATAGTTGTCTATAACTAGAACACATGATTCCACCAAGCTAATAAAATAACTATAAATCGTAAATTAAATTTATTTGATAGATCAATAAAAAAATCTTGTCATTTAAAATAAAATTTCAGCTAAATCATTTAAAATCGGGACTCGTGATTGCATTTGTCCTGTACATTATGATATAAAAACTTGATATTACATTCATAGAGCTTCTTTACAATAATTTTATAAGAGCAACCTTGCTTTGGGTTCAATGAAAAAAGCGATTGAATGTGGTTTAATAGCTGTAACAATAGGGTATGAGTGCAACAGGGATGACCCCCCGAGTGCGACGGCGGCGGCACTGCCACGCAATGAACGAGGTGTCACCAACTAGTTTTATCAATGATGTATGGCATGCAGCTTATGCGATAGCGAAATGCACTCTGCAATTACATGGGAACAGTTTTGTGGTCACGCTTTTGATTTGGTTATAAGTAGGAATGAAAGAGACCAGACTTTATATTTTGCCTCTCAAATAACACGTTAAAATTATACGGCAAATATATATAAAAATAGATTCGTATAAGAAATATCATAGCGTAAGAAATACCAGAAAAACTTATTAAAGTTCTTATAATGTTTTAATTAAAACTTTAGTATTGCAAATATCTAATATTACTATTTTATTGCTGTTTGTTATAATTTACAGTTTATTGATTAGTTAGCCAAAAAATTCTCACTATGGACTAAGTACAGGCAATTTATACATTTAAATTCACCACTAATACAATTTGACAGTAAGTGACAAAATTAGCATTTAAATCGCAGAAAGTAGTTGAAGATGCAATCATCCGATCGTAATTTGATTCAGTATCGTTTTTATTTAGGCCTAAATGCAATACCGCACAATCTGCCCACTTACGGCGCTGAGCGGCGCGACGGTACCATAAAGTAACAAGAGGCATAGACAATGCGCGGGAAAAGCTCCGCAATGGTGGAACTTTGGTACGGGAAAAGGAAGGACAACACTCCCCGCCTAGAATTACGGCCTCCCGCTCATTCGTTACCAGTTGCTCGCGGTGGGCGCACGTCTATTCTGTTCGCAAACTGCCGCGTACGATCGCGCAAAAAACTTTTCGGTGCGGTGACAACTGTCTTTTGAACGTTGAAAATAAAAATGGACACGATCTCTTTGTGCTGTGAATGAAACTTCACGTCTGAAGGAGTGCTGAGGCTAATTACAGGCTGCTAGGCTAATTGGTGGGGCCGGCGTTTCATGAAGGTGAGCCGACTTTTATTTCCGTTCGGCAATCCCTCTAATTGCATCAATTAGTGTAATGCGGCGACAGCTTTGAAGCGGCCCGCTTAATGATCTGCACAGCTCGGCTCCGTACTAGATATTATTTTTATAATACATCACAAAAAAAGTTTTCTTATACACGCCATCTACGAAATGTTCCCGAAGTTTTTACACCTTATTTACAAGTAAGAATAATGTTTTTTTACTTAAAATCGAAATAATGAGATAATTTCACACAATCTATTTTCTCGTATAAAATTGGTAATCAATAAATAGCTAAAGAATTTTCCTCCTTAGCGATAGCATTTAAAGAAAGAGGACATATTAAAAGATTAATCAAGTCAGTTTTTTTTTTCCGATCTTACTGCATATAACATTTATTATACCACTGTTAAATAATTAATTTAAACTTATAAAATACACTGAAGATTTCTATAAAAGACTTTAGTATATTTTTAGTTATATAAACTTTTTTCTAATTTCATTTGTTTAAAACAATACAAATGTAATCGAGTTTTGAAATATAATTAAATGCGATCCACAATTACAATTATCGATAAAAACTGTAGTAATCAACAATGGAAATGAAAATATTGTTAACATCTCTCTTTGCATAAATGACGAGAATTTTTTAGATATATAGTTACTTAAAAATATCTTGATTTTTAAACTAGATACGTAAAAAAGCTAAACGTAAGAATTATTTATGTCAATAGGTGTTTTTTGCTTTAATTGGGTTTATATTCATTTATAATTAGACTCACAATTAAAAAAGTTCATAAACTCGTGATAAGACATGATTCATTGTCTCCGTCATGCGTAGTTATTGACAACATTTCCGGCGCAACAAACTGGTTCACATCTTAAAATATACGTTAATTTTCATTGTGTACTGGTATAATCATTACACGTCGATCAACTCAATAATTGTATCCGATAGGATTTTTTAAGTCTTGTGATTAAAAAAAAAAAATAACGCTGAAAAATTAAAACAACAGTTTTAAGCCCAACTTAAAGAAAGAACGAAAAAATATTTAGCAGTCGTATTACTTGATTGTTTTTATATTGAAAATTGATAGGAACTGTATTAATAAAAAAAAGGACATTAAATACAAATGAAAGCGTGTATCTTAACCCGACGATGAGAAAAAAAGTTTTAAAACACTGAAAAGAATCATCGGCAAGTTTAATTATAAAACTACTTAAATGACTATGTAATTATATTTAAAAATCTATTACGTTGCATTTTATTAATATCCAGCCATGAGTAGGATATTATATTAAAAGAAACTTATCTTTTGTTAAGAAGCAATTCCGGCCGATTACATTTATTAAATAAATACTTATTCCTGGATTCTTTTTAATTGCTGTAACATAAGACAAAATAAACATTTAGAAAAATCTAATTAAAACCGATTTAAGGATGATTTTAAAGTTTTTATTGTCTCCGTCTAAACGTCTCTAGAAATTGAAATGTAATTTAAAAACTCCCTAATAATTTATTTTGTACTTAACTAAAAACTCATTCGCAATGAAAATTAAATTAAGCAAGACTTAAGAAGGGCAAAAGAGCATCAACTTTAAAAACGTTTAATTAAAATTTTTAAACGCAAATTACAATTTTAATTTTAAAATTTTTACAAGGAATATATTATCTATGCCACAAAGTGTCAGTTGTGTTTTTTTTCTTTCGTTTAAAAAGTATGAGTATTGCAGCAGCGCGACACGGTTGTCCCAAAAGCTAATTAGAATCCCGTATCCGGCTTGTTTATTCTCTAATTAGCAAGTGGCTCATTAGAGCTACATCACTAGACTAGAGAGTAGCGAGCAATGCTTCATTCGTTTTAATTATATACACTGCTTCTTGTGTCCTATAATTACCGGGCACAATTAAGGGACAACATTTTATTGCTTATCTTGTACATAATGGATGTTTACAGAACGAATTAACGTCTGCATAGGATGCTTTTATATGCGCCAGCGGTTCTTTGTGTTGTGGTTAATGATTTACTCCTCCCTCTGATTCCTTACATATTCGATATTTGATGAGAATGATTGACTACAATTTTGCAACAGTCTTTCATCTCTTATTAAGGCGAGGAATTCAACATGAGTTGCACCTACATTATTTAATTTAAGGACTTCTATTCTATTGTTCTTCAGCTATTTAAAATAATTTATTACTCGTAATTTATAATATCAATCAAAAGGATATTTCACCACGATAGCGCCTAGCCGTAATGCGCTAACATTGTTTTGCTCTGGATAAAAATGTATTGTAGCTAGTGGAATAGCTAAGTCGATGAGCCGACGAGCTCATTGTGGTGATCTCCAAACATTATAACTATCACTGTTGTGACTTTTAAACGAGCCAACGTTCTACTTGTTTCTTAACTTTATCTATCTAAATAAATTGTATAGTATTGCCTAACTAAAAACTTTTCGATCGATCGCAAAATTTTTAATTAACTTGTACTATTCAGTGAAGACGATTTTTCACGAATTTGTTCTTTAATGAAGTGATAGGCATGGAAACATAGAAAATAAATTAAGTTTACTTTAGTTTAATTTTAAGATACATATTAAATATTTATTATCAGAATATGAGACACTCGGTTTTTGTAACTGAACTATTTTTTAAGTAATTTCTTTGTTTCATGAGGAATAGGACAGTTTTTTCAACTGTAATTCAAAAATTAACGTAGCATTTTCTCTGTTACTTGAATTTTTTATTATTATTAATAAATTACATAACAAGAACCTTGTCATTTAAAAATTTCACATTTTTTTTATTATTTTTACAGCGAAAACTTTAAATCTTTTTAATTATATGAGATAAATGGAAAGTCAATATGAACAACAATCTCTGATATCTACAAATGTTTTCTATCTAATCACCTAGCGTCACGGTGAACAATTTCAGATGAATCAAAATTAATTAACGTAAATTATTTAACACTTAAATCTTTTAAAATATATTGTAGTATATTATTTTCTTTTTATTAAGTAAATTATGTAATTAACTCTAATTGGCGCAATATATCATTTTCACAATAGTTAGTGCGTTTTGTTGTTGCTGTCAGTTGTAATATATTGCTAAGTAAATCCATGTCATTGATTGGATGGACGAAGTAGGTTTTTTTCATTTTGTTAAATACGTTCAAGTCATTTTATTTTAGTTAATCGGCGACGAGTTAATCCATTGTGCCATTGACGTAAATTTCTTTGTGGCTGTTTTTATCTTATTACTATAATATATAGTTAAAAATATATAATTCAAGCTGTTACCTACAGAGGTGTTGGATTCTGGTTTCCAAATTTTGAATATTTCAATATTGATTATTTTATGTTATGCTGTTTACTTAGCTGTTTACTTAGTGTGAATTGCAGTCCCATAAATTAATATATGAATGCAACCAAAAGTAAAGTAAGTATCTATTCTAATTGCATTCTTTGTACTTATAAATGCGTTTAAGTTACGATAAAGTCATAAATCCCAGTAAGTTAAAAATAAAACATACATTATACCGCATTGTATGATATGATGATAACATTTTATTGATTCATCAGTTTTCGTGCAAAGATAACAATACCTGACACAACATGTATGATGATGCGTTTGCATTAATTAATTTTAGCTAATTAATAACCTGCTTTAATTAACGAGGCTGTTAGGACAATTTAATCAGGGTTGATTGGACAAGCGGTGGTCGGTGACAGTACCTGCTGAGGGGTTTCAGGTGGGTTTATTAAATTTTGATTAATTATGAATTTGTGATAAATAACATTTGCAATGCGTTTTACATGTTTATTTATGAATTAGCTTAAACACTAGAAGTAGAATGTATGTTACATGAAGAACTAAAATTAGCTCCTTTCTATATAAATTAAAATCAATGATAATTGATTTTGTGAAATTAATCTTCGTATTTATTTGTATCATTTATGAACAGCTTAAAATGCGCGTAAACGTTAGCTATTTAACTAAAGAACTTCGTCATTATTATTTCAACCTGTTGAACATAGGCATACTGAATCGTTGTTCAACGCGACCTTTTCAATGCTACCTACATTCATCTGATTGTAATTATCTGCGATCATCACCAGGTCGTCGGTCCACCGGGTAGGCGGCCGTCCCATGCTGCGCTGAAGAATTTACTGTTTTGTAATTTACATTAACTAAAATTATTATACTTATAATTTAAGAAAGAGATATATACGTTTTATGAATTAATTATTAATAACATTTATAAGTTATTATGCATTTACATATTTTCAATTTACACAAAATCTTTATGGTCATTTTGGTGCTTGAATCTTTATAACCTAAATCAATGATAAAGAAGCGATATTAATTGGTTTAAAATAATAGTAATAGTAATAACGGAGTAGTTTATTAATAATTCAAAGAACTTTGTTCTTTCTAAATTATTTATATTCATATAATTAATGAATAAAATGTCTTCTTTTTAATGAATGTATTAGATTTGTTTTTTTATCGTGACCGTTACGTGAGGGCTAACGTTGTAGTGCCGGCGGTAACGATCGCACGGGACACACGGGGTCACCGGGCGTACTAATTGGTCTGCTCCAGCCGGTCTTCTCTTCACCGCTCTACAAACAAATTAGCCCGAGAAACGGATGTCGACGCTGCGTTAGGGTTTTCGCTCAAAAAATCGTAATTACCATGTTACGAAGAATATATATTTTTTAACTTAACCAGAGGAATACCCTTACCCGTCGAACGGCGAACGAAATCTCGGATTGGGAAATCGTGAAATTTCACTTCGATAGTCAAGCAGCATAGATTCACATACCATTTATATATGTATAAATAAAATATGACGTTATGACTACATTATTTTATAAAATAGAAATACAAGCATCGTAATGTACTATTTTTGCATATTAAATAATTATTCGATCGACTGACTCAAACGGCACAATACCATTATTCGTAGAAAATGAGTTGAGATGTTGATGATCCATATGCACATGAATTATAGCTTTGTTACTTGAATCAAATTGTTAATCTTCTTCTTCTTCTTTATGGTTAATGGCCTCTCTTAAAAGAATTTTGCCAACATCAAGTCAGTCATGGGAGGGACAGTAGATTTCAAATTGTTAATAGTTTTATCTTTATTTGACACTTATGAAAAGATCAACAGTTTGATTTTTTAATAAGTAGTTTTACTGTTTTTAGATGATATTCATTAAAAAAATATTTTACAAGACCACAACTATTGAATTGATAAAAAGTGATGACGTATTCAGTAACTCATTTAATTTTTTTTTTTTTTAACTAGTTATAGACTAACGCTTGACTACAATCCCACCTGATAATAATAAAGTCCCCTATTATAACTTAATCATTGCTTCAAAAGTTTTAATAGCCTGATTCTTGAATACGAATATTAGGTATTTTTAAATACCAAACATAAATTTTGTTTCATTATGAATTGTCAACCACAATATATTTTATATAAAAAATGCATTTAAAATCAAATTAAAGCAGTGTGTTTCACAATATACATAAACATAATGAAAAATCAATCATTTTCCGAAATAAACAATAAAAAACAGAAGTTCATTAATCTACATAGAAATGTATGCCAACGCTCATTAACTACTAATTAAAAGAAATTTGATATAAAAGTGATTTGGAATTTCTTTCTCGGTATTGTTAGCCCTGCGGAAGGTCACCGGTAATTAGGTTGTTGGTGGGGCTTGTTTTTCAGCGACGTCGCCTCTTCCCCGTTGTTACTTATTTAATTACCGTCGCGACTGTCGTGGCCCGTATTCTTGCATAAATACACATTCAATATCTTAATTTGATGTCATTCAAAGTGATAAACTTACTTATACATTTAACGAAGATCATTAAAAATAATTACGAGTTGCACCATACTGATATATAAGTGCTCTTAAAGCATACTCGTTTATAGCATTCATAGTTATCTATTTAGTATTTTATTACATTTATTTCATAGGAAGTACTCAAAACAAAGTGATTATACATAATTATTATAGTTCGTCGAGACCATGTTGACTTGATCTATTACATTATATCTTTAGTAATAAAGTAATCTTTAGGATTCCGCATTCAATAAGGAACCTTTACAATGTAGCCATGTTTATTCATTTGTACATCTGAGAAGGTGACTTCTCGTTTATGTGCTTTATAAGCTTAAATAATCGTGATTTGATGCTGGATGGGATTGTGATAAGGCACTAAAGAATAAAGATTAAAAAGTAAAGGGTCAATTACTACTGACGATCTAAGTATCGCGAGTCTAGACGAAAGTGGATGAGATTTTGATTAAATTTGCGGAACGTATTATATTTTTCAGTTCTCTTCATAATGTTTTAAAACCAAAAATAATTGAGTCGAATACTGTTATAGCCGTACATTTTCCAACCAAACAATCCTTATAAAAAAGATTGGTTTGTTTTTAAGCGTTTGCCGATTAAGAAAATAAACTTAGTTTTTAGTAATAATTGACCCATTGAACTCTATATACTTCATGAATTCTGATAACGTGCAATTGTTTCTTTTATCATGTTTTTTACTGCTAACTGGAAAATTTTGTGTTTTTTAATTTATTCCTAATTGATTTGTTTACATAAAGTTTTTCTTATAGAGTTTTCCTTAAAAGACAATTATTCTGTGACGTTAAAACAATGTGCTAATTATTTAAAAATAAGTCGATCGTTTTGTTGTTGTAAAATACAAAGAAAACGCGTAATATGGTATCGGATTGAATTTATTACTACTTACAGTGGGATTTTAAAATGTAAGAATATATGTGAACAATGTTTTTGTAATCTGTGATTTGATGTTTTTTTTTATTAATTCTCACAGATGTTTGCTTTATCTGTGGTGTATTTATTTCGTGTTATGCTCATTGCTTATCTCTACGATATGTTTGTGCGTTCGTTTTGAAATTTGTTTGTAATTAAAAATAGAATAATTATGTGAAACAGGAGCCGATGGCTAGCGGTGCGTCCAAGGCTCGTAATTAGAAAGCGGTTTCGCATTCAGTCGACTCATTAGGAGCGTCCCGTATGACAGTGCGAGATAACCCGGCGGTGGCGTGACTAATGACGTAGTTTCATGCATTTGTTTGTCAATACGCTCAGCGACGATCTGACGGACGATCATAACAGCATATTCGGTTAACACAACATCAAATTTATTTGTAAAGCTTAACTGTTATTAATTAATCGTTACGTAGGAAGGTTATAAATTAGGAATGAGTATCAGTTGGTTTGAAAAGATGATGAGGTAAGTAGATATCGCAACCGTCCCTGGGTCGTTCTAAGGTGTATGGGGACACCAGTGCCTCTTGGAGAGCTTGGACCCTTCGTAAAGCAGTTAAGGTGATCATTGAGGGGGTTTTAGATCTCGCATCGCCGTCTTCCCTACCGAGGCAGGGTATCTTTACAAGATTTCCCCCAATAAAAAAGGTGCCTCAGTCTGCTCTGTAATATCGAGCGTTAAAAATAGAACAAGGCAATCTGCCTATTGTAAATGGCCACTAAATTGGGTTTAGGGTTTGCGGGTCTGAAGGTGAACGACAAACACGCACTGATCTCGTAGTTATTGAAAATACAACGTGACAACACAAAGCACAAGCACAATGTGGTGGAGTGTAGACAATCCAATCAACAAAAATGTGAAGATATATCGAATGCGTGTTATACTTGTCTTTTGTGTGTACTTCATTACATACATAACACAACTACAAATTTGTCTCGAATTTAATCAATATGATATATTTGGTTTAATACTGTGTTAGTATAAAACATTTGAAGAAATTACTCAGTAGCGAAGTTACCGAGAAAATAAAATTTATGACTTTTCTAATTTAATGAGAAATCAATAAAATATAAATTGCACAAACATTATACTCAATAACCATAAATTTTATAACAATGGCAAAGGATACTAAACTCAAAATATTTTTTTAGTTTTAGTTAACAAAATTTCTATTAACCAAAAGTGTGTAAAAGGAAGGAGCGAAAATTATTAAATATTGTTACAAACAAACGTTTATATTATAAAAAACAAAACGGACAAAAATATTATTTAAATAACTTTATGTGCAATATTCATAAATTTACTTGCTAGTAGGATATACAAGAATATATTGTACATCTACTGATACAAAGTACGCGACGAGCGGGACGCAGACCTGACGGTAAGTGATACGATAGTACATAACATTGAGATGCCAGTTAGTATATTGTGGTCGAGGGCTTGAAACTTTATATATTAGGTCTCAATATCTTAGTAATTACACTGGTTACAACTCCATTCCAACTGGAACACAATAACTTAGCGCACTACTGTTTTATTGAAATAAATACAACGGTGGTAGCTATTTAGACGGTCTGAGGCAGCAGGTCTATCTCCAGTAAATTAAATTATTGTTAAAAATGTGTTACAATTTTTTTATTGGTTGGATAAGGCTTTGTAAGACGGAGAAGTGTCTGTCGATACATAAAAGAAAAAGTTTGATGTTATATTCAGGTACTTCAAACAACAGCTGTCGTAGTTATGAGACATCCACTATCCATTAACTCGCACTTGTCCTATGTAGTGGATATGCCGTCTTAACTCTCTTTCTCTCTTTGTAAGGGAAGATTCTGAGTCAAAGAAGTGCGAGTATTTAGTGGAGTGTTTATTTAATGTGTATATAAGTGTAATGTTTTTTTAATAGTATATCAATAACTGCGTTATATATGCAAACGAACAATATTTTCGATCGATTTCAACGTCTCTTTAATTGGTCTTGCGGCGGCAGCTCCGATGCATATATATACTCTGTTATTAGGCAGGTTAATTAAAGAGTTATCGGTCGTAATTAACCCGTTTCGGTACAGTACGTGTGCCCATGGCTCGTATGAAACACTACTAATTAAGAAATTCCTCCTTCATTACCTCAATTAGATTTATTCACGTCGAGAACCAAAACAGCGCACGGTTGATTGTTTCAATATTTGTTATTAAAACTTGTACATTATTACTAAAAATCTTATGAAATCGGAACCGTACTAAAATTATCAATTTAAAAGTATATCTGTCTATTTCGTTTTCATTACATAAAAAAAATGTCAATCTAATTTATATTTTAGTACCTTCTTAAATAAGTACAAGTTCGATACAAATGACATTGCAGCTTAAGCATTAATATTTATTTTCAACACAAACTTTGACTAATTTATTGTAGTATTGAAATTCTTAAATTATATAATCATGTTTCTGAATAATAAGAAGTTAAAAGTAAAAGTAACTGTTCATCTATTATGTTTACAGGCAACAGTAAAGACAGGGTTTATCGACAAGGAATTGTTATATCATCCGTACATACTTGAAATTTTAAAAGGCCATAACGATAAGGAGACGACAGGAGTCGTCTATAGTCGTTAACGACGCATTTATCTCAAGATAGGAAAATATTTTTCTAATTTTGTGACGCCTTTCTTATCTTCATCACCTAACAAGATAAACCCAACTTTTTAAAATTTTTATTTACTTCTTTATCTTAACATATGAGTGTCTTAAGTATCAATTACTATTACGATAACTAGAATAAATCTTTGGTTATAATTTATATTTTGTTTTACGCGGAGGAACTGAATTTGCATACTACTTCACGGGGACAAAGATGGTTTATGTCGGACTTGCACCGACGAAAACCACAACGATGTTCCGTTTTTTATGCTTTACTGTGCGACCACGGTAACGCTTTCATACACATCCGAGACCCTCCGAGACCTCCTTGGCTGTACTACGCAACTCCATATCAGAGGTACTCCTCATTGCCTTTTCCGGTATATTCCTCTTCACGGCTTCATATCTTCACGTGGGAAACATGTCCCTCGAATCCGGCTCCCAGATGTCTTGGCAGCAAAAAAGATAAATCTCTCCAGCCACACTGCGGCGGATCTGATCTTGGGCTCCTCTGCTAACCACTATATGGTCGCGAAGGATAGGAAGAGCTACGTAAGGCAACACTGACATTTCTTTTCCCCCGCAACTTCACCACGGCTGTGAAGGAGCAGTGGAAATAGCTCGCCACACAGTGTTCTAGTACCTCATTGGGAGGCTGGCCAGATAGGTTGTTCTTAGCTTCATTGTGAATGACCAAGCCACAGCTACTGAGTACCATCACTACGACAAGGCGGGAACCAGTTCGAGAGTAGTTACTATACTACTCTTTTAATCTTTAATCTGCCTCAACTAATATCACGATTTTAAGTTTTTTTATTTAGTTCTATACATAAGTGTATATTCTAAGTATAATTTAAATGTTTTAAAATTTTATCATAAATTATAAAAAAATTGCGAATTATCAGGCGTGTACGCAATAACTATATTTATTCATATTTTTTTTGTATTATTATAACTTTTTTGTTTAATGTAAAATATTATTACTAATTGCTGCTGATTTCTAATCACAATCTTGAAACTAATCTGTAAATATAGCAACCCGAGTTAGTGTAAACATTTATAATATGTATTTCGCACTTGCGTTATATATATAATTAAGTAATTAAATATTTCATTGATAAGAGATGTAGTTATTTAATTTATCGCTTCATATGCCGTCGTTTTAATTACATTGACGTACATATGTTATTTACATTCAGTATCGGTATTATTTGCTATCTCTGTGTAATATATAGATCATAATTCATGACATGTTGGGATACAGAGGTTGTGATATCTAAAAATAAAGAGGGATTAGTGAAGATCATTAAAAAATCTTATTACAACTTTGAGTTTTAAATTAATGAAAACTTTACTATTGAAAACTTGTCATTACTTTTGTGCCATTTTCATATTTAGATAGGGTTTACAAAAATTTTGTTATTAGTTAACACAAAAAATTGCTTTATGATGTGTCGCAAATAGAGTATGACTATTTACAAATTATTTAGTGTGTTGCGATAAAATTCCTTTAAATGTATTGGAAACTACTAAAATTAAAAACTATGAGTTTATTGTACATCTCGACATAAAAGATTGTTACTAGCCAATTGAATTTTCATTTCTTCCGTATGAAAAGAAGCATTTACTTTTTATTGAATCATTAAACATAAAATAAATAAAAAATTGACTGTAGTGTAGTGTACTTACTATTAAGTGCCTTCGTGACGCAGTGGCTAACAGTTAGCTTAGCAAAACGAAGGGTCCTGGTACAATTCCGGGGCAATGTGTTGTGAAGTTTGGTAGGTGATAGGGTTTCGTAGAAAACGTTTGACTAGCTACCACACTCTTAAAATAAATCACCCGCCACAATCATGGCTCTGTTATTAAGGAGATCAATATACAATTTATTTAACAAACATCAGAACTTGTGTGGGTTTTAAAATTGATAAAAGCATAAGTATTGATAATCTCTCGATCCCATTATCAAGTTTGGATCGTTAAGTGAACTTTCAAGTGCTTGCCTGTCATCGTTTTCTCGGAGCTTTTTCAATTTCTACGCAGATATGAAAAAAGTTGACCTTTTTACAGGCACTTATCTAAAGATGTTTGCTGACGCAATGGCTATGTGTTGAACGGGACAGATAAGAAAGTTTTATCAGTAATTACTCTAATAAACTTAAAATGTATAAACATGAATAAGCTTTTGACATCACTGACAACAAAATAATAAAGTGGGCGTTTTATTATTTGCATATCTATAATCACCACATTGTATTTATTCTTATATACATAAAATTGATACGACAAACATGAAAGATATTATAATATGAATACGTTAAAGTAATTTACAATTATAGGCATGTTTCATGTTACTATTCAGTGTCCATTCTGATTTTGTAAACCTAAGTAATCTCTTTTTTTTTTGTAAAACTTATTAAAATTGAGGCTCTTCATTTATTGTTCATTTGGATTTGAGTACCCTAAAATAATGAACAAAGTTTATAAGGACGCCATCGTTTAGCGAATTTTATGCAAATACTGTCAACTTAACATTAAGTAGGGGAACAAACTGTGTTCACTTTTTACTACTTTGGTTTCGTCGGGCCGGTTTTTCTATAGACAATCTTGTATGAATTTATTCAATACAACAAATTTTAGCTGATCTAAAATTGTATAAAAATCTCAAAAAGTCCAATAGTAGATTTTCGATATTTCAGCATTGAAATTATTATTTCCTGTATTTAAATTGCATTGTTTTTGCTCTTATAAATATAAGACATAATAAGAGGATGGCTTTTGGATTATTACTGGATAAATCTGTAAAAGTATGACGAATTTTCTTACTGGCTCATTCATAATAGTCGTTGTAAATAATAAGATAAAGGCATGATGAGCTACTACGAAAATAATACCTTATCTAAGTTATGCAATGATTTGTTTTATTTGACCCCGAATCCTTATCGAAAACGTATTAAGATTTGTTTTCGCAGTTGGAATGGGCATAACGTTAAAATTTAATTAAGTGCTGAATGTATCTTTACTGATTTCAACTTATCTAAATGTATGTCGCGATTTTTGGACGTGCTATTTTTTTTTAAGATATTTACATAAATTTGGAGATCATACTAGAATGGGTCAAAATAACATGAAAATAGCTAGTTTAATAATTTAAAAAATTTATGTTTGGTGTATCAATACTTTTCTATTAACGTGGTTTATGTTAAACGTGTTGCAAATATTTAAATACCGATATTTTTTTTATGGATTCAAAATGGTTCTACAGAGAAATTCCAAGCCAAGTTAAGCTCATAAATAATAATAAAAAAAAATAATATTAAAGGAATTTCAATCCGCCGACGTTAGAGGTTTTATTGCGTATGCATAGTTCAATGTAATGGGAATGACGCTGATTCGCAACGAGGTTAATACCCTCCTCACAGAAAGCGCTCATTTCCTCTGATGGTGTGCACTTCATTCGTAGAGTAGCAAACATCGGGACGCAGTAATGAACGGGCAGGAATTGCGTCCACCACCACGGTAATTTGAACGTTCAGTGGGCCGGCAAGCAGCAACTGCCCTCGAAATTAGTAACGCACGATACTAGCCGCTTAGCGATACCGCTTTCTTAAGGCCCTTTAAAATTTCAATGCGAATTAGAACTACACAGATAATTAAATACAATTAAACACAGATTGTAAAAGGTTGTCTGGAAGAAATTGTTATAGTGATAAGATCGCCCATTGTGCAAGTAATGTCTTTTGTTAATTTCAATATTATTTAGTGTGCAATAAAGTATTTTCTATTCTATACTACATACTTACATAAAGATAAGCTAAGTTAAGTTACATCATCATCAACATAAAGTGCCTTCTTCAAACTGAAGTTAAGTTACAGGATAAGTTTAAATAGTGTATAATTGTATTGTGTATCTATTAACACATCGAATAAACATGGTGTTGAGTGACAGTGAATTGTGCTCATTAAAAATGCTCTGGCTCATATATATTAGCTGGAACAGAGCATTGCTGTTACGGCGATAGATTTACAATATAAGGGCGACAGCTAGTCAGACGGGTTCAAAGAAAAAATCTTACCAAACAAACTCCACAACTTGTGGCCCCGGGACCGGATCAGGGACCTCCCGTGTTACAAGCAAAGCAAGCGCTTAGCTATTGCGCCACGGAGGCAGTGGCAATGTATTTATACTACTATAATCCTTTATCTCTATTTTCAGTTATCTGGTTCGGTATCTCTTGTCATAACTCTCTGAGATCGACGAAGTTCTAATTTATATTATTGTTTCCATACAGATGTAACGCATAGTTATTTAACAACAAAATATATGAATAAATTGTTATGAGGTCCATAGGAACAAAATGCAATTGCATTTAACGGCTAAAAATACGCTGAATTGTCGAATAAAACGCGTATACGTTATGTGGAACGGTAGATTTCAAAGCGTCCGTGTTGGCGAGGTTGCGTTTCAAATCGCTCGGCTAATCATCGATGGAGTCACAGCGCAACAGTGTCGACTTTCAATTTAGCGGAATTAATAACAGCACAATTTGACTCCCACTGCCCGCGGTAACGTTCGATGATTGCAACATACATACAGTGTCACATTTTAGCTTTGTTAACACTATGTATGTTATTTTAAATAAATGTATTTAATGCGAACGTATCAGAGTTCGACTCCCGACTTCTGCAAATTGTGCGTTCTCATTTTTTTCGCCGAAACAACATTTATGATGAAATTAAAACACTGTTGATAATATTAAATGAATTACAACACAATCTTACTATACCAAAGTGACTTCTTCGTATATGAGCTTCATATTATATTTAAACTTTATTATATTAGAGATTTTATAAATCGTTATTCAATCTATGTTTCTTTAAACATTTAGATTAAAGTTGTAATATCCGTTCTCTTATTTTTAAATAAGTGTCCTTTGTAATAATAATTACTCATTTTATCAATAAGGCGGTCATTAATTGATACGACGTGGATTGACGTTACGCTCAAAGTATAATAATCTTTGGTGTTTCAGGATTTCTGGATTAATATCAAACATTTCCGGGAAATAGTCGTCGACTAGAACATTATATTGACGTTGTTTATCAACTCTGTATCTATCTGCTCGTCAAACAAGTCGGGAGACAGAACGTCCAAATTAGAACGCTAACCCGAGCATAGAGAGCCGCCAATTTGCGTTTTCGCCATCTCTGCCTTCTATTATTGAAACGACTACTACGTTTATTTCATTTGATTACAGATAACTATTTGTTCAATATTACATTTCAAAATCCAATTAATAAAAGTTTTTAAAGTTTAATAGATATACTACCTATACAATGGAGATAAAAATCAAACAATTGCTTTCCGTTTCCAATACAATCAAACTAAAGGTTTTTAGTGAAAAATCCTATTAGTATGTTTTCCATACACATATCGTATGTTCGTCGAGATTTAATTAAAAACGAGCATTCATCATCGAATCTGACAAACGACGCAGACTTGTTATTTCGACGGCAAATGTTTGAGAACTATTACGCACTGACCCTTTCACTCCATTTTTTATCGACGTGACGCAATTCATACCAGGCGAGAACATACGGTACTGTAGTTTGTGATAAAGTTTAATTAAAAATCATAGAGAAGTATATAAAGGGACATGATATCATTAAAAAAACTACTATTAAGACTAAAGACTATTTCTGCCGCAGTTACAGCAGTGTAGAAACATTACTGCGTTTCGGTTTGATTGGTAGTTTTGACTAATAAAATTACTAGGGTAATGAAAAAACGTATAGTGTATCATAGCAATGAATACAATGTGGTGGATACCTGCTTAAATAGCTACATTGTCATAGTATATGTGTAACAATGCGTCAACTACAAGTGATCCCTTGAAACGTTGTAATTTTTTCGTGGAAAATAGCGATCGCGTTTAGTAAATCGCATTTCCTAGTATTAACAGAAAGCATTGGTTTAGAATAATGCATAATGGGCGGAAAAATGTCAACCGTAAGTGTATTAAAGTAGTGGCGGTGTTTCCACTGCGTGCCGCCACTGATGTATGGCCGCGGTCGACAAATTGAAAACAGTAGCAAATGGCCCGATCGCCGCCTGCGGGGCCCTCCACAGTGGGCGGCTTTTTACACAAAAACGATAAAAATTAACTAAATACTGTATTTCATATACTACTTTACATTTATTAATACATATCCACTACGAAATCACTATATAATTCAGACGGCATTACCGTCTTCTTTCATTTAAAGAATTCTGTGCTTGCCGTTTAATTTTTTTAAGCTTGTCAATGTTTCTGTAAATGTTATAATTAAAAGATAAATATCGTACGTTTAATATACAGTATTTTTTAATGTTTAGAATTAGGAATGCATCATTCTGTTATTGCTAAATGTTATATTGAATAGTCTAATATTTTGTATAAGAACATTACATTATATTGGTTTAATTTTTAACTAAAAATAACGAAGTTATTAATTTGATATGCATTTTTTCTTTTATCTATTTAGATAGCCTCGAGTCCCAGTAGAGGGAATATTAAAAGTTTGTTAATATATAATGTAGAATCGATTTTTTTACGGAAAAGTTTTATGTAATTCGAAGATGGTCACGAAAATCTTAAACGAATTTTTACGAATCGAAAGTAAAAATTGTTTTGCATAAACTATTGTAATAGTAAATAATAAAAGTCAGCAAGAAAAGTCAACCACTGTGGAAAGATCTGACTGTTAGAATTGTATTCAATATAAGGTTCCGTTCGCGCAGAAAATGGTCGCGGGGCGCATGAGTAGCGTTCCCCTTATAGGGATCCCTATTCGGAGAATTATATTAGTGAACCTCACAGCACATGCTATTCTAACTCCACTAAAAAATCTATTATTTCCCTAACAAAATAAAATATTGTTCTGTGACAATGACGTTTTATCTGAATAATATCGAAAAAACTTATCTGTATGTAAGTCTGAGCTTTGATGAATATTTAGAGAAGAGTAAGCGTTACAAATCACTTAGTCATTTTCTTAGAACGATTTTGAAAACTGAAAGTTATCATGTCTATTAAATATAACTATGTATATATGTAAAGGCAACATTGCAAACAATAACAAAATGTAAACTTCTTCCAAAGACTGAAATAAGTTTAACGATGCACCGAGTTACCATTCGCTCTAAACAGATTTGTGCAAACTCTCATTGAGCGTTCGGAGAAAAGAGAATAACATTGTAAGGGGTGTGTGTCCCTCGCAAATAGTTAGATTATATAAATAAGGCGCCCTGAACAGTTTAGGCGATAGCGATCTGCGGCCGGACGACCGGATGAGACCGCCTCTACTCAAATTGAGTGGGGTTTACATAGATTTTTTCCTTACAGTTATAACGCAAATTGTAAGTTGCACAACCCTGGCCAATAGGTCAGTATTTCTCAAACTTTTACTTAAACGTTACTCGTCTACAATATGATTGTAATGGCTAGTAAAAGTTGCGTTCTCTACTGAATAAACCTTAGTTTCGGAAAATACTTCAATTCAAAAGTCGATTTGTTTAAACACATAAAGTATAATACTTAAGCCTAGTATCGTTTTCAAGTAGTATTGGTATAGGATATCCCGACTATTATTGAATTCAATCTCGGTCAGTGTAAAGTATATCCTGCGGTTAGGCATACGAGGCAGTATGGGTAAGTGGATATATCCGAGATGCATCACCGCCCACGGGTAAACTGAGTAAAGTTACGTTTCTATCCAGTTTACTGAAACGTTACAAATTGAGCCGTCGCCACTCAATACGTGTGGCCCCGTGATTTGTTATGGCGAGCTGTTCATTCTTGTTGTACGCCTGGTTCAAAATAAATTTAATCATAATCAAAATATGATGTGATTTATTTAAATCATTAAATTTTTATTTCAGAAGTGTTTTTAGGTTATTTTTTTGTAAACAATCTTGTATAAGCTCAGAGCTTTTAGTGCTTTAGTGTAATCGAAATAACAAAATGTGGGGAATACGTAAAGAAATCTTACAAAATAAGAGATGCAATCGCTTTGAAAAATCAAACGAATTGCGGGGTATCGGCGGTGTTCAATTCAAATCGGAGGAACAGTAGCGCACTACAGCGGGGATGAAAGCCAATCAGCTAAACTAGCTACAGATGCCTATCGCTAAACTTTCACATTCAAAGATTTGTTTCTCGAGATTAAATCAAAGGCGAATTACAGTAGCGAAAAAGAAATATAGCGAGAGTCCGGTCCGCGCGAGGGCGGGGGTGTCCCGCTGAAATTGCTTTTCAATCCCTCGGACTTTGGACTTGTAAAGAAGTTATTACCTTCCAAGGAGATAGCGGCGGGTCCGGCGATACGGATATATGTCTTTTTCATATGTAATATTCCTTTTTCGCGTTTTATTAATGGAAAATGTTTCGTGGGACATTGCGGCCAGCTCTCGCCTCTGCGATATTAAAAAACGCGCGGCCAATTCACACTGTATTGAGAATTTTACAATAATTCGGCTACAGTTTGTGTTTACTATCAAATAATGTATTTAAACATAATAATATTTTTTTTTATTTTACATCAAAACGAATATTGAAGCAGTGAAGTACAAATGAAATTAATCGGTATACTTTATAAGACAATGAATTCTAACCTAAGAATTTTTAATTGGTTTTGTAGTGCGATGCCTTATCATTTGTTTACAAAAACTACAGCGCAAGGCGACTACTTAACTTCCACGACAGTATACCAAAGAATTTAATTAATGATGTTAATCTAACAATAATGAAAAAAAACTAATGATGTTAAAAACATTTTTTTAATTAGTAGAAAATTTACATAGATACACAATCATTACACGAGTTAAATGCTAGCTTATTTATTTCAAAGGTTCTTATTTTATACAGCAAAGCAACAAGAGCTTCCATCAGGTGTTAGTGATACGCTTGTACGTAACGTAAAGGTCCTATTTATAGTGTTAACACTGTACCACGTTCAACTCGTAATTATCGCACTATACCTTCCGTCAATTAGAAACAGTAGTTTGCAAAGCGACAAAAATAGAAACAATAATGATCTTCAACAAGTAAAATGTTAGAAATAATTAATTTCATTGATATTTCTTTATAATTGTTTAGATCAATATCGTTATGTGAATTGATTAGAAATGTTGACATCATCAACGCTATCTGCGATCTTTATCGGATCGTCGGTCCACCTTGATGAGGACCTAATAAGTATAATGTGATGAATGAGGTTATCATGGATATGATTCACAATGAAGTAGTTATTAATTTTAGCAGCTCTATTGTATTTAATCGGTATTGTGTAGGTTACCTGTGTCCAGTGCCCGTTTAATAATGATGCCTACTCTAATTAAGTCCACTACACCAATGTTTGGAATTAATTAGTGTATTGTTTAATTGGCATCTCTTGTTATATGTTTGTTTGGATTATTTATTCATTAGTGGTGTTTGTGACAGCAGCTGTTAAGGTATAACGTTTTCGGGAATTCTGTTGTACCTACATTCAATTATTCACTTTTATTAGCTTCTAAATTTACATTTAATTTATCCTTTCATAAATATTTTGGGATATTGTTATATATTTTATAAATTATTTTTTAATAATTGCGCAATAACATTGATGAAATGTATGGAAAACATACGACGAGATTTTAAAATTCGTCGTAAAGAGCTAGGAAGAAAAACCATGACTTATACACTGTAGATAATTTTATTACATCAGATCCTGGCCCACCTGGATGATGATTATGATGACGTGATGAAATGTGTTATTATTAAATAGCACTTGTTTAAATTTTACAGCGGAAATGTTCTGGCTCTATCTCGTTAAGCTTAGGTTACAGCCGATTAAAAAGAATGTTAGTTATGGTGGAGTATCCGTTGCCGGGTGCAGGGCGGCTGGTGACGTCACGCGCAGGGCCGCGGCACAATGCGGGCGGCAACAAGCGCGTGTGGCTTGATTACACCTGTCCGTCACGATTAATAGAATATTGTGTGTGATTCAAATTGAATTAGCCCGCCATTGTGGAATTACCAGTGTATGTTTCGTACGGAGTATTGGTTTTGAATATTTAGTAGCCAATTTAGATCGAGTTGCTATTGTGATCTGGCAGCCGGATGTCTGGTGGGGGCGTTTCGTGGTATCCACCATTTTGTTCGGGTACTTTGATTAAAACAGTAAAAAGTAGTTGTTATAGTATTAATTAATAAAATGAGTACAGTTTATAGTCGACTGTTATAAATATCAAGGAAATTGAATTAAAGATATAGATATATTAACAATTTAGTTTCTACGTAAAAATTTCCTTAATTTTTATTTAAATTGAAATTTAAAAAGGACGGTTAATGTAAAAGTTAAGATTTTTATTCGTTTTACTAAAGAAGTTTTATAAAAAAAATTATTAGCATAATCATTAGTTTCTGTTTTTGTCTATGTGTGTTTCGTTTTTATATATAGGTAAATTATAAATATTTGACCAAGTTACGGGCCCCTGCGGTTTTTACGGTAAATTGACCACGAATATGTTCCGTTAATGGTTAAATATTTACTCCGCATATTATAAAATACGGATGGATGAACTGGTGATGTTTGGACAGCTGTCGGGATCCACGTTTAGTAGAGCAGCATAACTTAGTCATAATAATTTTTTTAATGAGGTTGAGTATTGTTTATAGTTTTTATTTTTTAGATAGCTGATGTAAATTCCCATGGTTCCTCTAAAAGAAGAAATACATTACATGATGCTTGTTAATCATTTCAACAATAACAATATAAACAATGTATGTAGGTACCGCTGTATCACGCGTAACAGTATACGCCTGTTAGACTAATTTACGTAGAAGATCATCCTCGTAATTAATCCACTTAGAAGGAACCCACGCGGGGGAGCCCGCCGCTTTGTAATAGGATGCCTGACTTTCCTCACGCTGTTTCAGACTACTCTGTGCCGCTCGTCTGTCTTACTTGTGAAGTAGCTTTTAATAAAGGTGTTTCATTGCATAGGTACAGCGTATTAAACAACGCGTTTAATATGAATAAAAATAAAATA
Organism: Byasa hedistus; assembly: GCA_029286795.1. Taxonomy (NCBI): domain Eukaryota; kingdom Metazoa; phylum Arthropoda; class Insecta; order Lepidoptera; family Papilionidae; genus Byasa; species Byasa hedistus. The sequence goes on along the minus strand of JAGSMW010000015.1, from coordinate 7,023,151 downwards.
TTTCAAGCTTTAACTACCATATGAAAACGGATAAGCAGAAGAAATCACTTATTGTTATAATTATTACGGTATATTAAAGTAATGGGGAAGTACTCTTTTTTGTAGTAACGTAGTTTTAATGTCGCTAAACATTATCATCATTGGTAAAATTTAACTAAATAAAATAAAACAACTATACCACATAATGTATTGTAAGATATCAGTTAAAAATATTTATGAAATGTATTGATAGTGTTTTGATTATATACTTATATGCAGTTACATATCGATAATAGCTTAATTTAGTCTTTTGTTGTAATAAGAAAGTCTCTAGAATTTTGGTTTCCGTTTCATGACATTATATTCCGTTACCAATGAATTCAATAGATGACAAGATTCAGCTAAGGGAATGTATGTCGTAATTCCGTTGAGCGAAAACTCATTCTCCTCCGACATTTATACCAGTGTGGCATCCATTCACACCATAAAGTGCCAGTAATGCAATAGCACTGTCGCACAACGAGCTATTGTGCGAATTACTCGCGCTTCAAAATAAAGCTTTAATTAAAAACATGCGCCGACCATTTTTTCATGAACCCCGAGTGCGTATTGAAAGGTACAGAATAGCCCCTTTTAAGGGTACAACCTGAATTGACTGATTAAGTTCATTCATAACGGAATTCGGTTCTCTGTGAATACTTGTTGATGAACTGAATAAATGATTGTCTGCTCCGTTGATAACGTTTGCCGCTAATACGGATCTTCATAATTATATTAAATTCTTACAACAGTAGTTTTTGTTTGATCATAGCTTAGCTATTGACAATATTAATGTTAACAAAGGTATCTTTATTTTCCGAAAAATATTCGTTATATTTCTTTTTACTTTTTGTCCGAAAAAAAAACGTTTTGTGATAAACAATTTATTTTTGATTATGGTCTCGGGTTGATAATCATACAGCATTACTGCTAATATAATATTATAATTATGTTCTAAGTAATAAAACGCGATAAATATTTTCTATACAAAATTCCAATAATTTTATATTTTTTGCGTAGTCGGCAATACGTTGAGTATTTACCGTTGGACATTTACAGGAAAATTGAAATTTAATTACGGGAAATCAAATTAATTTCGTAACTAATTGCCACGATCGAATCAGGACGGTTAACATAACTTTATGGGTCGATAGCACGCGTAGCCATAATGAAATGTTGGACGTTGATCCATTATCGGAAACTGATTGAACTTTGACTCCTATACAATTTCAGGCTTAGAATTTTCTTTTCAGAGAATTTCTCGAAAAACTTTGAGTGGGTATAATAATAGCTTTATGCTAGAGTTAAAACATTAAGAATACATATGAAATTTACATAAATTATACGTCTTTTTTATAAACATTTTCATGACCTTCATACATATTAATCATTTTACTTGATGTACATTGAGTCGGTGTTATGATATCTTTTTTAATATGTACCTGGTCTTTCTTGCCGGAGACCGAACCTAACATTACTTTGATAGTTTGTAGAGCACTGTGGCTAGTGACATAACTGGCGTAACAAGGTTATGGCTTTAGACGACAAGCGTAATGTGTTACTGTGTAAACGTCTTAACAGAAAATGCATTGTGTTTGGCAGCCATATCGTTTACCACCAAGTTATTGTCCCACACGGTATATTCGTAGTAACAGTACTATAATATTTTTTATACAGGAAATAAACTTCTACATTTCTATTACCAACTCATTGTGAAACCTAACAAGAGCAGAATGTTAACAGTATATTTCATTAAATTCTAATTACGTATTAAAAGCTTCGTATGTCACAAATGCTACGTCACATACGAAGTCTTGCACGATGGAAGTAATCCGCTGAAACTTGAAGGCTTTCACTGGCTTTTCAAACGTTTACGTAAAATCTTTCAAGGATTTTTTACAATTGTTTAGTTATTTTATGCGATGACGTTTCAAGTAAACGGCCGTTAACAAAGTCTACACATATGTAAAAAGTATTATGACATACATATATAAACGGTGTGACCATGTAGGGATTGTTTCGACTTGAACTCCCCAATCACGACACGCAAAATTCTACTAAAATTTGGTTTAAACGAATAAATGATTTGGTCCAAGTTTTCTTACACAGCGGATGTGTGAGAAGCCCGATATTGTCTAGCTTATTACTCCATTATAAACATAAAACGTATACACTCCATCCTACTAGGGAAAACCTCAGCAGGTAGAGATCACAACTGTCATTGGAAAAAAATGTCTGACTGACCTGAACCTTCATTAGTGTGAAGAAGGCGACGTGGCTGTATGTTACAAATACAGCTTCTGTATATAACTCGTTACCCAGAGTGCATAGGTTTAGGAGTTGCAGCAATAATACGCTCAATTAATTAGCCGGGAGAGTGACGAGCTCGGCGCACTTACCTGATTAACGTCCCAGAAGCGGGCCAACGATATTGCTGTTATTATAATACCACTGACTGCCGCTGATTGAGTCGCACACAAGCAATGTTATCTAATTGTGGTAATAACTGCACCTGCTACTTGTAAAATATTCATTGTTTGCGCCGGTATTGATTGTTCATGCGATTGAAAAGAAATAGTTACACACACTGTCTTTATTTACAATAGACTTACATACTACGACACATATTGTTGACAATGAGGTCATGGTTGGTCAAGCTTATGCAGAATACTCTAGTATACACATACTGGCAGCCGAAACAGCGATATTGCTATGACGGCATATAAAAAATTTATGTACAATATGAGAGCGGTAGGTAGCTAGAGAAACAACCGCAAACATATTTAATAATAATAGAACTAGAAATACTTCACAAAGGATAGATATCCAAGCTATGACTTAAAAAGCCAACAACAGACAAACATGAATTTCAGCAATAGAGAAACCAAATATCGAAGTTTATAAAACTTTAACAGAAGAAATATAACTGACTTTCATAATTCTTTCTTCTTATATCAACTAAAGTTTTATTTTATTAAAATTATTTATTAATTACAATAAACGAAATGTTACCATCATTTATATTGTTATAAGTAGCTCTTCTATAATACTCTGGATTATGTTGACAGCCAACAAATAAAAATATTGCTAATCAAACGGGTTCAAAAGCCCAACCATCAACCAAACTCCATTACGCGAGTACGGAATTGAACCGAGGACCTTTGTATTACTAGACAAGCGCTACAGCAGTTAACCGTTCTTAAAATAATTGGATCGCATTAGTGAAAAGTGATATGCGGTTAGTTCACTTTACAAAAAACAACGCCATGTATTTGCTAAAAACTTTCAAAATATTATTTACAATGCAAATTGTCTCAGTAAATAATGTTTTATATTGTGAGAACAAGTGTTGTATAATGACGACGGCTCACCTCGAGCAACGAAATTTAAGAGGAGCGGGGAGCAATTTAGCAGAAATTTTAATAATAAGTCCCTGGTATTTCTATTATAGCGGGAGGCGATCAGGTGGGGCGCCGCTAGGGGTTTAATAACTCACGATTAGCCTATTGGATTCGCTATGAATGTTTGCTATTTTTTCTATATAGCCCCAATGCACGTTTAAATGAAACGGAAATTAAAAATAGTTTGTTTGCTCTCACAACAGATATCTGTTATTATTAAATTCCACGATTAATTAATGGTTCGCATACCCGCGAAACTTGCCAGACATGATAATGAAGAGATGTTATTTGGTAATAACTGGGGCCCTTTGTGAATAAAACGTACGTTTGCTGGATAAACAATTCTGTTTTTACTACAAAAGTTTTACACACGGAATGAAGTATCGTGGATGAAGAGTTTTGCGGGCAGAGCAATCGATAAAGAAAACTCTGGAGGCGCTATTATCTTTAATGTGTAAAAGAAACGATAATTGGTAGAGACATGTTAAAACTAGTAATTGAGTGTGTTTTACACATTAATAGCCCGCTGGTACGGTCGGATATTTATTACGGTGGTAAGACGTTTAAAACAGATATTTGAATTGAATCAAACCGAGCTTTTATATCTTTAAACAACGTATCACAGTTTAGTTGTAATATGTATTTATTTTAGTACTTTCAAGATTATTTTTTAAATTAAAGACTACGTAAAAACCGCTGTTTACAAATGTACAAATTTCTTTGTGGGTATAGATGTTATAGAAGGGTGCAACAAAAATGCTTATTGTAAATAGTTAACTTTTTTACGTCAGTTGTTATTAAAAAATTAATATCGTGTAATGTGCCGTATGAAGTTTCCCTTCGCGTAGGGGTGATTTTTAATTATTAAAATTTCTACGCCGCCGGCGGCCACCGATAGTACTTTGATATGGGGCTACGGCAATATATTGCCACCCATTAGATACACACCTTCAGTCCATCCATTCAGTCAGTTTTTGTTTTATTCAAGTTTTTCTTTGATTTAGCATGTGCAATTTTAACATCCAGTTATTATCAAAAATCATATCATCATCATCATTATCAGCCGGATAACCCCCACTGCTGGGCATAGGCCTCCCTCAAGGATCAGAAAAAAAATCAGATAATGTGTTATAATATTTAAATTATTTAGCAGTAACGTTGAGCGTTTTACTAATCACTATCGTTCAACACACGATTATTTTAGTTTAAAGTTGGTCATTAACGTTTAAGCTTAATCTGAAACAACAATAGAGAATCATTTAAAGTTGAGTCATATTTAGCTTTCATTGTTTTGCTTTAAGACAATATCCTGTGATTGCACAGTTTTCATTTGTCCCGCACAGAGAGAGAGAGAGGAAGCCATTTAAAATCATCTGGCGCATCTGTAAAGTCCACGGGTTCGAAATAATAGCAGAATGTTTTAATTTCCCTGCGAGTGACGGGTCACGTGTCACCCCCCCTGGTGGTGGTGGGTGCCTTTCGCAACTGTCATAGTCACTGCCGCGGACAATTAGGCCTGTTCACGAGATTAAACAAGTATACTGCGCGTATTCATCTCGCTTTTTATATACAACCGGTCCAGATCGCCCGCGGTGCCCGTACTAACGTCAATAGTAGCTCGCGTGGGATAAGTTATATTCATCAGGCAAACAGTTTTGCATTTCATTAACTTGATTATTTGAACTGTAACGATTATATTGATATTTTATATTTAGGCTAATATTACACAATCAATATTAGCGATTTATTCGCATCACGGAAGTATTGTAGTGACATATGTCCTGATTTAATAGTTATCACGGAGTACCTATAGCTTTTTAAATTATTGTTTGCAGTCGGATATACTCAGAATGAGTTCACTGTCTTGAAGTCACAATGAGCTCATTCTGATGGTATGCTTGGTACTTGATTTATTTTTTTAATGACGGGATCCCAAACCTAACCATTTTTTCTATTGAAATCATGATGTTTTTGCAAGAATTTGTGGTCAATCAAAACCTGTAAAACATATCATGGTTAAGGTTGGGATCATAAAATGAGGTTTACTTTAATTTTCGCAGAATAAATAAAACGTAAATATTGACGTGATATTAATGTTTTAATTAAGATTTTTTGAAGAGATATGAATAACAACTAAGTAGAATAATGGCGTATTGCATTTAATTCGCGCATCGCATTGGAATGGGATCGCCTTATTTCAATTTGTGAGTATGATTGCTCTGTGGAGGCGCACGAGCGTAAAATTAACGCCGATTGTTGTTAGTGTTATAATTTTGTTGCGAACTGTGATCCTGAGTGCGTCGTAAAGCTCGGATTAGGAGAGAATAAATCATACACGTACTCGATTGACGCCATGTTCATTATTTGTCACTCGTGCGTTATCAAACCATTCTCTTTATAACTCAAATAAATCGTATTAGATTTTTTTATACGAGTACGCCAAATTATACGATGTTCGTTAAATATTAAAGAATTAATTAAGTTAATATCTTTAGATACAAACCGTGTGATATAATTGAAAACTTTACCGCCATATATTCAAGGGGGTATGCACTAAATTTCATGGTAGATATTAAACCTCATTGGTCTTTTCGGTTGAAAATTTTAATCATGACTTTTTATGTATATGTTGTGTGTATATATATTCACACGTAAATTTGTTCTTGTATTGATACGTCGCTTTTATATATTATTGTTTACGTCTCCGTTTATACTACTATTATTCATTTTGTTACATTCCTTGCATCCGATTGTCTTATTTTATTTTACTTCCCTACGTGTAATGATGATCGGAAAATAATGGTTTTAGCACTATATACCTTTTAGTTAACTATTTCTAATGTATTATCTTTTCCCTTTTACTTTGCAAAAACTTAAAATAATTAAATCAAAATAATAAATAGACATGTTTTTTTAGAAAGCAATATAATTATAGCATTAGTATCTTTAAGTTAAATTAAAAAAAAACAATGATTGTGTAATGATAAGAATAGTTTTATTAATTATTTAAATAGGAACTATAATTAAAACAAATGCAGCACTGAGTACATTTGAAAGAGTAATAACCGATTTCAAATTAAAGCGGCGCGTTTCAACGACGTTGCGACCCCTGCTCGAGGGTCAAAAGTCCTGCGCATACAATAGATGCATTGCGATCCAATTAAAATTAATTAGCCCCGGAACACACTCTACAGACCAAGCAACAAATCAACGAAAGATACAAGCCGGGATAGCGCTGCCGGCGGATAAGGACATCGCGCGATTTCGCATCGGCTACTGCACTTTAAATTTTAATTAACACACACATAATGTCGCTATTTGTTTGGAGTCCAAAAACCAGACGGAGCTGCATATTTTTACACATGTTTGTTACGTAAGTTTGTAAATAAGACTTTATACTCGTTAAACTCGATTCAGTTTTATTTTATAGCCCGTAGGGACGGTCTGTTTATTCAATGTTGATATCCTGTCGGATTCCTCATTTATAACAAATTTAGATTATGAAATGGTAATTTTTTTCAAAGTTTTACTCGGAGTAAAGTTATCTAAATGCACATTTGGAATCGTTTTTAAATTTACGTCTTTGTAATGGTGCATTTTCAATAACATCACAGAACCGACAAAGTAATGTTTATTTTTTCTAGTTACGACTGTTAGATATTGAGGGTAAATAATTGCGGTAAGAAACGTTTTGTTAGAAAAATAGTAATTGTATTGACTTTTAAGAAATTGAAATGAATCCAAAATGAATCACTGCATATTGTACTATTACATTTCATACTAATATTTATGTAATAATTGTATTTATATTTCTTAGAGTGTAATTGAAATATTAGGAATATTATTAATCCATAACTTTTATAAAATTGAAAATAATTAAATTGTTGTATTGATTATTTTAAAGATGGCGCAGCTGTCAATTTGGTATAAATGGTCGACCATTACTGTGGATCTCGGGCTCATTACTGTTTGGACAGTGTAAAAAGTGAGAACTCAGTGTCTATTACGATGAAAGAATAAATGTAATGTGCTAAATAAAAAATACTACATGCATCTTGTTATGAACTAATACTATTATTAAATCATTGGATTTAGTCACTTGTATTGCTCATTCTCAATTCACACGGTCTGTGTCATTTTGTTATCGGGCATTACTCATAATGTTTGTATAGTTTCATTCATATGTACTATTGGTTTTTTGCAGACATCAGTTCGTTATTCCCTGGAGTTAATTAATGTTATAAAGGTTATTTTCGTTTCTCAATTTATCACTCGCGGGGTGGAGACGTTGTTAATCATAATCAGAACGATTGCCAAAATAACTTGTATTCCTAGTGCGTCATGATTTATGGTGTAAGCATGTTAATTACAAAGCAAGCAGTGTTGCGTTCGGGTCGGATAATTGACATCTACGAAGTTCCTCACTAGTATCCGTAGTAATGAAATAGATGCCACTGACAATGTACATCTTATTTCAATGATGATAAGGATCGAAATCCTTTCTCATTATGATGTTAGCTTTTGTGTAACGTTATCCTCATTTTGGTCAGATTCGTTGACTCGGGAAGATATTTGAGTTAATAAATTGAATTCTATTATTTATATTAGTATCGTTATTTTAATACCGATAAAAATCTATTATTACTATGAATATCTTTTTCGTACGCTCTCGAGTACATAATAGTTTACCTGCTATTTTTAATTGTTTTTGTAATAAATGTTTCCAATTTAAAAAACCGAAATTTGCGTAGTAGATATTCTCGTGTTAAAGATTTTATTAATGTAATAGTTGTAGGGCATTGCTTCTAAAACAGTTGGAACTTAGGGGGTACTAGGAACTAAATATTAAATCTCAGAAAACACTCTAGACAATCCTACATTTTGTTAAAACGCCAATGAAACACGCTTATTACGCTTAATAAACTTTTCAGGTGCTGTAACGTATAAAAATCCCAGTAATTCAATTAACAGGAAAGCAGGGCGGAGGTTGAGAAGGGCAAGGCCTAATAAACATAATATAAATAATCTGTGGCGATAAATCTGCAGCGCTTTATGGCAGGAGTGGGTTGTCACTCCGTCTAATTAGCGCTAGTGCTGCTGCGATAGTGTCACACTAAGCGATAAAGCGCTGAAGCCGATGCTTCACCAATATAACTCCTCTTTGCTTCCATGAACGCTTCTAATTTCTGGCGAAATGCGAGCAACTAATTAGTGTGGATTTTAATTTTCTAACGACCCTGTAATCCTCTCAGGTTTTCTTGGAAAAGTTAAAATTAACAACCGGTTTTGTTCCTCGTGTTTTCGAAGTTTATGGAAGAAATAATGTTTAATCATTTAGAAGGTGGAAAAAAATACGTTGAAGAATTTTAAAGCGCTAAAGCTGCTGTTAGTTCCACGTTATCGCCAAAGCACTCTTCATCAGGCTTAGTTAATTATGAGGACATATCAGCTTTATTATAATTACTCATTTTAATGTTGCTGCGCCTAGCTTCATGCCGTGCCTTTGCACTATATTTCTGCCTAACCTTTTACTTGTATATTGACATATATTTTCTGTTACGGTTGAACACACTATGCAACTAAGCCTTTTTTTTCAATTAAGTTGGTCTTTTAGTTAAGGTCTGTGTTATTGAAATGCAGGGTCGGAACTATCGAACAGTGTGTTAGAGACAAGAGATGCCTTTGCACAATTCCTAGACGTTAGATGACAATCAAACACGTGTTTTCTTAAACATATGTGACGATCCTTTTTATATCTAAGGCTAAAGCAGATGTAAGAATTTTACAACTTAAATAAAACATCCACGACCAAACAGGCTATACTGTAAATTATATTTGGGATAAATTTAGATAAGGACCAATGAAAATGTTTTAAAGTAAAATATCTTGCGATTATTCGTTTTCTTCTTTTATTTTTATCACTTTAAATACAACTTTCATTTGCTATTTAACTAAAAAAAGATGTTGGTAACGAAAAATTTGTTTAAAACGTCGTTTAGCAACTTTGGCTTTTGAACTTAAATTTTATGTAGATTTGTTTTTTAATTACTAAGACAGTAATAATACGAAATTTATGAGGATATATATAAATAGAAGTGTCTATGTTTTTTTCGGTTTTGCGGAATTGCATGGTGCAGGTATTACGCACCGGGCGCGCGGGCGGTATCACTCGCATGCACCATTACCTCCATAATTTAATTAGTTTCGAGTGATCATTTCATTAATAGAGCGATATTTGGCGAGCGCTCCCGTCGGCTCGCGGGTTTGTCAATTTTAATTAATGGCCGATAGGTGGACCGAAATGTTGGAATTCTTCGTTAATTAGTCCGGCTCCGAGATTTCTAATAATTTAATTAACGGCAGAGTTAATAAGCCCGCGACCGTCCCGCCGGTATTCCTGTAACGTGTTGGCATTCGTGCCATCGTTAGCGCCAAAATTTTATATGAACGTACTTGTTATTGACTCGCAGATATTTCATTTATTTGTCTTAAGCAGCTATATCTAGGTGACAATGAGCGTTAATATTAGCGAGAATTATCATCATCATCAACCTTTAGACCTTTACTGGGTACATAGCTCAAGCGGTTACCTGTAACCTTCTTAATATCCTACCATATTGTGGAGGACCTCCAAACACTGTCTACCGGTAGGCGGCCGTCTCTTAGTAACTGGAATAATAATGAAATTCGCATTTTTACTGAGTTCTAAGAGTCTGCAGTTATTAGAAAACTACCAACGTTTTCTTAACGATTTATAGAATGTTAGTAATTAGTTGCGGTAACTTTATTTTATGTGCATATAAGCTTTATAGTTTGTTTGTAATTAACAGAGAGATAGTTGTTTATAGAGTGTTGTGTAATTACGTCGTGATCGGATTCTAGCTTAGTTTCAAAAATATACACACTTGTAACTTATATTAGAGTACGTACTACGTTGAAATATATTTTTTTCATAATCAAATTTTTACTTATTTCTAGTGGTTTTATCTTTTTTAATGAAATTTTTGCTTAATACTATTTTTTTACTACAGGGGGTCATGCAAAAGGATTTTATACACATTCCTTTAACAGAACTTTGAATTTAAAGTTTTCATAGTTTATAAATAGATATTTTGTATTATTATTTACTCTGTGTATGGTATCTACATGACAACTTACTACCAACGAGTCGTCTGAAGCAGTAGGTAATAGGTACTGTAACAACTTCTGAGTAACGGTGGGCAGAATTTTGAGAAAATTGCATGCCATTATATCGACATACTGGCGGCTATTTGCACTAAGTGCAGGCCTTTCCTGCTTCAAGTCGAAATGACATACAATCGTCGGTAGCCCTTTTCAAACAGAATGTGAAGTAAATTGTTGACATTTGTTGCATAATGTTGACAAACTAGCATAGCGGTCCTTTGCACTTCACGAGAACCCGTATTCCTTTATTGGCTTTTTATGAAACATTTACAGTTATGTTTTCCATAATAATTTTATGATTATAACATTTTTATAAATTTAATAGTTAATGTACTAAACATTGAGTTGCATTCTATGGATTCCCCAAATCATCTATTAAACTTTGATTGAATATCATTTAGGCATAAGCCAAAAAAAAACTATGCTAGGGTAATTATACGAAACGTCTGTGATATTTACCTCATCATAGTATTCTTTTTACAAGGTGACATAACAGTTTTTTTTTATAAAAATATACTTGTTTCGGTTCTGACGTATGCTTTCATACAAGATGTTAAATGCAGATGTTGTTACGATAAATATTATGTTGGTAAAAAAGAATGTTTCATTATTTCATCATGAATGAACTGTTATATAGACTGATAGATAACGTGTTAGTCAGTCGTGTAGTCGTCGGTAGTAATCCTTTATCCAGACAACCGCCGCCGGCGACGTCAAAGTCTACTCAAAGGAAGCTCTCAACAAACAACGGATAATAAAATGTGCTAATATTTAAGTTTCCTGCCCTTTAACGGAGACTTCCAGTAAATCAAGCAGTACAACGAATGTACGGGGAGCGTGGGAAGCATCATGTTTCTCATTACTTTCTTATAATTTAACATGAACATCATATACCATAGCTCGTTTATTTCATTAACTTCCCAGAATGTGTTTATTTGTTTATCATTCTTGCTACTGCGAAAATATTAATGCTTCAAAATTTAAATTCACTACAAAAAAAATATATTCGTATGATATGTATTCGTCGCTACGTAAATATATTTAAATCAGTATGACTTATATTTACTATAGACTCCAGAACAAGACGACTTTCCCATAAAAATAAGTTACCTCAGTAATTTCACGAGCTACAGTATCGTTCTAACCAGAAAACGGTAGTTCTATCTACCCAGATGATCTCCGGCAACAGAATCCTGTCACAAGTCTAAATACCGCAGTTTTTTTTATATTTACTGAAATGAATCGATGTTGAACAAAACGAGCTTTACGAGTACAAATTCCTTTAACTCCAATGCTGAGGGTCGCCGATTCGAATTGAAAACGTGCATCACGCTCCTCGGTGATTACACGCAATTATCAACTCGTCTGATTTGTAACGCTAAAGTTTCATCATGAACTACTGGTCTGTTCGCAGTGCTTCTTGAAATAGCGTTATTAAAGCGACGCTATTTCTTTAAACCAATATCTAATAAATATTGTTACGTTGAAGTTAAAATTTATATTGCAAAACTATCTTAATTTTCTATCTTTTTCGTATAAACTGCTTCCAATCTTTGTTGAATTTAATTGCCATACAAAATATACATCTTTTTACAATATGTTGTTGCTACATTAAGTCCATTAGCAATATAAAAATCTTAGTTTATTTAACAACGGGTTCTGAATTTTTTCGATATCATTTAATATACCACAGAATAATAGTAATTTTGAATGTAAAAAAGTGTTCATTTAGAAAAATGAGCACGAAAGCTTGTTTATACAAATGTTCACTTTATGGTTCATTAAAGCACAACATTTAAAACAACAGGGAAGAATAAAACAAATCCGTAACATTCTAGCAGTAAAGCATTGTGAACGTAAGAACGTGCCAACCAGATGTAATACAATTGCCTCTTTTGGCATTGTGTTTCGCTTCAGGACATATCCACTTGTGTACTGCAGTCAAAGGATTTTTGCTGATATGACGCTCTTACTCTGGCTAATTGTAATTAGTCAGCCGCTGACGTGGCATTTACTTGTGTTACGTAGGCAGTGTGTAATTAACTCTCGTTACTGGTAATCACTGATTATGTCGGCTATGCACGTGTACTATACAATACTTGCTAGTTTGTTCGTTGTTGTTCGTGTAGGTAAAATTATTAATATAACGCTTTAGGTTCTTTTTGTTAACTTTTTTTTTATTTCAGCCAATCCTTGCCTATTGCAAATCATACAATTTCTGTATACAACGATTTTCTGCGACCTCCACCAAGTCGTCGGTGTACCAAGTAGGCTACCCTCGGATATAAGTTGTCTCAACTCAAAGTTCTTTTGACTACTCGTTTAAAATTTCTTTCTTATTTCTACCTAGTAAGTGCAAGTAGAAGAATATAGGTGGTAGTAAGATAAGCTGTGGTATTATTGATAAAAAATCTCATTGAAATAAACAGTGAGCAGTTTTTTTTATTCAATGAGGGACAGGCATGTCATTTATTTAATAGTTAATTTATATTTTTACATCAAAGCAATTACAATATCTTTTCAATAAACATAATAGTAATTAAAGCGGGGTCAGTGTAGTATTTATGTTGCAATTTTAATATCTTATTCTGTTTTTTTGTAAACAATCAATCTCTGAACATATTTACTAGTATTATTTACACTGCAGTTCGCGATGCTGATCTCCGTTATCGTTATGGAATGTTTGCGGGACGTCTTCAAAACTATTCGGCTACAGCGACGTTGTTTCACATCCTAATCCTGCGGCCGGCGCGGCGGGAAAATGGCGGAAATTGAAAATAAACATTTCATCTGCACCCCGGCACGCACTGCCCAAATTGACAATACAACCAATTTGCCGCCGCGCACCGACCACCTTTGTATGGGAATTGAAAAATAATATTACTCTTTTTTCTATCACGTTCACGTGGGCAATCTCGAAAATAAACTATCATACTACAAACGTCCCAGTTTCCGTTTTTAAGACAATCCCTACTTACTTCAAACATGAACTCATCAATGAGCTCTGTATACATTTTCACCATATGCTCTCTCGCACATTACAAACATTTAACTTTTAAGGATACACCGTAGATACATTTTAATTATAAATAAAATAGAATTTCGCCGGTGGTCTCTGTTGCTGGATACCTTTACGCAGGTGACACCCATTTTAAAATCAAACACTATTGTACAAATATTACTGAGTTTTAAATAGAGCATAATGTTTATCATCTTAACTACCGTCACATTGTTATAGGTAAGTGTATCACTTGCCATCAGGTGAACTACATGCTCGTCTAATCATTTTGTGATATAAAAAAAGCAAGTTTTTCATAAGTTATATTTATTTCTTGCTTTTGTTTCATATTGTTGTTCAGGGTTTTTATCTTACTATTTACATATCTTACTACCAATCATTATTATACATTTATATGAATATTCATATTTATTTGTTCTTGTTAACTATTCTTCTTAGTCGTATTTCCTCATGACTGAGGGTCGTGGTCATCATGTGTAATGAAACACACGAGGACTTACTTGACAGTTATAATGGAGAGGTTTGCCATTGTCTTCTTCATTGTTAACTATAGTACATGACAAACTATTTAAGTTATATTAAGAATATCAATAGTGTTTTTGTGGTTTTATATTTATTAATGAGAAACTATAATTTATAATTGCAATAACACTTTGTGCCGGTTTGTTTAGCGGGTGTTATCGCGAGGCACAGGAAGCTCTCCGATAGAGTGCAGCGTCCGTCCGTTCATTCAGTTTTTAGAAGGCGCTCGTTTTGTAAACACGTCTCCGCCGCCGTCGCCGTGCACGTCGGCGCGGGAATGCGCTGCCATTTCGTTACGTTTACAATTATAAAATATTATTGTTCCCTTATGTATAACTCTGTTGTTTTATTAACCGTCTATGTTTGTTTTATAATCCGTGTTCAATTGTTCCCATTCATTGTTTAATTCGCGGTTTCGGTGAGTGCAGTTATTTTTTTATTTATCTACTACTATAATTTGATTGTTGCAATTAACAAAGTTGTATCTGACAAACTAATACTTATCGAGGTGGCCACGTAAACTTTTAAACAAGAATAAAATTGGTATTTTTTAATATTAAATCAAATCAAAATGTACACAGTTTTGCATACTTAAGAAGTGAATTCTTTGTGAGAATATAAGCATTGATATTTTAATCCTTGTAGTGAAGTAAAGTAAAAAATGTTAAAATGTAGTCAATAATATAACAGTGTTAATAGCTGCAGTCGAATTATCGGACTGTTATTTTTGTGTACTTGATAATTTTTATTGAACATCACTTACATTATTGATTGCCTACTTAACAATATAAATTGTTTTAATTTATGACTTTATAAGATGTAATATAAATCATTTACACATAGATTTTAAAAAAGTTTTTATAATTCGTAACTTCATAAACAACAATGTATAGAACTTTGAAGTAATTATTGTAATCATTCCAGTGTTTATTCCTGTTCAGAAGTTATTTAGCTTCATTACTAGTAAGAATTTTTGAGGGATTATTGATATTTTCCCAGACATTCATCTATTTCATAAATACTTTACCAAAGTTAACTTTTGTATCGTCGTGATGACGAATCGTAAAAACTTGTTCGTTATGCTTCCCGGTGTCTTTGATAATATGGATACAGGCCTTTAGTTAAATTACTAGTTTGTCGTTTTATTCATATTATGTTGATAATGATTTATCGCGCGTACTATGAAGACGTTCAAAGCCAGTTTTATACTAAACTTTAAACCTAATAATACTATTTAAATGTGTCTACTGATAATTAAAATTTATATGTCAAACTTTACATAATTAGACAGTTCATAACATTCTTATCACTTAATTATTTTCATCGTTAGTATACTTACTGTAATTAGTCAATAGCAATTAATTAGGAAGCAAATGATCATATCGTACTGGTTAATGCTCTATTTTATTTATTAATACTAGCTGATACCTTGCAGACGTGGCCCTTTATATATATAGAATCAAACAACATCATGACAATTAGTTATAACTAAAGTAGTTTGCCCTGAGAAAATACATATGCGTAATAAGTTAGACAGTTTTTGGACAAATGGTTAAGGAGATTAGCGATCTCAAACAAATTGTAACAAATATGTAGCATTATGTCAGCTATATGAAAAAAAAGTCTCATCAAAGTCAGTTCAGCTCTTTCGGATATCACCTGCCAAACATATTACTTTAAAATAATCTCATAAAAATAGTGTAGTTAGTGTGTTGTAAATATCGTGTAATTATTCATATGAACTAAATAAAATACTGTGTCATTTTGAAGTTACAAACAAATAATCGGAATCAATTTATTCGCATAAGTTCAAAAATATATTCAGGCGTTTGAAATGTAACGTTTGGAGTTTTCTTTTTAGAGATTTAGTGTATTAGTCGGAATTTTAATATTATAAACACAGTGTTGGGTTGTCCGTACAAACAAAACTTTAGATTTACATACGAGTATATTCTCAACATATTTTTCTGTAGATTTAGTGTTAGATTTTGATTTAGTGTACAAGTTTAGTTAAATTTTTCTCATGAATAAATG
Organism: Byasa hedistus; assembly: GCA_029286795.1. NCBI lineage: Eukaryota > Metazoa > Arthropoda > Insecta > Lepidoptera > Papilionidae > Byasa > Byasa hedistus. The sequence continues at coordinate 7,006,972 of JAGSMW010000015.1, read as the reverse complement.
TTTCCGGAAGGTGATAACACACAGACACAAAGTACCAAAACCAATGTACATAGAACTCACTAAAAATATCCGTGGACCGCATTGAATCTGCATATATATTCTGTGTATCGATTTATAAAAATAGCACAAAAGTATGTTTAGATGTAGCCGTGATAGCCTAGTGGTTTGAACGCCGGCCTTTCACTCTGAAGGTACCGAGTTCGAATCCGGCCTGCACCAATAAATTTTTCAATTTATGTGCAGTTAGTATAACACCAACTAATATCACGTGCTTAGACGATGAAGGGAAATATCGAATAAAAGGAAATCGGCGTATCTATGTGGTAACCACCCATGGTCGGACTAGCAAACCACTCCATTATAACTGCCAAGAAAGTTGTCGTGTGTTTCATTTCACATGATGACCACGACCCTCGGTCATGAGGAAATACGACTTAGAAGAAGAAGAAGAATGTTTAAGTTTATAAGTCGTATTGAGTTGGTCTATTTATTGCTTTTATTTTAGAATTTTTTTTACATATACTGTTGCTTACATGCGACGATAACAGCAATTTTGTGAAGAGACATTCAACTACATCCAATTAACTTGTTTTTGTAACGCGCTATTCATTTGATAATTCAGATAATAATATTGTGCTGATTATATTTACACAGATTTTCGATAAGCGTTTGAATGTGTAGATCATCTACGTTTGGTAGCAAAGTTTATTAACAATTGTGGTAATTCATTGTGACGGTTTTAAAACTTAAGCAGTGCACATTAGTTTTGTGTTAACAATTTTTTTATTGATGGTAATTGTCTCAATTATTGTTATAAATATTCAAAATTACAGTGATAATTTGGATCAGGACATTTGGATGATTGAAAATATGAGTAGATATACATTATCTATAACGGAATGTAAAAACATTTAAGCATTATACATTCGATCTTAAAAGTGTTTTTAACAGATCATTTATGGAACTTATTTTGTATGTTAGTGCATGATTACTATAATAACAACATTTAATTAATAGATTCGTAATTGTCATTTTGTTTTATGATATCTTCAAAGAACAATAAATAGAAGCTTCCAAGTAAACACCATTATTGTTGCTATAAGACGTCGAACCACTGTGAGCAAAAGCTATTTTTATGAAGAAAGAGTTTCGTAAAAAAGTTTTTACAATTATCGATATTTTTATCGCTTAAATAAAATTACTTTCCATCCTTATATGAGTAGAAATCCTCAGTTTTAGTTTTGACATAAAATTTTAAGTTCTTTTATTACAGCATAATTTTTTTAAAGCCTTAAAGTCATTATTTGAAATGATATAAAACACATACATTACAGCTTTCATCATTTAAAATTTTAAAGTTTCAATAACATTATTATTAGGAGTTATATATAACATATGACTTATAGTTTTCACCATTTATAGTATAATATTTACAAAAATTATCTTAAAATTTGTAAAATCAAATCAAGTTTCGGCGTCTAGACCGATCACTTATTTTTACGTAGTTCTCTATTATTATTAACAGTGAATTAAAAATAGAAAGTCATATGGTAATTACACAGAAACATTAACTTTCCTGTTTTAATTAAACTACCTTAAAGGGCGAAGCTGGAACCACGTTAAAGAGAAACTTTTACATTTTTAATTGCTTATTGTCCGGCGTTTGCGTAAGTTCTTAATATACCAATACTTTTTAATTAAACCATATCACGTAAAAGTTATTAATGAGGTTGATAACGTAATGCGACATTTAAATAATTGTATATTTATATTTAACGTCCGGGTGGTAGATTTCTGTTACAGAAGACCGTCTAGGTAGATACTATTATACAGACTATTAAGACGGGACAACGCTAAGAAGAAAGAGTCTATTCCTGCCGTCAAACTGTTTGCAAATATTATTGTTTTCCGATTTCGGAATGATACCTCACATGTCTATGCTATGAACGTAATGTGGTGCTACATGAACATCTTAACTAAAAACAGATTATTATGAGCAGGTATATCACTTACTTCCATTTGAAATTCCTGTTCGCTTTATCGTATGTAAAAACATTATTCCACATGTTTTTGAATTACATTTCTTTAAAACAAGGCGTTCAATCAATATTTATTTTATTACCAACGAGTTTTAATTATTTGGGAAAGTGGAAAATATTTTAAGTGATTATTCCATTCTCTTCTCGCTCTCTGGCGAGGAGCTGTTTACCAAACGTACATGTTTCTTATCATGCCCTTTTTGCATATGTTTGTAAGTCAAATTACGATTTTCTTTTATTATGTAATAATGTGGTAAAATTATAGCATATTAATTACTTAAAGCAGCAATGTTAACACTTGTATAATGCCTACAAAGGGGCCAAATAAATATTACACACGTGAATTTTTTATTGAATATACATCCACAAATTGTTTTACCCATGAAAACGTTGAATAGTTTAATTAAATGTACATTAAAGAATATTTATGTATAATTAAAAACAGATCAAGTTATTATTATAAAGATAAAATGGATCTTATCGCGTCAATAATAAATTATAAAGTGTATGGATTAAAAGTGCCTATATATTAAACTCACCCTGAAAACTTATTTTAGATACATGAGTATATTTGAACAGTGAAAATAAATCTGATAAACTTGTTTCAATGCAGAGATCAATCAAACACATTATATATGATACACTGTTAATGAGTAATTTATCGATGTGTCAGAACAATTTAAACGGAATCATAAATATAAACAAGCAATAAAGCATAAAAAAGTTTAAATAAATATTTAACTAACAAGTGGCACTAAAACACAAGTGACTCGAAAAACGTTTAAATGGGTAATGAATAAAATTCAAAGGTAATCAACTATAGAGTCCGTCTAAATTATAATTAAATGAAGTGGAAGTCACTCGATGGGCCCACAAATGAATGAATGTATAATTGAATGACTCCCCACAAATAAAAGCAATTTTCTTATAGCCCAACCCATGGTGAGCGTAATTTAATTAATGGGTCGCATACCTCTGATTAAAACTATTTCTGGCGTCCGTGCGCCAAGATCTATGTCGCTAATCGAACATCTTGCTCGAATTTCATTTAAAGTTTTGTTTTTCGGATCGATGTGTCCTTTTACAATTCCTAGTACTTCGTACACCACCAAGAGCCCTTCATCAATATTAAAGGCGCGTTCTAAATTCATTTCTGATTAGTAAAAGCGTCGTTTGCGATCGATAACGTTAGTTTGAAAGAACACGAAATAAATGCTAATATCACACAACGAAAATACCAATCCCATAAAGGGCCATAAATAAAACATGGCCCCTCGATACCTCCGATATCTTTTGTCTTAGCTAATAAATGTTTAATAAGAATTAGGTAAAAGCGGCACTCTCTGGATAACGAGAATCTTCATTGCATTAGAGTGTGCCTGCATAATGTTATATCGAGGTAAAGTTCCGATATTATTTTATATTTCAGCAGCGGTTTCACTCATCTTATGCATTTTTATAAAAACATGGGACTCGTTTTAAGTGGTGGCAGATTAAACTTTATTACAAAGGACATTCTCACAATTATCTCCGAGATACAATTAACTCATTGGACACTTAACTAGAGCGAGTTTGTGTAAGTGAAGCTTATCTTGAAAACAATTTACGCAGATGATTTCAGTTAGAAAACGTGTTCCGTGCACATAGATTTACATCTCGATTGAATTTTAATTGCGGTAACGAGGGACTGCACTCCAATAATGGAGTAAAGTTAATTATAAAAGGCAATTGATTTAAAAGGAGTGGTATCGTGGCCGCGGTATGAATAACAGAAAAAGTTTTCAATTTCACTAAAAGGGACTGGTTTGTGTCTCAGAAGTCTCGTCTGGTTATCGGCTTGTAATGTATGAACTTACTCGCCGCGGCTTTATTTTATAACTCACTTCACGTAATAGGCTCCCTGGTTGCTTTAATTCACTTTGCCCCTTGCCGTGCGAACCGTTTACTAATTTTGCTCTCGTCTTTGAGGATGAGCTAATAGGACCGATTGCACGGAAATGTTTAGTAGGTTTTAAAAGATATAATCATCCTATTTAACCAGGAAAAATAACTAAAAATCCAATAGTATTAATAACAGCTATAAAATAGTTGTAATTACGTAAATGAAAACTGCGTCGAAGAATCTAAATTATGTAAAATATATTTTTAAAATTTAAAATAGGACCTTAGAGCATTGATTAATAAAAATAAATGTGTCCATCATACGGTAACTTGTTTGTACTACCGACTTAAATATATATAGAGTTGTAAGATGAATGGGATGTCATGGTCGGCAGTGAGCTAACATTACAGTAATTTTTAACATGACGATATAACAGTGCTTCGATTGCGACGCCAAATGATTAGTGAGACAATTTTTTAGAATCCAGCTGTAAACTGGCACGGCAGCTATAACTTACAAATCGTCTGATGAAAATAATCTACACATATAAGTACAAATTTTTGGTTCCTATTATGCAACATCAGGTTATTTATCGTTAATTGTAATAACGTAGAAATGCGAGCGAGATTCTAAACTCTTTATATTGCAAATTATACAAGCTTAATTTCTCAGAAACTGTATGTATGTAGAGTTATTGTGCATATAAGTAGATGTATGAAGACTGATAGAATTTAATGTCATAAATTCATCCATAAACATGCTTCATAAATTATCATGACAACGATTTGGAACATTTTACAACAGCTATCAAAGATTCTTTACGATCGATAGGGATGGTGACTGCACCGTCTCATAATTAATTCGAGACGTTTGTTTTATAATGTAATAAAATATAAGCAGAATCGGTTATAGCCAATTTTTACATCTTTATCGTTGTAAGACGCTAGCGAACGTACAATAGACTTTTTATTATAAATGTTTTAAATTCTAATGGTTGTTGATTCGTAAAGCGCCTAAAATTATGTAGTTAAAACGGTTATTCTATATATTTTAGCTATTAATCAGTAATCAGCAATATATATATATATATACTACTGTGCGACGAGACGAACAAGACCTTCACTTGATGACAAGTGATACGCTTGCCCATGACAACGTGGTGCTGGTTAAGATAGTACACACTGCACCACATTGCGCTCGTTGCCTTGAGAAATAGGGTATTAAGTCTTGTTACCCCAGTAATTACACTAGCTACAGCGCCCTTCAAACCGGAACACAGTAATGTTTGCACACCACTATTTGGCGGTTGAAATAGGAGCTGCGGTGGTACCCATCCAGACGGTCTCCGGCAACAGAGACCTACCACCTGGTGAAAAGGGCCTGCAAAAGGAAACAATAAAAAATTTATATATCAAAGATGTGAGTAATGATAAAAACACTCGTGGTTTATTAGTTCACGAAGTACTTTTGTATGATAGTTCGTCTGGATTCCATAGAAATTTAATTTTTAAATTTTTTTAAGTAAACCAGCTTGCTGTCAATATTTATTGTGAACTTTTAGTCTATTATATACAGTACTTTTACATTTGTTAATTTTTAACGACCAAAAGCTCCTAAATTTCATATCTCCGTTGTGAAAGTACAAAAATATAGATGAATTATTTGCTTCAAATTGACTTAGACATTTTGAAATAGATAAAGCGATTGTTTCCAGTTATAAGGCGAAGTTTATAGTTTTGTTTTTGGCAGTTTTGACGGTACTTCTGTCTATCTATTTGTTCCTTCGGTTGCATTCGAGATAAAACTTTTAACTTCTTCGACGTATATTCTGTAGGGTATTACTTACGTTTGGCGTTAGAAAGTGTCTGCTTTCTGTGTGCATTTCTTTTCAAATCATTCTTTTTCCTTTTAGAACATATCTACTAGTGTGTGAGATTTTGCAAAACCGTCATCGTGTATGAGGCTTTCATTAAATTTTCACCGAAATTCAATAGTTAATATAAGTACGTTTCTACTTGTCGTGTGGGCTCCCTTAGGACTTCTGGCTGACGGAAGTCACCTGAAAACAATAAACACGAAATTGCTACTATAATCGGCCCTCATGATCAGCACAACGACTGCCTGACAATAGGGCAGATTAAGAGATAGGGGTTTAACCGAATGGCAGCTAACTCGATTATTCGGCCATCCGTGATTGTGTTTTAGCCTATTAATATTTGAATTTCGTTATAATATTGCGTCGGGTAGGCGCCGGCGGTAATCCAATATACCCGAATCCGGTGTTAACTTGGTCCCGATTAAAGAGCATGGATTACTCGATTCGTTTTAAGTTGTTTAAAATAACCTCTACATGTTTTACTATAGTCTTTTAAAAAACAAGTATTGACAGTAAAATACTGATAAAATACTACAGAATGTTTGTAATTATGTGTTTATTTTGTTAGATACGCTAGGTGGAAAATTGCATACACAGTTTCGCAAAGAAATAATAAGAGAGGTATGCACGATTAATGGAACAATGGTTAGTCGGAAGGATGCAGTCTGTAGGCGTGGGGGTGTGACGTAGATCTGCGACGGGGCTGCCAGCCCCATTGCTAGATTAAAGAACAACTTAAAGGAAAGCAATCTGCTAAATAAGTACCGCCCTCCTTAAATCGCGCGGAAGTATACTCTACTTCATTCGTTATATGCAACGAATCACGTTTTATAAAAATAGTATACTGTTTTATCTATATCTTATTACATATTGTTATGAAGTTTTTAAGACAGGATTTGAATATATTACTATTTGTTAAAATTTAACAAATACTATGTAATTCTAAAATTTAGAAAACATATACGTTTATATAAAGGATGAAATACTTTACAAATTTTTCAAACACTGTACTAAATTATTAAATTATATGTATATAGAATATTTATGCATAACACGAAGTTATCGGAAACTTTTGCTCTAAACTTCATGTATTTTCTATCTACAGTGGACAGCAAAACTAACGTGGAGCCACATCTAAAAGTAATGGTGGGTGGTTGAATTATTTAGCTGCTCGTCTCGTTACTTTAGCCGGTGTTTCCGCAGGTGTGGCAATCATATTGTTTCACCCACACGACGGGCGGGAGGGGAGACAGCCTCAGATCTCCCTCGTCGCGCTTATTCTTTAATCTCGCTGATGAATTATGATTAGCAGAGTGCACTCAATCCTATTAGTGTTGTCTGTAACAAAAATGCCTTGTAGATTTGTTGTTCGTATTAGACGCTACTCAATAGGATCCTTCTTTTGAATTACACAGAGCGGGGCTCCAGAACGATTTGGTAAAGCAACTAGTTACTTAGCCTTGTGTGTGACATGTGATCTTGATTCTGAGCTTTCATTTTGTTGATGGTTTATAAGCCTGGTATGTTTTTAAGAGTATATAATTGAAATTGAAAATGAGATATCCGTGAAGTATATCTCCGTATGTCTATAAAAAGATTTCATTTACATAAGTATGTCTAATTTTATAGATTGATCATAGTTTGCTTTAAAACAAATGCGGGTAATTTATAAGTTTTAGGTTATCTGGCAAAATAATTTAATTAAGTAATATTTATTTTGTTAAAAATATATTTCATTTCTGATGTAAGCAATAACTGCATCCGAAATAAAAAAAAATCACCGAAAACGAAGTAAAAACCTTTTATGGGAGACGCGGAGCCGCGTAATAGCTCGCCGTGGGACCACAAACTCCGATTATCCAAACAGAGAGCTCCCGAAACAGCGCTGTGAAATTTTAACGTGTAATTGATTATGAAGTTGGCCACTAATGGGCGAAAATAGTTTCTAATTTGGAGTGCGGCAGAGCGTAATTGGTCTCGCTCGGCTTCAGTGTTAATCATTCACTCGGTGTGGATGCTGGATGCGCGGTCCCAAGTGAATCGAATGGTGCATCCTGATATTTTAACTAAATAGTGGCGATGGTCTATTGCTTATATATATTACTAATGTATAACGTTAAAACTACATTTTGATTAACAGTATTAGCATTTAGTATATATTTTTCTTATTAATTATTAATAAGCTATAGGCATCAACTAACAAATACGGGAAAGTCGTTCAAGTAGGAGAGTTAAGATTTCTGAGCAAATGCTGCGTGTCACTCAATTCAGCAGTAAATAATCTTTAAGACTTAAGGCGAATAACTATCCTTTGCAATTGTATAAAAATAACCTTTTATGTAAATAAGAAACTTATCATTACTACGCACACTTTGTCGCGTTCAAAGATAGAAAAGAATTGCGTTTGTAAAATTTGATACTAACACATTTAATATTAAGCACAAACAACGTCCGAGAATTTTGTGGTATGCATTAGAAGAAAATCCTACAGTGAACGTCCATCTGTTGAAATTATGATGAGGATATTAGACTTCATTGCTTATCTGTCATTGGCTAGACGTACAATCCGTTAAATGAGATGAAAAAACGCAGAACGAAATCAAACATTTTAAGCAACCGTTAAAGTATTCACGCGGAGCGCGACAGCTCTCCGACGTCGGTGTAAAAATGCTTTTCTATAGTTTTATTGTCGATCCGATTGACGTTTGTTAAATCCAGATTCATGCGTATTGACATTCGAAAGTCCATGCTAATGGAAGGCGTGAGCTTTTTTGCGTCTAATCTGTACCGTTGCATTTGCCACGGTTTGTTTTCGGAGTGCCGTGGCGTGTCTCTGTCACCAGTTGGACGGTAATTATTCACGAAGCGTTCACGGGATTTAAGTTGAAAAAGTCGTCGGTCGTGCACCGCGGGTATCACCATCATCGAATATAAGAATCATTTAAAAGGATTAAATCGGATATTTAGCGGGTATATAGTAATTTTAATGAGCATTGAAATTGTTCATATGCTTAGACAACTTCTAATAGTTTAATAACGTACAAGGATAATCGTTAGTTCATTTATAAAATTCAAATAGTTACATCAAGGGTAGAAAAAAATAAATATATTATTTCAAAAATGTATGTTCTATAGCTGAGAAAACATGTAATCGTGATGGATACAAAAATATACATTATTCTGGCAACAAATTGCTAGTAGTTTGGTAAGGTATTTTAATTGTCGAGTCTTTTTAAAAGAATCTGCGCTAAAATCTGGTAATCGTTGTTTCATATGCCAGTCAAATAGATTATGAATAATGTTTATGTCGTTTCCATACTTTTAAATATTTGTACTTTATACTTAAACTCGGTAATCGTAGTTTATACTAGTTTGTGTGCTTTGTTTTTGTAAAATTAACATTATATAAATTGTGCTAAAAAAAATAACAAAATAAATTTATCATATTATAGGTCAAGGTGTACTTTAACCGATGTTGTCAAAGGCTTGATTAGTTCCTGGCATAGAATAAACAAACAATCACTGACACAATTTGAAGTGCAGAATGCATGCTTCCGCCCAATATCCGTATCCTATTATTTATGGCCGCCCGATCGAGGCACTCTCAAAAACATACAAAACTGAACGGCTCGAGCAATTTGTCACGGGGGTCACAATGCTTGGGTATTGTTTTACCCAGTTGGTTCTTAATGCCCGTTCTCATTGTAGCAGAAAACTAGCCCGTGTACGGGTAAAAACTTTTAGGCTTGGTGAATATTAGCCGGACTTGAATAAGACGTCAGTACGATTCCTAATTGTTCCATTCCGAAAGACTTTTTGATCGATTTTTATTTTCTCGTTTCTTCTAAAATAGAACGGGCTGAATTGAAAAGCATTTAGTTAACAGTTCCTGTTAATTTGTGTACTGCTAAATTGAATTTAAACTTGAAAATATAATTTTGACGAAAATTTTTAAATATCTTCAATTTATTAATACTTTGAGTAAATGTAATTGAAATGGATTTTTAAAATTTGCCTAAATGACTAGCAGTTTGCGACTAAACAAATATAGTATCTGTATCGCAGTCGCCGCCAAAATTTTAATTGAAAAATGTTTGTATTTAAAGTGTTAATTAACCGTGACAACGCTCCGTGCTTGACTTTATTGCTTAGTACGGGGCGGTTTTTTCTTTCGCGCGGTCCAAATTACGGTTTTTATTGCCATTTATTCGATATTTTTAAGGTACCATATAATTTGTTATAGTTCGAAAACCTCGAGTCGTGTTTCACGTTCTCATTAATCGGTTGACTAGCTGTGCTAATTTTTTCGTGAAATATTACAAGCGATAAATTTCATGGCTCTGGATTTTATGCCGTAATACGAGACGATGTTATGAATTGTACCGCCTATTCATTGTGATTAACCGATAAGCCGCTTTCATTGACGCTTAGAGCGGATAAACTTTACGTCTGATCAATTTTCATTGATAATTAATCTGTGAAATTTTATTGAGAGTATTGGAAACGAACTTCATTTTGATACTTGATTTCTTAGAATTAAAAAATAAAATGATCTCTACAAAATAAATTTTAATTATCTTAATTTTTTTGTTGTCGTCAGTGTGAGAGACGGACGCCGCAACAGGCAAGCGGCAGTCCGGGGCTGGGCGTGCACATGCTAGCCATGGACGTGACCAAGGAGTCCCGAGCCTCCCCATTGCCAGCCAACTCCGCGACTTCCTCGACAACCTCCTCGCAGCAACCACCCCAGCCTCAGGTACAGCAATACAACCTTAAGTTAATCTAATCACGCCATTCAATTTTCTGTTAGTAATCTAAAGCTGGAGACTAGAATCCGGTAAAAGTGTACGTGGAAAATGGCCATTAAATTTTAATTATAAGAATTCGTAATGCAATTTAATTTAACTACTCTTAGACTCGTGTACTTTCTATTACATTTGTGCATAGGTAAAAGTTATTTTTGTTCACAACAGATATGCGCTGGTTGCAGTAAAGTGATCACTGAGCGTTACTTGCTCAAGGCATTGGACCAGCTCTGGCACGAGGATTGTCTTAAATGTGGCTGTTGTGATTGTCGTCTCGGCGAAGTCGGACATACCTTGTACACTCGCGCCAACCTTATACTCTGCAAGAGGGATTATTTAAGGTAAATAATATAAAAAATATACCTTCCTGGTCACTACCTTGTCGGAGAGGTATGGGCGACGTTATTTTCTTTTCTATATTTTCAAGTTTGTTATTTAATGCAAGCTTGATATTGTGTTAAATATTTTTGTTTTAATAAATTAGTTTGAGCTTGTACAGTGTACCTTAAGTGTGAACATGAATCGTTACTAAAATAGTATTGAGTCTCCACTATCTAATTATGGCTCTCACTAACAAAGCGTGTTTTTTTACAAAACATCAGATTTTTGCTTAAACTTTACAATAGCGATAGTTACATTAAAAAATATATTAAGTCAAAGGAGAAATCGATTTGAGCAAGCAACGAGGTATGACGATAAAGATATTGTATCTATTTCCTTTTTTGTTTTTAGATTAAATGCTATGTTTTTTATCACACTTGCATTTATAAAGCTTAATAAAAAAAACTTGAAATTTATTTCTATTTACAACATGATTTCTTTGTTATATTGTTTTCTCTTTTACATAATTTCATGAAAGTAATAGTTACATTAAACTGTTAGTTCAATTTTTTTTAATAGCATAATTATTTTAAATTAAATATTTATTATCAATCGATTACTATATTAATCCAAAAATATTTCTCCAAAAGTATTTTTTGAAACCTCCTAAAAAAATAAGTAAGGTTGAAGAACGTTGAACTCAAATTAAAGTAGATATTAATTTAATTGTTGATTTTTGGACTATAACATCTTGAGAAATTTTGTATTAAAAATCTGAGACAGACCAAATATTATCTGTGAAGTATTAATCTATCAAATGTTAATTGTAATTAAATTATATATATATATATAGATAATTTTTAAATATTGTTTATTTATCGCAGGTTGTTTGGCAACACTGGATACTGCGCAGCATGCAACAAAGTGATACCCGCTTTCGAGATGGTGATGCGCGCGCGCAGCAATGTGTACCATCTAGAATGCTTCGCATGTCAACAGTGCAATCATAGGTAAGTACAGATAAATTCTATCATAATATATACGCAAACATTGTTAATATAATGTTTAATAGTAAATTGTTTTAAAACAATGGTTACTTCCAAAGAACATAATTGTAAGGGGTGTAATAGGGGCTAAATAACTGGACTTCTAATGCAGACAAGACTTATTGATGCACGGATTACTTATCGCCTTTAGGGAGGTGAGACAGATAAGAATGTAGAAGGAAAAGAAAGCCGGAGAGGTGCTTTTAAAGTACATTGAAAATTTGACATCGAAAAATAATATTTAGTCATCATAGCACTAACTTGCTCATAAAATGTATTTATTTTAATTATGAAGGATTTATCCCCTAGATAATTAAAAAAAATAGAAAATGATCATTATTGTAACTTTTAATTGCTAAACGTTGGTTAAATTTTTAATAAATGTAATAATGGATCAAATTACACCATCGTATAATATAGGAGAAGGAAGCCGTACTGTTTGCTCTAAAAATTTAAAAGGTCCCGAATCGTTGTGACCTCACAGGTTTCATTTAATTTTCTCACCTGTCACGAGCGATTGCGTCCGTGAAAATTGAATGGGGACCTTGCTATATCGAATACAAGTCCGGTGAGGAACTTCACTTCTGCGAGCGAGATAAAAAATTCAGGAAAATGTTAAGATTGAAAGAGACAATTGGTGTGGGGTTAATATAGCTTATTCAACGCACGAACCTCAAACACAGATCGCGATTAAATTTTCCAGTACATAGAGCGGTCGCATGTAAGGAATATGTTTATGATGTTTTATAAATTCTACCGGAAAAGCGTCGCCATAAATATTTTTGTAACCTTTAAATTCATTCAGCATATATTAATGCTCGTCCTTTAATTTTTTTTTGCAGATGTAAGGTACATGTTTTAGTTTTTGTCTTACAAGTTATATTAGTTTTAAATCTATCGTGTAACGCCTGGTGTGGGAACAACACGCTATAGTTTCGAGAACGCAATCTTTACCGGACTTGGTTCGCTTAAATAATAAAGAGGTCGCGAAGATTGGAGCCGCTCTGAATGGTTTATACGTCACTTGTGGACCTTTCCAGTGTTAGCAGAAGTCGTCCGACAGTTTCACCCAATTGTATATTCATTCAGCTACGGATTTTGTACGTAAAACATTTCTTCTCAAAACGCTTAACGCGATATGAGGGGATATTCTCTAGAATATTCTACATGTTCCCCATAACAAGAAATTCTTGATATTATATCGCGTGTGAAAACACATGTATGTCCAATATGTACACGAATTTTACTGTTGAAAGTATTATTGAGATGAAATTATATGTTATTACCTTAGAAAGTCTAATGATGTAGCATCATAAAAGATATACTCCTAGTTTAAAAAAGAGTAATACACATTATTCACGATTTACATTGTTTCTTTCCTTTAAGATGTACTAAATAATATTTTTAATAATTTTAAATAGTAGTTCTTTTACATATCGGAGTAACATAGATTACAATAGGAGCACTAAACAGCAAGAAAGTTGAGAAAATCGGTTTACTTACAAAAATATTTAATCGGTTCTATTTTGTTACTAATTACATCGTATATTTGCAATATATGAAACAATGATCCGCTGAAACTATTAAATATCAGGTACGAATCAATTTCAAAGCGGGCAGAAATCTGAATCCAATTTGCGGGCTGTCGGATCGGCGGGGCGGTCGGCAGATATCAGGGCCCGAATATCGTTAAACGGGTAAATTATTTAGTAGCTATCTGGTGGCTCCGCGGACGTGGCCCGACGGAAGCGGAGATCACACACGCTGCCCGCTGTCGCGCATCCACCGCCAACTTGTCCAAATCTGTCGGATTCGGAGACGTGATCCCATAAATTTAACGTTTATACTAGTCGTGTGAAATTTACGTATTCTGTTACCCCTCCAGAATTACCTGTTTGCAATATGTATCAGCTTTAATATTTAATCCTGATTATGTGCCTATATGTAAACTGCACGTGTATCCTTTATAAACAAAACGAAAGTTTATGTATAAACTAGTCCGGTGAATCAAAGAATCTTGACGGGTAACCATAATAATCATTATTAACATTGCTTACGAATGAATTGATTAATGAATATAGGAAATTTTTATTGCAAGAGATTCTTAAAACAAGGACATCGTAACAAAATAAGCATTAAACCACACAATAAGTAGTTACTTGTCCTTTCTTTAACCTTAGGAATACTAAAAATATTAAAACAACATTGCGTTTGACTACCTGATAGTTTAAATGTAAATTAATAATAATCAAATATTGAATAAGTGAAAAGGAAGTACAAGCAAATATGACGAGAAAGTTGATTAGGATGTGTTTGACGTATCTAGAAAATATTATCTAATGGCTTTACTTAAGTTTTTTCAATGTACTATTAAAAACTGTTAATCCCGGATTGACGTTTTGTAAAAACAAAGCAAAACAAAAAAGGTTTTCAGACTGTAAACCAATAAGTTATTCAATCGGTGAGCAATCCTAAATCGCTGTAAAATCACATCATTTCTTGTAAATTATGAAACTACTTTTTCATCTATTACTTATTTCTGATAGATCCAGATCGACGTACCGGCGTTGCTTTTTAAACGATTTTGTTTTACGGCTGAGGGAGAACACTCAATAGACACGTCCGATTGCGTAAAACGTCGAACTTGGCGACGACGGCGACGCGACACAATGCCCACCCGCACAAAGCTTAACTTGCACCCAGTCATTAAAATTTCGTTCTTCATCTTTTCCATTACGCGACTGCAGACAAAAAATAGCGAAATAAAGGAAAAAAGTACAAACCCCCGAAAAACAAAAGTCGGGGACGGGGAGAACAGGAAATAAAGTTAATTAAGAGCGGCGAAATCGACTGAGTTGCGGTGGAAATTGGCCCCTTAAAAAAGAGACATTTGTAGCCGAGCTATTGCGCTTAATTTTTGTGACAAGTGAAACAAAAGAGTTGGCGGGTGGTAGGAGACGTGGCGGGACGTCGGGGCGGCAGGGGAGATAAGGTTCGCGTTATCACCGGCGGTTCCGGCGGCCAGTGGCGAGTCGAAGGCGATACCTTTTGTTTTGCTACATCGAGGGATGCGCGCTCGCGTGACGTTATCGCGGCTCCTTGCCCAAGTTGACCTCTCCACTCGGGATAGTAAATTTTATTTCTCCGACGTTTCTGGATCTTTTCCGGTTTGTTTCCACTTTTGATATTATCTAAATAGTTTTTACTGTTTGAATAAATACGATAGCAAATGCGTCGCGTTAACACGATTTACGCAGAAACCTTAATAATGCGAGCATGGGGCGCAATGGTCGCGCCAGCCGTGGAGGATTACTAATTGGATCTTCCTGCACCCTGCCCACTCGGTAAATGCATCTGACTTGTGCATCGGAGAGGGATACCTACATATACATATATGTACATCACATGTCGTTATTTCTTTATTAATTTAAACACTTCGGGCACAATTACGAAAATATATGCATGCATATGAAGTATGTTTACCATATGAATATCTTTTAATTAAAGCAATATCCTGCTGAGAATGTTAGTTATACAAAAAGTTATTTTTAAATTATTGTTTACATATACAATTTATACAATGTTAATAATTGTTACAACATCATTAGACGCTTATTAAATACACGCCTAACTGTCTGCCTCGTACCACTTATCGACAAGTTTAAAGTCCAACTATCAGAAGCTGTCACAGGAAATTTTGAATTTAATTAATTGCTCACATCCGTTTGTATCTTATTATGTTACAAACCGATAACATATAATGAAGTAACGTAGTTTAGTATTTAATACAAGCTTTCCTTTAACAAAATATAAAATGGTCGTAGTTACAGTGCGTTGCAAGTTTTTACAGTTTTCTTTCTTTAGATTTTAGAGTATTTAAAGATCAGCATGTCATCGCCATTATCATTTCTCATTTTAATTTGCTCGTATTAATATTTACCACAATCTTCAACAACATCATTTCAACGTAATAACGTTAAGTGATTAACTTTATCGATTTCAACCTATACACCGATGCCATCAGTTTAGTTTTGTTAAATATTTTTTTACTTTTACAGTACCTTGTACAGTTGTATGAATTATATACTTTCTTCACAGATTCTGTGTGGGTGACCGGTTCTATTTGTGCGAAAACAAGATCCTTTGCGAGTATGACTACGAAGAACGGTTGGTGTTCGCTAATATGGCTTACAACCCACCACCACTGGCGCATCTTAAAAGGCAAACCACTCATCTTTCTCCACCTCCGGTAACTATACATTTTAATGGTGAAATAAATGTTTTGTAAGCATTTTCTAATCTTTTATACATACAATACAATATTTAAATGTTATAAAAACATGTAAAGTTCAAATTACTCATACATGTATATTTACACCGATATTGTATAATGTTTAGTGTAAATATCTTTCTTGAGAAACAAACATGCTTTTTAAAATTTCATTAACAATTAAAATCAATAAGACACATTCGCTGCAAATAATTTTTTGTTCCCTGTTGAAGACACTAAAAAAAAATTAAATTTTTACAAAAAATTATGAAATATGATTAATATTCGCTCAAAAACTTTCTCTTAACAGACAAGCAACGCGATGAGTCTAATGAATGGATCAGGCCGTTCTGGGGATTTGAATAACAACATGTCTGGCTCATCACCGGCCGCGTTCGTCCCTCCGCCGCACCTTAAGCCACTGGGTCTCTCGGCGACCAGCTGAGATTATCGCGCATGAGACATGGCCCACCCGTACGCCAAGTACCAGAACTGAACTCGCGACTAACATAAGTGTCGGCATCAGTCAAAAGATAAAGTGTTTGTGAATTGTTAGAACTGACTATCAAATGACTTAATGACGTTGAAACTTTTTATGGTGATCAAAACCTTGTACCGAACAAGAGTGTTTATTATATGTATCAAAAACATGCCAAAATTTCTGTAGTTTACGATCTCTGTATTTTAAACGTGAAAATTGTTTTTTTTCCATTTAGGCTAGATTTTGTAATTTGTTTCTTCTTGAAAGGTGATCTCAGAAAGGCAATTTTAAATTAAGGCATTGATCTGATTGTGTAAATAACCGGTTTTTGTGAAATCAGTCGGTCATTGTATTGCAGTGCTAAAATATTGATGTTTATGTAAATAATGAAACTATAAAAATTTTATTCGGTTTCTATTGTAAGAAACTTTTATGTTTTAGTGCAAGAAGAAAGTCGATCAAATAAATGTAATAATTTTTTAGACTTCGTAGACATGTTTTGGCTTAGCCGCACCTTTATTTCGTCGATCGTCTTTATTTGTTGTTTCTTTTTGTACATTGTAAATTACTGTTAAGTTTATCTATAAACATTGTTATAATGTTTGTATTATTTATGTAAATATATATAATTCACTTAAGTAGGTAGTTTATTGTACCTAATGATAATTAAACAATGGTAAATAATAATTATTAGCGAAATGTAAAAATAAAAATACATGTTTTATGGAAATAATTAAAATAAATGCATAATTTGAAATAGTTCAAATTAGTTTATTTAGCGATCTTATAAATCTTCGTATTGTCTAAAGATAATTTCTAATTCCGCATTTTATTAGCTAGATATATGCATTCCTAAATAAAGTAAGAGGACGTTAAGGACCGCGCATATATATATGTAATTCGTCAAATGAATATGTATGGTTCTATTTAAACCAATGATTTGACCAAAGATGTAGCTCATTAAAATCTTGTTCAATATAACTTTGTTTTATTTGTAATATTATTTATTTCTAAAACCCACATTTTTTTTAAATTTAACAGCTATTATGATAAAAAGAGTTAAATCACGACTACGTGAAACCTTCTTGCACATCCTCGGGTACAACTTAGAATACAAAGCAATGGCCCAAGTCAAACTTTACCAGCTAATATGTCTATTCATGTGACTCGATATTTATAATTTACGTTTATAATGTGAAGAAAATATTTATTTCATTCACACACGCGTCTAACCACAAGGCGATAAGATCAGTGACTAAAATAGAATGCTTTTACACTCTACGGTTTTGTTCTATACAAAAAAGTTATAATAATATAATAGTAACAAGTAATGATCTTCATGTTTAATTTTAAACTTAATTTCTAAACACCATAAAGTTTTCTGAATTTGCTAGTAAAATATCCACAACTAGATGATTGTATAATATGGAGTGGGCCATCATCAATAAGTTTATTATTATAAGAATTACAAACACAATATATAAAAGAATTGCTCGCATTCTTAGTATTTGCAATGAGTAAATTATTCAATACTTTAATTTGAGAAAACATTGAAGAAATACTTCAACTATCCCCACCATTGCTCATGCCGAATGACCTCCCGACATCCCTCAATAACATGATCCGATAACATGTTTTGTTTGTGTATTCTCACAGCAAATAAAAATACAACGATTCGATACGGCTGTGATGTCTGGGCATAGCCACAGAGTTTAATAATCGGAAAAACGACGTCCTCATTCGCAGAGGTGAACGGAAATTTGAAAAGGTCCTCGTTTTTTCAGCAGACACCTTCCAAATTAAGATAATACGGATTCAGATATCACGAGTACAGAAATATTATCCTCTACATCATTCCCATATTATCTTGAAAGGATGTTATAGTATTACTGCATCTAACGGAGGGACAGCAGAAATCATAAGAAAATTATTGAGCTGAAATAAACAAAAGTTTTAAAAACTCTATATTCATTAAGATTTTTTTGGAAACTGTAAATAGGATGAAAATAAACTATTGTACTTTTTTACCAACGCTACAGGTAATGCGGACGTGTAAAGAGGAGAAAAATCACCCCAATTTCCCGGCACCCTGCTCGCCCCCATTGTCGGCCGTGCGCAGTCTGATAGAATTGTTATCGATGCCATCTTTAATTTCAACAGTAAACAAAACCGCCAACGATCTTTTAGATTAGACAAAAAACAATTTCAATCAAAAAATTTCATGTAGATTGTCAAGATATAATAGATATCATAAATTATTTCTTTAGTGAAGGAAAATCACATTGTGAATTATAGACTACAATTTCCCATTAAAATATGAATTTTTTAACGTTTGCAATTTGGAAAAGTATTAAAAACTTATTACTCATTTAAATACATATTATCGGCTGTGCTAACTGTATTAAAATTAAGTCTTAAAATTTATCAACAAACCTGTGTACATACTTGGTTTTCTCGAGCGTAAACTGTGAACAATGAGGTGCGTGAAAAATAGCCCCGGCGGACGCGACGGCCCACAAATCAAAACTGTGTAACCGTTCGACGAAAAAATCGAAGCAGAAAAAAAAATAGACCACAGCGTAGGAAGCCGAGCGCACACCACTTGATGGCTTCTTGCAATAATTTCCGTTTTCAATGAACGCGTTTTTTCTTTTTCTTATCACCGCACGAACTAGGATGGTTGGGAATAAATTGAAATACAAAATTGATTGTTGACTTTTCCCGGCCGCTTTATTACTGTCATAAATAGAAAAGAGATTGAAAATTGCCTACAGACGGCCGTGCCGCCGGATCCAATGATTCCGTTATTATTTTCTTGGCTTTTTTGTGTGCCAAAGCATCTACCACAATTGACAATATGTTTATGGCGAATTATAAATTTTGATATTCTTACGTATTGAATGATGAAATGTAATTATAAAGCTTAAAAAATAATTTAGCTTAGAATCAACGGTTAAGGTAAAGGTATAAGTTATAATTAAAAACAAATTTATCATTTCATATGAATGCTTTGGTAAACACATCTATGATTAAATATTTTACTTAGGATTTATTCACCTTACAGAGTAGCGATAGCTGTAGAACTTTGATGAAAATGGAATTATAAACGTCGGACATAGATAGCAAGTGTCTGCTGGAAGATTTGTGGAGTTATCGGTCCTAAATTGAGATGTTAGATTCTTTTGTAAAATTGTTTCACAACTTAAACGTATTGTTATTATAACCACGTCATTAATGGTCAGACGTAAAATAACTAAATACATATATATGAATTATTGACAGTTCGTGTATAATTATATCGTTTATTATACCTGCTACTTAACCTATAAAAAATGACAAGCAACACACACAGCCACAAATCTTTTATTATAACTGTTTTTTATAGAAAGTCTTTCTTTTTGACTTTAACTAGGTAAAAACATAATATTTTAAAAAATAGCATCTTTTATATAATATATTTTTTTAGATATACAATAAAGTATTAACCTATTAATTTTTATAAATGTTGTTTTCAAAAGTATTTTTTTTTCCACTTGTGTTCATGTTTGCGATGTTTTTTTTGCTTAAATTAAATAATGGCTGTTTAATATTTTTAAGCCCCAGCAAGGGATTTATTCTTAAAAGTGACTCCTGAACAAAATCCAAATAGAAAAGATCTCCAGAACATCGTTCTGGACGGAGTTCGCCGTTACAAATTATATCTACGGGGGGAGCATGGAGTTTCATTCTAAATTTGTCATGTGCCCCAAGGCTATCAGTTTTATTTGAGTTTTAATTATTAAAACTCTCATGAACTGCTTACTTCTTTTTACGGGACTGTCGAATTAATTACTTTTGTTCTTTAACTAGCATTATGTGTTAATTACTTACACTTTTAAATTACAGGATTAATTCAGTACATTAATTTTTACAACTTAGCGCTGCATTTGTTACAAGGCAAAATACGTGCTAATAATATTTGCTGTAGTAATTTTAACAGGCGGTTTATTTTAAAAGTTTAATCATCATCATAATTTCAACCGATGGACGTCCACTGCTAGACATAGGTATTTTATAATTTATTCCACATTTTTCTATTAATAATTTTTTTTTCAGTTTATTTTTTTCCCAGCTACGTAAATTTGTAACTTATTGTATGTTGAAATCTTTATCTAAAACCAATTTGATTATACAGAATACGCAGCTAAATTTTCACAGTCAATGATATCACGTCTGTAGAATATCATAAAACATTTTAAAGTTCACAAAGAGATTCACGTTGAATTCTCATTCAGCGTTCGGAGTCCGCTGTAAGTAAATTTAACTCTAAAATATGCATAACAGTTTCCCGATGCGATCCCCTTTTGGAATTTAAACACATCGAGTCGTATTAAGATACATTTCAATTCCATTGCACTACGGAAGTTGAGAAAGAATATTCACTTTAAAACACTATACTACAATTGGTTTTGTCTAGGAAAGATGTTAGAAAATTTTTCTTACAGTTTTCATAATACTTTTCGCGGTAGGGTTAGACTTACCTTTTCCGAACTTAGCCTTAGCCTGTCAGAACTATTATAATAGTTGAACATAGAAAAACATTGACGGTACGGAACAAATTATCATCTGATTATCGCCCTGTTTACTTTAAAAGTAACAAGAAATACATTTATGGTATTATAATGAAAAACGGACTTCATAAATCTAGTAAACGATTGTTGTATACCTATTACTTTTTGATTTGTAAAATATTAAAGCACTTGATAAGTATAGTACGTCTATCCCGAGGTTACACTGTGAATTTGGAAACATTTTCTTTATAGTACATTGCTTTTTATATTACAATGGACCGATACAAGACGTTATGGCGAATTAAAAACATTATGAGCTCAAGTTTCCCCAATACGGTCTGGAAACTTGTTAATGCTATTAGAGCAAACTGCCGAGGCGTTAAGCTTGCAACCTTACTTAATTCTACTTATTCCGAAAACTTTGACGGAGACCTGGAACGTTCCCGCTCCGCCACATCTTTTACAACCCGCCATATTTTAATGCTTAGTTAAGTTCGATATTTTAATACGTAGAAAAGGCGACAATAATGTAAATCATTATTAAATAAGCGTTATTTAAGTAGATACATTATAAACACAAAGAAATAATTTAGAAACGATAACATCTGAAAAACTTAGTTCACATAGTAATCTTTACTTTTGTCTGTTTGCTAGAACCCAATTTATAGGTAAGATGTGGTGAATTATTATTATTGCGGAACGAAGGGTGGCAAAACACTTTTTTATTATAAAAAAATTTTAATCTCACATCACCCGAAACAATAAAGGAACAAACACAAAAAAATAATTTCAATAAAAAACTACTTTTAATGGACATACAATTTTAAACAAAGAAAAAATAAACATTGTCCAAAAAATAAACAGTTCACTGAGTCACTACAGCGACGACCATTAAAATATTAAGAAATAGTTTGCGAGCCGTTTGTATGTCGCTGTAGCCAGCAGAAGAAACCTTAGAAACAATCATCTGATGTTGAGCTTCAACGTTTGTTTTTCTTTCCATATTATCAGTATCTTCGGCTGGATCGTAACTTTTTGGGTGTTCTTTAATTTTATTGTCAGTCCATGTAGTCGATCGGTCTTCCTCTAATCTATTCAATATAGCGTTCTCGGTTAAGGAAGTTACAGTTGTCAAATCTTCGGTGATTGCAGTTAAAGTCGGTGATACGGTATCGCTTTCCTCCGAAATTTTAACGGTTTCACGTGCTCTGGGTGCCGCAGATGACGTTACAGAATATTCAGCCACAGAGTGAGAAACGACTGTTTGTTGACTTGTGGTCACGCGTATTTCGTTTACAGGTGAATCTTTATTGATTGTTGCGCACGTCGTGTTACATGACTTCTCAAAGCATCGAGCATCAATGCCGCAGTTGATAAAATTTTCCCAAGCGGGTAGATATTGAAATAGATGAGGTTGCTTACAGTTATCATTTACGTACGTCTGAAGACCGATCACTTCACCTTCACAAAGCAGTGGCCCACCGCTGTTACCCTAAAGTAACAGAAAACTTTTAATAGACGCCAAAAACTCAACATAACTGGTTTAAATATTAAAAGTGATTAAAATATATAGTTTAATTTTTCTTATAAACTCACTTGACAATAATCCGACCCATAGTTAAAGTTCTTGTTGTCTTCGCTATCTGCACCGCACAGCATTGTATTTGCTTCATAGTGATCACCACAGTCAGTTGATGGTGATAACAACTCGACAGAAAGTTGCATTAAGATTTTATCCTCTGACGCGTTATTGTAACTTCTCTGCAAATATTTAAAAGGTAGATTTTATAAAACTAAGGTTTTCAGTTTAATTAAAAATATTGTAATATATAAAACACGGATCGTGTTTTTTTTATCTAAATTCCAACACTTGATCTAAAATTTTCATGGTGTTAACAGACAATGAGGGCATGCGTAATGAAGCGAGCTCGTTCAGTTAACTCTGGCTCTTATTTATTGACAGCCGGTTACTAGGCCAGGGGTTAACCACTGCGTCACAGGGATTGTAAAAGGTAATGTTTAGTAGTGAATTTCTCACCGTATATGCAAGAATCTTGCATGTTTTCACATCTATATCCCGCTTGTAATGTGGCGTTATCGGAGCAATTACAGAAGTAATGTTGAATGGAAATAGTGTTTTCAGTAGGCTGACATCATAGAACCACCATTGTGTAGAATTAAAGTCATATGGTTGCACTATTTGAATCACCTGTTAATGTTTAAAAAATAATTTTAAAAATATACTGCAGTCTTTTTTATTTAATACTAACAGTCATGAGTTTCAATGACAAAAAAATATGCGTTTGTCCACCGACAGTTTGTCACATAAGAATTTATATAATTATTAAAGTAATATCTATTTCCGTTACAGTTATTTGGTCAAAATTAAAAAAAGTATACCTCGCGTTCTTGCTCTTCCTCGTCCTCGTTAAAGTTGAAACTTGAATCGATGCTTACAGTGCCGAGCCTAGCGAGTAAAGTTTTTTGCGGAAATGCCAGTGGGGCATTATTTCGATCAAGAGTAGCAGTGATCAGCCAACTAGTGCGAATTAGAACAGCTCCACGCCTAAACCGTTCTCCTGACTCGTCGAGCACTGATGCATCTTGGTAATAGATGAAACCCTGTGCGACAAGTCATCCCTTACTAAATTTACTGTACTGTACGCTAAATACAAAAAGTATTACGTACCATTTCATACGTACCAGTAATATTATAAAACATACAATTAATGTGTCATTTATTATTTCTTATGACATTGTTAAGCAAAGGGGGTTCTTCATTGAAATCAAATAATAGTACATACCATAAAGGGAAAGATTCCTCTTTTAACTTCATTGTCCGGTTCGGCCGCTACCCCCAATAAATAGATAACTGTAAGAGTTAACTTCATATGAAGATACCATATCTAGAGTAAATGAAGAGAAAAATGTCCCTAGTAACGTATCAGCTGAACTAAAGGAAAATCTTACCAAAACAAAGTGGAAAATAAACACGAATTTTCATATTTCAATAACTGCACTATTTTTAGAGAAATAAAGGTATGACGTTTGCCATAAATTTTTGTGACAAACGTGTTTAAAAGAAGAAGAATAAAGAATTGTTTTAAGCAGTTGGCGATAGTGGCCAGTACAATCAAAAATTTAAAGTGTGGTATTTAGTATTTAAAAATATACTACCTTCTTACTATAGCCTCCGATATTTAAACTGTTTTCTCACGACTTGGTGCATTAGAAAGGTAAACGGTGGAGTCACGTCCCTTTATTTTTCGCCGTTATCTCTGAAAAAGTTGTGTCGACTTCACTCGAACGCATTAATCAGAATCGCGACCCCGCCAAGATGTATTATCCGCAATAAAGCGAAAAGAATGAGTTTGCAAATTTAAAACTCGTGTCTTACAGATAACGGAGAAGGATGAATCCGGGAAACATCTAATTATTCATGTAAGGGGTGTTAAAGAACGCGTATTAATACGCTCCGGGGGACGACGACTTTTTAAAAAAATATGCTAAGAAAATAAAAAAAAGTCACCGTTTATTTTGAAATGTTGGAGACGGGAACACGAATTGGGCGGGACAGCTAGAAGACTTTCTGTTTAAATTCTTTTATTGTATTTTACAAATATGAAATTGTTTTCGTTATTAGAATTTGTGAATGTGAACTTGCATTTTATGCTATGTTTGACTATTATTAAATTATTTCAGCAGTAGACAAGAATGAGATGAACTAATGATGATATTGTTGTTTACGTATTATAAGTTGCTATTATATCTATCAGTTGTTACGAAATTAAACGTTTTGAGATAAATGATAATATTATAATTTAATAAGTGATTAATAACGCTGTTTATTCTTCTTTACTACTCGTATAATAATAAAATGGAAATATTATGTAAACTCTTTAAATGGCGATTGCATTTATCTCAATCTCTATAATAGCGTCTACAAATTATCGAGCATTTCCTTTTCAAAGTAAAGTCCTTACATTGAAAACCTAAGTGTTAGTCAAAATGGACTCTTAAGTACGACCGCTATTAAAATAGCAGATATTGTGATATGGTAACCATAAATGAGAGGATGGATCGTACTTGATCCGCTGATACGGCAGCATCGGAACGACTTGCTCAGACGGTTTTCCATACCAGCTTAGCGGGACCTCTGCTGATGTTTCCCATTTCTCTTTATTCGTTCAACTGCTGTTAAACAAGAGAGGTAGTAGGTACCAACATATAGTGGTAATGTTGTAACGATCTGAACTACTGCGCGTAGTTTTAGCGCCTCTACACATTTGCTTTACATTTGTAAGTAGCTTCAGTGCAGTAAAGAGTTTTGATCATAGCGTTTCACATTAATATGTAACAATTGTATATGAAAATCCAAATTAAATCATCAGTGGAGTAGTTTGTTGTATTATAACTTAAACTAATACATATTAAATAATGATAGCATGAATTTTGTTATTATATTTAGATTGCAAATTTTATTCTATTTTTATCGCAAATGCAACTTACGTCAGAGAAGTGTCGGCTTCCATACCCAAGGGAGCTGTTGGAGACGTTAGGGGCCTGCGACGACGGGTAAAGTTTTACCTTAACAGGGCGTTATTGCGTCTGAAAGAATTAACCGGTTCTTTTTTGAAAATAAAATAATATAGATAAATAATGGAAGATCTTTTCAGTGTTATATTTTGTTAGCTTTCTTAATTGTTAAAGATTCTCTTAATCAGGATCTTTGATGGCTCTCTGAAAGGCAAACCAACAAACATATATACCTTTAAAATAAGTAAATGTGTAACAACTGTTAACACTTTCAAATATTTCGAAAATAAAGATTTACATTTATACATAATTTAGAACATAAAACATAAAATGTGCTTCAAAAATTCTTCGTCTCTGTTAACATGCAATAAGGTTGTATTTAATTCAAAGTTTAATTTTCGTCGTATCTACATAGATTGAGCAAGTGCGAAGGTGATATGAATATTAAACGCTTGAAGAATTAGAAGATTTATACGACAATTGGAAAGTTGGGTGGTGCTCGCGCACTTAAATGAATGTTTAACATTATCTGTAGAGTTTAAAGCGAGTTGAGCCTCTTAAACAACTTGTGAAGAAACTTTAATAGGCAGAGGCTCTCGGGCGATTAATTCCGAGACGTGGAAAGGTGGACGGGAATTCTTAATGTTAAAGGGTGACTTAACAACGAGATTTCTCAATAGCTACTAGATTCTTTCTACATCTTTTGTTGTACTCTATGAATGTTGAAAGCGCTACTTAATTCGATAACTTGATTTAGACTTAAACACTTGTTAGTAATGGAGTATGGAGTAAAATAAATGTCTGTATGTTTCAACAGGAAATAAATTAAAGAAAACTATAAGACTCTTACTAAATATAAAATATTAAATATGTTTACTTTTGTTTGTCTACACATAATCACGAAATAATATAAGCTTTATATCTGCAAAACGTACAGAATTGATGCTGTAAATTATTATAAAGAGCATACCTTACAACATATTTATTAAAATTTTATTTATGGTAAGGGTATGACTAAATTAGACCGCGAGATAAGACTTAATTATAAGTGGAACTTACAGAAGAAAGTATTTAATTTTTAAATTTTTTGTCTATTATACTGATGCTTGTAACGATTGTAACAATAGATTGTGGGGATGAAATAGAATTAGCAAGTACCGAAATTCTTGTTGTGATTCCACAGATACTACAACTTAAAGTTGCGTGATGAATGATATGAAAAGCAAGTTTAAAGTCACTTTATGTTACATTGATTGTTTCACAAGCAAATAACGGCAAGCGTGAAGCGGCAACTCGCATGTAATATAAAGTTGATTGGCGCGCTTCGCGGGCAGTCATTGTTTGACGGCGTCGTTTCCCGCCGCCGCGGCGCGCCGGTGCTCCCGTCCCGCGCCATTGTGCTGTGCTTTATTGAATTTGATTTACGCGCCAATTTTTGTAGGCTTCGGTTTTTATTAACTGACCTCGGCGCCGATGTAAACTTAATTGAATCCGGCAACAAAAGGCATCGAATGAAAAGAGCGTCCGGCACTGTGCGATGCAGATTATAATAGATTTTTCCGAATTTGCATCGGCTTTAAGTTATTCGATATTGGATTTTTAACGGTGGTTGAACTCTTGTTTTCAAATTAAATATTTGGCATATGAAGTTCGCAGTATTTCATTTTTATACCAAAAATCTATGATTTAAAAAATATATATATGTAATATGACATTATCTGGACAGGCTGTATAATAGCCCCACGTTGGGCTCTGGTGTCGTATTACAGTGGCGCCCAACGTGGGACTATTATACAGCCTGTCCAGATAATGTCATATTACATATATTTTTTTGTTAATAATGATTGAAATGCAAGTCAAATGAGCTCCTACTACACTTACTGACAAAAGATAGACAACGAGTTTAATTTATTGATAAACAAAATATGTTTATTATTAATAGAACCTTTCCCTTTGTTGTCCCTAGAGATAGGTAATTTCATCTGTTACGTAATCTATTTTGGGATGAACGCTTTCCAGCTTGAGTTTAAAACTTTCTTTAGAGGATAGTTACTTTTTTTAATAGTCAAAAATTAAAATATGTTCATTATTATATAGGATAAGTGTGTGAGAAAATTTTGCAGTTTATCACAAAAAAAAACTCCTCGACACAATGACAGCGTTATGTTTCCGTCTTTACCTCAAATTTCATGCAACAAAAGCGAACTACACGCGAAAACCGTAATCTGAGTTAATTATCTGAAATTCGGTCGTATTTAACGTCGTTTCAAAACGAGTTTTCACAATTGTAGTCGAGTCAAAAGAGCCTTCTAAAGGAATTGCAAACACAATTAAGGGCAAGTTGTTTGTTGAAATTGTTGGAGAAAGAGAGTGTGTCGTGGCGCTAAGCTTCGCTTGCTGACATTTCTTTCAGACAATTGGTATCGATATATCCTTCTTTTAGATTATGGTAAATATATGTTTTTACTGTTTTGGAAGGGATACTGGGTTTAGACAGGCCCGATGGAGCACGATCTGTACTAGGCCGCTGCCTGCAACTAAATTCCTATAGCCGAAGATGGCTAAACTGCCTTGGGTGAAATCTATATCTGATGATCATAATTATGCGCTAGATAAGGTAAAGTTATGACATTCAAGGTTAAATTACTATATCGTACACTTGCTCAGAGATTAGGTAAACAAATGTTTCGCTGTATTAGTAAAAATTCAATCACGGCATCAAGCAGAGCTAGCCGACACTGAAGGTTGTTATTTTGATTGTGCGCTTTACAAAGATACAGAATCAAATCAACAAGAACAATGGTGACGCAATTAAATCTATGCGGGGTAATGTCTTCAAAATGTCACCGCGGTTTGGCTTTCTTATCCTCCTTAAACAATTTTAACTTAGTTTAAAATAAAAAAAAACAAAAACGTAACTGTTGTGTTACTTGCCTTTTTCTTATTTTTTTTACCAGTGTTAATATATCGTCTCTCTTTAGATACTGAATCAAGAAGTACCGCAAAGGAATTGATTTACATAACAATAAATTTTATGTGTAAATAATATTGTAGAATTGTTTCTTTATAAACAAAATTTGTCTGCGATAATAGTTTAAACTATCTTGTTGATTTAAAGATAACTTTTAACACTTTTTGCGACACTTCTTCTTCTTCTTCTTTATGCTTAATGGCCTCTCTTAAAAGATTTTTGCCAACATCAAGTCAGTCATGGGAGGGACAGTGCGACACTTCTTACCGCATAAAATAATAAAGGCTACGCATAGACATTTGTACATTATACAAT
The DNA here is from genome assembly GCA_029286795.1 of Byasa hedistus. Classification (NCBI taxonomy): domain Eukaryota; kingdom Metazoa; phylum Arthropoda; class Insecta; order Lepidoptera; family Papilionidae; genus Byasa; species Byasa hedistus. Next base: position 6,977,880 of record JAGSMW010000015.1, on the reverse strand, counting down.
TTTTTCTAATCACAGGTTCAAACCTATAACATTTCATAGACTAGTGTAATAGCTTATTAGTTTAATTTTTGTTTTAACTTATTAATGTGAATTGTTTTATAACAAACGAAACGTATCACTGGTGTTTAAAAATCTTTTCTTTCTTAATATTAAGTGGGAAGTTCCCCTGAATATTAAGTGGCAGAGGTTATGTGATAGTATTAAAATAGATGGTTATTAATTTCTACGGTTAGCATTTAATAACAATTGATTGTATAGCCATTGAGTGAATTATTTAGTAAATCCATAAAACAACTTCAGCCGAGTCTAATGCAAATCGTAGCCTGAATACGGTCTGTTTACTTCTTTGCCCCTTTGTTTCAGCCGTAACGAGCAGAAAAAGGGCCCATTCAGAGCATCCGAACCTAATTACCCCACCCTCAGTTACAAAGGAGGGTTTCTAATTAACGACATTATGTCATATAATTTGTTTGAGCCGACGTCTTACTTCGTTTCACTCGAGTATTGGATTAAGTTTGCTTTTGGGTTGGGTACGTTTGTTTTATAAAGAAAAGCCTTTCTGATTGTTAAATGCTTTATAATTTATCGTAGGTAAATCCATAGTATCTGGAATTGAGGACAAGGATTACTTTTGTAGTTAAATTCATTGCTCGTATTTATTGAAATTGTTTTATAAAGATTGTTTATTTCTTTGCCAATTTGAAATGCCAATGTTATTTGAAAAATTTACTGAAAATCATAGCCTAACATTAAGACAATTATGGAATAATTAATTTCATTTAAAAAGCAGCAGCTATACTTGCTAGTTACCAGTATACTTTGTTCACCAAGAGGCGAGTGGTATGTACGATATATAACCTCTTTTGGGGATATCTGTATTCGGCAATAAATATCAAAAAGGTGAAATGTCGATGGTGATCACAATCTACTTTGCCGAGTCCAATAAATTTCTAAAGAGTTATTTTTGATATGATAAGGCTAAATAGAATGTTCGCCGGATGAAGCGATACCATAAAAATCGTCTTATTGTGTTTATTTGGAATATTGAATACCTAAAATTATTTCACATTTGAGAATTATGTATACAAAAATGAATGATAAAGCTAACCTCCGAAATAAATCGATTGATCATCATAAATGTTGCAACTCTTCAATAGAGGACGCAATGTGTACTTTTTCGGATATTACGAGGTACTATTTTTCTTCACTGTTCGTTCATTCATCGTTAATATTTAATTGATATTTATCCATATCAAATAACTTCTTATTGTCATATATTTATTTTGTTATAACTTGCCACCAGATAAACTTAGATTTTTGTGTAATTCAAACTATCGATGTTTTCAAAGAAAGTTTCAGGTCAAGAAAAAAATTAACAAGCCGTTTATATTTAATTTAAAAACGGTGACTTTTTATTTCACTTAACATAGATTTAATTATTAAAATGGAGATAACTTGTTTAATTATACATATTTAATTATATACGATGGTTATTAGGGATTATACGTTAATAAGATATTTGCACAAATCTATGCAGATGATAGCTATGATAATGAATTTGATGGATGCATCGTGTAATATCTCGAAGCAGCGGAGATGCTATTTCGTCAGCTGTCTGATGTAGAGCAGTATGTATAGATACAGTAAAAACAAACTTTGAATATTTTTATATCGTATACTTAAAGTGCAATAGTATACATATTACAACAGCTAAGTTTATAACAACAGAGATTTTTTTAGGGGAAAATTCCTGACTTCGTAGCGAGGTTTCCCTTTAAGCTACTTCAGAACAGACATTAATAATTTGTTTGAAGATAAATATTAAATATCCGACTTTTCGCCCAGCTATAATTATTTAAAAAAATTGACAAAGGGCTCGAAATTCACCGAAGCGTTATATGTAATCATCAATTCGTTATTACTATTGACCGCTATTGATTTAATCAATGCTAATTAATTAGCCTATACAGTAATAAATACTTTCTTGATGGTTTTTCGTATACCGGTTGATACTGATGCTGCCGATTGACAACATATAAAAACCAGTATATTTTGTACTACCGCGCTTCAATTTTTCATTGTCACTTAACATCATGTCATAGTTGGGTCAAGTCAAATTAAAGGAAGATGACAGTAACCCAATAATGTTCTTAGATATAATATAAGAAATTATATGCTTAGGAATAATAACTTCATTACAATGTTATTTGATTTGCTCAATTAAAATTTTTGAGGCTAAATTTTAACATACGGAATATGCGTAAAATTAAACTAAAAAGTAGTAAACATTTTCAGCGTTTATCTGTCCGCCGGGGTCTGACCATGCCTAATTCAAGTAGGCTGCTTTCAGTACGTGGAGGAGGATTAGCAGACATTTGAATGCCGGGCCGCCGCCTCCTCACTAATTGAGTTAATATTTGGTTATCGGCGCGGCGCACTCGTCCTCCGCGACTAATCCTCACGAATTAATGACTCAAATTTATCATTATTAACGCGCACGTGAACCCTACCTGCACCTGATATTCATGCCCGTACATACTACACACAGACAGCACACACATATACTATTATGAATTAATTGTTTCAAAATTTATAGCTATTTATTAGTCCATGTATTGCTTTATACTACGGAAGTAAACTTTATGAAAATCAAAGTTATATTAATAGATATACATGTCGAATTGAATTAAATAGGATATATCAAAATATCGGTTCCTGAAGAATTTTGAAAATACCGGCAGTGCTGGCATCATTATAATTTTCAGGACTGTTCATTTTCCTAATAATATGAAGCTCTAAAGAATGTTCCTGTATTTCACAAACAGCGTAAAGAATTTTTAAGAGATCTGAACACTCCTGCGGACGGAGCGAGACTGTCTGCACCACCGGTGCGTTTTTATTTATACCCTCACAAGACTTACAAAAACATGCGTGAATTTAAAAAATCATTTATAAATTGAACTTAAAATTATAATTAATGAAATTTTAAGAAACAGATGAGATTTTAAAACGTTATTTAATTATTTTAACAATGAAAAGGTTTTATAACACCAGAATCGCTGATAGATATGATGAAGTAAAAATTTAATTCAATAAAGAAATATTATATGTTGCAGAACTACCTTTTCTTTGTTGTCTTAAAATGAACGCTATTTGAAAGCAACTCATTCAGTTTCGACAGTTTTACGACGGCGCGCCATTTATTTACACATTCTGTACGGTTTACGGCTTTATGGCAATTTTTATAGCGGCGCTAGTTTATGTATTTACTGGCTTAACGGATTGAGAGGACCAACTGACCACAGGCTGGGCAGGTTCTGCTTGTATTAGTTTCAATTATTAGAATCATAACAAGATATTTGCGAATATCAAATGAATTTGTTTAATTAAACTGTTTTTTTCCTATTTACCCAACAAACATGTTACAGACAAGTAAACGCAAGCTAAGTATGACGTAGGGTATGTTATGTTATGTTCTGTTATGTTCTGTTATGTTATGTTATGTTCTGTTATGTTATGTTATGTTATGTTCTGTTATGTTCTGTTATGTTATGTTCTGTTATGTTCTGTTATGTTATGTTCTGTTATGTTATGTTATGTTATGTTATGTTATGTTATGTTCTGTTATGTTATGTTATGTTATGTTCTGTTATGTTCTGTTATGTTATGTTATGTTCTGTTATGTTCTGTTATGTTATGTTATGTTATGTTATGTTATGTTCTGTTATGTTATGTTCTGTTATGTTATGTTCTGTTATGTTATGTTATGTTCTGTTATGTTATGTTATGTTCTGTTATGTTCTGTTATGTTCTGTTATGTTATGTTATGTTCTGTTATGTTATGTTATGTTCTGTTATGTTCTGTTATGTTATGTTATGTTATGTTCTGTTATGTTATGTTCTGTTATGTTATGTTATGTTATGTTATGTTATGTTATGTTATGTTATGTTCTGTTATGTTATGTTATGTTATGTTCTGTTATGTTATGTTATGTTCTGTTATGTTATGTTATGTTATGTTCTGTTATGTTCTGTTATGTTATGTTATGTTATGTTATGTTCTGTTATGTTATGTTATGTTATGTTATGTTATGTTATGTTATGTTATGTTCTGTTATGTTATGTTATGTTCTGTTATGTTCTGTTATGTTCTGTTATGTTCTGTTATGTTCTGTTATGTTATGTTCTGTTATGTTATGTTCTGTTATGTTATGTTATGTTATGTTCTGTTATGTTATGTTATGTTATGTTATGTTATGTTATGTTCTGTTATGTTATGTTCTGTTATGTTCTGTTATGTTATGTTATGTTCTGTTATGTTCTGTTATGTTATGTTATGTTCTGTTATGTTATGTTCTGTTATGTTATGTTATGTTATGTTCTGTTATGTTATGTTATGTTATGTTATGTTATGTTCTGTTATGTTCTGTTATGTTATGTTATGTTATGTTCTGTTATGTTCTGTTATGTTATGTTATGTTATGTTATGTTATGTTATGTTATGTTATGTTATGTTCTGTTATGTTATGTTCTGTTCTGTTCTTTCTGTTCTGTTCTGTCTGTTCTGTTCTGTTCTGTTCGGTTCTGTTCTGTTCGGTTCTGTTCTGTTCTGTCTGTTCTGTTCTGTTTGTTCTGTTCTGTTATGTTCTGTTATGTTATGTTATGTTCTGTTATGTTCTGTTATGTTCTGTTATGTTCTGTTATGTTATGTTCTGTTATGTTCTGTTATGTTATGTTATGTTATGTTCTGTTATGTTATGTTCTGTTATGTTCTGTTATGTTATGTTATGTTATGTTATGTTATGTTCTGTTATGTTATGTTCTGTTATGTTATGTTATGTTATGTTATGTTCTGTTATGTTATGTTATGTTATGTTCTGTTATGTTCTGTTATGTTCTGTTATGTTCTGTTATGTTATGTTCTGTTATGTTATGTTCTGTTCTGTTCGTTCTGTTCTGTTCTGTTATGTTATGTTCTGTTATGTTATGTTCTGTTATGTTCTGTTATGTTCTGTTATGTTATGTTCTGTTATGTTCTGTTATGTTATGTTCTGTTATGTTCTGTTATGTTATGTTATGTTCTGTTATGTTATGTTCTGTTATGTTCTGTTATGTTATGTTATGTTATGTTCTGTTATGTTCTGTTATGTTATGTTCTGTTATGTTATGTTATGTTATGTTATGTTATGTTCTGTTATGTTATGTTATGTTATGTTATGTTATGTTATGTTATGTTCTGTTCTGTTCTGTTCTGTGTCTGTTCTGTTCTGTTCTGTTCGGTTCTGTTCTGTTATGTTATGTTATGTTATGTTATGTTCTGTTATGTTCTGTTATGTTATGTTCTGTTATGTTCTGTTATGTTATGTTATGTTATGTTCTGTTATGTTCTGTTATGTTATGTTATGTTCTGTTATGTTCTGTTATGTTATGTTATGTTATGTTATGTTATGTTCTGTTATGTTATGTTCTGTTATGTTATGTTCTGTTATGTTATGTTCTGTTATGTTATGTTATGTTATGTTCTGTTCTGTTCTGTTCTGTCTGTTCTGTTCTGTTATGTTCTGTTCTGTTCTGTTCGTTCTGTTCTGTTCTGGTTCTGTTCTGTTCTGTTATGTTCTGTTATGTTATGTTATGTTATGTTCTGTTCTGTTATGTTATGTTATGTTATGTTATGTTATGTTCTGTTCTGTTCTGTGTCTGTTCTGTTCTGTTCTGTTCGGTTCTGTTCTGTTCTGTTATGTTATGTTATGTTCTGTTCTGTTCGGTTCTGTTCTGTTCTGTGCTGTTCTGTTCTGTTATGTTATGTTCTGTTCTGTTCCTGTTCTGTTCTGTTATGTTATGTTATGTTCTGTTCTGTTCGGTTCTGTTCTGTTCTGTGTCTGTTCTGTTCTGTGTCTGTTCTGTTCTGTTCTGTCTGTTCTGTTCTGTCTGTTCTGTTCTGTTATGTTATGTTCTGTTCTGTTATGTTATGTTATGTTCTGTTCTGTTCTGTTATGTTATGTTATGTTATGTTATGTTCTGTTCTGTTCTGTTCTGTTCTGTTCTGTTCTGTTCTGTTCTGTTCTGTTCTGTTCTGTTCTGTTCTGTTCTGTTCTGTTCTGTTCTGTTCTGTTCTGTTCTGTTCTGTTCTGTTCTGTTCTGTTCTGTTCTGTTCTGTTCTGTTCTGTTCTGTTCTGTTCTGTTCTGTTCTGTTCTGTTCTGTTCTGTTCTGTTCTGTTATGTTATGTTCTGTTCTGTTCTGTTGTGTTGTGTTGTGTTCTGTTCTGTTATGTTCTGTTCTGTTATGTTCTGTTATGTTATGTTATGTTCTGTTATGTTCTGTTATGTTATGTTCTGTTCTGTTATGTTCTGTTCTGTTCGTTCTGTTCTGTTCTGTTATGTTATGTTATGTTATGTTCTGTTCTGTTCTGTCTGTTCTGTTCTGTCTGTTCTGTTCTGTTCTGTTCGTTCTGTTCTGTTCTGTTCTGTTCTGTTCTGTTCTGTTCTGTTCTGTTCTGTTCTGTTCTGTTCTGTTCTGTTCTGTTCTGTTCTGTTCTGTTCTGTTCTGTTCTGTTCTGTTCTGTTCTGTTCTGTTCTGTTCTCTTCTCTTCTCTTCTCTTCTCTTCTCTTCTCTTCTCTTCTCTTCTCTTCTCTTCTCTTCTCTTCTCTTCTCTTCTCTTCTCTTCTCTCTCTTCTCTTCTCTTCTCTTCTCTCCTCTTCTCTTCTCTTCTCTTCTCTTCTCTTCTCTTCTCTTCTCTTCTCTTCTCTTCTCTTCTCTTCTCTTCTCTTCTCTTCTCGTCTCTTCTCACAGAAATATAAAAAAAATAATATTTAAAATGTTTATAAACACGTTAATTTAATATATTTCCTTCTTTTTGTCTTAATTGCATGATCAATGTTTTATTTAATTTTCATAAATTAGAACACTGTGCTTTTCGTTTTTTTTATTCTACCAGGCGACGAGACATGCGAGAAGTCTCATTACCTTAGTATATTTTTGTCCTTTGTATTTTTGTCATTTTATCCTTTGTATAATTAGCTTGCAGCGCCTTTCGAACTGAAAGTTTGCACTTTACTGTTTGGTAGTTAAAATAGTAAATGCGGCGGTACCTACCTAGACGGTCTCTGGCAATAGAGACCTAACACCAATAAAGTGCTGTATGAAACTAAATATGATCGTCGCTCAGAGCGTTCCCCTCCATACTATCTGCCGGAAGATGTATCAGATCACATGTAATTTGGGATGCGAAATGACAAATTAGATCAAGTGGCACATGACAGTGCATTAGTGATTGTGCGCGGCATTAGGCCTGCATAATGACGTCACGCGCGGCCCGCACTCCGTAATTAACGACTGATTAACGGACAATTAGCCGGCTAATCACTGATAACAGATGGCGTAGAATTCTACAACCGTACAAAGCAATCAGTCATTCAAAATGATTATTGAATCGTTGCCATTGATTGACACTGAATCATTTCTTTTGCATTACTTTCCAAACCAATCGCCGAACGTAGGAATGAAAGGAAAGTGAAACAAACACTAAGTTTCAACCGAAGTTCATAATACAAGTAAGTTAAAGTTGCCATGATATGAAATTTTTCGTTAACAAACTATGTAAGAGAAGTTTAAATTAAAATATAGCTTAATAATAACCTTTTTCATTTTTTCATTGTAAAAGTTGAAATAATATTTGCATGTAAAAGGTGTTAAAATTGCGACACCTTTTAAATAAAAATATACAAAAAATCTAACGGCTATGTAAATCTGAATGCATTCCTAGCCATATTTAAAAAAGGCAAAGTATATTTGCGTCGAAATGAGAATTATTTTTTCTTAAGCAACGGATAAGTTTAAGAAAGAATTGCGTATCTTCAACTACAAATAGCTTCGGAAGACCCAAACGATCGTTGATATTCGAAATTCATGTAAATTAAGGTCGCCTGAAAACAAATCGCTCTTCTATCGTCACGGCTCAAATCCTGCTCGTAAATCAGACTTCGTTCGTTCGTTCAGTTAATTATTCTAACGTTCGACGAGTTCAATTAGGGATAAAACCTTGCAAGATTAGGGTAAAATCCTATCCAATTACGCGTGAATATAATGCTTTACAAGCATCTGCAGAAATACTGAGTAAATGTTTGTTTTCTTATTTTGGTTAATTAACCAATAAATGTTTTTTTGAGATTTTATACAAATAATATTCAATCCAAGTCTCTAATTATAAACTATACGTTTTATGTTATTGCTAACAATAATATAAAAATAATTATTATGTACATCAAAAATCAAGTTAGATACAAATTTGATAAGAGACTTGTTGCATCATTCACTAATAAAATTTGGTCTTGCATTTCCTTTCTTATCGCTGTTAATATTATAAGTAATACACTTGTATTACATTGATATTCCATGAGGCTATAAGGTTATGTGCAGTTCTGTATGTGTAGTTTTTTTTTGGATACATGTTAAAAAATGCTTTGCATCGCTAATTATTACTGATGAAAAATCTCTAATATTTAAAGAATAGTGTTCTTTATCTAAGCAGTGGTTAGATAAACCTATTTCTTATTCGTTGTAAATAGTATTTAGTATTAAGACTTAACTATTACTACAACTTATATTTAAATATATTGTTTCGTTAGTCCATTAAAATTTTATTTACGACTCTGTACAGTTTGATCGGAATAAGAACTCTCAGATCTAAATATATAAATAATTCCATGGGCTAAGACCTTTAGCTTAGTTTAAGAAATATTTTGTTTATTGGTGCCTTATGTACAAATAAACTGCACAGTTAATTAAATCTTTTTACTACATACACATTCACCAGGTCGGCAATTTTATCTGGATTTGATCATGGCTAAGCTTATTCTTTTTTAAATTATTCGTTAATAATTTTCTTTAGGAATTTACAGTTAAAATGAAAACTATACTGTTATACACCGTATATAATTAGACTTCTTTGTGAATTATTAATTTGCTGTAAGGAATTACGAATGTGATTTAAATTTTGTTTTATTTACCATTTCAAAGCTAGTTTTCAAAAACTAGGTTATTGATATGGTAATTTTTGCTATTCTTAGGGACAGGACTTTTACCTCGTGCTCTGTTTCGTAGTAAGACAAAGAATAAAATAATAATAATAATTTATACAAAGAAGCAGAGATAATATAATTTTTACCTTACGAAAAGAGGATTACGATATTATAGCTAACTAAATTACCTGCTTCCTAGATATCTTATAACTTACAGTTTTTTTTATAAAAGCTATTATGTTGTAGATTTTCCAGGATTCTCGTCTATGATTTCATTATGGCATTCAATATTACATTGTTTTTAGCATTATGTATAAACATAATGCTTCAATAATCTAAATAATTCAACCTATTCATGTGAAATAACTTTGGAGTAAAATTATCTCTTGTCTATTTGATGTAATATTCAGGTAAGATAAAGTGGGGCAGGGAGCCTCTCCACATCAAAGATGGAGGGTGAGGGCCGACGTCTCAATAACAATTCTTGTAAAGGGTTAAAATTCCGACCTCCACAGTACATGACACTTGGCTGCGTTTTGGTAAGTGTACATTTGCTTAGTAAGAAAAAATATTAATACTCCCAAGAAATGAAAAAAGACAAGACTACATTTAAATTTGTTGGTATATATTTTTAAGTACTGTTTAATCGGTGAGGATACATTATAGTTTATACACGAGTCTTATAAAACTGTATTTATATCTTTATACCATCTAATAAAATAGTCTATTTTTATAATCAATGAGCTAAACACTTCAGCTCAATTTCATATGCTATAATATACATAATAATAGCTAACAAAGCCAAAGATGGTGAAGCCTGCTCGTCCAGTATACTTCTGGTTCTCATATGTTGACAGTTGAAGCACACCAAGCCGTAGATGTGAATAGACTGAAACGAATGAATAGTTAGAAGAGCTAGTAAGGATGATAGTACTGCATAATTTTGTTCTTAATAAGAAGTTCAATATCGTCCCAGTTATTTCATTAGCTGTAACACCTCTCGAACTGAAACATAATATTTGTACTTTTACAACATGGTAATATTGTTGACAGAAATAAGACCTACGTTGATATTTCCGTAGAATGTCTGCGACAACAGAAATTGCCATTTATTTTTATTTTAACTGTGTCTATGTAGTAAAATCCAGTAATGGAGAGGCACTTTAAGAAGAATGTAGTAAAAATATTCGCAAATCATACAGAAATTAAAATTGCAAGTAAAATCTTAGCAGCTACCTACCTGCAGCCATCCGCTGTTATTGTTAAAGTATGCAAGGTGGCGCGCCTATGCTAACAATTTTCACAAAGACATTCTTGTTGTAAAGCTTGCTAGTAATGCTTTGATAACTCTTTAGAGTAATTTGAAACTTTTTCTTTTATATTTCTTTAAAATTACACGTTGAATAATTCAGAAAATTCTTAATTTTTTATTACAGAAATAAGAAAGTAAATTTTTTTTTTTAAAGATTCAAGTGCACGTAGTATATGTTTAAATGTGTCTTTATCCCAACAGTTCAAAAGTAGAACCCGTTTATAAAGCGTCATACAGATAGGCCTAATAGTAAATGTTTTGATCTACATGACATTGCATTATGATAAATAAAAGTATGTCTCGTTATGACTTAATTTAGTTTAGCCAAAGTATTTGGGCGAGTGTACTTCCTGATCAATGACCGCATTGTTACTTAACGTGAAGGTCGAGTATTAGCATATTGTAAGATATGATAAGATAAGACAGAAAAAAACTCAAAACGATTAGGGCTGTATGGAGCTGTGTTTATCATACAATAAAAAGCCACATTCTTATAGGCAGGCGTATTAAGTATCATAAGAAAACATCCCGACGGCGTGTCGTTTCTCCGAACAAAAAAAAAAATGTGAACAATTATTATGATACGATATAATTGAACATTGATTTTACGTTGTAGTGTCGTTAATAACAGTATACATTAAAAAATGTTCACTAAATATTCGTCTACCATTTCTGATGAATATTTACCGATAGCAGATAAATTTTGAATTCGCATGGAAGTTAACAAATTACTTGATAAAGTGCCCATAACGACGATACTTTAGAGATACGCCCCGCCCACCTGTCACGAGTTTTTCCTCTAGAAGAGGCGGTTCTTCGCAGTGGGCAGCACTACGGTGATAATGGATGCAAACCCCGCCCACCGGTGTGACACGCCCACCAACCGAAACCCCAGTTTCCAGTGGATCGTCACACTGGATGCTACTCTCCATATCAGCGTATTTCTCTCAGCATCCACAGAGAAAATATCCAGAGAACATCTTCGCGTTTTTATATGTTTAAGTTTTTCTAACACAATATTCACAATTATTTTAAAACAATGTTTTACTACGATTTAAAAGAAAATATTTATTGTAACATTTCCCAATATTGATACGGGTCGTATTCAAACTATGTATGATATAAGTTTGTTATTCAAATAATAAGACAAATATATGATGTTTTTACAAGAAATATAAAGCGGCAATATTTTTTAAAGATAGTTTTGTCTTTCACTTACAATAACGATGACTTGTGCAATGAATTTGCATCAACTACGTTTAAGTAATGTATGTTAACTTATAATAATCCTCTTTTAGTATTTTACGTGAAATTATTTCCAACACAACTTAAAGCATATCTATAAATGCCTCGATAAGGTCGAAGGAATAAGAGTTTAATACAGTTGGGATAATAATGTCCAACTCGATATTCAATGTTTTATGATTAGACGTAAACGCTCTAGTAGCCGAATACTTTATACTTACCCTTTAGTTATATAATTATTACTGAGAATTAATACTATGTAATTAAAAATAAATCTGTTCATTTGACGATAGTTGCGACCTTTCTACACGGAGATCCTTCACGATGGTTTACGTCTAGTACTGGTTGTTGCTTAATGAAAATAATGATTATAATTATGACATTGCTATGCTATTAAATCAAGCAAGTTGCTTAAAATACATGTTGTATAAATAAATGAGACGGGTATCTACGTCTATTCGGTATCTTATTCTGTTTTTGGACTTGTAGTTTGTCTTTATGTTTTGTCTATTTTTCTCATGTGCAATCTCGTTTACTATGATTTTTACAACTTTTGTACAAACGATACCATTAAAACTTTGGCGTAAGTAAACAACACTGGTGTGATTTTCAATTATAGTAACAATGGGTGTAAATGAAACAAAAATGTTCGTTAAAAGTACTTCCGCCTGCCCCGGCTGGTATCGCTGCTCGTATTTCAAGTTTAATCTGCGGTGATTAATTAAGACGTCGGCGGGGGTCACGCCGACCGAGTGTATATCATAAAATTGTCTTACATTTTATTTGGATTGCAGAGCCGGACAAAGTCGCAACGTTTTTATAACTACCACGGCTGATATTTTCTAATTCGTATTCTTTTAAGTCCGTAGTACTACATGATATTTAAATAATATTTTTCTGCGTGTTAAATTATGCAGCAGGCAGAAGAGCAGTAAGTAGCAACAAATTATAAGGTATAGATAATAAATAACACGTAAGAACTTAGAAACGAACCATTTTTGTGTAATTTAGTATTTTAATATCAACAAATTTCTTCGCATGTATGAAATTACAAAGAAAACAATTTAATATTAAAAAGTATGATTTTCGGTCTTTAAAAGTATACAAAATATAAGTGCAAAAATTAAAAAAAAAACCTTGCTAATGACATCTGCGTTCATAAGTTTGTTAAAATTATATGGGAAATGAGATGTTGTTTATAACACATAAGGTGACGTGGAAAATATTCACGCAAGATAATTAGTATTATTTGACATCTATCAGTTAGTTAATTAACTAAAACTCATGAACTTACAATATTTCACGGATACGCTCGATTTACGTTTTGTAAAACATTTTTTTTTATTCAACGAAACGAACAGAATGAACATCTGATTAGCGCCCGCTCATTACTATATGGCGATAGTTAGGATGATATACATTACACCACATTGTGCTCATCGCTTCAAGACACAAGATGTTAAATCTCGTTACTTTTCAGTTCTTTTCAGTAACTACCTTACTCGCGCAAAACGGTACAAACTAATGTTTGCAAACAAATGTTTAGTGGCGGAAGTAGAAGAAAACCTAGACCACGTCATCGGCAAGAGAAATATAATACTAGTAATAAAATAAAAGAATATTTTTCTCACCGAGTCCGCACCGATGAAAAATTAGCAAAAGTAATTCATTAACCGCCTGCAAAGATTGCGCTAAGTCCTTTATTTCAGAGTGGGCTCCCGACCAAAGTATTTTTTAATTCCCCAGCATTAGCATTGTCTCGCGCTTTGATTTATGTCCAGGAGACTGCTGCGCCGCCGGTACGTAAATACACAGAGATAATGGCCCTTTTTTAACACCTTAATTAAAACGGCCAGCTAGCTACTTAATTGATGAGAAAATACGCGAAGAAAATGTTTCTTAAATTTACTCTCATGCTTTAGTTGTTGCATGCAGGTAATAAAACAACAGTTATCATTATCAATAACATCAAATTTTCTCACCACAATTCTATCGTACTTTTGACAACTACACTAAAAAGAATATATCAGTAAGAATTTATGAAAAGTTAGAAAATTCTTTGCTTTTTATATTCTACATGTTATGTTAATTATTGCTATTTTAATTTATAATCCACAACTATTTTAAATAAAATAAAAATACTATAATCTCAAAATGTTTATAGCGTTCTCCTAATAATTTTTGTGGCTTTCAAATTGAGCGTGTACATTTCAAACTTTTTACAAAATATAATAATTAAAGGAAAATATTTAAAACCTGATATGTCAACTATATATTATCTATTTAACTTTTAATTGGTAATTCTTGATTTAATGTTAACAGCATTACGGCCTTAAAGCTAAGTATAAAGTTACCTGATAACCGACACCGGGCACCCATAAATACGCGGGAGTTAGTTTATGTAAGGCGATATAAGGTCGGTCGGGATCCGTTTAGCTCACGCTTATCTCAACATGAAAACCTATCAATGTCTGTGTTACTTGTCTGATAATGTTCTAGAAAGCTTTACATATTATAAAACTTTTATTAATATGCGAGAATTCATATAATCAGGCAAACGTTGTATTGTCCTTATAAATCATTTATGATAATATAAACGATCAAATTTAATTGAAATTTGCGCGTAGTTTTAATATACTTTTTTTTGGAAGAATACTGTTATTTTTAAGATCTTGTTTTGCATAATTTTACTAATCTATTTTCAATCCGGTATTTCCCATTTCTTTTACTACCAAGATTAAACTTCGTAACAGTTTCAAGATTTGACCATAGAAATTTTTACGCGTGCGATAAAAAATCATAGTTCCTGTTTGGTTTTATATTCACTAACAATAAATATAAATAAGCAAATACGAGTATAATAATAATACACATACTACATTAAAAATATGAATACCACTTCTCAATTTGTTAATGTTGTCATCGCCGTATTCAATCAAGTTCGTATAGAGTAGCACAATATCACAGTCTAGCAACCCTAGAGCAAATATATCCGTACGCTAAAATTAATTGCTTCAAGTTGGCCAATTTGTCGTCCTCGTAAGCGGGGTGAAATAACTCGGCTCAGTTTTATTTATTTCCTCGCATATTAATTGCCGGAGCAAAAGCTTTACGAGCAGCAGCCCCATCGACACACAGTTTAGCAAACACGTAAGCTCGCGAGGGAAACTGCATCCTAATGGTTGCGCATTCAAAGTGGGCCGAGTGCAGGCTGCCGACACTGGCTCACTCCGGCGGAAAACGCGAAATGCTCTAATTAAGGTTAATGATGTTTATAATTAAAATAACACTCGTGGATCGTGAATCGTGGACCGCAAATCAAAGCGAGATTCCGAATAGCTGACGCGTGTAACGCCACTTCACTTTGTGAGTTGTTTCGCTGTGTGCACGCTTGTCTGTTTTGCTTTAGGGTTGCTAGATTCCTTTCATGTATGTTTACAAATTTGAGTGCTGTTTATTGCATTTTAAAATCTATAATTAATAAAATTAATTTTTAAAACGCCCTCAGTAGTTGCTAGGTAAGCTAAGTATTCGAATCGACGCTATGAACAACAGGAATCAGCAAAAGTAAAAGAACACTGTTCGTCGCATGTTACCACAAACTTTCATAGACTTATAAAAAAATTTGTATTATTGTACATACCATAAACAGCGTATTTGGTATTCCTATAGCTAAGACTCTGAGCAAGATGGCGCATTTTGTTTATAATTTCTAAATTAACATCGATAAGATATTTGACATAAAAATGGCATTTATTAGAAAATTGCTACTTTGAAGTACATCAATAGACAGTCAATAACGTTTGCAGTCGGCTACTATTATCCACCAAGTAAAAAGGCACAGCCTATGCAATGTTACGTGGTACGATGAGTAGGGGCTCTGAGGACGCTAATTTAGAGTGGGGCCACGAAATTATTGATCTCAATTCCAAAATATTTTATAAGTTCTTAACCCTATTTTATACCATTTGGTAAATAGGTTATATAGCCAGACAACAACAAAAAAAAAGTTCGTTGTAAATGTAATGGTATTGTATTATACTACAGGACGATCTCAGTAGATCATTTTTAATGTCAAGAACGGCCATTATTAAAGTATATAATGCTAAAATAAACAAACAACAGTTCTTTGTGTACTATAACAAAAGCATTGTTTGAAATTCTTTAGGCAAATTATAATTTGCATTCAAAATTGCACAAAGTCGTAAATTCAGAACTAAACTTGTAGGTAAGCGGCAAGCGCCGAGGAAATATATTCAAGTACATCTGAAATCACTTAACTAGCAATAATTAACTTTATTTACATTTAGCCTCCAGGCATTGCACAACCCTTTGTAAGGTAAGCAACACACATAAAAATGTTGACTGTAGCACTTTTAAAAATTAATAAAAGATATTAACTTTATGCCCATATAATATTACTACTATCAAAGACCAAAAGGGTCACCTACCTAAATTTAATGCTGTTTCAGTTTGGAATACATGCTCTTTACCATCCCCCAAACTGTTTTCAGCTTTGTCATGGTTAAGACGATTAGAACCCGTATCCTGGTCCGCTACATGGAAACGAAATAACAGCTACTCCACAAGCCCACGCTGAACAAAATCGTATAGTTAAAATTTTTAAAACGGTTTGATTTTGTGATTCTCTAATTATTTACTTACCTTGTAAGCAGGTTAAAAATATGTATTTTTTTATTTTAATTATAGTAAAAATTATAATGAAATAGTGTTTTAAATTAGTCATTAAGTATGTATTTCGACGTATATCAGTTTTATTGTATAATCGGAGATGTGATAGAAAATTTCAAACTTTTGTGTAAAAAACTTGTTAGCATTCGGTGTGACGCAACTTAAACCAAGAGGTTCCGGCGGACGTGTAATTAAAACCATCCTCTACTGATTTATCGCGTCCACAATTTATTCCTTTATCTTTCGGACCACTAATATATCTTTATTCAGTAGAGTTCTCCAGATAAAATTAGCGAATTTGTTCATCGCGCCGCCTGACTTCCCCTCCATTCCTTCTTTACGCCCTGTTTGTTAAAGGGTTGTGGCGGAATACGAATTTATACAATTGTTTTACAGTTACAGAATTTCTTGGATCAGATGCGATGATATTTTCTACTTGTGTAAAAAATAGGCGTGAACATAATTGGTTTATGTAACTAATTTAACGTGTATGATCTACCAGTTTATAGCCAACAAATACATTATAAACTTGAGACAAAGCTGCTACCCAAAGAATGATTATGATTTCCTTATCAGCAACTTGATCGAATTCTCGTTATATATTAATAACAATACATTAAACACAGTGTAAGGTATTATTATTCATAACAGGTTTTAATGATGACCAAGTTAAAATAATTACGAATGGAAATCAAATGTAACAAAATAGGTGGCAGAGTAATTAATTAAATTTCATTTGCATTTTAAAAGCGAGCGTAGTGAGGGGCGATAATCAGCGAAATTAATGATTGGAAATTAATGAGGAAATACATCGTAAATATCGAAAACCTGTTATATTAATATTAAGGATTATCGTTTATTACATTTGATTATGTGAAAAAAGTTATAATGGCTGAAGCTTTTCAAATTGTTCTTACAGATAAAAAAGAGTTCAGGTCTCAATACTATATTGTTTTTAATTCTTTTGTTGTATTTATGAAGATACTTGTTATTTGTCATATGAAGATAAATAAATCCTTTAAAAAACCGCGGAAAATAGGAACTATTAAAAATAGGAAATAGGGAGATATTGATAATTCTAAAAAAACAACCTTTATGGCCGAAAATTTAGAAATTTACGTTTTTGGTTTCTATTCATTACATAGAAACGAAATTATTTCTCGGTGTAGTTCATCTACAATATATAATAGATAAATTCGTATTACCGCATAACCTTTCTAAAGAATTTTGATTTACAATGATTAAAAAATTATGTATAAACGCTATTATATCCTTTTAGTGTTTATACCATTGTCACAGTCAGACATCTAGACGAACTGTCGTCGTTACTAGTATCTACTCACGAAGAGGAGATTCCACCTTTTTAACGGAACAATCACCATGAAAAAGCATTACGTATGTAGAATATATGTACGTATACAAGGGAAAAAAGCTTTAACTTTAATCTACAATTATATACATCACTGTATATGATAATGGGATTGTGATTAAGCTTAAGACTATAAGATAAAAAGTATACAATATAATTATTTTTGGTTAATATATACTCTGATGTAAATACATAATATGATTGTTGACCGTTCACAAAATGATACCTTGTAATAGAGATAGTAAAACTTATTTGCTTTATTTCTTAATGTTCTAGTGTAGCCGTGGTGATATATGTAATGAAATTGAGGTAAGATGTTAAGCCAATGATTAAATAAATACTCCAATTAAGTAAAAATAGTGATTTTAGACTTATATATTAAAGTTGATGTACATCACGTAAAATGTGTTTATGTTTCAAATAGTGTATTTTTAAAGCGCATTACACACCACATTTGCAATCAAGAGCGATATTAAACCGTTTAATTTGCAATTCTACTCGGTTCCACTAGCAGAAAATCCGCTCCTAATAAATCCTAGGAGAGGGGTAGGGGGCGATTTATTGCATTTTTCATAAAGCGAGCCATGTTAGGTTTTAGCGGGGCTCGATAAGGCGATTAATAATTCACAAGTTTACGGTGTTTAGCGGGGCATTGTTGCATGGCGTAGCGTTATCGTAGCGATCTCGCTGCGGAATGGCAGCGTATAAAATGCATCTAGAGTGAAGGTTGCCGTTTGCTGTGTTGTTATGACACCTAATATGCATTAGGCACGCGATACCGTGTGCTTTACTTTTGTTCGTGTTAATGGTATTGCGGGACCCCTTTATATTGATGCTCGAATTGATAGGTTAGTTTGCGGAGCAGAAAAACGTCTGAGAATTTGTGCAATACTTCTTATGAAGTAATAACAAACTTTGTCATCACATGATTTTAACTATGACTAAAGTGATTTAATATAATCGACACCGTTAAAACAGTGAGTTCTTGATTCGAAATTTAGTTATCGTATGTTAAATATAGAATTTTATAAAAAATGATTAACCTCAATATCATTTCGGTAATAAAAAATATCAAAACGTAAAAAGTAATCTGATCTAAGAAGAATCTACGTAAACTGTTTATTTAAACTTTTTTGCATTAGCAACATGAGAGAAAAACGATACAAAAAAGCAGGAAAAAAACAAAAGGCGGACATAATGACTAGTAACATTAAGTTATGAGATATTTTACAAATTTAATTGTAAGTTTCTATTCAAAATCTTATAAAACTTTAACGTAAATTTAATAATGATAAACTAACATATTATGTACTGACAGTCTTATGCTAAAAGTAGCCTCAGAAGGTGTCCAAATATTACTGAATTTCAGTCACGCGGTACATTGTGAAGTTTTGGGTTAATGAAACATATCATCATCACTGTAAATGGAGAGCAGAACATGAGCTCGACTACAACGATTTTTTAATAAAAAATGTTTATTGCTCTTTACCCCGAGGTATCCCGATTCTGCGAATTTGTAATAAATGCTGCACAACGTTTAAACCCTCATACATGAATAGATATCGTGCGCCGTTATAAAGTGGAATTTGCCAGTGATTGCGATTGGTTTACAGTTCATGACAAATTTGAGCGATGTTGATTTCCGGTCGCGCCGCCGCCGCAGGGCGCTCGCTTTTAATAATTTACGGTTTCCAGTTACAACGTAATTACACAACTACGCAATATGAGTTTGTGTTTACAAGGTTTTTTTAAATCAAATGTTTCATATGTGCTCGTTATTATTGTTACCACATCGTGCATGTGCTCGTTATCATCTCTTTTGTGAACATTTTGATGCATCTACCTGTGTGAAAATTGATAAGATTTTCAAACCTATTGTTAATGGTTATTAAACATTGTACTATTTTCATTAAAGACCCTAAATACAAATTACTTCAGAGTCGTTACTTAAGTATTAAAAAAAATATATTCACTTAGTTACGAAATACTTGTTTTTTTAGTTACTTTTTAGACTTTGATTGGTTATGCAACGCAGAGTTTGTATTTTTTGTAAGGTATTATAAAAAAGCCGCGTAGCGCCAGCATGATACACAAGCTTTTTTGTGTTGGAATGTTTTGCTTGTCTATTACTAAAAAATACATACAAAGACATTTCAAGGTATATAATATATACAAAATTTACCCTTAACGTTATTTAGCTATAATGTACACCAATACTTTAAAGCTAAATTTACAAATCTTTAAAAAAAAATAACGTTTATCTTAACAACATACTAATCCTATGAAAATCTGTAATCAGGTAACAAAGAGTATTAAAGATTAAAGTATGTCTCGTGAGTATTATTAATCTTAAAAACGGTCAATTGTAACGGAGTGATGGTAAGGTAACGGGTCAGGACAGACAACACCAAGTCACTCCTCACGAGTACATATTTGCCCGCAACGCAACGGACCATTAATCAATTTTTGCATTTTTAATTCGCCCCTCATTATTTACCCGTGAATTTTGCTCCCGCTGTTGTTTCAACATTTTAAATTTTAAACTCGCGGCCGGCCCTCAAAACGCACATTTCCAAGTAATTTACAATTTATCATGTACGCCAGCAAATGAGCAAATATTTTTCGTTTTGTTAAGCCACTTGTAATTAAATATATTAAAATTTTATTTCAAAATGCGGTTCGCAATCTGTTTCGCGCCGCGCTCTGACTTTTCATTAAAACGCACATATTTTACGTTTCACTTTGTAATTAAATATCACATTTGCAGCAAGTGCCAAATATTATTATTACTAGCCGAATGAATCCACCATTATTACGTTTAATAATATATACGTAACGCTAAATGGAACCTTTACAAACGGTTAGACGGTTACGTAGTGCAAAAACTTATTACTAATGTTCATTGGTAAATAAATAAATATAGCCTATTTTTGTAATCTGAACTGGGTCGAACAATCTTAATTCAATCATTTAAGAACAGAATTTTTTGCTAAACCGAAAAATAAACATTAAACATATTTTAATCAAATGTCTTTCAATGGATATCAACGTATATAAAGATCATAATGATGTTTCAACATACATTACTTAAAAACTGCTGTTAGAATAGTACGAATTATTAACAACTTTTTAAATAATTTGTGTGCGATGCGATGTAGTTACTTCATAGGAAAGTGGTGGAAATGAAATACGCTGGAAAGGAGTTAATTTAATCTATTCGTCGCTACGGGTATCGAATTCGGTATCATTCGAACAATCGAACGTTTAATAAAACAGGAACGGTTGTTAAACTTTCCACTTTTACACGGTGAAGTGTTGTTCACAGAGTCGAGTCGAAATATCGAGTGTGTACATATGTAGAGCTCAATAAAATCGTCAAAGTGCAAATGTTGGGAACGCCCATAAGTACCATGGTATTTCGATTAAATATTTAGTAAAAGTAACAAAATTAAAAAAATATGATACTCACTTTTAAGTAAAACAAATAAAAGATGTTTTTTCATTTTTTATGGTGGTAAAAAGTGTCAGCATGCTCAAGTTTTTATATGAGTTCGTTTTCACCACACCTAGGCCTGGAATCGAACCATGGACACACAGCCTATTTTGACAACAATTTACAAAGTAAGTTGTAATACATATCTTACACAATGAGTAAAAAACATCCTTAATATACTGTACCTGTTATGCTATTTCCGCATTAGTTTAACCGCATAAGTTTTTTTATTCATTTAAAAAAATATATTAGAACATATGTTATATAGCTACTGATAGTATCATAAAGATGTTATGATACTGGGGTCCATTTTGTAGTGAAACTGTACGATACATGTTTGAAGGTATTCAGTAAAATTACTACACTAACATCAGAAACTAGAGACCAGCGCAATAGGCTAATGTATGAACTGCTATATCTTATCATTAAGTAAATGGTCCAACTAGATTCGTCGAATTATGCAGTAAAATTGTTCATGCTTAAACATTGCTACTTACTTTTGAAAGCTTTTGGCTGTTAAACGATATTTTTATGTTAGGAAATATTCAACAATGGTTTTTTGTTTTGATTTTTTTTGACGCACCATCCTCTTTGTAATTGATAAAGGCTGAATGCGGCCGCTTTCCATGACATGTTGTATTTATGCGAATTTAAAAGCTTCCGACTCACAGAGTTTAAATCGAAATTAATCTCCCCGTTTGTGTTATCATCTGTGCTGGAAACGTTTGAAGCTTTAGGTAATATACAAACATTTCGTATAATGTTTTATTTCTGACTTCTGGAATATACCTATGCGGTGAGCGAATTTTTTAAATATATCTTTGTTTATAACTATTATTGAGATACTATTACTGGGTTGAATAAAATATGTTTAAATTTTGCATAAAACAAAAATAACTATTTTTGTTTCCGCAAATACTTCGTTAGTTTAATATATTCTGTTTCAATTAAAATATACCATGCATGTTAGTCATGATTAACATTTGCGTGATGAAATTCTATTGACTAAAATACTAAACTATTAGTTAACACACGTTCTGTTGAAGACGTTGTTAAACACCTTAATAATCATCGCAAATTTAATACAACGTAAGTATAGCAATAACTGGAAACATCGAACTTTAACATGGAGACTAATTTATATCTACCAACGAATCATTACTTTACATTCAAAACCAATCCTTACTGCTATAAAATCAAAGTTCATTGTTTTTTCATTAAATGTTGAACATAACTTTGTATATGTATGTACAATCTTGGGTTAACTTGAGCTGTCAAATTTGTTTAGCGGTTAAAGGAGGGGCGCTTAAAGTTGCTAGGCAGAGCGCTGTCGGCGTATAACTAAGTGCTAACTTGCTTACAACTTACAACTTACTGAATTGTAACATTTGTGTAGCAGAATTAATGCTACGATTTATGCGGGTTTGCTTAATTATACTTTGATTACACATTGGACTACATATGTTACTTTCCAAATATAATAATTCACGTTAACCACTATAACAAGTAAAAAAAAGTATTCTGTTGAATATGGTAATATGGTTAACGAGATAGAAGAATATGTATTACATTACATTTACACATTCATCAAAATATTAATTATAAAAATAATCACAGAATTATTAATAAAACAAATTTAGATAATAACGACAGAACAAATGAACAGTCTTCCGTTTAACATTCATAATCTCCTCAAACCCTGTCTATACAAAACATTGGCTACATACATACTACTTAGCATACTGTATTACAAAGCATTGGCCATCAATCGAATATAGACACCACAAGCAAAATCGACTAGAAAATGACTGATGTTACCATTATTAAAAAAAAACTAATATATTTAATCTATAGGTGATTGTTCAACATTCAAACGTAAAAATAGTACGGTAGAACGATCGCATTACACAATGGGCAGTCGACGGGATTCCCTGGTCAAAGTTCAAGAGAAACCTGTCAGGTGTGAGCGGGGTTTAATTATAAGCAAAAACTCGATATGTTCTTAGTTTCATTCGTAAAACAAATTAATAAAAAGTTTAAGAAGAAATCATTTTTCAAAGAACTTCTACGATTTCCCGCTTCGATCGCTTTCAATACAGAATTTTTAATTAACAAGTTTGTTAAGAATTGAAAAATTATTTTGGTTCAGTTATAAAAATCGTTGCTTTTTGTTTTGTTCAACAAAGCGAAGAGGCGAACAGACGTTTACTAGATTTTACCTACCCAGAAACAGAAACGAAACAGTAAGACGAAATCAAATCAGCAAAATATTTTAAAGCTAATGATTACAAAGATAAAATGATATAAAGAATTTCAAATAGAAATAATAACACATACATATTGATGTTATGAAGCATTATAAATCTTCATAATAGGGAAAAATACATCTTTTCTCGTTACATTTCACAAGCTAAAAGATGATAATGCAGATAGTTCATTAACAAAGCTACGTCACTGTTATGCAATTCAAAAGTAGACAAGTTAGTTTAATTAAACTTAAACTTCAACATGCATTAATATGTTGTAAACAACAACAACCGACATTTTTATACAATAACAAAACTCATGTAAGTAAAACTTATAACAAAACTTCTCTTCGACTCGGCGCATTACAGAGGTTTAGTACATAATAAAGAATGTGATTTCAGGAGTACCTTCACGCTTTGAACCCTTTTCAAATAAATTATGTCAAATATAACTTTTAGCACATCTGTTTCCATAATATGTTATAAGAAAAAATGAGTGACTAGTGGTTTTTAAACATTCATTTGTATCAGAGAAGCTTTGTACAAAAAGTTATACAAATTAATCGAGAAACAAAATTACAAAACAATTTTGTTTTCGACTTTCCAATTATTCTAAACTATTATGTATATGAAGGAGCGTATTATTATATTTTTATTTAATAATATTGTGGGAACGCATCAATCTATGCAATTTATATGGCTTCAAATCCGTGAAAGCTAACTATAAAAAATGCATCATTTTATGTATTACTACATATCATAATAATTAATCATCATTAAAATGTTCTCAATCACACAAAAATCATGAAAGATTGATAAAAATAAATAACAACACGTTGTGTAGCATTTCTTAGAAAATATTAGAAAAATCTACGAGAAAGGTTCTATAAATGGTTTATCGTAAAACAGTATAAAATAAAATCAGTAAATTGATAAGGCCGGGTACAGTGCGCGTCATATTTCACAAAGTGCCGTAAGTTCGGCAGTTAACTCACACGGTTATGGCGCTGTTAACACGTGTTGACGCTTTATACTGTTTCTACCTATCTCGCGTCCCACTAAATCATCGCGGAAACGGCGAGAAAAAAAACCAAAGGGTCTTACTTCCGCAACGGATTAAACCAATATCTTTACGGTCAATTTCGTACGAAAGGAAGGAGACACGTTGGAAACTCGATAATTTTTTTATTCTCCGTAGGCAGACAGACGACAAAAAATGAAAAAGTATTCGGGCCATATTTTCCGGTTTGCTCGGAAACGAGCCAAAACGTATTTACCGTGCCGCATCAGAAAAAATTGGCCGTGGTTTATCAGCTGCGTGCGCTGTTACAGATTGCACACGTGGCGCCGAAAGGGGGCTCTGAATAGACAGGATGCCCGGTGGGGACGTAACTTAATTAATGCCTGGTTTAGTCTTTAACGTCCTAATTTTGCATAAGCTATACGTTTTATGAATTTTAGGTTACGAAAATAACTTTGTTTAATAAAAATTAACGATCTTGATATCATCATCGAGTACTTAGCCCAAAGTTACATATTTACATTATTTCAAATATAATATTGCAAATATACATTAAACATCAAAAAAATGAACAAACATTTTTTAAGAAAAAATGTGAAAACAGATATCGATACCATAGAACAGATTATGGATCTAACAAATGAGTAGGAAGTTTATGAAAATGGCAGACATTGCCCAAACCTATATAAAATATGAATATGTTTAATTAACTTATGACTATCGCATCTATGTATATAAAAATATGTAAATGCTATTCCAATTTTAAAGATGAACTATTTAGCGATTGAAATGAAATGTAAGGGTATTGGTGTAAGCTAAATAAAGTGAGGGGCATCACAAAGCACCTTTGTGGTCACAAATGTATATTAGTTGAAAGCTAAAGCGAATTCTTGACAAAATTTTCATAAGAGACGGGTAAAGCGTAGCCCGCAGCGACCGTATCCTTCACTCGAGGTCACTTTGTAGTTATAAAGCGGTCCTTTATCGAAAATAAGGATATATCTGAACTCACTGAATACAAGACGAGAGAAAAGAATGTAACTTGTATCATTTAATAACATTTTAGGCTTTCAACTCATAATGTTATAAAAGGATTAAATTAAAAAAAAAACACTTTTTTAATTGACAGCGTTGGTCACTCTGTGGCATCATTTGCACGGAGCAACGGCCATTTTGTAACATTACTGTTCACGCTGTAGTCGGAAAATATAATTGTATTTACATAATTGATGTTTACTGTATAAAATTAATATTTGTCTGTATTGGTAATGTTTTATTGTTAAATAAACGACTTTATTACAAAATGAATGTTTAGTCGTTTGTTCATACAGAATATGTAAAACAGAATTACATTTTCTCGTTTTGATTTTATACGTTTTTTATAATATATACAAATAGCCCAAGTAAATGAAATGGTCTATATATTAACAACTTACCAAATCAATATTGTCACTAAAGGTATTAACAATAGTTACGTCCTTCGAGTCCAGTCCTTTGAAGCCGTCACAGTGAATAAGCTTAGTGAAGCGAATAAGGGACTTGACAGTATCATATCAGGAGGAAGGCTGCGCTGTAGCGGGCATCCGACGCCAAATGAAACTTTATTGGACACTTTTCATTTGTTCAGGCACCCTCGACATAATGTTTACGACAAAATAAAACATTTTATGAAGAAAAAAATCTTGTTTTTTTACCTACAACAGCTCCAAGAGAATAATTTTTAAAGGACAATTACAAAATTAAAGACACGATTCAAGAAATCAATATCATGTTTTTCATTTACAATCGTAACTATCACAGTTCTTAAGACATAGTCAATGATACAAATAATGTTTTGCGCGTTAAAAAGATACATTCCATTTTGTAAACAATGTAAAAATATTGAAATAACAATATAAAGCAAAAATGCACGTTACTCCAAATAAAGTAAGTAAACCGTAGACGGTTTCCGTTTTCGGACATATGAGGACGATTTCCGAAATGTGTTTACAATGAAGGCCGAGCTCGGTACGAATCCGACATATTTCATCATTCCAAAGAAATGCCTTCAACTTCATAAAAATAGAATCACACAAAACGGTACACTGACGCTCAAAAAATTATAATCAATCTCCGACTAACGAAGTTTAGAAGTCATTTTTAGATTACAAAACGCACAATTTTTTTAAGGTAAGTAATATTTAATTTTTTAAGTACATAATAATTATTATCATGTCTATACAACTGGAAAAAATAAATGGAAAAATCCAACACTAATCACAAGTAAAAAAAAAATAATAGTATAATCGAGTTTGGATATATTAATGGTTTCTTTCAATATTTTAAATAAGAAACAATATAACGCTTTTGTTGGTAGCGGTACCCGGCTCGCGGGAGGCGGGTGGCATCCACCCTACACTTCCGGTTACTATATAATAAAGTTATTCTCCTTCTTTCGATAAACTTCAGTTTGTCCGGCGATAAATTACCCGGTCACATTCGCGGAAGTCGCCCCGGCTTCGCCAAATATTGGCTTAACTTTGAAGAATGTTCCCGGATTTCTTCAGATAACATGTTTTTTGTAACTGACAACCAATAAAAACAACACAATAAATAAAGATGGAGATTTAATTACATATTTTAGTTTAAGCATGAGCTTTTAAATAGAGGAAGTGATTCATCATCCACCGATAGTCTTAAAATCTGCCCATCAATAATAATCGGGTGTTTTGTCTCTTAAAATAAAGACGAATTTTCTTTTCTCTTGCGTTGACATGCTAATTCTTCTTCACAACAATTCATTACAACTACAACCTTAACTGAATACTAACTAATGATACGAAGCTTAACAAAACTTTATTACTGTGATAAATAAAAAAAGGGTCTATTAATTGTTAAATAATTAGTCAAATTAATATACTGGCATTTTACCTTTACTGTTTACTTATACTAATATTTTATTTCTATGACGTTTAGTTAGTGTTCATTTCTAATAAGTATAAGAATTGATCTCAGTAGTTTTTGTAAACAATTTCTATGGAAACAAACATAGTTATTAATTCGCCACTAAAATTTTATATAAAGCAAACAATCGCGTCGTTATAACTCGATTAATTACGATGTGTGTTTTAAAAAGTAGTTTACAATATGGTTATCAATGATTTTACAAACATACAGGCAGATTTTAAGCTACTAAACATGACTTCAATACGAAAAGTAATGTGGAGTATCATTATGTTTATAATTAAGATTTTTTTATATCCAATGCTTGGAGAACTTATTTAATTATACTCAACTGCAGAATAATTTATAAACAGGGGTCGATCGATCCGCGTTTCTTTGTGGCAAGCTCAGTTAAATTGGTCGAGTGCGGGCGCGTAGCGGACCAGCGTAGACACCGCTACGCCGCAACCTATGCTGCAGATCTACAAATCTAGTAGAATTACATCAAACGAAACTTTCACTTTATTAACAATACGATAATAACTCATATTAAAAATCACACTAATAATAATAGCCGTTTTTATGACGTTATTGTAATGAATAAAACGCGGGTCTAGTGTGAAATAGTGTAAGTTATATGTATATGAAAGCTGTGGTTGTTGATGAAGTTTTTCTATACCGCATGCTCGAACTCGGTTATTATATACACTCAGCTATCACGGCTTTGTTATATGCTATATTCAACAACAATTTTGTTAAGAATAAATAAAAAGAAATCATTTTATATTTGGTGTACCGCTGTAAATGTTGGTAGCGGTACTGTTTGCGGGAGCTATCCCTGTATCTGATGGCGCGGCACTAATGCCGTATGAATGAAATTTACTGTCAATATCTGAGGCCCGCATGCGGCTTTGTGACGCAAACTGTCCTCTTTTATATCCACCATTATTCCGCTTTTTATTTTTCTCTTTGCATTTTTCACTATATCTATGTTCACGTTTACATTGTTTTTAGCCTTTCAGATTGTTAAACTTAGAAACAAATTTGATATTTGTGTTTTATAACGAATACACAATATTAAATATTTTTCTGTTTTTAATCGCTCTATATAATATTTTTTCTAAGCTATTAGGAGTTTTTAACAAATTCCGTTTTTCAGTAAAATCAAATAAGTAGTAATAAATTTATAGAATAGTTCGTCATTTCGTAAAGTTATTTTTACGAAATATTAAACAATATTATCGCCAATTATGATCATAGATATTGTTATAGGGAAAATAATAAAGAAATCCACGTGTAAGATAATAATTTTCTGCGATGAGTTTGCTTTGGGACTTTTAAATGTAAATATGAAGATATAATGGAATGAAACAAACAACAAAGTCCCAACCCACCTAAGCGCCTCTATAATTTGTTCGGGATTATCGCGAGACGGAGCGAGGTGAATCCCGGCGATTAGTCACAAGTATCGCGAGATGAATTCACACAGCTACGGAATCCCGGGCTTATCGTCCTACTCGGGAATCGAACGTACTTCCAGCGAATACTGATTACCTGGCTCCGCGATTAAGTATTCCGCTGAAGTAATAGAGTTGCGATAATTTTCTATGAACTGTTCCGCGCGATCGTTCTATAAAATTAT
This sequence comes from Byasa hedistus, assembly GCA_029286795.1. Lineage (NCBI taxonomy): Eukaryota > Metazoa > Arthropoda > Insecta > Lepidoptera > Papilionidae > Byasa > Byasa hedistus. The sequence goes on along the minus strand of JAGSMW010000015.1, from coordinate 6,948,920 downwards.
GCAAGATTAGAAATTTCATATCAAACACTCGTATGTATATTACATTTGTGTAATTTTGCCTTATATAATTATAAATAGAAAATTTTCTTTTATAAGTTTTAATAAGCGTAACAGTAGCTAAAACCTGGTGCTAAAATTAATTGAATCATTGAAATGAATAACGATGTGCTTTGTTTGTAAGTTTTATGGTATGTATATGTGGTATGTTTTATGATGTATACATGTATTTATTATGTTTCCTTTCTATAATTTACTATCTTTCTCACCTACATTCAAATTTTATTTCTTCTGAATTGGCTGGCAGAAAAGTCTTATAGCATTAAGTCCGCCATTTGTACCGTTCCCTTAAGGTGTTACTCAAAGATAAATATTTAAATGTTCCATTGTAATTTTTTTCATATTTTATCTTATATATTACATAGAATATTTGTAAGCAGTGTTTTTAGCAGGAAGTTATGGCATGATAGAAATGTGCGATGTAACATTCGCCGGATATCGGCGCTGTGTCCACAGGCACGATAATTACGGCACACCTCAGTCGCGAGCCGCAATTAATTCCTGTCCGCACTTGCCGCACCACCCGCCCGGCCCCCGTCCGCCTGCGGTGTAGCCTGTCCCGGGCACGATTTCAGGAATCCTGACATTTTGATTGACCTCCAGTACAGATTATTAGTTACCACTATTCTCCATGTCCGACTTTATACGTTGATACGTTACAAAATCATTCTCGCAAATTAACAACCTACAATTCAATTAAAACTTTTTTTTAAAGTTAAACAACTCGACTATTGAGTAGAACTGAAATAGGAAAAGATTGAACGGAAATTACTTTACTTTAATTTATTTTTGGGTACAATAACAAACTTTTAATATCGCACAATTTTAATTGAAATTCATGTTTACTTTATAGGTATTATTTTCAACAACAAAAAAATCACTAGAACCGAAACATCCTGCAAATATTATGTGTAGTCATACTCAAAATTAGAAAGTAAACATGGCAAACTTCAAATTAGTAAACTATTCTTTTACGTTGGTAAAAAATTCTAAAGACATTTCGATTAATTAACAGAGGTTTACTTTCCCAAAAATATTTAAGGATATTATAATATCACGGGTGCGATGTAAATTCAAGGAGACCGTCTAGGTAAGTACCGCGTAAACAGTAGTGCGCTAATATCACTATGTTCTGGTTTTAAGAGCGCGATAGCAAGTGAAATTACTGGGGTAATAAAACCACATCTTAAGTCTACAAGCACAATTAGGTGCATTCTAACGCTACATTATGTACAGGGTACCATTTGCTTTGGTCAACTTCCTGCACATCACGTCGCTTTGTTAAGCCACACACAACTCAACAAAAAGTAAATATTGTTCTTATTGCTTACCCTCTCCGCTTTAAATGTTATGCCTTTAAATTCTAAACTACACGTTTGCCCCAAAATATCAATTAGACATACCGAGTACAACAAATGATATGGCGTCCCTAATGAATTTGTAATCTCTGTAATCTGCTCAATGAGAAATGGCATTTTCCAAATAACTTCTCGCAAACACACAAATTAAACCTTTGCCCAAAAATGAATTAATCGCGTAGGAGGGTTCAACACGGGCCGGCATCGAGTAACTAACTATCCATATGTATCTTTGTTTGGTTATATTAGCGAGAACGAAAAGAGTCTCAGTTTAAAGGCAACGGTGATAAGTGACCTCAAAGAATCTAAATCTAATTAACATTCATGTATATAACAGACCATGTCAAAAACAAATAAGCAAAAAGCTGCAGCTTATAATATGTAAATACAGGTAAAAGTTCCGACAACAGCGATTTAGCTGTTTTTGATATTGGACAGCACGATTTATTTTATTTTTATTATCTGTACCGATTATAAATATCCCTTTTTTAATTGTTTACAAAAAAATTGCAATTGCTTATATAATCTATTGTAATATGTGCTTTTAACGAGGCAAATTATATTCACAATCATAAATGCTGATAAGAAATTACATTGAATTGCTCGGTCGGTCAGTTTAACAATGTTTTCTACATTTATTACGATTCATATGTACTAGATATGTATATACATAATTTTTGATGTGATAAATTAATGATGGTCGACTATTACCACCAAATGCGGCACAGCAGCGAATCCGAAGTCCGGAATATTTTAATTTAAACGGAGCCCGCTGTAAGAGCAGTGTCCGGCCGGCGCCAGGTGGCGGCCAGTGATTAATATGCAGGACGAAGATTGAAGCGAACGCCGAATGCACGACCGTTCCGTTTGTTTATACACAATTAGTATTTTACATATTGGTCTTTTACTCGTTAATTTTGCTGTAATAAAAGGAATATTGAAGAACACTCCAAATATCACTTTATACTATATTAAAAATGTTGGTCGCCATGTCATATTTAATTTTTCGACGCGCTAAACATTTTGACAATGACACTGCTTTGAATTACGAAGTAAAATATCTTACAGTTTTCTTCGATTTAACAATCCAGTGGTTGCTCCGTCGTTAACCGGTCTGGGTATTATTAATAAAAATATCACAAGCAAATTAATAAACGTCTTTACAAAACACATTCAAATAAAAAAATAAACGTTCAGTTAAACAAATGATTATTTATTATGAGAACGGTATCGTAAACATTAATTATTGTTATTACAATACATACGCAATTCCCGACTAGTATATTATTTAACAAATTTGTAATAAAATTATTTTATAAACGCGTTTCTTAATTGCCTAAGAGTACGTACAGTTAAAATATTGTTAGCAAAAAGTTAGCGTTGAAGAGAAATACTTTGTAGGCCGCAGTAAGCTTCATAGACTTAAAAACAAAATAGAAAGCTAAAGTTACAATAAGTTGCATTTGTTGTCGTTTATAGTGTGCAGTGCACTCGCCGCGGTGTATGTTCACGGTGAGCCGTAAAATAAGCACATCAAAGATATTTAATGCGGTATCAAAGGACGAAGTGCGTCTCTTAAACGGAGCCATCCAGTTAAGCCTCCGTAATGGGTGTTTCGCATAGACAAGCAAATTAGTCCTCGCGACACGTGGCGTTAACTGCCCTCTCCAATCCACGCTGCACTAATTACGCACCTCCCTGTATATTTCATTATTTTTGCAATCAACATATTTACATTTAAGGTCCTATCTGCTGCTTTACATATAATAAAACTTATTTCATATAAAACTAATCGGTATTGCACAAGAATTTTTGTAATCAAAAATGTACGTGATATTTGAATTCAATGTTATATGTTTTACATCTCTCGTTGCTAATACTGGAAGTTTTATTAAATTAATGTGTGACTTATAAAATGATTGATTTTTATCGAGCCAAAAGTTTCATTTAAGTTCAGTAATTAACACCGCGCTATGCAAATATAACAAAATGAAAGAAATGTATCGTCCATCTTGTTATCTACTAGAGCAATTTAAAATAAAATGTGAGTTAAGACTCAAGTTTGTACAATAAATAATTGTTTCCCGAGACGTAATTGCCGTAATTTCATGAATAATTGCCGCCACAGAGCAATTAAATAAATTACAGTAGGAATAACGACCTCCTTTGGGCTTTAGTTTAAACTTAGGGCGACGGCTGTTGCACATGGCAAATAACTCTTAAATTTTCGAGAGGCAGTAAACACAGCGCAATTTAAATTTAAAATTTCATGAGCAATTCGACAAAGAAACAATGTTTATTGGCTCGTGACTAATTGTACGGCCTGTCATAACCTAAACACGTAACCACAAATCGCTCCAACGAAGCGGTCGCGTTGAAAATTCTCAAAAAGAGTATTACCCGCTGTCATACGCGATATGGCCGGCTTCCAAATGTGGGGGGCGGAGTGGGGGTGATGGAGGGTAGGCTTCCCCACATGGCCAGTTAGTTACGCCGCGAATTATAGGGGCCATTACGATTCATTAAGGCCAGTTAGGCTTAAACCGGTGTTTACCCACGCACACTGTCACGGCCGTATGCGTATACGGAGAATTTGCAACAGTTGTTGTGCATTGTTTCAGATATGCCAGAGAGAGATGACCTGTATGTTGCTATACGAAATTTTAACGGCGTTATAACTGCGGACGCTGTTAACGATAGTAATATCGATAATGGTTTTATGAACACATTTAGATAGTGAGCAAGCTCTGCACTGTCACAGTCTATACACTAAGTAGTAACGATGCTGTTTTTACAGTATCGAAGTTTGCATTGGATTTATTATAAATTTGTGTTAATTGATTTAAACTTCTAATTAAAAAACCACAACATTAATCAATGTTTAAAATATCCTCCGTGAAAGCTAACTTTTACAAATAAAAACCTTTAAAATTTTAGCTATATTTAATACGAACAAGTAAATAAGATTAAGGCTATTAAAATCAGCAAATAAATTAAGGAAATATGCGGAGGTATAAAATGTAATCCAGGTTATACAGTAGCTACTGCCAATAACTCTTGATTTATAAATCGAAATATGTGCATGAAAAGGTGTTTATTAAATTGAAGATAATGATTTTGTATATGCAGTAGAGGTATACCGGCAAATAGACTGCATGGTTCGGCCTAGCTGGAGGCGCGCCAGTATTGACACTATCGGCTATCGGCTGCACCTCTCGAGCTATCCCAGACATTATGTATACAGTCGGCGCACACAGTTCTCAACGTTTATACTAAACTATCCGTAATAATATTATTAACAATAACCACAAATAAAAATGTTCAATTATAATGTTTAAAAGAAAATTAAATTACTAATTTATATGAGTATAATACTTATAAAAAGAATTTACATACAAAACTTAATTTTTTTTTTATATAATTTTTATACCACATTGTTATTAACAGGTATCACTTATAAATGAGTAAATGGTCTACACGTCGCTTTTATACAGCAATTGATAGACTACTAGAGATCTAGAAATACTAGAATACGGTTAAAAACAAAAACCATTATTTATCACTATCATAAGTTATCCGGTTATAGACGAAATGACTACTAATTAATACAGTCATTGTAATTTATTTATTAATAAGGTCCCCAAAAAAGATTACACAATACATAAATTACAACTTGAATAAAATAAAACATTATAGAAAACATTGTGCATCTTAAGTCTAAGGAGACACAGCTTGCATTACTTATATACTCGTATAAGCACATAAGAAAAACTATTAATTATTAAACAGCATACAGCAAATCAATGACAAATCAAAAAAACTGAATAAAAATTAAAAAATTAAATAATGTCACAAAACAACAAAGATCAAGCGAGGGTAGTTACTAGTACCCCCACTTCATTTGACCGTCGTAACTGAACCGAAATTTGTAAGACTCAAAAGTTAGTGTTGGCGCATTTTCTATCAGTGTTATATTGTTTTCATAATACGAATATTTGCTTGGATATTCTTTAATAAGTTTTACTCATAAATACATCAACAAACAAATACAATAAACGGCTAGTCATTAAACCCGATCATAGCTGAGCAGCTAGAACTTTTATACGTACAAAAATTATTTGTTGCATCACAAACCGAGCTTTATATCGTTTGGTATAAAGATCGAGGGTGTTGTAAATATAAGTTTGTGAACATCGCATTCGCCAATTTGCTTCCTCCATGTCGCAGGTAAATAACAGTCGAGAATCGTTTACCGATGCTTTTGACAGCCTGTAGCGTTGAGCAAACACTGCCTGTATTTGCGAGAACTATTTTTATGCACGTTATTTCCTATAGAGAGAACGTCGACCATTTTTTATTTGTATATTTACATTAAAGTTACTTTACTGTTCATTAACAACTTTGTTTTTAAATCCAATGGACACTACAACCCGAAACTTTCATCGAAACACGCGTAAAAGTAATAACCTCAAAAGGTCTTTTTAGGTTAAATGGTAGCTTAATTAACCTAGGTATAAAAAAGGCCTTATTTTGTACTTAAGTACGAATTGTTTAACCCCAGCACACCGCTCATTTGAATTCGTCCCCACTAATTTATTTTCAAAACCCAGACACATTAACAAAAGCCGGCGGTGTACGAAAGAAGCCGGGGAAAAAAAAGCGTATAATCCCAGCCCGAACTAAGCCCAGCGGCTATCTAATAACATTTATTACTCCGATTCCCGTCCCCAGTGTCCACTTCCGGCGGCTGATAAACTGGCGCCATTTTTGCCGCCATATTTATTTATAGGTAGCGATAATGCCGATGTGTGAATCGTTCATTATGGGTAGTGCCGGCGATCGGAACGCAGTACCTCTTTAACGCGTTATTTTGCGTTTGCAATATACATTAAGCCTTGCATTAATGTTTAATTAACTCTATTACACTTTTTTCAGTACAGTAAAATTTTCACAGATTTTTTTAGCCTACAAAAGAATGAAGAGCAAGTACAGTTTATTACATATTTTAATAGAAACAATATTTTATACGATTCGGAGAGTATAAACCTATAAACTACGAAGGATGGTTATTAACTTGTTATACAATGATCGAATCGATCATCTATTATTTATATCATAGACGCCGTAAATGAAGAGAAATAGTACAAACGTTATCCTTATCCGCTAGATGAGTTCGTAAGTGTCGTGATCGAGGAGCACCAATTAATCATATCGATGGGAACCGGCGAGTGCTGGCGGGATTTATGAGATCGCAAGTTTTCTGCCTCGCACGCAGCCTGGACTAATGACTGCGTTCACGGGAATTAACTACCATGTATGTATAAGTATTGATTGGCCACTCTGTTAGTGTATTTTGTATGCTTTTTATTACAAAGGCATCATAAGTATACTATAATCACACTGTAATTGCAGACCATTTACTTTCTCAATACTAAACAACTTAATTGTTTTCCTAATCTGTACAATATATGTATGTGTGCATTTATATAGTATATATATATATGTATATATATATAACTCTTGTATAGGTATGTATTAATAAAAAGTTAACGATAGTAATTCGCTAATAACTATACAAAATAATTATAGTAAATCAGTCAGCCATGATAGAAAATATCTTAACGCTCCGGTCAAAGTCACAGTGAAAAAACTTAAAATGCTGTTTCCTCTTGACCATTCTATAATAAATGATCCCTAAGTTCCGGGTCATATTATAATTTAAAACAATGTCTGTTTGAAGTGAACAGCAAAATCCTCCACATAAATTGTAAGGAGCCGGTCCAGAGTTAGCGAAATACGGAAAAGCGCCCCGGGGACCCGTCCCACACACAAATCATGTTGTCTGCTGCTTAAGACAAAATGTAACGATCTTCAATGTGTTTTTGTTGGTAAGTGCTAAATAAAGTATTGTTTTTAACGTATTTCATTACTTTTAATAAAGTTAGTAAATGTATTTATCAACAATGAGCAAACGAAGTAAATTTCATATATTGTTAAGTAACAATAGAGTTGTGGGAGGTGCAGCAATCTCCTTTAGAATACCTGAAAAGAGCAATGCTATAATGGCAGCAGATTTACAATATAAGGGCGGTAACTTAGCGTGTTCGAAAAATTCTAATACCAACCGAATTTTAAATATGGTCTTGGAATCAGATCAAGGACCTCCTGTGATATAAGGCAAACGTAACCACTACGCCACAGCGACGATTAGTTCATTTAAGGGTACAGATGAATAAAATGAGGTTCCTAAATATAGAAAGCATCACTGTGTTCCAGTTTGAATGTTGCTGTGGAATTACAATAATGAAATTACAGGTGTAACGAGACTTGTGAAATATCGATTAAGGTTGTGTAGTAGTGTATCAATGAAGGTTGTGTAGTATTTTTGTTGTTAGTTGCGACTCTCTTTAAAAAGAATGACTGTGTTATTTTAAAACAATATGTGTATTTAATTAAGACGTCACACAGACCTTTAGGACAAATTTATCGTATGTGGTCGACGTCTCCTGAGATATTAGCGCTGTCCGTTCCCGGTTTGTGACCGGCAACCGCGAAGGAAGCTCCCATACATCCCGGCGGGGCCGGACGGGCCCCCGGCGCACATTACCCGGCCCTTGTCTTTGCCACTTTGATTTGTTACGTCCAAGAAAAGATCAATCGCCGTAGGTAAAATTTACGGAACGACTGTTTGCTCAAACGATAGAATCTAATCATTGTTTTATTTAATAATATACTTATTTAACAATTTCTTTATATTTCACGTGAACCGTAGATACTTTGTATTTGTTATAATTACGTATTAATCAATATGTACTAGTGATTATTTATTTATTTAAAAGTTCTACAAAAAAGATTACACAATACATAAATTACAACTTACATAAATTAAACCAGGCAATATAGAAAACATTGTGCATCTTAAGTTTAAGGAGACACAGCTTGCATTACATTATTAAATCTGATATAAAATGCATTACATTATATTATTAATATCTAATAACATTGTAAAATTGTAGAGTTAATGAATAGAGAATACAATTATCAGCAACAGTAATAGTTTAACAATGCCAAAGTTTTATTTTCTCTTATCCACTTTTTAAACGATTATTTATATGTAGATAATATTCTTGGTTAATCATATTTTTTACGATTATATAGACTAGTCGTTTCCCACGATCCCACCGGATGGTACACGGTGGTGTAGTCTTTGATGGTCAAGCGCACTAAACCATGTATCCAATGAGCTATATATATAGAGTATACTGGATAACGCGAAGCATATCCACTCTTCTATTAAATATTATCAGAAACACTGCCTTTGTTTATTAAATGATACTATATAATGATAGAGTTAAAATGAACGACGAACATTGAATATTAAATTCATGAAAATACATTTGAAACAATTTTAAAAAGGAAATTTATGAAGGAGATTACCGCGTTTGTCTCTCACAGTTTATAAACGTCAGAGCAATGACTGCCGCGAAATCTCCTGATTCATAATTAATGATAATTTCCGGCGGACCGGATTTTTCATCCGGAGCGAAAAAAACTTCGCTCAGCGGAAAAATAATCACAAAAAGAGCTTATTCATTTATGACGTTGACTAGGGACGTAGACTCGCAGCGACTGCTGTATTCTTGTTTATTTCGTTTTACATATACTCTTTATCTACATGTAGCGACTCACATAGCACTCATCTATAGCCTGTAACGGGACTAACCATTGTAAGAGTTTAAATTATAATAAATTTAGAGGACTTTAAATTTATTAATAGTTTTAGAATTGATGATGTTTTTATTGAAAAATTTGTTTACAAGAACTTAGTTACCTGTAACACACAGTTTACTTGATATTCATTATAGATGGTAATTATTCTAGATTGTTAATATATGTATTAACTAATCTTAATTTGTTCAAAGTTTTAAAAATACTTATCTAAAGTAACTAAGTTTCGTTCATAATATTGTCAATGAATTCAAGCTGTTTTTTATCAAATATCGTCATTGTAAGTAATATTGTACTCTAAATATCCATTTCCAGTCTAGGGATGTAAACGTTTTATATTTTTGGACAATTCTTTTAAATAATTGATAAAAAAAAATAGTTTTTGTCATATTTACTGCCGCAAAACTGATTCATGGACTTAGTTTTTATAAGATATACATTAAAAAATAAGCTATGAAAGTTGATTAATGCATTTGCTCATCTCTATAAAGACTTTAATTTATTTTAATTACAACATAAAATCGAAGTAAAACATTTTCTACCAATTTATAACTTTTTATATTACTAGAGAAAGAGATAAGAGATTAGTGTTCAGATGTATACTTAAAGTTTCTCAGGATCCAAGTGAACCGATAATGCCAACCAATAAACTAATTTAAAATGCCAATTTTATAAAAATATCGCAAAAACAAAATTCGATCTAAAAAAATTAGTACAAAACCAGAACTTCCACAATGCTTATTATAATGCCATGAAATATTATAATAAAGGCTCTCTTTCAAAGTTGAAGCAGTAATTGTAAACTGAATTAGTATGTGTACGCCTCGTAAACTTTTTGGTCTTGAAATAATATTAATATCATGTATTCTATTTATTTAATATAATGTAAGAGTTTTACAATGTTGCTGTTGCTACAGATTCTTTTTCCATTACAAACTTTACAATGCTCTACACTGTTAAAACTCTAGAAACAGTTTGGACTTATGTCCGATTTAGCGAGACATCGGATTCGGACTTAAAACGGAAATACAAGGTTTAAAAAAAGAAGGCTCGCGACGGAAGCGACGGGCAGGAAGACGCCGGCGACAGAGCCGCGTTCCCGACCGAGCGAATTAAAAATTAAAGGAGTATCCGTTTCCGGATGCCGTGACACTCTCTTTGCTTGTTTTCATTTAGAATATTCGAAGTTCTACTGGCTTAGCGTACAACAATCCAAAGTAAGCATTCAATTTAATTAACATATTCGAGTAAGTTGTATAATAAAAATTATTTCTATAAAGAAAATGTGATGCTATTACGTTAAACTATAATGCATTCTTTTAAACGTAATAAAAAAGAAATGTTTCATTTATTACAATCGTTTCGTAGTATACTCGTAATTATGTTAGAAACTGTCATGTGGATTAGGTTTAAGAACATTTAACTATTTGTATGATAATAAGCTTTAAATTTTTACAATTTTTAAGCAGTTTATGGTCTGTGATTAAACGCTCAGTTAACATGTAAGGTATAAATCACTTTTTAAATTCAATTGCAAACAAAATTCTAAGATTCGTATTAAACCAGCCTAGGAAACTTTTAGTTATTCTAATAAGATTTTTAGATAACTTTGAAACTTAATTTCAGTTAATAAATGTTTTGAGTAACAGCTTTGTGAATCATCTTAGAAACAACTTGTTTTTAATTTGCTTTTTACATATCATTTCATCTTACTATGGTAATCGAGGAAAATAAGATTAGTTTATCTCAAATTTTTTAAAAACTTAAAAATTATTTGAAGATTTGATGACTTAACAAATCTACATAAGTTATATGTAACTAATTGGAAGACAATTACTCCTTTACTTTTTACTAAGCCTACTGGAGCCTGTAAGCAGCATAACCATTCTAACGGCGTTACATACTATGCCATAAAGGCAAATCTTTTTTTCGTGGCCCATGTTTACTAGTACAAAAGAAAAGCTCTATTTAGTGAACTTTATAAGTTTATAATCATCATTTGTAATTTCCAGAACTATGCGGAGTATTAAAAAACTTTTGAGTTTCTAGATGTAATTTTGTACACATCTCTACGAAATATTTAGGAGACCGTTGTACAATCCTTGTACAGTTTTATATATATCTCTAACCCTGGCAGACAGGTGAAGTACCTGTGCATGCACGTAAGAGAACACACAAGGACGTTACGTGACACGCACACATATGCAACTACGTAAGCAAACCGTCTGAGCCTTGCTAACAGCATCATTTAGGTATATTATATTAAATCTGAAGAAATGTCTCTCTCTAGACCTTTCAGACGAGGATCCTTAGGGGCGTGTCGCGCAAAGGGCGGAGCTTCAGGCGGACACTCCTTAGATTTCTCTTTTTTACTTCACTGCGTATTTAGGTAAGCGACGTCCAATTAAACGAGACCCTTGATACTTTGTTCAGCATCATCATTTCCCACTACGACGCCATTTACAGAGCACGCAACGGAGGTCTTAGCTCTCTGGGTGTATTTATATAAGCTCCGAAACAAAGCTCCGAACAACTTTAGTCGTTATCGCTTTTATAAAGTCTTCGAGACAATTCCATTTTATGGGGTGTTTTGTACGAAATTTTATTTCTTTTGTCTTCCTCTTTACGTTTCTACAATAAGTTAAAATATGTTAAAATCATATTGTGAAGGTGTGAAATCATATGAAAATATTTATATTTTTAGTTCAGGAGTTTAGAAGATGCTGATAGAAGTCAATGTTCTCTGTCAAAATAATTGTAAGTCAATTCAACAAACAAATAAGTCAAGATTGATGTTCTAGACGCAGAATGATGAAGTTTCTCATTTTCTAAGACAGTTGTACCGATCATCACTTTGCTCTAGTACAACGAGACAGTCACACAAATAAATGTGATTATTGTTTTAAATTCAAGTACCAGTTTAAGTTCCTGGTGTGCAAATGCGTTACTATGTAAAATTAGTAGCCCCCTAATTATAGACATGATTTTTACAAAACTTTTATTGATTTAACCTTTTGAAATTATTTGCCTATGGTATTCGTCATAAATAAGCGTAATGTCCATAGAGTTCATTTCCTTATTAAAAAAACAGTACTTTTGATATTTGTTATAATTTTTTCTGAAATATAATTAATAATTACAAGGATAATAACAACTTCTTGTGTTTGTGACGTCATAATATCCCAATCGCTTCTCTACCCAAGGCGAATCTTACAAGTTGACTATAAAGAGAACGAACTGTAGACACCAGTTTTTCCTACCATCGCAAGTTTTGAAGATGGCATCTGTTCAATAGTGGACATTGATTAGCTAAAATAATCATGAACGAACCATTTTATTAAATTTGTTTATGCTCAAAACTATTCATGAAGTAGCACATAATGACTATCATATAATTTGCACTTCTGTTGAAAATCACCGAAAAGAACATTTTTAATTTAATCTCATGTAGGCTTGCTTCAAACAATAATTATCATCCTCAAACATGTAACCTGAACAGAGTTAAGGGAGTGTAAAACAGTCTACGGAACCGGCGGCCACCCTTATCTCTCGTCACTTCCTTTGAGGTGCAATTGTGCGAGCCCTAATGTGTCGGAGCACTGCTAATGTAGATATGGGCTCTGGTCTGTAACCGTGTAATTTATTCCCCATTAGACAGCTTCTGCTTCAGACTGTTAATACGTGACAGACACTTTGAGAAATATTTAAAGTTGATTTAAACAATTTTTTTTATTTTACATTACCAGCAAATTGCGTCAGTGCAAAATAAAGAAACTTTTCTGCATTTCAGTTTTTGTAACACAGAGAAATAGAGACGTAAATCAGAATACAAACAAAATTGTCTATTATAATTCAAGTGCCTAGTTTTTTAAAAAGCACTGACTTATAAAGTATAAAAATTTGTAATACAAGTTACTACGTAATTTGCGTAAATATATTCATTTGGTTTACATTAATGTGTTAATTAAGAAAAGTAATAATTTTTAAAATGCAATGAAATCTTTTCATGCAAATACCATCTAGAAATAGACGTAAGAGTTAAAATTTGAATAATTAATATTTTTTGCTTTTTCTTATATGCAAACATTTAGAAATTCTGTACCGATTTGAAATTCGGAAAAAAATTGTATTTATAAAGTAGTAAAGTTTTATGTAGATAATTTATTATTTAACGTCCTGCTGAAAAAAATCTCATTGCTGTGATAACCGTTGCTATTAAGTGTTCACGTAAGGAAGAATTGTGGAGATCGTTACACATATTAGTTTTGATCAATGTAATATGATACAGCACAATGAAACCCTGAAGTTGTGCACGAACACATTCAATTTAGCACTTACACCCCATTACAGCAAATTATCGTTGTCACCTACATCACACTGTGAACTCAACCCTAAGAGAGCTATTTATGTACGTACGAGTGTGTGTGCGACCTCCGTGTTAACATATCACGACGTCGATGTGTGCGTTATCTGAAAGATTCCACTTCATTTCCCTCGACCCACGTATAGCGTCACATGTTATTATACTCACATCTATTTATAATATTTTATGATTGACGTATCATACATAATATACATAGATTTTTTAATATATGCCGATTACTACAGACAATAAAAGTGAGATGAAAATTAATAACCAATACGGTTGAGTTTCGATCAATTGATCTTTGTTTAAACACAACTAAACAAGACACTTTATAGTATACAAATTGTAGTTATTAATAAAGTTGGTGATAATAAGAAAAGCAACAATTAATTTTAACAAATGTACGGTTGAACATGAACATGTACAAACATTACATTATTTAAATGTCAACGTCGTTTAGGAAATGAAAGTCAGCTGTTTTATCTAAATGGCGCTGCGGGAACGTAAAAATGGCGTAAAACTCTCGTTTGATACAATAAATAATGAAATAAAATGGTTCATTGAAATCAGAAAAAAATCGTTACGTATAATACTTTTTAAGTTACAAAAAACTTACTACTTTTTTAGCTATTTGCTCAATTCATTATAAATAACTTATACAAATAAAAACAATTAAAGACCGTTTCAACAAATGAATACAGCAGATATTTTTTCATTATTTAACCAAAATTTTATGTTTCCGAAAATTATACTCGTAATAGAGATCAAGAGAAAATGAACATAAATAAAGAGAGGGAAATAATTGCCTGGAAAAAAAATATAGGAACAGAACAAAGAGCCAAATACAAAAGCGTACCGAAACGCAACCTTTTCGCCGCCGTGTAATGAAGCCGTATCTTTAATAGCCGCGATAAGGCCGCTAAATGTTTGCGTACACGCCAAATAATAAGCGAGTCGATCATTTACCACGAGGGGGCGAGGCTTTGACGAGGAAAAAGGAATTTTCGTCGGCCCTGATGGTGTTCGCTTATCGGTAAACGAGATAGCTTGTATTGAATATCTCTAAACGGCTGTGGTCATTTTTCTACGTCACAACGCGTCATTCCCGATAAATTGAGTTTGTTGCACGATACGTAGTAGTTTAAAACGATAGACTCTTTAAAATTAGTTACATTTTTATTAAACGCAAACATTTTTTTAGTTTTATTTAAACCAAATAACTTATTGGTGTAAGTGTCTGTTGACGGAGAAATTTCTAGGCTAATAAGTCTTAATATTTTAAGTCTCCAGCGTTGTGCCGTGTATGCATTTTAAGAAACACCACATTGTTATGAGCAGGCGTATCTTTTAGTAATAAATGAATATCTTTAAAATCTTGTCGCTTAGTAGAGTAATAATAAAAGATATTTCTTTATTACTGCCGCAGACTGATAAAAGAATTTATATTATTTAACTAGTTATACAGATGAATATCTTATTGATAAAATGGAATTATTTTATCAATAAGTGCATTAATAGCGTACATCACTCTATATATACATAAAATATAAACAGACGGAATAAATTCCATGGATATCGTATCGCGAACATTCGACAAACTTCTCTCTTTATGGTTATTCCCCTATAAAGGCAAGTTTCAGTAAAAACAACTTTACAGCCATGCTTTTATTGCCGCCATTTTATGCTCGTCGTGGTTATTTTACTGTTATGTTGACATAAAGCATCATCGATATCGATTAATCATATTATCTTACAACCATTTATGATAAAGACGCCTATAAATAGTCCCTCTCGTTACTCTTATAAATTTCGTGACAAAATTACTAAATATATCGTCTAACATAAGCTTTAACCATATTTTAGCTGAAGTTCCCTAACCACAGTATTTCTAAACTTTCTCTTCTTTAAATATTTTTTTACTGATATAAGAAATCGGTGATAATGTCTTAGTTGTAGTTTGATGATCTTTGGGGAACGAGTTATATTCCGTAGTGAGCGTCTATCAGCTGAAAATGATGATCATAATACACAATTGCCATTAGACACGTTTCTATTCAGTTAAGTATGATTATTTATATTTTTGCTTAGTAACAATTATATTACTTTTAAATATTATAAATATATATAAGACATTGGTCTTATAACAATGTTTTATAATAGGGAAACTTTTTTGTTTTTTTTTTAAATTGAATTATGATTTATCAATATTTGTATTACGTTAGTTTTTAATTATATTTATTTAACTCAAATAAATGGTTGTTTAAGTAATATTTAATAAACAAAATAGTGATTATGTTATATGAAACGCTGGCAGTAGACAGAAAACAAAGTTACACTAAAACCAGGAACATTTAATCCTCACTCCTGACACTTATCGTCGTGGGCGTCATCAAAACTAAATTTAGGCAACGAGTCGCAATCCCATATCAAATAACGGCAGAAATAACGTTCAGAGCAAACTTCATATATCCAACTCGTTGTTACACATTACTTCAAAGTTTGACCAACAATTTTTAATGTAGATTTGAATTACAAACATGTTTAAAGAATTCGGCAATAACCATATTGAAATATTATACTTTTTCTGTATTATGTTTATAGAGCTTCAGGACCAATAATGGAATTTATTTTTCGATTATTGTTGTGAATTTGTTTTCTGATCAAACGAACATTTTAGTGTAAGCATATAGATTTTATAGCTTTCACGAGAGTCGGTTACATTAAAAAACTTTAGTGTTTTTTCATTGAAGAGTCAGTAAGACGTTCTGTTAGTTATAAGTGATCAGCCTGTCTTTATGGGCAGGGTGTTGCAAGACGATGAGACTCGTTAGCAAGTCTTCAAACACAGCATAGCATTAAAGAAGCGAGTGATCTATTATATATTTTGTTCACTTGTTACACCTACACCTGTTTTACAATTTATTGTTTTTCTTTTAGCAGGGTTTGCGGTAAGAAAACTCTTTTCAGAGTTAAGCTCGCCTTTGACTATACAATCTAATTATTTTTTTAAAATAAGGTTGTAAGTGTGTTTTCATATATATGTACATTAAGCATGAATTGTTCATAACATCGAAGAAATTTTTGTATATATGAAAAAGGATTTTTTCAAAAATAAAACCTGCAAAAACTGCATTTAGTTTCTATTTCGCTCTCTGTTCGTAGCTACCGTGTATCTCGTAAGTAAATCGCCAGATGAATATTGTTTCAAACGGAATTAGGCACGCGCCGGAGGGACGAGGATCACTTATAATTGTTATTTTATTCATAGAAACAACGGTCCTGCGGGACGCCGGATAGGTGAACAAATATTTTGGCTTGTCGAGCACCTTTTAGCGCTTCTGATGTGAATGACGCTCGCGTGTTGTTCAACCGCATAAAATTGGTTCCCGTATTATTAATAGAACCATGAGCACATTTATAACTAAGGAGTAGAGAAAGAGTTACGCAATTTGACGTGTATAATTCTTTATGGCAATTTTTTTTATGACCGTGACGTGGCTTTTGATGAGGACTTTGTTGAAATCTAAACCTCAAAAATTATGTTACGAATATTTGTTAAAACTTCAAACTTGTGTTTGTTAAAGTTTTTGTGAAAAAGTATTTTTATACGACAACAACGAAAACCTTTTAAAAACTACTTGTGTATTTCATTGAAACTAGATGAGTAGTTAGCTCGAAGGTCAGTTCTTTATTAATCCTTTCAATGATGAAAAAGTGTAGCAAATGTAGCAAGTGCAACAAATTACATGCAGATAGAAAAGAAGTATGTACTTTTCTTTTACACAGTAACTTAGTTAAAATATGATTAGTCAACTTCCAACACCTGACTGGTAATGTAGTCAAGTTCGAGTGAGATTACAGCACGCAGTTTTAGCCCCACCTGTAGCCGGTTAGATAACTGTAATCCCTACGCTGCAGTTGGACATTATATCCCGCACAATCATCCCGCAAATCCCGTATCATTAAGTATCGCTAAGAAAGCGATTCGCGGACCATTACCATGTTAATAACGTAGGGGAAACGGTGATTAATCAACTTGACATTTAGTTAGAGCCGCTGTTTGGCTACTGGCCTTGCGGCGTAGACAATTTTATGCATGAGATCTGAAGCATAGATTAAGGACCCGATGAACATTTTAAATAGCATACAGACCGCGCTAACACAAAATTTATACAGTCTAATTGACAATGTATTTTTCTTATCGTAGTCTATTCCATCGGCTAACATTTCATGTTTGTATTCATGCCAATGAATTATATATGTCTAACGAGCTAACTATGAAATGATTGCCCCAACATTAACAAATGTAAGTTATTTTTATGTAACGTTACAAGTCATTCCAATTAAATTTGACATTCGACTCGCATACACTTTACATTGGAAATAGTCTGATGAATAGAAAATGTAGTTTTTTTTATTACTTTCTATTTCATACAATCGGTTTTTAATTGGTATTATTGATTGCTGCACTCAAATTTATTAAATATTTTGCCCACTTTTTGTTTAGTCTAGGCTTTTAATACTGAAAGAAACAGAGACCAGCAACAGGACAGTAAAAAGCGGAGAGTATTACACTCACAGCGTAGCCGGTTAATCCTACTCATTTAAATCATAAAACCTTTAAAACACACAAATTCAACGTAACATAATGTGCACAATCTAGCCGGGGCTCGCGACGGTCAAAAGCTGATATTTCTCTTTTAATCCCTGTCAGATTATTTAAATTCCCACCTGCGGGTACTTGCTGCCGCTCCGTTTTTTTTTATTTAACAAAATAAAATATAAAAATATCCCCGTATTTGTTTTGGACGGATGGAATCCTTTAATTTTCGGCACGGGCGCGTGACAGTTCAACCGCTTTGCTTGCAGTTTTTGGGTCGCTGTAAAAAATGTTTTTCTATATTTCACCTTTACATGCTGATGAAACGTTTTATAAATTTAAAATTGTTTAGGGACAACTTTAACTGTCAGTGCCGCCAGTAATTTTCCTTTGAACTTTAACTCAGTTATATTTTATTCGTTAAAATTTATCTGGTAATTACATACATTTAATCGTGAAATATGAGTTACGTTTTGTTTAACTCGTTACAAATGTGTGTTTAGTATAAAAAAACTAGAGTCTATTAATAACGTTAACTGTGTTCTATAATGTTAAAAATGCCATTACTCTTAGATAATGAAATTATGACAGTTTTTTTTTGTAAAGTAATCATAAGATGTTAAGAGTATATAATACAATTTAGAGCGATTATACGCTTAGAATATTTTTTTAATACAAAAAGTTAAGAGTTCACATATTGGAACGTCATTGTGTAAAAGAAAAATAATGATATTGTAAGGTTTAAGTTGTAAAACAGTACAAATGATCTTTTGTTGTAAAAGATTATAATATTCCCCGGAAAGCGGTCTCAAAATAAGGCTAAGACTTGCTGTTTCTAATACCCACAAAGAGTCAATAACATAGCATCCATAACTCGAAACCAGTGTTATTTTTTACCACAAATATTAAAAGGTGTAATAGTATTTTCTTGTACAATTTACCATTTGCAGAACGAATATGAAACATTAGCGCCATAACATTTACACAATGGACTGAATTTTTTGTACAGACCGCTCCGCTGGCGACTGAACTCGTATAAAAAGGAAATCTAGCAGTTCTCCTAGCGTCGTAAACATTTAAGTCTGTTCTACATTGTCTACACTTTAATAAAAAAAATACAAGCTTTTCTTTAACGATAAGAATTTCAAGGTACATTTAGAGTACAGTTCATATACGTAACGAATTTCAAGGCATAATTCATTCATAGCTAAACTTGTAACAAAAAGTTGAAATATAAATTGCGAAAAATTTTAAGAGCCTATTTAATAATTATTTGGTAATAGCCTTTCAAACTTCAAGAAGTATAGTTTAACTTTGAAATGTGGTGTGACAGATGTGATGCATTAAAAAAGTTAAGACAATGTCATGAAATATTTACGAAACTATAAAAGTAGAAGACCAGATACATATTACCGTTGACCGTATGAAAGCTTAGTAACAAATCTAAAAATTAGTGTTCTACTGGAATATGATGAAATTCTGTACAATTTTAAATCAGAAAAACTCTTCGGTTAAAATATTTTTTCTTTGTGTAAACCTAAACTCTGAAACCGCGGCCATTGTGGACACGTTATAAGGCATAGACACAGAGCAGTCGCAAACGGTTCCGCGGGTGGAATTTCGCAATTGTTGGCACCGGCTTTATCCCGCGACTGTCGCTGCCTTTTATTTGCTCACCTCCACTCCAAATTCTTTCCCTCACTCGTGGTGCTTTATGTAACTTTTTCGCGCACTCGTCGCGCGCAGTGTACCGCGAGAATGCTCCGTAATGAAAACAACTTTTTGAATTAACGTCGCATTGGAGTTTTTCCATTCGGCTTTCCATTGAAAACATAAAGCACCGAGTATCGAGCTTGAATGCTGTTTGAAAATTTGCGCTTTTAATTCTTTTTAACAGCTAAAAAAAGCTTTGAAAAGAGTAGTTAAATTTTTAAAAGGATTTACAAGGACCATTCATAGTAGTTATCTGCATGGAATGTCGTTTAAACAACTTCATTATCATTGGCTCTTGTTAGTTTAAGAGGTTTCTAGTGTTTATACTCCGATTTTCTTTTTCAAACTATATAATTGGTAAATTTTTTGAAATAAAATTGTGCAGGTTTTTTTTTTACTTTTCCAAATTCGACTTCGCAACGAGGTTTTGCACGGATTATAAAGACCGAAAATTTTACAGTGCGTTAAAAGTACAGCGTGTTAAATGAAACACACTAAAGTAGGTAATATTCAGTAAGAGTTATAATAACAATTTAATTTAGACGCTACAAAAATAATCTAATCGATCTACCAAAATTGAAATCGACAAGCTGGTTGCGACCGACACCTCGCATACAATAGCACGAGCCAAAGCGAGACCGCAACGAGGCAGCCGATAAATCATCCGCCAACTTCAAATAGAAATGTCATATTATTTCCACAAAAGATTTAACTCGAAAATAAATTATATTTTCCCCCTTTCCGTGCTATTGTTCAACGACGTGTGGAAGCCGCACCATTCTCTGCTATATTTAAAAAACCATTAAGTGCACGCTTTTGTATAGAAGAATTCGACTCGCGCTGCCTTTAATAGTAACAAAATAATCAATTATACAATTTCAGTAAAAGTGTTGATCAAACAAATTAGTATGTTTAAACAGTTTAATTTTAACGATTGCTTAGTATACGTAACGATTTCCTTTAAATAGAATACAGATTTTAATTTTAGCATCATTGACATTTTTTCTTAGTTCAAGCAATACAAGTCACCTAGCGTTACTTAATTTTTAAATATTAATATTTATTCATAGAATAGTAAATAAACAACATTATAAAATACTTCAGGTTTTATACAAGACCGTTGAATAAGACATCCTAAAAAGCATAGCACATTATTATACATACTTTGAGTAGTCCGGGTGAGCATGTTTTTTAAAATATACAATAAGTAATTTAAATACAATTCGTCATATTTCTAAATGATATTTAAGTTTTTATTTCTATACGAATAATAACTTAGAACGCTCCGGTTGAAGCATATTTACGCAAAGCACGTTACCCAACAAATCTGTGAATCGCCCCATAAATTCAACGCTAGCCTGATTTACAGCCGCCGACTAAATGTTTGATTTGTGCTCGTAAATCGAGATGAGCGTTTGTCAGTCGCACAGCTGATCCTTTCCGCCTTCATAACAGGCAAGTAAAGCTTTAAAAAAACAAAGATATTTTAAGCACCTATTCAGATTTTAATGTCATTATTACACAATTGTAAATGTACGAAAGTAGTTTCAAAACCGACCACATTCTTAGTACTACTTATGTACCTATAAAGTTATTTAAATTTGTTTTACTAAATCGCTGTAAGTAATAATAATGTTACATCCTCTTTAGGCAAAAGATTTTTTAACCGTTGATAACATAACACTTCGTAGCAGCGTAGCAAATAAATTTAAGCGTAGTTCCCATTTGATAAATGGAAATCTAATTACGGCATCCGAGTTGAATTTTCGACTCTGTTGCATAATAACTGTGATTAATGCAATAATACACAAGTGAGTACCAACTTTAATTAGCAGCTTAATTCAGTGCAAACTTCCTCCGAGGCTGGCACAGCGCCCCATTCAGAACTACTAATGTGAAAGAGCGATAACGTGTAGCTTGACAGTAAGTTGCGGGGAAACATTCGTAGAACTAAAACACATTTATTATAAAACACAGTGAACATCGCTTAAAAATGTACAACTTTTATTTCTTTTTCTATAATTCAGAAACATAAAAGCTCGAATAGCATCCAGAAATTGTTTAAAAATTTAACGATTTAGAGTATACGGAGCCAAAAATCGCGTTATTCAAAAAAATGTTAACATTTTGCAATTCAACGAAAAGTAGCATTAGATGCTTTACGGATTTTAGTGCTCTTTATGGTATTAAAAAGAGTAGATTAATGAATATTTTATTTTACGTGCTGACTACACAAAATGATTATCATAATAGATTACCGCTAGATTTATGTAATCAAAAAATTTCGAATCCATCTACGTTCTTAATAGTTCTGGGTTAGATACTTCAAAGCCTAGTTATACTGTAAGATAGTAACTATTGTTGACGTCACATTAGTCACTATACTAAATCAAAACTTAATTGTAAAAGTCATACCTCGTGTACATAACACAATTTTGAAAAATTATGGGATAACACTATTAAATCTACGTTCCCGTTATTGATAAAACAACTTGCCGAAGCCAGTATTTTCATGTAGAATCGACGTAGGTGTCTAGAGGAAAAGAGTGAAAAGCCTGTTTCTACGTTATTGCGTTTTACCACCGTAGACGACATCACTTAACACCTTGTTATATGCGCCGTCAGATATAAATTTCTGAAGGTTATGTATGTAAATTACAGGCTATGATGGCTGTATGTGCAGGAGAACTAAAACAGTACAATTTTCACGTCGTCGGCGGGGCGCTGGGGTGGGCGACGCGACACGAATAAATCGGGTAAATAGGCGGTCGTGTGGCGCAGCGATGTCGTTAATTCGACGATTAAAATCGGAAACACGCGATAAATTCACCGTTTAACGCTTTTGAATTCGAACGCCGACCAACCCGGACTGTGCGGGGACAATGGCTACAATTGAACTTTAGTGTAACTCGCTATTTAATGGTCCGAAATTTCGATTTTAACACAAACCCTTTATTTCATTTAAAAACGTATCCGATCATGAGATTCATTGAGAGTTGTATAATTTATATAAAATTTCAAAAAATACAAAATTATGCTAATGTTTGCTTATGCAATTTAGGACTAACGAACAATTCAAGAGGCGTTTTGCAAACAATACAAAGCAATACATTATAATAATGATAGTAAATGACAGCAAGTTTAATTTATTACAACAACTAAGCAATAATGTGCAAATATAACTTGGTTCCGGTATAACAGGCGCAAAAGAAGGTAGCTAGAGAAATTACTGGAATACAATTCCAAAAGCGTAGTATAATGGTGTTGTGTGAATTTACTTCTTTGTTTAGTCTTTTCGATGAATCCAAAAGCCATTTTTCCTTTATACATGTCTTGCTCTTTACTAACTTTAAGTATTACCAAAAACCAGTTTAATTTATTTAACAATGCGTTCACATCTCCGAACCTAATATTATATTGATAGCTTTGATTTTGAAGCTGGCACCCCTCACGTCCCCCGCTTTTTGTTAGTTATTTATGGCAATACAGATATCGATGGAGCTCGCGGCGATATCATGAAATATTAAACGCATTACAAGTGGCATATAGGCCGCAAGATGAGGTAAGAAAACGTTCAGTTTCATTTGACTTTTGACATGAGAATATTGTGGATGTGAAACTCTCTTAACTACTTTTTCATAACATTGATATTGACGAAAACTATTTGTAAAGTATTATTTATATTCCTAATATTAAGTCAATAATTCGTTAATTAATGACGCACACAAAACAATTATTTCACCTTGTCGTTTATACTTATTCAATTGCTATTTATCTACAACGCAAATCAGCCTGTAATCATTCATTTAAAATATCGATACTATTGTATGTAGCAAAACATTCTTTGTTATATTTAAATATACTCTCTTTGAATAATAGAGTTATATCTATAATTTCGTTAGTTGAGAACAGCAAGCAACTCCGGTCGGTGAACAGCGGCGGAACGAGTATCTCGTTTAGGAATCACACAAAAGTTTATTCGTTCACTTTTATCGCGAAGACTCGGGGCGCGTTAGTGAAAATGATTTATACGATTTATCATAAATAAGTTATTCCCGCCCGTTGTTGCAACTATTCCGATGTTACTATTGTAATGCGCGGTGATTTATATTACGAAGGAAATTTGATTTTTATCTTTTATAATCGATAACATAACTGTTTTTCTAACAAACAAAAAACTGCATGGTATTTATTTATGAATAGGTTTTTATTAGTTTAGTGTTTAATCGTAACTCTAATTGATGATATGTAGTCGATGATAGTGAAGCGCAGCTCCAACGTTTATGTAAATAAGTCTAAAAATAAGAACTTAATTTTTAAATATTACCTAAGATATTGCCATACTTTGCTCCTTTTACTTGATTCAGCTGTCACTTTGTTGCAATGCAAATTTTTTTGTTTAACTTTAGCAGTTAAATGTAATAAGTTGTAATGTCTTGTTTTCAACAATTTTTATTCTGCAAGAAAAAACTTTCGGTCACTGTATTGCATACACATGTAAGTTAAGGCAATAGTAACAGAATTATCGGTCCGAAAACATAATAAAGTATTGAGTAGTCCCTTATGATATTTCTTATATTATAGTAATCTACATATTATTCCAATATGAAGGTTTTCCTAGCCTATATTGCATATGGGGGTGAAGTTGCCGACCCTAGTGGGAGCGGTAAGTTTTTACCTTTTATTGTTTTATTTATAACTTTGTGATTGATGACGGCAAAGCCCAAAGTTGGCTTCATAAATATTGAGTCGGGTGCGAACTCACACTGAGCAATAGTCTGGCATTTGATAAAGAAATATTCAACAGCATTGCGCCTTATTTATAGTTAATTAATTTAGTTTTACATAATAAGCATTACACCATTTATTTTTGCTTTAAAAGTTAAAAAAATAATGGTTATTAAAAAAAACATGAAACATGATAAACCATTCAACATTGTGTTTATCTACCTTTTACACACTATTCTCGCCGTTAACATTGCATGTGCTTTCAGGCTATTATTTTTCAGGGAAAACGAATAAGCCGCGCTTTGTTTAATTCAAGAATCGTGCGCCGTGACCACAAATAGTGCGTTATCGTTAACAATCAACAGGAAATCCACGCCGCCAACGATGCTCGTTCACCGTTGGACAATTCAATTTGCATAAGCACTTAATGGAGTTCATTTCATTTGAATACAAAAAATCAGGCCATTGACAACGATCATGTTATATTTATTTATTTCACGTACGATGGTAGACGAATGATGGAAGCGGATATAGTGATCTTTTTAACTTTCCATAAAGGGAGGTTAAATCGAGATTCCTAAATAACTCAAGTAATTTTGTTAATATTTTTTCTGAAAAATTATCTAAAGTATTTTCGGACGTTCAATAAGAACAGAATAGCGTCTCTCTTTTCTTTTTTCTGTATTAGATGTTATCATTGGATTATAAAACAAATATTTTATCAAATTAACGAGAAGTTTAATAAAATTCAATCATGTCCATTTACTGTTGTCTGGAAGAGATCGCTTTTAGCGATAAGACAGCCTTTTGCTGCCGATTATACAAATTTGTTTTATTTTCTTTTTCCTTGTTGTGGTGTGCAAACGAAGAATATATAAATAAATAAATAAAAATATATAAACATTATATCAAAAGTCTCGTTATAGTGCGTTGCTAACGTTTTGTTTTATATATTACTTGTTTGATATAATAAAACGAATATTTCGTTATAATGATGTAATAGAAGTTTTTTTATAAACATAGAGTAGCAAGTCGAGGCTATAAGGCTAAACGATAGGGCTATCACCCTGCTATAAAGGTGACACAACAAAAGCTTTTCAAAGTGCGATAGGAGTTTCGTATCTCATGAATGACTGCCGCCATAAAACGCAATATACAATGAGACGTCCGCGAGGCCCGGCGGCCGATAGCACAATGCGGCAAACGACGTCAAGCTTCCTGTTCCGGCCGCGGCGCCACAGTCGCCCAGATTTATGCCCGTCGCTTCCTCCCGCCATATGCGTGTCTACCCCTACCCGCCCCCCCCCCCCCCACTCATTTACACAAAACTCGAGTTTTTCAAGCACCTGTGTTATACATGAATGCCGCAAAGGATGTCGGCTTTTTGCCGTTTCGTTAACGTGTACTCGAATACTGTGTTTGCATTTACTGTCGCACATGAAGCCTTCTTTACTTTGTGTACTTTACACGTAAAATGTTTTAAAAGTTTTACGATATAATCTTGCACTAACGTAACTATTTAAAAATATATTTAGCGTCGTTTATGACTAATTCACACGCAAATATTGTAAGTGTTACATAAAAATAAACTAAATGATTTACACTACATTTAAAATTACTTCCTATCAATTATATACACATTAATAAAATATTAGATAAGCGAGAGAAAAGACGCTCAGAATTCAAGGGGTTGAAGGGTTAATTTAATCCGCTCGGATGTTAAGCTGCTATAACTGGAAATATTCATAACTCAAACCTTGAAGAACAACGACTTTAAAGATTAATATTATTTGTTTTTTATTAAATATATACAATTTCTGTTAATTAAACATTAATGAAAAATAAAATCTTTACAATTATTCACTTTACTAGTAAAAACTCGTCAAAAATAACAACCATTCCTTTTCAGGAAAAAATATTATTTCATAATATTTCCCTGATGGTCAACGGTTTGCTATAATTTTGAGTAACATATTGTGACATAGCAAAAGTATTAAATAACAAAACGGACAGATTTTTCGATATTATTAGCATATGTATTTGTAAATAGGGAAAACATTTGAATGTGTGGGTGAAGTTTCCGTCCGTCCACAGCCTGTAGTTAATTATCAGGAGAACACACGTCAAGGGTATGAGGCGAGGAGCAAAAAGGGAGTAGTTGTTGCATAATGGAGCGTCGGCCGCGAACGTTCGCTGCGTCTCGGAATATCTTAGCAGTAGAACCGCTATCACGTCACTCTTATCAAGTGCCGCCTCGCTACACCGAACATTCAAATCACTTTTAATTGCTGCTTAGAATATTATTATCAAGGACGAAGATGAAACTTATGTAATTAATATAAAAGAGAATGTTAGAAACTATATTTCGTAGAAAACCGGTACAAAAAAAAATGTTATACAAGGATAATTTTTATCTGAACAATTAAAACACTCCTATTAATCTCTAAAAAAGACTTCTGAAATCAAAATAATCGAACTGATTTTTTTAATAAATATTAAAATACGAAATCGGAATCGATTTAATCTATTTGTGAACATACGCAGATACGTGTGTTTAACTTGTGAAACACTTCTTTTGTCAAAGGTTAAAAATTTGACGTCCGAATATATGAATGTGCATGAACTAATGCATTTCGCAGGGTATGTACAAATTTTGAATTCAAGCAGAGTAACAATAAGTAATTTGTTTATGAAAGCCGCACCTTCAAGCTCCGAAGCAAAGTTTCATATAAATTTTGTACAACAAACCTTAGCTGACGTTAACTTCGTATCTTTGTCTGATGCTCACGTGGAGGCAGGTGGGTGCGAACGGGGGTGGAGGGCCGCAGAAATTCCAACTAGCTTTGTGAATCAATCAGGAATTAATTGCGGCCCCTTGGAGCCGAGTGGAGTTGAATCATACTTATTTACTCCATGCGATGCAATTTACAATTCGCCTTCCATGAGCTTACATTACATTTAATTATTTTGCATAACTTTACAGAGTATACAGTTTGCAAGCAAATTTTCTGTTGCAATTTTAAGAGCATAGAAGAATTGAATATTGCAATTATATTAATAATACCGGTTATATTAATCGAAAATACTACAAAATGTATTACTATATGACATTAGCAAATTATTAGAGTGCAAAGCGAACATATTTTTGACTTTTTGTCAAATGATTATTTATTTTAGCAAACATTTTAATTAAAGCAACTTTTAAGAAAATTCCTTAACTTATATTTAAAAAAGAATTCAAATGTTGTTTTACCTTAGATATGTTTTATTTTGTTACATTGAAAATTTTTATTTGAGAGATAAAGACAATGTATAAATCCGCTGGTAATTCAAAGACTAATCGTCCAAAAGTTAAGTTTATAGCGGCACTGATTAATATTATATGGAAATAAGCTCACAGTGTAGTAAATAAACCGTAAACCGTTTGCATTATAAGCGAAACCGAAGCGTTTCGCAGCTTGTTGGGAGTTATAAGGCAGGAAGTTTACGACTGCGCGATTGTTTAAATTCGGCGAGGTACACCGCGGTGCGGCGTCAAAGGGAAACTTTTGAATGGATCGAAATACAACCGTTTGTTCCGATGAATGCCTTACCTAATTTCTAGAAGCAATTAATAAAATTAATAATTTTCATCATTACTTTTTCCATTCGAATGATTCTTTTTAATGACTCACCTTTTCTGAAATTCTTTCGTTATACTTGCAATAGTTTTGAACGAATTAAAATAATGTTCATTATTTGTTTAAAATTATATAACTTGGTCTGTATTACTTTTTAAGTATACTGGTGGGGACTAGCAAATCAAATCAGATTGCTACCTGAGTATTGGTTACCGTAGTTACCGGCATACCACTGACTGAAGTGGCCCTTTGCTAAACGTTGGACTATCCTCTAGCCGCTAACTTGGGACAAAGGCATGCCATTCCGTCCGCCTGTAGGATGAGGTACTTGAAAATAAGATAAGTTACTACTACCAGTTTAGTGATAGGTATGGATAGCGTATTTAAAGAATAATGTACAGTTTTTTTTTTTAAATCCCTCAGGCAATATGAAAAATTTAATAAAGCTCTTAGCTTCTTTCGTATATGTTTGACAAAGAACTGGTAATAAAAATAAGTAAATGAAAAACTAAATCAGTTCTGATTGTAATTTGATATTATATTTGTAATTAAATATGAAGTGTTATGCTATATATAAAGGTTGTTTGGGATATTTAAATAAGCATAAAAACTGTTAATAAATCAGTTAATTTATTGTGCATATGAAAACTGACCTGTGCCGTATACCGTATAGAATAACGTAAAAAGTAATTAAAGCCAAAGTTTTAACATCTTTAAAATATAAATGTATGTTTACTGTGCTAACTGTTAATATTACCAAGCACAAGACGAAGCTACGGCGTAGCACTAACTCAAGATAATTGCTTAAGTGAGATTTCTGTACCCTCGAGTGATCCCAATAAGGGTAAGGTACCCATCTGTTATGCTAACTCCTTGGGCAAGAGATAACAAACTACACCTAATCCTAAGCTTTAACTTGCAAATCTCATGTATATTGTATTATTCTAAGAAGCAAATAATATATTATAACAAATAGTTCACAGGTGAAAAACAATATTTGAAAATAAATATGATGATAGACGTAAAAATATTTTTTTTATGGAGACTGTAACTAATCTAATTTTATTTAAAACATTTCTATTGGTTTTTTAGATTGAGCCGTTTCCTAATAAAAATATTAATGTTTATCCAAATATCAAAAAAATTATGTCACGTGCAAGTTTAACTATATTATACGTTACTTTTACTTAATATAAGAAAAAAAAATACTAAAAAAGATAAGCCACAAGATATTCTCCATCGTTTTACACTCTTATAAAATTCTTTTTGTAAACTTATTGTTGGTTATATATAAAAGCAAATAAGTAAGTTAAATCCTGTAGACTCTGGTTGTTAATAATTTATTATTCACTCATTACTCAAACCAAGTTAACTCACACGTTTCGTAACTTAAAAGGGATCGCAAAGTTGCTTTGATACATCATAAAAAATTCAAGGATGTTTGTTTCTGAAGACGATGAAGTAACTGCTAATTATTTATTTGCAGACGCTTTTAAAATTATTTTATGTTTAGCGCTGGATAACTTTTTAACAAATAATCAAGAGAATTTCGTTAAACATTTTTTACTGTTGTCTAACATCCCTTTTACATCAAAACAGAGGGCCATAAATTTCATGAAAGATATTAAGATACATCCAGTACTATATATAAATTAGTAAACGGAGAAATGGGAGAATGGTACCGTGCTACAGAAAGCCAATTCGCAATAATTTTCACTCAAATCTGACGTAAACATGACCGATATTCTCCACCAATTTGCATGTCCGTTGCCTCTTTGAATAAATTAAAGCCACCTGCCCGAAGGTTAGATCTCTATGAATATGTAAGACGAGGCTTCGAAATCTTAGGCACCAATTAGAAGGGGGTCATTAAGCCTTTGGTTGATTACGCCTGCTCCGTCGGAAGACAAATGGCGAATTGATGTTTAATTTATACAATAATATAGATTACATTCGTATATAATATTACTTACAATATAATTGTGGATAAGTGTCTAAATAGTTAAACACTAATGGATTTCGATAAAATTTAAGCATTACGAAACTTATATGCATTTAGATTTCTTTCTCTATTATGTATTTAAGCTATGTTAATTGTGATAACGACAATTATTATTGATAGATAAACATAGCAACAGTATGTTATCGCAGGGGAGCGTGATTGAAATTCTCTTATTATACGATGGATTTTGCCAAAGACTTCAATTTTATTCCTACCGCCAAATAGTTGTAGACAAGTACTACTGTATTCCGGTTTCCAGATCACTCTTCCTAGCGACTTTACTAATATAAAGCAGGTCCGCATGAGGCAACCTAACTTATTTTACAGTCTTATTGGCAGGCGTAACACTTAAGTTCATCGCTGCGTTGAAAATAAAAATAAATTTAAGATATTTTTGTTGTATTAAGTGTTCTTAATTGTAAAATACTGTTGATTTTTTTACATTTGAGAACGTTTTACAGTAATTGCTGAATTTTGTATTGTTTCCTAGTTTTATTTATATATTATTATTAGTTACACAGAAATATACAATACATTTTATAACCTGGATGTTAAAAAAACACAGAGGTTTATAGTACAGCTAACAAGAACTTAAATGAAGATTGATTTATAAAGAATGTTTTCAATTAGTTAATGCGCTATTTCTTCTGACAAAGAACAGAGTTTTTATTTATATATCATCATTATCAACTCGCGGCAGGCGATATAGTAATTATAGATAATTTAATAATTATTAATAATTTCTTACGCTTTTTTAAAAACAAAATTTGATTATAAAACAGATTTAAGCACACTTCACAAAAAACACATTAATTTATGAGACAATGACAAAAGACAAAGTGTATAATGTAATTTGTTAAAAGTTAAAAACTTATTTCCAAAATTTTATTAGTTATTAAATAATGTAATTTACTGCATGGTAAACCTAACATTGTTTTGGAAGTGGAATATTTTTTCTTAAATTATCCAATAACGCGTCGTGAGGTAACAGACTCGATTAACGAGCGGCATGTTAGGTCGCCGGCTAGTGGCACTTAGCCGCCGGTCAGTATAATCCGGTTATGCCGTTTAATCGATAGCCGTTGGCAACTGAAGTCGATGCATCCGCTACAAACGACATTTCGAAAATGCAATATTCCCTTAAAATTTCATACCGTAGCCAATTTCAGGTGTTACTTAATACCATAAAAAACATCTTACAAGTTTAAAATTATTCCGAACTTTGTGTAATGTTTTATAATTGTTAATGAGATATTATATATATTGTTAATGAGAGCGCCATAAATAATACATAAGCCTCTTAAATTTCCGTAAAGTTTCTGAAGTAGTTAAATTAATGTTGTAACGAGATAACTTTTAATGCCTCAAAACTTCGAACACTGTATGATGCTGTATATGGCATCCTAACTAGAACCAATTTGATATGAGCATGAATAAAACTACCATCAGGCCAATGCACATTTATCAGCATTAATTTATAAGCGGAATTATTTACATTATTTCTGTTACGGTAATTTTATCGTTATAATTTCATATTGTAGTAACCATAAATGATTATTTCAGATTGAGTTCGGGCTAAACATTTTATTTTAATAACGACGACCTATTTTGACTCCATTTTAAAGAGTTGCAGCTAGAAAAAATGTAAACGCGATATCTGAAATGAATTAAAAAAAAAAGTGATTGTGTCCAAGCGAAGAGTGAATATAAACAGGTCATTTCTAGACTAGTGCGTTTCACCACCACAAATCACATCATCATTTAACACCTGGTGGTTAAGACTTTTACCTGTATTAGTATAGTCTATATGTGGCAAGAGCACCAATCAACTCATCTTTTTTTACGTTCTTTTCGAGTTAGAAAGGGCGTATTTAACAGGGATAACACAAGAGTCATACGTTTTTTATAACGAGCTAATTATTCCGTCGTGTAAGCATGTCGAGAGCGTGGCCGTACTATAAACACCGTACGCAAACACTGTAGTAGCACCGGTCACGATGCACCCTGTTTGTATACGGCCTAAAACAACATGCGTTTGCGGCCACCGACTGAATTTGTTACTGTCGGTCATTCGCTGACTAAGTACTGTCGAGTACGAGCAAAAAGAAAAGTGCTACTGTAATTATTACAATATTGAGTGCTAATCCATTTTTCTCTTCATATCCTATCATTCCTGGTAAAGAGCAAATGTTTTACAGCAGACCCTATAATATTTCTTTATCTCTAGATACAGCGGCTGCAACAAAGGTATAACCAGTTTGATATTTACCTAAAGACTAAACAAAAGATATTATATTTGTCAACTAGACTTTTAAATAACAAAAATTTAGAGAGAAAAATATTTTGAACAATTGATACAGATGTTTGTTTCTACTGGTCGGTAGTTAAATGTTAAACATGCCTGAAACATAATAGGCGAATAATACATGTCTATAAATCCCGTGAAAGTAAACACTGTGAAGAAACCAACATGCTCCACGAACAACAGCTTTCGCGAATATGATATCCTCCAGCAAGAGACAATAACAGGACTGCTTATAATAAAATGCTAATATAAAATGGTTTATCACAATTTAATCTTACCAACCAAATATAATAAGTATATATAATGAAGATAATACAGCTCATCCATGGTCATCGAGTAACCTGAAGCAGATACCTCTGGCCTTCGCCATGACCAGACCATGGCCACAAAGCGTAATAGCCACGACGAGGTGTCACACAGTTTGAAGGGACTTGTTGAAGTTATAAGTCAATAACTAAAATAAAATAAATGCGCAAATTATATGAATATATTTTGTAAAACTTTTTCTTTCGATTATCCCAATACGTGACTAAGCTTAAACAAAATGAAAAAGGTAAAACAGATTATATTCCATATAATATATTATTATACAATTTAAATTACATATTCATTTTGTCTTATAAAGATGTTATTTCAGGAGATGTTAATCTGTAAATTAATATATACTCGCAATTTATTTAACTGTTTTTATGCGTCAGGGAGAAAATAAAAGTTACCATATTTGTAATTGTTTTAAATAAAGTGGATAACAAATTGAGACAACAAAGACAGTTTTTTTTTTTGTGTACAATAAATACGTATTTAATAAATATTAACTTAGTGTTTTTGCTTGATAGCAAATACAATTTACAAAGATAAGCATTGTTAACGCTGGTCAATAGAATACTTTTTAACTTTAGAAGCTACTGACATGAGTTTTCTATGAAATTGGAACTTGGTTTGATTACATGGAACTTAGAACGACATGAGTGGTGGAGCATGCTTGTAGAGTTTTTTGGAATCCACTGTTATAACAGCATTAATGCGCTTCGGCTGTTATACATACGAGAGCCGGAATATTCTGGCAAAAAAGCGTGGAAAAACGAAGTTACCCAATTCGGTGCTTCAGACTTCAACATGATTTCGGCGAACGTTAAAGTGTCAGTAAACGCTCGAATTGACCGTGTGGACATATCCTAAACAAACAGCCATTACTCCCGACACTGGTGTACGCTATCTGTACTGCACCAAAATGATACGATAAAAATGCGCCTCAGTAATTTATTGTTTACAGACATTTTTCGCTTCAAAAGTCTGGGCTAAATTAACATTTTCATGTTTTCTTAATAACGTATCAGGAGACTTAGCAACAAGTTTAAAAATCTGTCTTCACGGAATATTTCATATTTACATTACGATTAAACATAAATTAATATAAAAAATTCTAGACATTTAGAAAAATATATAGTTGCATATTAATTTTAATATAATTTTAAAATTAATTTACACCACTGAAACAATATAATAAACATATAATTGTTACAATCAATCGAAAAGTATGACAAAGTGCGTTATTTAACAATATAATCGTTATGGGGTTAAGTTTATTTAAGGTTATTTTAGGGTGTTGTAAATAATTTCTGTTTGTCTAAAACATACAGTTCTGGCACTGGAACAAAACAATGACAAATGATAAAACAACGCGAGATATATTAAAGTTTTAAACTTTTCAATATCACAACTCTACCGACACGTTTGCATTGCATCACATAGTATTTGTACTGCGTTTAGTGAATCAGAAATCGGCGTATGATCGTGTAATCAATTGTTTAGAATGCGGCTTGGGTCCCCCGGCGTCGGGTCGCAGCGGTCTGCAGCGGCAACGCGACGCGAATGAC
This sequence comes from Byasa hedistus, assembly GCA_029286795.1. Classification (NCBI taxonomy): domain Eukaryota; kingdom Metazoa; phylum Arthropoda; class Insecta; order Lepidoptera; family Papilionidae; genus Byasa; species Byasa hedistus. Next base: position 6,914,566 of record JAGSMW010000015.1, on the reverse strand, counting down.
TGATTACTAGCACGTGGTTGCAGTTGCTGCAAACAGCACATGGTGTTCAGAAAACACGGCAGAGCTTACTCTGTATTTTGAGAACGGATTGCATACTGTAGCCCTCCGTATTTATCAATATCAAATATGCAAACAATGAAACAATTGTCACACATTTTGCATTTCACTAACATTTTAGCAGTGACCAAATAATCAATATTAGGCAATAAAAAGGATCCAAATGCTGGTAGAATTAAATTCCGGTCTTCGCTAAGAAGTCCAAATAGAAATACAAAAGAATTAAAAACTTAATAAATTCTCTCTAAAGTTATTACTTTGAAACTTGACCTGAAAACTGACATCTAATTTTAATCGACAAACAATACAACAAAATCAATTAATACATGTAGTTTAATATTTGAATAATCAACTTCGATGTTAACAGTTTGTTAGGTTTTTTTTTTTAACGGCCGGGCTCTACAACCCTTCCGGAGCAATGACCCTCTTTTTGTAAATCTGCCGCCATAACTGCGTTGCTATGTTACAACTGTCAACAGACGAGGGCTAGAATATTCTTAGCGAGCCATCTACCATGTTATATTGAGGTCAAGTGCTAGCCTAAAAATTGTTATAACTTGTTATGTCACCAAGTTATTTACCATCAGCTACGTTTTTGCGTAAATAAAATATCTTTCATCAATTGTTTATCTTTTATGAAACAGATAAAAAATATTAGAACAAAATCAAAACAGCAACTAATCGTCTCACATTTAAGATAAAAGTTCGGGAACTTCTTCTCAACCATGCATTGAACAAATCTTCTTAATCTTTTATGTATGTATTTTTTTTAATTACTTTGTATTTATAATATTTGTATTGTATTTATTATTTGGTTTCTTTTTAACTTTTTATGCACCTACCTCATAAGTTTCTGCACAACCCAAGGTAGACTGGCAGATAATGCCAAAGACATTGACTTAATGCCTGTACACTTTGAGTGTGTAAATAAATAAATAAATAAAAAATATTAGATAAACGTGTAGTAAAAATTTGAAAAATGTAACATTCATGCGAACAAAACAAAAGTATCTACGTATAAAACAAGATATCGATTATCGTAACATTGACACGCTACGCACGAGTTGGCTATTATTAGAAATTATTATTAGAAAAACGATTCGCAGCTCCCCACGCACGCGCTGTGCACGCTCGTGTGTGCGTGCCCCCCGCACGAACGGAGCGAAGCTAGGCGCACGTTGCGTGACTGGCACACGGCGGCCATGCTTCCCCTCCCGCGAGTACCACTTGCGTCCAGCGTGTCGCAGAGTGCGTATCGTATTCAGCTTCAATCATTCTTTTAATCATGGAAATGTTTATAGAACAAGTGAGGAATAACCCCTGCTTATGGGACACGGACAGTGTTGCGTACAGAGATGCGTCGAGAAAAGATCAAGCGTGGAAACTAGTTGCGAAGACATGCGGCCTAGCGAGCGGTGAGTACGAATGAGACGTATTACGCGACCACGTTTTAAAACCTGGTATTTGAAATCGGGCCGTACGAAATACTTTCAAGTATTTAATACTTTAATGTTCTTTTTATATTAGTTTAGAAGACACGAGCGTTTGCGAAATATTTTATCTGTGTTGTTTTCATTGTATACTTTACTAAGCGTTTACTTTTGGGCTACATATATAGCACGCAATCTACACTGTCGAATTAAATTTACATAATGACATGAAAACATTACAATACAAGTCCCAAGAGATAGTTTCGTTTTGTACTGTTGATTTTGCACTTTACGCCATTTACATAAGGTTTAATTTACCTGTGTACGTCGACTATTAAAAATACTTTAAAGTACTTAAAACCAGGTTTCAAGCCCTAGTATTTACTAAAACTTGTACCAGTTGACTTTGCGAGTATGACTCGCGCATAGTGGTGTGTTGCGTTATCATTACGAACTCGGCTGGTAGAGTAAGACGGAACGATGTTTATTTAGTTTATTCTTTCATATATTCAAGGGCAAACATTTACAGGTTTCGTTTCTTAGTTTGTAGCTGCGTTTTAATAATAATTTCGATGGGTAAAAAACTTAACAAACTAATACAATGTTATATTATTATTACTAATGGTTAATTTATATGATTAGAACCATTATTATATTGGTTATAAAATGAAAAATGCATATAATTATTGTGCGTTTGATTAACTTAAAACGGCCTTTCTGATCGGTTATGTTCATATTTTTATAATTTCATGAAAATATTTTTTTCATTTTTTTATCAATATACAGAATGGAAGGTTAAAATATTTCATTATACTTATCTTCGTAATCTAATGAACGACGGTTACGAAGATGATCATAAAGAAATATTTTTGATAATGAAAACATGATGATTAGATAATTTTTAGCCCACTCCACTAACAGCGTGATGGTGATAACAAACATGTGAAAGTAAATATGGCGTATATTTATTATTTCAGCAGGGGAAGCAAAAAATCAATGGAAGAGGTTACGAGACAGTCACAGAGAAGCTATGCGGAGGAGAAAAACTGCAACTGCTGTACAAGCACAAACAATTGGTCCTTGGAAATATGAGAAAGTAATGGAGTTCATACTTCCCCAAAATAAAGAGACCTATGCCACTTTTTGTAATGAAAATTACTTAGAGAATCCTCTTGCTTGTTTAACAACAGAAGAATGTGATTCTAACGGTGACAACTCCACACTTGACGTGGAAAGAGAAATTAAGCGACAAATAAAAGAAAAAGAAAGAGATGAGTTAAAAAGATATATTTACGACGAAAATAGACCACGACGCGATGCTCTATCTGATTTGTTTTCTAGTATGTGCGAGAAAACGCGAGAACTTCCGAAATATTTACAGCTAAGGGTACAACGGGAAATATTTGATGCAGTTACTCGGGCCGAAGAAGAGGCTCTATCTTATGACAACCAGGCTACAAACACAAATTATTTTAGCTCTAATTCAGACAAGTACGGACAAATGGATGTTTGTGAATTAGCAGAGACTAAATACAGGTATACAGACAATTCGTCGCCAAGTACGTCTATTATAACTCCTGAAAAACGTGAATAATAAAATTCAAAATTTATAAATTATACTTTAACCTACATGAAACCTATATTGTAATCAACTTATAATATTTAAGTTATTATTTTTTAATATACAAATAATTATTTCAATTTCAGTTAAAATTAATAAAAGACTTTGAGCTTTAAGGTTTATCATAAAAATGCGGACTCATAAATAAAGTTCTAAAATAATGTGAAAGGAAGTATATTTTATGACATAAAACATCAAGGACGGCAAAGAAATCTGTAATGTGTTTTAAATGTAAAAAAATACAACGGAATTTCATTAGTTTAGTAAAAATAAAACAGTGATTTTTGACAAAGAAACTCTTGTATAACGAAATGAATAAAAACCTATACGCCAGTAACTTACCGTTTTCCCTTGCGAATGGACTAACTTCCTCAAAGTGACCCTCGAACTTAACCAGTAAATACTGAAGCCGCTCAAACTATCAAAAACTTAAGCACAATTCCCACTTGTGGCTGACCCCTGTTTAAAACTGGAATAGCCAAAGTCGGCGAAGCTTCGGCTGCATACATACGTTATCCATTAATTAAATGAACCTTAGACGTTATACTTTAGAGTGCGAATAGTGTGTTGGTGACAGTTACTAATTTGTGTTTAATTTGGTCAGAATAATTACAGTTTGCAACGGACCATCACAGAACATTAGGGTAAATAATCTTTACCAAACCTTTAACATAATTCCCATTATTCGAATTAAATACGACTATTCTACTTTCACTAATGTGTGTACTCGTAATTCCGTATGTTTATAATTTTTATTTGTAAAATGTGAAATAAATTATTCAGATTCCTCTGGTATATTTAGGTAACGGTACAAAGTTTAAGAGCAAGTATAGTGTTACGATTATATAAGCGAGTCTAAATATCGAAGTAGTTTCAAGCGCAGCAATATCAAATTCTTAACCTGTCAAGGTGCAGGAGTTTCCAAGACCAACAGATTTCAAAGTTATACTTAGCCCGCTGTATCGCCACGTCTCGAGACTGGAGTAACAGATTTCGTGGAGCCACTGTTCCTATTGCACGAACCACTTCCAAATTCAATTAATCATAGTTCGGATTAGTTCCCCCTTTGACGACCTGAAGCCAGACGTGACTATCTTGCCTGATGGCGAGTTCAATACCAATTTTAATATTAATTATCAGAATGTAATTTTAACATTTGATATCGATTGTTATAAACAAACTTTGTACGTCTCTATAATGTTATTGAAACTTTGTATTACATAAGTCGTATGTTTATTAACAACAAGTTTTCAGCGACATGATGTCATGCATTATCATTCACAGCGTTATCACTAATTAAACAAACAAGAAATGAGCAGCTAACGTTTTAGAACGTCAAAAATACTAAAGAATAAAAGAATTCGGAGCACAGCATGGTACTATCGTACTAGCATAGTACTATTATTATACATTAATATTATATTACAGAGTGATTAAATTGCTATATAAGTTTGTTTTGGTCAGTATACAAGTAAAGGTTAACTTAATGCTTACGAACATCGGATGCCCGCCGGGAATCGAATCCCGGATGTCTGGTAAGTAACAAATTTATTAGACCGTTACTCTAAACACTGTCCGAGTTAGGGTTTCAAATTAAATCGTAGCTTAATACGCCACAAAGCCGTTTTGGCTCTTTCGGCGCAGACTGTCTGCTACTGATATAAGGTTTACTTATCATTAATGCTTCTACTCGTATAACGCTAATCCGAAGAGATATGTCTACTTAAAAGGGTTAAGTTAAAAAATATCTGTTTTGATACACTTATAATGTAACATCTCTTTTAATTCCAAGTTTTTTTATAAGTAGCAACAACACCAAATAATGTTCGACTCTCATTTTGTAATAACCGAAACACAGCAATGCTGTTTGTTATGACAGCGGTTTACGGTATGAAATTGGGTTTTAATTTACAATAACACCATCAACTCCATAACATGTTGCCCCAGAATTTAACCAGCGACCTCCGTGTAAGCCGTGTAAGGCAATCGTTTAACCATACGTCTCGAAGGCAATTGAACTTTTTTTGAACATTTAAACTCAGTTTGTTTTTAACCGATACAAAGCGCGGAATCTTTCCGTTTCTAGTTAGCTGGAGTTGCAACAAATTCGAAGTCTAATAAAGACAAACACGACTCCAGCAAAGTATTTCTTTCATCGACTCAAAAAGTTTCCAGTCGGGAATTTCCTGCGAATGGAAGTAAGAGGGCGAACGGAACTGCAAACGACTTCCGCCAGCGAGTACGGAGACCGGAAATCAACTGACTCTTGTTTTTATTATATTTGAATTTTGTTGTGATTTACTCGTTTGTATTTAAAAATCAGCTCATATGAAATATTTTCATCATAAATTCTTTAGCTTTCATTCGACTTAATATTATATTAGTCTAGTGACTAAATAGTTTTTTTCCATTTATGCACGTTGGCTAAATAGAAATTGTGGAGTACTCTAACATCGCTCAACATATGATATAACGAGTTCGAGGAAATTGTATAGTAACAAAAAATTTAATAAAAAAACTAATACAAATTAATGTTATCAAATCAAAGTTTTACATTACATAACTAATGTAATTATAAACAATTTCAATTTGCTCTGATTAATTAATGCCGATACAAATCATGAGTCCGGTATACACTAAGCAAACGAAAACGGAAACTAAAACACAACCAGTAACAACTGCTCAACATACAGTAAACAACCCCTGTTAAACATTGATTACAGTTTATATTAACAACGTAATCAATTGCGGTTTGTCTAAAATTTGTAGAAGATTAATTTAAGGTTATTATTATAGAAATATACAAATATAACAATATGATTGATATACTCTGCTCTACGTTGTACTTGTCGACTAGAGACACGAGATGTCTCGCTACCCCAATAATATTATTAACTACAAAGCCTTTCTTTATAACAAAAAAAGATTAATAAATACATGATAACAAAACTAGAAGTATTTTTGTTTCTTCTTTATTACATTACTAATTTATTGTTTTTAATTGAATGTGGTCAAATACATTATTTATCAAATGTCTAAGAAAATACAACAATATCATTGCTTCATTATAACTTGATAGAATACGATGTTAATATACATATACACTACAATAATAATAATGGAACATAGAGTATGGGAAGACTACACACTTGTTATCAGTAAGTTAATTTCCTGCGAGCACAATTCAATCAACAAAGTGCCATTTATGTATAACAACTTGCGGTTACAAATACGAATGACATCATTCAATTAAAACACGATTTCCAAATCTGTAAATAACTTATTATTATGCTTTACATTTCACTGTAATTCTGTTATACTTGTGGTTATATTTTCAGATGTTTTGTATGTAATACTAGTGAAATTAAATTCTAACTCGTCCCAAAATAACAAACTGTGAAGGACTGAAGCGAATTTAGGAAAGTATGTTGCAGGCGCAATTAAAGTAAGAGTAAAATGTTTTGTAAAGATTTAAGCGTTACTGGGGCATAGTACAATATATAATATACTAATTGAGCGCTCAAACCTGGCTAGCACGATACAGTACATAATTCCAGAACAAACACAGAATAATATTAATTTAGTATTTAATCAATATTATTAACAATTTTAATGGTGGTGGGTCTCCGTTACCAGAAACCGTTTAGATAGTTATCACGCAACTCCTATTCCAGTTGCCAAACATTAGTGTGTTAAATTTACTGTTTTCGGGTTTTAAGAACATTAGTTAGTGAAAGTAGTAGAGTATCAAGACTTAATATCTTATGTATCAACACGTAATACAATGTGGTGTAGTGTATATCATCCTAATTAGCGCCACATTGTTATGGACAGATATACCACATATTATTAGTAAAAATTATAAAATTATATATTTTATAAAATCAAACCCTTAAACAGAATTAATAATATCTAGCCAAATTATCGAAGTATCAATAACTCGTCGATTCGGATTAATTATGCGTATCATCCATACATCCAAATGTTGCGTCGGTGCACACTCGAAATTTTAAACCGACTGAATATTTCAATATTTCATGTAAATCGAACCGTAAAACTCTTCAATTTCGCTCACTTTATAACACTGTAAAAGGGAATACATACTCGGCGTATAATCAAATACGCCCAACGTCAGTGTGCTTCAGCATCAAATAGGATTTTTTCGCTCTTAAAAATTGCGATCACGTTTCTAATATAGTGAAAACAATATTCTAGTGACCGGGTGATTTCTGCACAGATGCTTGCCCTTTCTATGTATACGTACCTCGAGGTAATGCGTTGTCGTCATATCTTAAAATACAGTCCCGATGTGCCTCATGCAGGTAATTTCAGAAAAAGCCTTATAGAATACATGTCATTTAATTTTAATAAAAAGTGTTGCTTAAATTTATAATGACTATAGTAGATTATGTTTCCAAAAGGAAAATAAAAAACTGCTGCATTTTATAGGTTTTAGTGTTAAATAATTTTAATCTTAATGACCTCCTTGTGTGGGAACGCTTCGAGTCCCAGCAGTGGGAACATTGAAAGGATTGTTTAATATATATATATACTGTGTTGTTTTTTATATTTTCACTTTGTATGTATAAAATTTTTCACGTAATATTCGCCGATAACATTGCAGTATCATAATTTGAAATCGCATACATCGTGCGCCGTCGCTTTTTTAATGCCCTCAAGGGGTGTTTTCAAACCCTATATCGATATAAAAACCACATTAATCTGTACTTATCTCAACGATATTATTTAATGACGCGCCGTTTTGTGGTTATTTGTAACGTTATGGCTGATATAAGCATACTATGCGGTATTTTAGATAAAAATTATTGATACATCGCGTCGCGCAGTTTGTTACATGAATGTAAATATTTTTCTCTGCTATTTACGATTAAAACCGTTTCAGGAAGGGGTTTTAGCAAAAGTGACGATTTCATTATTCAATAACCCTAATAGATGAGTAAGAGTAGTTCACGTCAGTGTCGGCATGTTGAGTTATTAATATCCATGAATCTTTTGCGCATTTCAACTTAAAAAGTTGTCGTGATAATTATTAACAAGCTTGCATATTTGTATTAATTGCCAAAATAATAGTAAAATTGAGCGTATATTTTTTAGCTTTTATTCAGTCCATAGCCAAGAATGCAATAGCCGTTATAAGCGAGACAATTTGCATGAAATAATAAAGGTGACCGCATACATAGTTTCCCGTTGTTTATAGCGGTCAGCGAGCTCGGTCGTTTTGTTTACTCGCCCCTTTCGCATTCCTGTCTTAGCTCCTTTATTGTCTTACCTTCCGCTTATGACGAATATAACATATTTATTACCGCCGGAACAAGAGGACTGTACGGATTCTGTAAACTACACGAAATATTATCCATGCTAGGGAAACATTTTCTGCTTTACGTTACTGTAGCTATTTCTTTGTAATCATAGACGAAGATATTTCTGCCTCTCATATTTTTAATATGGCATCTGTATTTAGATCAGTTTTTATTTAGAATTAAAATAATGCGCCGTACTCAAAACGAACTAAGTTTTAATATAATTTACTATATTAGATTAATATAAATAGTAATTGAAGGGCTGATGGCCGCAGTCGTCCTTGACTGGAGGCCGCGCTAGTCCCTCACAAGGTGCACTAATGATCTGGTGAAGGCCAAGAGAAGCATAACGTTATTTTATATTCTTTATATAAAATTAAATTCTATAACATCGTTCACCACAACATGACATGAACAGAACAAAAGGCACGAGCAGTCCGACGTGACAAGATAATAACCATATCTACAAGTAAGATGTTCTTCCTCGCGCTTCGTCTGTCACCGTCCATTATACCCCTCCGTCCCACCGATATTATTCAATTATACAGCTAACTGTCAATTGACTGTCATATTGCGAACAATCGAGTCCCGATCACTCTTCTTTTTCTAATGAAGGGCGACGTTGAAAGTCCGAAGTGGAATTATTAAAAAACCATTAGATCGGGGGCAAGGGCGGTGATGGATGGACTCTCGAATCCGATCCATTTCAATTCCGACCGATGTCTCTTTGTAAAGGGTGAGTGTCTCCGATGTATGGTAAATACCGTAATAACTTGAAAGTTCTTTCCAGTCGGATTTGTCCACATATCTAGTAAGAAAAATGTATACAGAATTTTTTTAGGAAGTTTTCTAACATTCCGTAAGAATTCGTACAAAGTTAATGATTTTAACAAAAAAAAACTGTTTTGTTGCTTAAACTGTTTTCTAAAATACATGTTTTAAGTCCTAGTATTGCTTAGGTGGATGTTAAAGGTGTTATAAATTTCTTTATCGCTGTAACCTGAAATCTTTGCGACAATGTAATTTAAAGTTTTGCCGGAGCTGTGAATAACTACAAGAGCTTGAAAACATAACCATAACAACCAATATCCCAAACCAACGCGAAAGAAAAAATATGTAACAAAGATATGTGTATTAATGTTTGTTGTGTAGTAATAACGAGTAGAGCATTACTCACGCCTAACCAGGAATGATGAGCTGATAAATCATATCTAGTCGCCGATTTATATCGCAATAAACTTGGAGAAATGGCGGTTATAAACAATCAAATATTTATTATGTTTTATGTTGTTTTGACAAAATAATAGACTCAGATTAATAATCATGAAATAGATTTGATTAAATAATACAAGTAAACTTGAGTATTAGACTGAGTTGCAGTCTATTCGTTAGTTTCTTATGTGTATCTGCTAATATTATAATACACCGAAATTCGGGACACAAAGACACAATGAAATATGTTAATAAAGCTTGCTTTTTTGATTTATTATGTTGCATGTAAATTATAAATAGTCATGATAAAATTGGTAACATTATATTAAATAAGTTAAGGCTAAATACCTTCGTGTTAAAAGAAAAAAGAAATGTATGCCGTTGGTAAAAGCTAGCTAAAAGCGGAGCCCGTTAACTCGACTCCGCTGTATAAAATAACCATCTGTGGGAACCGACGTTTATCCCTTAAAAAAGTTTCTTTGTGAGGATAACTCGCTCTTCATCCCCTCTTATGATATGTTTATGTACTTTGAGATTTTATGTGGACGTTCTAACGCCGAGCACGAATTTTATTGGGTTTATAGAATTTTATGATGCAATATACCCATGAAGTGGCCGCTCTTTTTCATTGTTTATTGATTCTGATGCGACACGGCGGGCCGGGTGTTAAAAAGTCGTTCAAATAATCAAATTGAATACAACACTTTAAGTTATACCGCAACACTATAACAAAAAGTTATATATTAGTTAAAATGTATCGTGTTTGTAGACGGTTAAACTTACCATGTCTTTTAAAAAAAGTCTTTACTTCTTTTATCGAGTGCTGGATATATGTGAACGAAGTAACTAAGCATTAAAATTTCTTAGTTCTTATTATATTGGAATGTAGTATTTATAGTTCAACAAATACTTATTAATTTGATATCAGAGCTTTTCTGGTTTTGAAGTTTCTTCAGACCGTTCTTATTCCGGAGACTGGGTACGTACTATATTAGATATCATTTCTGTCGTCAAACAGTAGCTTGCGAATAATACGTTGTTACCGATCCATTATTAAAGAGCGTTTTAACTAATGAAATAACTCGAATAATGCTAGGATAAAAGCTAGACGAGCCCAATGTAATGCAGTGTTTATCATCTTAATCTACCATTTCAATGACTTGCCTGTCTCGTCTGAAGACCCGTTGTATGAAAAAAAAATCATCATTTTCTTAAGGTTGCTCTAACTTTCAATTTCTTAATTCTGTTATTTAAAAAAAAATATAATCGTTTTTAATACTTTCATGAATCTGAACTTTAAAACTAAAATATTTCAGTTACATGTGTTTATGATTAGATAATAACACATCTCTTATTAGTTGTTAGACAACGTTTGCTAAACGTAAATAGACGGCGTCGTTTCTAGGAAACCCGTGCAACGTACGAAACAACGTTTTAACCGTGCTTTAACAGTTTGACGGCGCACTTAATGTATTTATACCGGGCATCGGGCAGCGGCATCTGTGGCTAATGATATCGCTGGACCACCACACCCGCACCCACCGATCCCCACCCAACGCCCGACGGGCCCCCACGGCTCGGTCATTAGTTAAACACGCGCAACTGCCCGCATGTCGCAAGTTTATCTTTGGCTAAACTGTAGGTATGTGAACTCGATTAGCCCTTTGATCAAATAATCCGACGATAAAGTAGGGGTTTGTCCACGAAATTAAATTACACTAAATGTCATTGTTCCTGCGTACCGGCGGAGGAGCTCCGGAGCACCAGATGTTCAACCTCACACTGCTGTATTGTAAACAGCGCCTGCTTTAGGTGATCGTATCCCATATCTAGTTTTATATATGAATATGACAAAAGTAAAAAATCTTATCCGGAGCTTACCAACACCATTACCACTGTACCACAAACTCGATTAAGATAAAACAAAGGAACAAACGGTAGAAAAAAATCTGATTTTGTTCATACTTTCACGGATTTAAATTTCTTTTACGCAACTGTAATATCTTTGTCGTGTTTTTTATTCAATATTAACATTGCGTATAAATTTTCATGTTTTGATTATAAAAACTCGTAACTTTATTATTATAATCGGATACTTTTATTTGTGTGTAGTAGATCATAGACGCTACATTCAAATAGCCAATTTTACTTAAATTATATACACATCGCCACCAGCTTGATCGTACGTCAGGAAGGTAGCCGGGTAGCCTCTGCGGTGGTCACTCGATTAATACTAACATTAATCTCGGCTACCCCGGGGCTACGAGAGGGGGCTCTAATTTATATCCTCGTTTTGACAATTGATGGCGTTCAAAACATTGAAGATATTACGTTTAAATCCTTTAAATACATTAACTTAAATGTCTCGGTGTAATTGCTTTGTCTAATAGAAAATAAATATGTACAACTAATGAATAGTAGTTAATATTTATAGTTTGGAGAATTACTATGCATCAAACTACACCATACCAAGGTATGGTGGTTACAAGTAATGGCGAAGAGACTCGGTAACCGTAGGCTGGTCACAATGAAAGGGAAACGCACATCACTGGCCGGAGCACAATTGTCAAAAGTAACACTTAACGATTTCTTTTATTTACGCAAATATTACTCACTTAAAAAAAACTAAAGTTTATCGTGTTTATTTTACCTATTTAACACTCGACATTCTTAGTGCTTTAGAGTAGCCACGTTCACGGAGACTGAGATGACGGATGTCATTGTTATCACGGAGTACCTTCAACTTTTAATTATAATTTCAGTCCGATTTACACAGAATACGTTGCTTACTCTTAAAAATAATTAGAATTTGATGGATACTTTTTGTAAAAAAACTAGATGTTTTCAATTTGACATATAATATAAATGAGTGACTGCCACCATAACTTTGCTGATTAAAAAAAACCTTATTTGTTAAAAAATAATTTCGGAACGTAATATATCTCTAAATAAATTCATAACGCAAATTGTACAAAAAAGCATAATATAGTGTGGATAATGTTACTAATGCTTTGAAATAATATAGCAACTGTTATTTATTACCTGTACTTAAAATTAAAACTGTGGGTAAACACAAAAAAAGACAAAGGCTGTGTTCTTATTAGTTCCTCTCAGACGATTAAAAGTAATCGTCTTTAGATTCTATTTATAAAATAGAATAATTCTCTTACATTTCTAATTAAATTGGTATACAGATAATATAAAATACAGTTTACAGAGTTAGAATATGCGAAGCTTGCCAGTGAACGGTGAGCGGGCAGCCGAGAGCAAGGCATGCGTGAACCCGCGTCCGCTGCCTGTGACGCAGTCGCGCCGCGCCGCTCCGGCTAAACTTCAGTTGCAGACAAATTGCGAATGTAAATTACCGAGGGATTTGTTTGCTTCTGTCACTTTTTGTTTTCATTAATCAATTCTCTATCTACCATTGATTTTATCATAACGTTCACTGATCACACCGGTAATTATAATAATAACATACATACATAATCATGTATATCTAGTAAATATACTTTGCTTGTTTTATAGTAGATGTAGATAAAATATTAAAAACTAACGTTTGAACACACTAGAAGTAATTTGTAACAAACTTTACCTTACCACCTACTTTGGTTTCTATAATAATTAAATTTAAGTTTGATTACACTTTTTGTATAATATAACAAATAACGATGTACGTGATTGTTCAAAAATAATATTCCATACGAAAATAGTTAACAAAACGTATAAGCGGTTAGACAACACGAACTAATATCGATTGTTAGTTTCAATCCATATAATCGTCGCCAGAAACTTTTAATGTGAAGTCTGCGGAATATTAATTTACCCTTAAAATTATAAATTCGACGTTGACACGGGGGGCTCCCAACAGTACTGATACGGAATAAATTTTCAACTTAATTTAACTAAACTAACACAAAGGGCCGAATGAAAGGGACCGACTTCATTTTAGTATTGAGGTGGAAACTAATGATAAGCTAGTTTGCGCACTATTACACGGATCTAAGACGTTATTTAACGCATCTAAGTCTTAATTAGAGGCCTAGATAATACAAACACAATTGACACATTTTAAAATGTAAATACAATTATAATATTACCTTGACATTCTAAGAAAATACCTTATAAATTTAGCCTCTATAGATAATAGATTTAAAAAGATGAGAAGGTTATCAAAAGAATATTAATATCTTAGTGTATTACTGATTATTTTAAATGTAATCGAGTAGAACTTGACCACGATCCTACCTAAACTAAAAAAGCACTTATCTAGTAACAGCCTATTCACTCTTTTCTTACCGACTTTCTCGTTGTATTTATATGGCAACACTGACATCGGCAAGTAGTTCCACTCCTTTACTGTTCTTATCAAGATCGAGTAAACAAACCTCTTTAATTTCATTGTGATAAAATGCCGCATCAAGTTTTATAATAAAGTTTAGTCCCTCCGCGTTTTCCTTCGCGCTCGACTGTACACCCGCATCAGCTGTTGCGTCTCGCGATGTACCCGCCGTCACTAATCTATAAAACCTTTCGGTAATTAACTCAAAAATTAAATTATATTAATATCTACATACCTTACGATATCAGCTAAAGAGTTGTTTTCCAAAATAAGTACAATTATTGCTTTAAAAGTAACTAAATTAAATGTCAAGTAATCATAAAATAAAGCCGTTTGCCTTGAAATCCAAATGCAGCCGATGATAAACACAAACTAAAAAAACAAAAGTTATGTTTCAATTATTAGCAGCTAAAAATCAATATTTTTCTTATTTCCCCGTTTCAATTTTTTTTCATATTTGCTGAAAATAGAAAAGCAGCAAATTTGTCTTAAAAGACGTTTAATGCTGGTATTATAATATAGCGTTACTTTATGCGATTCTGGGATCACATAAATGGTCAAGTTTTGATGGTGAAATGGTTTTTCAAATTACCTGGATAGCTTCTACCCTCGTGTTGTAAATCAAACGCCATAACAACATCGGTAGGTTTCGGCTGTTAAAATTTGAGAGCTAAGGTATGAGCCGCACTTCACCATCTTTGGCCCCATGGTCACTTAAACTCATGTGGAGTTTAGGTCAAGTGTTGGTCCTTTGCGTGCAAACGGATTAAAACAGAAAAATGGAACAAAAAATACGCATTGCATCCTCCTCTCTTAAATTTGGTTAAAAATATTACAACTCAACACAAAAAAGCAATATGTGGTCAAGAGGTCATGATAAATTTTACAATCAACATACACACATGAATATCTGATGTTTTCGTTGTTTTTATGAAAACCACAGCATGTGACTATGAAATGCGACATATGTATTGTAAACACAGATATTCAATTTATTTTGTAACTAATTTTGATACCAAATTGGTCGTTCTATTATTTTTAACAACTTGTAGTCCAGCAAGCACGCTTTAACTTTCACTTTACATCATGTGAAATATAGGTTAAGTGACAGGACGTCTATAAAAACATACATTTTTTGACTAAGTATTGAAATTACTTTAAACCTACCCCGCATATGATTTAGTTCTAAATACCATTGTAATCTATGTTATGATTCATGATTAACGATACATAAAAACAGTTTTGATTATATAAAATATTCATAATTGGAAACCGTATCCTACACAGCAGCAAAATCAGTGGTATTTTGTAAATAGTAAACTGTTGTTAAATCCTTTGGATCTATAATTAAAATATTTTTTTACCATTACATACTAATCGAAATTTGTTAAATTTCACGTTATTATATAAAAAAAGGAGTTTCAAGCTAATATAATATATTATGAATAAACATGTCTAATGTCATAGACAAGTTTATAGTTTAGCTTAGAAACTAATACCACCGATTGTAATGTTCTCTAACAACAATATCACGTGACACCGGAACGGGCGCTCGCTGCAAACTATATTTCACGAGTGCCAAGACTAGTTCGTGAATTAAGCTACAATTAAATGGTCGTAAATTCCAAGTTTGGGTCGGGTCACTTCGGGGAGCTCTGTGGCAATTTATCAATTATTTACGCCACTTGGGCCCCGCGCATCGCTTGCCGTCGCCCGACGAAGGATTTGTTTGGCAATCAGTTCACGAACTTCCCATTGATACGTCATAACTTCAAAATGACTGTCAATTAGCATTTTCAAACTATTTTACATCGAAATATTTTCAAGTGAATAATATTAAATATTGATATTATAACAACATTTCGTTTGGTTTTTCTAATGTTAAACAAATTAACAAAAATGTTCGAAAGAATTCAATTGTGTAACTTAAGATTTATAACCATATCTCTAACCATTAAAATATTTATTATTTTGAAATACTTTCTATTAGTTCTATACTTTGCCAATAAAAAAATTTGTAAAACAGCTAAACACGCAAAACAACTGCATTATTAATTACATTCATATTAATAAATATAGGTATCTATGGAGGAGGAGCCGTGATAGCCTAGTGGTTTGAACGCCCGCCTTTCACTCCAGAGGTACCGGGTTCGAATCCGGCCTGCAACAATGAAAATTTCAATTTATGTGCAGTTAGTATAACAACAACTAATATCACGTGCTTTGACGGTGTAGGAAAACATCGTGAGGAAACCTGCATATCTATGTCATGACCATCGGTGCGCGGACTAGTATGTGAAATGGATAAGGTAATGACAAACCACTCCATTACAACTGCCAAGTAAGTCGTCGTGTGTTTCGTCACACATGATGACCATGACCCTCAGTCATGAGGAAATACGACTTAGAAGAAGAAGGTATCTATAACATACAAAGAAAAGAAACATTAAAACAATACGGCTTTATAAAAAAAGCATATCAATGGTAAAAAAACATTATCACATCAGCTGTAAATATACCGCATAACATAAGCTAAGTGACATAAATAACCTCATGGCATTGTCCCTACAATCAGTCACTTAGCCGGCGGCTCTGAGGAGCGCTGGTGACTTGCGGTCGACGCATCGATCTACGTCGTCGACAGTTTGCTCGCAGCCTTAAGAAGGGATCACAACTTGCAGCTGGATGTCTGACAAATGGATCTTCGTGTAAACTTCAGTAACAATATTTTGACCTCTTACCAAATTTACTAATAACTCTTGCAAATGGAAAGGATCTTAAATGTTACAAAAATTAGCAAACATTACGAGACAGATTTACATGTTAGTATCAACTTTTTGTCTATCAAAAGCTTTTGTTTAACAAAGAAGTTATACTAAAGTATATTTACATTTGTAAAAGCGATTGTATTAAAAAATAAAAGGACAAACATTGTCTGCTTCCCTTTCCGGTTCAAAATTAAAACACGAAAGCATTGCAATGCATGTGTACACAATTTGATTAAACATGCATTTGTTTTCACAATTATACACGAGGAAGATAATTAATTTTAATTTTTTTTTAGCAATGGAGTTATTAGAAGTAATATTATGAAGAGTTTTATTAATATGGTAAGACTACATAAGACGAGTTATATTTTCGACAATAATTTCAATATTTTTTTATAATGGCAAAGAAATTGTTTGGAACGGAACTTAGAAATACTTGCGCGTGAATGTTACAGACGCTTTAATGTCGCTTTTGTAGTATTATCAAGGAATAGTGAATAATAAATAAAAGTTTTTATTATTATATTCATAAAAGTATAAATAAGTAACATTGAACGTTGAGGAGAATAGGGTTGTTTGGTGGAATCTACTTTGAAGGCGGATATAACAAAACGAAGACTAATAATAAAATAAAAATATTGAACAGCCGAATTACTGTTCCCATTATCGGGTCTCATGCCTTCTTTCACAAGGAAAATGTTAATGCTGTTGACTCACTATCCTGATCAAGTGTGCGTTGTTTGATATAAAAAATCCCTGAAAGCTGTCATTCTTGGAACATGTCGATTTCTACACGATATTTTTCTTCACCAGAAACAAGTTTAATGGGGACTGAACCGGCGTGTTCTGTAATTAAATAAAGGCGACTATTTCCTAATGTCAAATGAAATACATCTATTTACAGAGAAACTTAATGCATCCATTTCGATCATACTTAAAGCCAGCTGATTAAATATTAGTTAAATTTAATTACGACGTATATTATTGATCTATATACATTACAACATACGAAAACAAAATGATATCATTAGCAAGAAAATTTGTTTTAGCTAATGTAAATTTATGATTTCTTGGACAGTCATGCTATTGTTAATTAAAACCACAACCTATACTTTTAGTATTACAAGATTTTCAAAGGCTTACAAATCTCATTATTCTATAAGGACGGTTAAACAGGGAATAGGCGTTGATGCCAACTCACTCCTTTGTTCGATAATTCCTCAGAATGAACACGGCTTTGTAAGCGTACACTGCTGTTCAACAATCATTTTAACAATAAACCATTTTCTAAATATTTTGAGATATTAAACATAGTTACGAAATGTTCATCGTTATTTATAATTTACATTTATATATACAACTACGTACATATACAATTGTTTACGAATTAAAGTTGTACTAGTTACAATTTATGAAACATATTGATTAGCTTGAACAGTCGATTAATGTAGCAAGATGTTATTTTTGTGTAAGCAAAACGAAGTACCATGAATTCAATTTCTTGATTACATATTCAATTTAAGACGAGGACTTTTCCCATATAAATATATACGAGAGAAATTCGAAATGAACTTAAATAATTCGTTTAATTAATGACACTACACTGTACCAGTACAATCACCATGAGAGCCCCGTGTTGTCTTGACGTCATCCGTCACGAGGAGTGAAAATTGTAACAATAGCGGATTAACTGTTGACGCCTTTATAAATATTCATTTTGACTGAATTAAATTCAAGGATCGCTTCGAGTTTTGTTTCGGCGACAGATGTGCCGAGGGCTTTCATAAAGGCTACGGACTCTCAGACGAATAACTTTTACACGTTCAGACTGACAATACTTGAACACAAACAAACTGTATAATCTTAGTAGATTTTGTTTAATTGTTAGAAACAGTTTGTTACCAAATGCGATACTCAATGTATATTATAAAAGACTTTATTAGGCTTTAGTAAGGCTACTTTTTGTTTAATTTGATATTTATAATACAGAGAATATGTACTGAAAGAAATTACCGACAACATCATAGGAGAATTCATTGTTGTAAAAATATTATTCTATCGTTCATTTGCGACATTAGAATTAAAATCAGTAAGAAACTTGGCAATATTTTATTAGTAAACATTACATCCTTTTTCATGAAATATTTTAATTTATTACTTTAAAACCCGAGGCACAACTTTTACTAGCAATAAATAATCTGAAACACTAAAAACTCGTTACTAACTTTTTGGGACCAGAAACTAAAACTGACTGCGAGCAAACAGTAATAACGACAAAAAATATACATACAGTTTATTTATTGCGAGGATTTCATAATTTAATAAAAAAAATTGTTTTATAAGCATTAAAAGTTATATTTATCTTACCTAGCTTAAATTTACAGTTTGTTCAAAATAATTTATGGAGTTACCATTGAATAGTCTAAATCGTAAACTCTGGATCGAGTAAATTGTTTTACGTTAATGGTTGTGTACTTTTCTTTTGTGCAAAATCAGAATAGAAAGAGGTGGTACTATAAAACACTTTGTTCACAATATTTATGTAGTTAATATACTTCTAGTATAGTGGTATTACGTTATAAAGTATTGGTTGATGGAGTAACAGCAATACTAGTGTGCCTATCACGCACTAGCTCCGTTATAGTGAGGTAGTGAAGCGCACTATCGCGGTATCTTCGCGCTCGGCCGAGCAGAATCCTTCTGCTTCATCAGACGCGCCGATCGCCTGCCTCCGGCTGTACGCACTTGACGGCCACTTCTATTTTTATATTTCAAAAGATGTAAATTATATTATGTCTTGATGTCTTCTACTGGTTAAACTACAATATATGCGTTTAAATAATGAAAAATTCTATTTTCATGTAACACATCAAGAAACTACTTTAAATATTTCCTTAACAAAAAGAATATCAATTTTCTGATTCAGGTTACACAATAAAATAATCTGTAAGATCATCAAAGTTAAGGTTTTAAGAAATTTTTCAGTCACTTTTTAAAAAAGAACTTATAATTAAAATGTACACGAATCGACATCTCTTGATAGTAGGACAGGCGTAAAGAGCTCCAGTGCCACTTTGAAATGAATCTATGCTAAAAGCGTTCCTGTTTTTACATCCAAGGTTTTTGAAAGACACTCCGTCAGATTTTACTCGGTATAAGTCCGGCGTAAGGCTTCTGTTGCCCCTACAGCGGAGCAGTATTCTATATGCGATTAACCACGTCTAAAAAGATAGATAGATAAGTTAACTATCGATACGTATCAATCCGCAAGAGGAATGGGCATATCATCTCCTTATTCATGTCCACGCACGAGCGATACGCGGAATTCAAATACATCACGCAAATCGCTCCCCGCTATTGTTTACAAATAATTAATTGTCCAATGCAACTGTGGCTGTTGATATTGGCATAATAAATGCTATTCCATATTGCATACGTAGAAACAAACACAAATGTAGAACATTCTACTTTATCAGTTGAAAATAAACTTTATGCACTTTCGCTATACGACTCGTGTTGCAAAGTGCTAAAGTAACATTTTGAAATACCATACGCATAGATTTCGGAACGGTCGTATACGGGGAATTTAAAAGGGAATTAATTTTATTCATTGGGAAATAGAGAATATATTGGCTTGGATTAGTTGAACGATTTTCAATATGTCCATACAATGTAACTTATTTAAATATTGAAGTGAATAAGCAACGTAACGCGTTGCGATTGAGTTGAATATTGTATGGCGTGTTTTGTATGCATAGGTGACACAGTGGGGTAGATGTGCAAGGGGTTTGCAGGGTGGAGGATACAGTGCAACGCGTGCCAGTGAATAATTCGCCTCCAACGGGCGATTAACGTTCAACGTCGATCGCTTGTTTTTGCCCTTACTGAGCAATAATCTATTGCTGTCTATATCGACGATAACTAATTAATCCTATACTCGTAGCAAAAAAAGTTGTGTCTCCCTGTTTGTCTGAATGCTTAAGCTGTACCTACAAAAGTGTTAGCTGCATTAGCGGTAGCTTCTAAACTAAAGAGTTTGCTACAATATTTATATAACCAGATTACATATATACAATAATATAACCAGAGTCGCAAAACATATTGTACGCATATGTAAAAAATTGTTTTATAAAGCAAATAACGTGAAATATGTCCAAAACAACCTTTACTACGTGTTTTGAGAAGTGTGAGATCATTCTAAAATATTCATGATGTATTACGGTTAGTTACTGAACGATCTCAAAATGTAATAGCTATAACAAATCGTTAAATTTCTTTTAAAATAATATTTCATAACTTAACAATAATTAATTACACTTTACTTTTAAAGGTGCTAGGACGCTGTAAAATCAATGGCATATAAGTGGACAACGACCGCGTTGTATTAACGAACGCAATTCTAATAGCCACAAGCCAGTGAGATCAAGTTTCGACACGTTTGAGAAGAGTAGCCAGGGGAATTTACACTCGATAGTCACCAGACAGAAATAGACGCACAAACAAACAGAATATACTGTATCACATATAATTGTTTTATTTAACTTAAATCGTTATTCTTCATATTATTTTAATGGGTTTCTTGAAAACCTAAATAGAATTTATGTCAATTATAAAATCTGTACTGATTGGTTTTTGACGTCTCCTGAAGCAACTTTCTTGTTCCTAGAGAAAGACTTTAATTTTGATACACGATATTATACTGTAATAAAAAAATAAAGCTACGTAAAAATGTAAATGGATCTAATGGTCTAGTTCATTTTCCAATTGTTTTTTTATTACTATTGTAAACAGTGTTCAGTTACAATTATGAGTAACATGTAACGTATATATCGCATGGCATTATTAACACATTTGCAAGTATTGATGGACGCTCAGTATTATATAGCAATAGGTAACCGGATAGCTAATAGCTTAGGATTAAAGTAGATGCCAAACGGTAAATCAATGAAGCCTGTCTAGTCAGGTTAATCAAATGTATCCACTGGGGTTTAGGAATATGCAGAGGTACACTGCCGAACAATAGCGTTTTACAATAAACTCCTAATAAATTTGATGCACTTATTAATGTGGCACATACTAGACCTAAAGAATTTTAAAAATAGAAGCAGAAGAGTTTTAAAACTAGCTCCAAGATTGTAAATAAAATTTACTAGTAGTAGATCTTTCTTACCGGAGACTTTATAGGTGCGTACCACCACAGTTACTATTTCAGTCTCCAAACAGTAGTATTTAAACATTACTGTGTTCCGCGAAGGGCTCTGTAAGCTAGTGAAATTACTGGGGAACAAGTAATTAGGTGAGCGTTTTGTCAGTTTAGGGAAAAAATAAATTATGGTTTAATCAAAACATAATTTATTTTGATATAAATAATAATTTTGGATCCATCATTGCTGTGTTTTAGTATTATCACTAATTAATCGCTTGTACGCTTTCACACAGTGTATTGTGCACAAATAGTTAATCTACCGACATTAAAATAATGTTCTTGCCAGCAACTTGACTTGTCATGATCGTCGTGATTCATTATTTGTCACATCTTCAAGTGAAATTTAAATCAGTTGTTAAATTTTATTGACAGAACATTATTTATACGGAGCAAAGAAATTTATACTTACTTTTAAAATAATAAAAAAAAATTATACCATTTCGAGCACAACTCTACTTCGTAATACCTGCACCATGTGAGCACATTCCGGGCATAGCAGCGCTCAGTTGGAATTGTTGGGTGGCTCAATGAAACGGGCTTAATGTGCCTTCCATCTCCGACAGTACGTCACTACTTCCACTACCTAACGTTTAAAATACTCAAAACTAATGCATAAATAAAATAAGGAACGTTAAATTATCATTGGCGAAAAGAAATTCATCAAATAAATGGGTGAACGCCTTCATTTTTCGTCATTAATAATTCTATATGTTTAAGCAAATTAAATTTTTTAAAAATACTATATAAAACACAAAAAATGATAAACAAAACGTTCTTGTAATAGTGAACAATATGCTAAAATAACAATCCCGAGTAGTTTGGATTTTTTTCTTTCGCAACCAGATTTTAGTAAGGCCGTCTAACATGTGTACATGTCTCGTGTTATTGCAATAAATACTAAATTTAATTTCCTTGATTTTACTTACAGTTTAACCGCCAAACTTTAGTTTGAATAAGGCACCTCATCATGATGATGATGATGAATATAATATAAACTGGTAGACAGTTATGTACTACTAGCGCATAATACTATTTCGCAAACTTTTCGCATATTTGATTTAACTGTGTTACAACCAAAACAGCGGTGGTGGGTAATCAAATAATTTATAACAAAAGATGCAGACATAACTTATTAGAACACTGTTTAGATTTAGGATTTCGAGTTTATTTTTGTTTAGGTTTGTTTTAAATATCAAAACTAGTAACCTATAAACAATTTGAAATAATTTTCATAATGTATTACATAAAAAATACAAATCGTACCTATTCCTATACGAAGAGTATCCCGTGTCCTTTAGTTTAATTGCCTTAATATCTAACCGCTTATTACACGGAAGTCCTAGGTTCGATCGCCATGTACAGTTTAGGTGCTGGTTGATTTTTTTGAACCCATCTGTCTAGTTACCATCTTCATGTTACATAACAGTATTACTATGATCTTACAGTTAGTAGAAACCAGAGTGTTCTCGGCTTATGATTATTCTTACCATGGCTTCGTTGTCACGTGTACAATGTGAACTTGTGATCAAATGTTGGCTAATTGTTAATAAATTAAATAAATAACCTTTTCAATAACACATTAGATTCTCACTTGAGAATAAAACACATTTAATAGATTGTTTTGTTTCAACAAATCGCGACAGCGTCGCCAACACAAATGTGTGTATGGCAGCACACCTTTTATCATTCTTACACAATTGCCTCATAAAACGGCACATCGCCGACAGTGAAAAATGACTGTCATCATTTCGACACCATTTTTATGGGCACAATTTCTTTCGCATAAAAATAAAAATCGGCCCCGTCTTTATAAAAACATCTCTCGCATTGTCATTCATGGGAGCGGGACGCGTATTTGTCACCCGGCGTGTCGGTCGCGGATCGCGTTTCAAATATAAAAATGCAATTTTAAATAAAAAAAAAGTTCACCGCCAGATTCGCATTTCGTACCCTCACAATAAAAAGTGAACGCTTTGTGCGAGCGGCAACGCATGCCTGAATTTTTATCCCATGAATGGATTTTTTCGAACAGTGAAATCGAATGTACAAGTGTTTACATAAAATTTCTAGTTTCGGCATTCGATAAATAAGGAAAAAAAGTTATATTTTTATTCATCTAAGTAAATTCATATATCATTATAATCTACATAAAAAATATTTTAACAAATATCATTAAACATTTCACATTGACAATTAATCAAAAAATTAATGGAAAATTGAAATAATTTTTTCATTATTGGATGTGGACCGCCCATAACTGCTTAGAATATACATTGTGGTCGGTACGGTGTAGTCAAAAGGGATTAAATCTCGTTAAACTAGTAACTTTACCATTCACAAACTTTTTAAACTGAAACACAGTAATGTTTGCACACAGCTGTTTGGCACTAGAAATGGAAGCTAACGTGCTACCACGACGTTTTCCGGTTATTCAGTAATTTTTTATTAAAATAATTAATAACAAAAATTTAAAAAACGGTGAAAAATAGCAATAACACGTCCTTGAAGGTAAACGGGAATAATAAAAAAGGTTTACGACGTCTACGCATAGAGAACCAATATCGAATCAAAAAATAAATTCTTATAAATTTCTCTACCGAAATCAAACCTGCGACTTTTGCAGATAGGGAAGGCGGTACATGAATTTGGTATTCACTGCGTCGTCAAGAAGACATCAGCAGGCAAAGTAGCAAAATATTATAATAGCATAATGGTATCAGGTGGTGTTGTTTTACGGAGCTCTGTATACTAGACACAAGTGTAGAGAGATGTTCTTATAAAAATATCGATATCTTACATTTTTAAAATTTATATTTATTGAAAACTATTTTGCTTAAATTTTTGGTACACAAACATAAACATTATCTTATATTCATACGTACATACTTTTCGCATAGCTGATTACATTATCTCAAGTCAAGAATGATCACAGAAGCGATGGCGATTTTTTGGTATTACAATTCACAATTAATGGACAATTAGATGCATAATTAATTCGTAAAATCTCTAAATTGTTCATATGATCAATCATTATTAACTAATGCTGCAAATGGGAATCATGGTATCGATATTAAACAATATACGTCACTAAATAGCGTAGCTAGCGACACGTCGTTGTTAGTAAGGCATCGCATTCAGTAAGCGGGGGTTTAGGCTCGTGATATGAAAGCGAAGTGACGTCACTAAACTCGACTGTCTACCCCGCAACTTTACACGACATCTCATCGGCTTTTATTGTTCGCTGAATTGTCGTGTACTTAGTTTAACTGCACTCCCGGTATTCAAATAGAGCCTGCGGGAATGCCAATTGCCGACCATATTATTTATACCTTACTAAAATCGAACGAGTCTTACCATTCTTAAAAAATATCATAAATATCGTGTATTAAAAATGTTATATAACATTTCTGTACTTTGCGGTAAATATTTGTAATTTTAATTAAATACTTTAACTTTTCTTTGTAAATAACAGTTTGAATTTATATTTTTAATTTAACAGAATGATAAAGAAATTCATCATTGTTTTGTTATCATTGTAGAGTCAAGGTAAAATAAAAATGAAAGATGCATAGAGCAAAACGACTATAACGAGGAAGAACCTCTCGTCTCTGTTAACGAAAACCGTCTTGAAAGGACACTGGCATACCATCTACCTTCAATGCTTATCTACTAGAGAATATTTTACTAGTCCCTTCCTAATTATTTCTACCGCCAAGACAGTATTGCTATGTTCCGACTGTCAATAAATGAGAGACTTAGTATTCTGGGCGAGAGCACTTCATCATCTACGGCCTAATGGTCACTGAACACCATATGGACATGCAGTTAAATATTAGTCTATTGTAGAATAAAAACAACTATAGTTTTTAATACGGAATTCCACGAGGGTATTCTGTTAAAGCCATAAGCATAATTGTATTACATATTCCATAAACATACAAACCCTAACGAAACCGACATCATTGTTTACCTTAATAATGGTGATTAGTTGAATGTAAACGCGTCGCATGAGACTGGCAATTTAAAATGAAAAATGATCATTACCAGCATTATAATTAAAAAGCCCCGACATGTCTTTGCAGCTAGACCTTTTCAAGTATGATTAATATTTGACTATGACAGCTCTGTGTCATTAAATCTTGAATAAATCGTTTATTTACACACATAAAATAATAGAAAAAAAAAACTCATGAAATGGGAGGCTAATATTTCCTGCCATCATGATCATATTGCATTTTGATGTGAACTTCTAATATACGCTTCGCTGATAGAGGAGTTATTATCGTACTAGTCTCAATTAGTATGCGAGTAGCTAGCGCAGTAAAAGTAGGTAGTTTACATTTACCTGCAAACGTTATAAAAAAAATTGTGATAAATTTAAAATTCTATCTTATAAACTTGAAATATATAAAACACAATCTTATGATATGGATATAACTAATCCGTATCCGTCATGTTTAAATCGCATCGCCAACGAAAGTGTCAAATTGTAATCTACGTAATTAAGTGAACGTCAGGGTGGGTTAACTGGAGCTCCGGAAGCCGGCTCCGTTGTTAACTGAGCTTCACGATTCTGATATCATATAATCATAGATTTTTAAATACTAATATTCGTGGTCTCGTCCTAAAATTACTGGAATAAGTCAACATTATAAAAACCATTGATAATTATATACTATTTGTAACCAAAGAAAATGTTTACATTAGCAGATTTTCTTCTTAAGTTCTATTAATAACTTTTTATAATCGAACTATCATCTTAGCAGTAACAAGACAAAATGTAAAAACTACACAAGAAACTGCACGACACTATAATTCTGACTAAATCTAAGAGCAAACTTAACAGAATAGGAATAAATCTACATATTTGAGCGCGACAGTCGCACACCCTGGAGAGATTTGAAGAATAGGATTCGCGACTTAACTCTCTGGTAAATGAATTATTCGTTTCCCGTCGAGGTGGCGCCTTCTATTGACGGAGCAAACTTCGCTGAATAGTTTCGTTCCCAGCTCTATTATTGTTGCGAACTGTCGCACAAGTTAGAAGTGACAGTGTGTCTGGCGACACAATGCCTGTTCGTCTCTACCATTTAGCGGCAGAAAGGCAGAGTTAGAAACACGCCATACTAAGATACATGTATGACATGCATTGTTTAGGTTCATATAATGACTTCTTATATTTCAAATACCTAAAACTTCGAAGAATGGAGGAAGGAGCGTAATGGAGAAATAGAGAAGACAATGGCAAACAAATTCATTATAACTCCCAAGAAAGTCGTCGTGTGTTTTATTACGCATGATGACCACGACTCTGTCACGGGGAAATGCGACTGAGAAGAAAAAAACTTCGAAACGCTGAACTAATTTTGCGTAGATCAGGCTATAAACAATAATTAAAAAGCTGTACGTACTCCTGATAACGTCTTAAAATTTTTAAACCCGTGTGCTACTTGTAACTCGTGCGTTAAAATTAGTTTCTAATGTTTAACACTTATCAAGAAAAAAATTGACAATTACATATTTATTTCGCCACTTATTATTAAATCACTACACTTTTTTTATTTTTTCTGTCGAATTTTACAGTTCGACGAAATTGTGCTGATCTGGAATACGCGACCTAACGCTTCCACTTATGGTGTGAACCAGATAATTTATACTACCTGTTAATTTATTTTGTATTCTTTGTAACGGAATTATAATAATTTTTTAAAAAATTATATACGTGGTATTTCCATTTAGTGTGTATAATAATCCATCGTCCTCAGTCCTCACTGTAAATCAGCTTACTTCGTCGGATCGTGCAACGCTTCTCAATTAATATGTTAATGTAAGTATGAATCCGGGGTGCATGACAGTTCTGCACCCGAGGATGCAAGACTTAATAATAATGTTCCTCGTAACGTATATCTTATATAGTCGATACACAGGATTTTTAATCCTCGTTAAATAATGTTAAGAATCTTGATGTCTGGTTGTTCTTAACGTTACGATTAGCTAATTAAAAATAATGTAATTACTAAATTAAACAAAAAAGTACTCCTTCGAGCCGGATTTGAACCAGCGACCTATGGATATCAATTCATATTTACAACTACAGTCCACCGCTCTACCAACTGAGCTATCGAAGGTGTGATACTTATTTTGAAATCTTTGATCGGATTCATTAAAAAGTGTATAATGATTGTGAAAGTCTCTTACGTGCTCAAAATTAAGGCCGTAAATGGTCACATGATTCAAGATTGGTCACGTTCGAGTTTGTTAAAGAGGAACATAATGGTTATTATCTACCTATAAATATTATAATAATAAATCATAGCATATTAAAAAATTATACACTTATGAGTAACTGGACATTATTTTTCGACTTGGCAATGCTTAGATCTTCTTCCCAATAAAGAAGGTTTTATATATAACCAATAAAAATAAATCGAAACAAATTTTTTAAGAAAAATTCTGCTTTCTGTTGTTATGTAAAATTTTTCGTTAATACATATTATGTCTAACTAAAACAGGGTTATTATCCACGTAAAATTAATTGTGATTAATTTATAACACCATATCGTATTAGGTACAAATTCATTGGAATAAATTTTATAAACCATATGTTTGTAAATATTGATATCAAACAAGTAGTGCATGCCAATCTAGTGACCTTATAAACGCCTTTCACTAAAGTAATGTGCGCATGCGAATAATCCACGCATATTTTTTTAACAGACTCTCACACCTTCGATAGCTCAGTTGGTAGAGCGGTGGACTGTAGTTGGTACCAAGTAGACATCCATAGGTCGCTGGTTCAAATCCGGCTCGAAGGAGATCTTGTTCATTATTTTTAATAAAATATTTAAATTTGTGCACTGCAATCGTCACACCTTCGATAGCTCAGTTGGTAGAGCGGTGGACTGTAGTTGGTACTAAGTAGACATCCATAGGTCGCTGGTTCAAATCCGGCTCGAAGGAGCATTTTTTTTAATCTAACTTAATAAATGCAAGATTACTATGATACACTTATCGAGTAACTGGACATTATTTTTCGACTTGGCAATGCTTAGATCTTCTTCCCAATAAAGAAGGTTTTATATATAACCAATAAAAATAACTCAATGCAAATTTTTTAAGAAAAATTCTGCTTTCTGTTGTTATGTAAAATTTTTCGTTAATACATATAATGTCTAACTAAAACAAGGTTATTATCCGCGTAAAATTAATTGCGATTAATTTATAACACCATATCGTGTTAGGTATAAATTCATTGGAATAATTTTTATAAACCATATGTTTGTAAATATTGATATCAAACAAGTAGTGCATACCAATCTAGTGACCTTATAAACGCCTTTCACTAAAGTAATGTGCGCATGCGAATAATCCACGCATATTTTTTTAACAGACTCCCACACCTTCGATAGCTCAGTTGGTAGAGCGGTGGACTGTAGTTGGTAAAGAGCCGTCATCCATAGGTCGCTGGTTCAAATCCGGCTCGAAGGAGCATTTTTTTTAATCTAACTTAATAAATGCAAGATTAATATGATAACAGTATAACTAATGTATTTTTTTACCTTATTTTAATCAATGCAGTTGCAATTCTAATAATATTTTTAGGTAAAATATTTAAAATTTCCAGACGAAAGTTAGATTTAAAAATTAATAGATATGAAAAATACTACCTACAGTTCATTATTCTACTAGCTCTGCTACAAAAGGTACGCAGTAGGAACGCCAGAGTAGAAATACTTTCATTGTTAAAAGGCGAAATAAAATTCCAACACACGTCAGGTAGGTGAAAGCTAACAATGTTCGTAACATAAACACCGACTGTACCTGTATATTACTAATACCAAAAACAGTTTTGCTACTATAAAAAGAGACAAGATATCATAATTATCTAATGTAACTTAGAAATTAGCAGCATCAACTACACATCTACAAGTATACTTGATACTACTAAGTCCTTTACTGGAGGACGCATCGTCCGTCTCGTCTCTTCGTTGAATAAAAAACAATCATCTGTCCAAGTTCCCATATAATGACAATCGGAATTGTATAGGTTTCTACCGAGTAGAACCTACTCCATTATTGATGTATAATAGACTATACCAGTCATCAGTTAACTACATTCAGAAAGTTGACGAATGCTTTTACATTTGGAGCATGCATAACACGAATAAAAGTGGAAGTATTTAAATTTGTGCACTGCAATCGTCACACCTTCGATAGCTCAGTTGGTAGAGCGGTGGACTGTAGACGGCGTATAACTGATATCCATAGGTCGCTGGTTCAAATCCGGCTCGAAGGAGTTTATTTTATTTTTGTAACTAGAATTGATCTTAAATAGACACGTTTTCATCAATTGTTTCTTTTGATCTCCACTGCTAAACGGAGGTAGTTATCAAGCGTAATACATTGGTAACAAACGATCCTTTATTTATATATTTAGTGGCGATGGAGATGAAAAAAAAAAATCTAAAAAGCGTCTCGACGAGACAAGCGAAACGATCACTTGGTGGTAAGTGATACGCGTACTTATAACTACGAGGCGCTAGTTAGACATGAGAATTTAGGTCTCGTCAATCCAGTAATTTCACTATTAACGTGAATAACAGAAATAGGTAACACAACTCCTACGCGGGCTACACTTGGCTTGTAGTGTCAAAAGGGAGTTAATAAAAGAATTAAGAGCTTAACTGATAACGCTACACTAAACAGGTTACCAAAACGCCAAAACTTAAAAAAACGCTGTAATCTTTTAAAAAATAAGTACAACGGCATTGATAAAAAAGCACTCCTTCGAGCCGGATTTGAACCAGCGACCTATGGATAACAATTTACAAACAACTACAGTCCACCGCTCTACCAACTGAGCTATCGAAGGTACGAGATAGCATTTTAAAAATAAAAGCAAGAAATAAACTTGTTATCATTGCGTAAGAGAGAATGTTTCGAGTATCACGACCTTGCTAATCATATGTATCATTACCTAACATGTTATATATTTGAACTCACGTATAAAAAATCATTTGAATTGCTTCTACATATTAAAAAAAGTTTGACAATTATTTTAATTAGTTTATATTATTTACATATAATAATTATAATTAAATTGTGCACCATAAACGGTATTTTAAATTTGAACACATTGTTAATGTATGAACTTCCACCATTCATTATCCTGTTATCCCCACGTTAACTCTCAGAATATAAACGATGGCTAACTCAATATAAATTTATTAGAACTAAATTTCGTGTATCAATCAAACTTTCGATCAACTGAGACATAATAAATAGGTGCAAACCATTTACCGGACATTTTGACAGCAATCATGTAAAGGGCACCTTTGAAAGATCAAACACGAGCCCGCCGAACAATATTACAGGGGTGGCACAGCACTTATCGTAAGGTCAAACTGACATTTCGAACAGCATTTATGTCAACGGAAATTCATGCCGTTATAAGAATATAAATGTCACAAATTGAAAATGTTAGTGTCGGGCCATGAGAAGCATTTTGTTTATACCACAAAACGACGAAGCGAGCAAGAAGTCCACTTGATGGTAAGTGATATAACCGCCAATAACAATGTAGAGTATATATAAATATTATACTCCTTAAAGCTGTTGAGGATTTCTTTTAATTACATACGAGTATACCTTCTCAGACACGTTATTGCAAACAGTTTCTTCCTTACTACAAGACATAAATGTTGTTATGATTTTATTGATTTCAATAAACAAATCTTTTTCAGAAGTATCAGTCAAAAATGCTGCGCTAATTTACGACGCTTCGTAATTAAGTCAATCTCCCATTAAATCCCCCTTTCTTAGCGACTCGTCTCCCGTCTCGAGGCGCATAAAACGCGCGAAAACCTAATGCCATTTCACGCCGGAGTAAACCTTTCTCTCGGAGTTAACGTCTATTTAAACTCGGCTTAACTTAATCGATCGAGAAGGCCCTTAATTATGGCTTTATCTAAGGAGCAATGAGGATCGAACTGAACGGATTTAAGTCCGCTCGAATTAGGCACAAACAAACTTTTCAATTCAGCGCGCCTATATAATGTTCCCGAATTAAATTAAGTTAGCTCATTTAAAATAAGTATTTACAATATATCAAAATCATACACATTTAAACATACACATTTAATCTAATTTTCACATTTTATCAATATACATATATCAAGTATAATTATATTTCTCAGCAAGAAAGTAAAGTTCGGAAACATGAATAACTTTAGCTCTGGAAAAAAAATTCTAGGTGGTATTTTATACCTAGACTATCGGTAGTGCTTATTTTTTACCCCAAAAGGCGGTGCGTAAGAGATTACAGTGTTCGGGTTAGAAGATCATCGAAATACTACCTCAGGATGAGTGTGCGACTTTCTGTTATGTTTTAAGTGATGGCTTATTATTATTTACAGATATATTGGTGACGATCAACACGCATAATGTTTCGATTAAGATGCACCTAAGAAAATGTATGAGGAAGGTTTGTCTATGCGAATTAACGTTAAACCAGCAGCGCGACGTCGCCGCCGTATTAATATTCATAATCAAGTCTGCGCGCATGTTGTATTGAAACGAGCAGCGAAGGATATCTTGACATTAATCTATTTTGACTCCGCCATCTCCGTATTAAATATCACAATTATATATAAACAATGGTTATAATGGGATGTCTTCACTAATAAATCAGGACAATTAAAGCAGTCTATATTTACTAATATTTATTCGAAGTTTGTATATGAAACCGAAATTGATTCAGGTTAGTAACCGTGACACTATTCTCAGGGCCGAAAGTGTACAAACATTAAAATGTTCTGATTTAAATATCCTTGAAATAGCGTCGTTAATGGTATAATAATGGAATAATAGATCCATAACTAACGAATGTATTGCTACAGAGATAAATCATGTGATGCTGTAAACTAATGGGTAAGGCGCAACACATATCATAAGGCGAACATGACCCTATTATTGCTTAACAATACAATATATTCAACTTATCTAAACATAAAATACTCGAGAGATTATTAAATAAAGCTAACAATAAATTGTTATAATACGATACCGGCGTTAAAACAATATGACTTGCAGTTCACGCGGTGAGCGCGGCCCGCCGGGACCACAAACCCTAATTATGTCTGAAACAATACCCCACCTTATTTTTATCCATTTTGTGCTCAATCATAATTATCCCGCCGTTCCTGAGGGATGCATTATTGCCGAAAATCATCGCCTGAAGCCGTTTTCATTACACGTCACAATACATACTTTTGGGATTTCAGACTCCACTTTCTTACAATTGTAAGAGCTTTTTAACTTTAAAGCTGTTGCAAAAAATTTTAAACTAAAATTTATATTAAATCAAATTAACGCGTTACTAAGGTTTTTTTTAATTTTACTCCGTATTTCATTAAGTTTTAAAATAACGTTCTGTTCAAGTACTATCCAAAATTGCTAAACCGATTTTCAAGTAAATTTAATTAATTAAAGCATCTCAATCTTTTTTCATAGAAAAAAAACTATAATGAGTTCCAAGAGAAATAACTAAAGATCATAAAATTATTAAGAAATTCTAATACAAATTGATTAGAGTTACTGGCAAATATTGGCATTAGTAAGAAATAGATTTTCATTAGCACAAATACTTATGTAGATACATTAAATTATGGTGCGCACAGAGATCTTTTATCATTTATAACTTGTAAATACTTTGTAAAATTACTCAAAATACAAAATATTCATATTAAAATTTAAGTTCTTCAATCCCTACTATGGTTTGACTTCTAGTAAAGAAAAACACAGTGAGAAATCGGACATGTTTCAAAGACGACATCTTGAAACGGATCTAAATAAGGCAGTTTATTTATTAAAATTTACGTTTAAATTTAATATAATTATTAATAAATGGTGTTTGTGAAAGGACATTTAACTCTATAATATAACAACGGTGCAATAAAAGCATTTGAAATCAAACAACAGCTCAATAAAAGCGTACGCAATTACCTGCGTCTCGCATATTTATCTTTTTCCGCGATGTAAATGCTTTGTGGGGACGAACAATAGCCGCGAGCCGGGGGGGGGGGGGGTTGTAGGAGGGGAGGAGGTGAAGGGAGCTTTATAATTTTTTAATTAATGCCGTCGAAAATATCAAAGTCACTGGGTGGGCCACAGGCCACGAGCAACCTACTAGTGGGGAATGTTATTAAATTGTAATAAAGTATTTTTTTCAAAAAGCATTCTGCTCTTTCACGACACTTGAAACACGAATACACGCGTATTTCAATAATGCTTAATTAAATTATACACTCGTACGTTTAATAACAAACAGTGTAAATGTTTTTCGACGATGCGAATTTAATTAGTACGCGGAAATATGTACAAACACACGTTGCAATCGAAAGTTTAAATTAATAATCTGTTACTGTTTAATTGTAATGTAGTGTAAGTCGACGACCTTTTAAAATATATACAACCCTCTACGAAGTCACTGTTTTGGAAATTTTTGTCATTGTTCAGGGGTGAGTGTCGCTTCTGGGATGTTGTCAATGTGAAAATCAGCCATCAGGAAAACCCGGAGGAAGCGAGGACGAGCAGGATTTTCCGCGTGGAATCTTTGTTAAGTGGACGATTAACATTTTCCCTTAATTTATTTAGGGTAAAATATTATTAAGGAAGCTATTATATTTAGCTAAACATAACAAATGGTTAAAATCATAATTTTGGTAATTCTTTCTTAGTGATGACCGTGTAGGTGTCTATCACCGCTACACCCATTTCTGCCTCCAGAAAATGTTAAAGCATTATTTTGTGCATTGCTATTTAAACATCTAAAGTATCTTTCTGATGAACACAAAAGTTTTTATTAAAAGTAATTGTGAATATAATTTAAATAGATATTTCATATCTGCAACCCACTAATGATAAAATTACAGCATCAAGTTCGAACGATTCATTTATCTGAACAATCAAAGGGGACTCGTTGTTCAGACAATGTTTGATAAAATTTTATTACATGGACAATGGGCAGCGAAAATTAGCGTTATTAGCCGTCGCTCATTTAACCCTACAAGGCTCAATTTTTTTTTTGTGGATTACAAAAATATATGTGATGTAGTTAACGATTTGGAGTAAGGAAAAAATAATAAAAAAAAAATTATTCCAATATTTTACAAAAAAACCTACTTTTTGTTTTAGTTCCATATACGGTACACTGAGCTTTAACGATACTTTTTGGTACTATAACCTAGCTCAATTTAATTGTTTGGGAAACGGTTTTCTATTTGAATTTTTTTAATTTGCTTCTTATAATTTTAAAGAAAATTTTTAGAAAACTAAAATGTATAATTTAATTAAAAATACCATCTGTTGAACAATTTTTAAACAATTATTATCTTTACTCAAGCTAAGTTCTATACTACAATTTTTACATGATATGAAGGTTTCGATTTTACAACCAGGAAATTTCCAGGATTTTACAAGACACTACCTATCTTCTTTTTTCACCCCTAACAGGAACATGCTCAAACCCATCAAGTCTAACATCACGAGGAGGTAGACTGCTGTATTAGGCTTTTCCTTCTTTTCGGCTTGTTTATTATCGTATCACATAACGGTGACGAGATCTGTGTTATCTCAATTTTCCATCAATTTGCTCTGAATAACCTCTCAAGTAACTCTTCGTAAAGAAACCATAAAAAATATTGAAGGAGAGTTTCAAAGTCTATAATCGGTTACTGTAAACTTCTGTGTTTAGTATAAGGAAAATCTGGTCATTGAAAATCGTTTTCTTTCAAATAAACCTTTTTTTTCCTTTTAGTGACAGGGTGACGGTGATAGAGCCTGGAAATGTAGTGTTACGAGCGAGTGTTACTCATGGTTGATGATCGTTTAGAGGTTCGAGATTGTCTAATGGTACCAGTAGTTTTTCCTGAAATCACACCTGTTATATTAGGCTGAAGGTCTGATATTTCTGGCTAACGACATTCACTATTCATGACAATCTCGTTGACAGGAAAAGAATACAGATGTTTCTGCCGTGATAAAAAAGATTCCACATCTCTAAGTGATACAGACGAAAAGTTTTGGATAGACTGGATTTTATTAATGTCTTCCATCTCCATTCCACCTTCCATCGTCAGAAAATTCTCCTTCGGCTTCACTCCCAGAAGGAATATTCAAGAAACCTTCTAAATCTTCTTCACACAATCTTCTTCGCAACATAATCTGCAAAAAATCTTAGTATTCATAAGAAAAGTGGCCGTAAGTAGGTAGTAGTAAATATTTGCGCTAAAGCTCAACGTACCGTAAGTGGAACATAGGTAAAAATGTCATTTACTGAAACGTTTATTGTAGTAATATAAAAAACAACTTACCTCTGCAAAATATACACTTTGATCTAAAACACAATATTTTTTTCCAAGTCATAACTGTTTGGTAACTATTTTTTTAGATTTTGAATTCACACAAACGTCTGACGTAGCACTTTCACCAAAATTTCACATTAAGTGCTCAATAACATAGACAGTAATGACATATATGCGTAATCGCTTATATGACTACTTTGCTAAATGTCTTAGGTTTCTTCAAAGTTGTAAGAGTTGTCACTATTAATAATTTTATAGCTTTTAAGAAGGTTAAAAATCGGTGTTCCGCATATGGCACTGGGTGCCTTGCAGGGTTAAATTGCCCTTCTATAGGGAATTATTGAAAGTACGTAATTGATTTAATGCTTCCCTTTGTTACCGGCTCACGTAAATGGCTATTGGTTATTTTTGTTTTCTTTGTTTATCTAAAAAAATGATATTTTTCATACTTTTGATGACGATGAAACGCTGGTATTTCGCACAAATTACATACACTGAAAAAATCAATTCATAACGTATATAGTCCGGCGCTCTATTAGTATATGCTATAATCTTTAAATGATTGAATTTGGCAAACTGTTTATTTGTTTTATTTGTATTATAGCCATTAAAATTCATTTAACTAGAAACAAAAATGTAAATAAATTAAGAAAAATCCTTTAGTTTGATAGACAGAATAACATTTTCTTACACTGTAACATTTTTTTTAAACTTTTACAAAGTTTCAAGAAATTATGTCGAATTAATAAATATCCGAAGTCCTTTGAAAGTTTCATTGTCAATTCAATTTATATAAATTCTTTAATAATAATAATACTGTACAATTATTACCACAGGTGTTTCCTTATTATTACTATATTATAACACAGTAAGAAAAGCCGATTACAAGGATATCTCTTTTATTTTAGTGAGCAAAGGAGTCGTCGCAAATCCGGCGGCTTTATCTACACACTTTAATTGTTGGCGGGAGTACTATCTCGAGCTTTACTGGCTCCGATTGCGGGCCATAAAATGTTACAACCCTTTTGTTTCCTACTCCTCTCCATAGCACTCTTGTCGCCTGTAAAATGACATAATCATATTCACTTTGATTTTGAAACGCGTTATATTAATTCAGTTGTACTGTAATGTTAAGAAATCGCAAATTTAATCATACCGGGGCATAATCCAAAAGATCACAAAAAGATATAGAATATATGTCATGACGATTTGTGCCGTTTTAGTACGTTAATTTTGATTTTGTTTAATTTTCATCGTCATTAGTAACATGTTAAGGTACGAAAGAGAAATCTTTTTAATAATCTGTACGAAGCTTCATGATGTTGATGAAAATAAATTTTATAAATCATGTGTAAACGCATGCCATTCTTCAGCGTATTCGCCTTTCACTAAAGTAATGTGCGCATGCGAATAATCCAAGCATATTTTTTTAACAGACTCCCACACCTTCGATAGCTCAGTTGGTAGAGCGGTGGACTGTAGTTGGTACTAAGTAGACATCCATAGGTCGCTGGTTCAAATCCGGCTCGAAGGAGACTTTTTTATCATTATAAGTGTAACTTACCGATTTTCATCGTAGAATTTCTTCGATTAAATTTCCTTCTAACGAGCACACCGTCTACTAAAAAGTATTGATATTAACATATGAAGGGTATAAATGGCATGGTTTCTTCAAAAATCTCATTATTATATTAGTGACCCATTCTTTACGTATGTGTCTTCTTCAAACGGAAGTTTGAAGGTCAGATTGAATAATCTGTTCCAGTCTTCAGCAATTTTTTCAATTGATGGGTATTTAAGTTCCGTACATATTTAACGAATACTTTTAATCCAGATTTATTAAAAATTTTAATGAAAAAAAAAATGGTTCGTAGTAAAATAACTTATTGTGAACATGTCCTGAAACTGTTTTGAATAATTTATCATGAATTCAGATTTCATATTCTTCATGCTATTTTCCGAAACCCGCACATGCGGCATCAAGTTAGTTGATATGTGTTGGAAACGTGACATCCGTATGGGGTACAAAAGGAGCGTGCCCTAAATATTTACTTTCGCCTCTACTTCACTGTGGTTCACATTTGTTTAAAACGTCCTTTAAATAAATATGTAAAATTTTAACATTTTACCTTAACAAATAATTAGAACTCGTATTGATTTTTATTAGGATTAACGAAATACAACGACACCATGCCTAACACTATATAGAAAAGTTGAGAATTGTAACATATAACCTATATAATATTCAGTGTCTGTTTGTAATATTACATAACGTACATTAACGGCTTTTCTCATAAATTCTGTAAATTACACACGAAAATTATACCAAAAAACCAATACATTTTTTTTGTCCGTCTGTTTCCGGTAACCTTAAAAACCAACATTTATTTATAAAAAATATGGAGTTCCGATAAAAATTATAACTCACAAAGTTGTGAAAAAAATCCTTTTCGCTTTGATCAGATTTATTTCTATATGTTATTATTTATGAGAAACACTATAGATTTCTTATGCGGTCAATGTCATAATTTTATAAAAAAAATTGTACTTGAACAATATACAGAATATGAGATTAAAGAAAACAGTGCAATTGTATCTTGAATGATTACAATCCGGTATGTACAATTACAGTTATATACGCTGTTCACACATTCCGCAGTATATTTCGAAAGGTTACATCATACATTAGTCCTCAACAACAGAAACATCCCCACTTCAACAAAAACAAACGTGAGGATTGCTGAGAAAGACGGTAATTTGTCAGGTGAACATTTCTCAAAGAGTATCAGACGAAGGCAAAAAGAATCGACATTTACGTACTGAACTTCATATTAAAATAACAAACAACCGAAGGACCGTTTATGATAAATAGTCTTAACCTAGTCTGAGACCGAGCTACTACCGACCGAGAATATTATCATCGTCATCATATTGCTAAACTTATAAGGCCTTTTAATTATTCCTAGATTTCTTGTCTCTTAGTTACTTTAACTACACGTTGAGAGTATAATGGCGATGCATTCTTAAGCGTCTTGGGGTAAATAGTAGTAAATGCCTGGTAGTAGTAAACTATGACTTACCAGGCCAATTTTTGTCAGTATGTATAAAAAATAACCGAAATTATAATAAGCGTCGCAGATCACTCGCACCGTTGTAACAAATTAGCATTCCAATTAATATATGTGTTTTAGATTGCATAAAAACTCTTTCAACAAGTTTTAACATTCAATTAAAAAAAATGGTCTTTGACCAAACGCGTGGGAAGAATGCACATCGGTGCCACACCGTTTCTCCCGGTAACGTCTTCTTTAAGGGGGATGAAATATCTAAACGAGAGTCTCTTAATGGTGCTCATTTATTTCTCTCCCGAATCTCGCACTGAACGCTGGTAATTATTGCGTTTCCAGTAGGGTTATTAAGTTTTGCTTCGGTTAAAATGAGAAATGGCCGCATTTATACGATGCTCAACTTGATATCTCCGAGAAGGGTTTAAAATTTAATTTTACCCGATGTTATTATGATGTAATTAATTTAATTGTAGTACGCCGAGGCAACTTCGAATCAAAACGATGATCATCATTTTTTGAACATTACTCACACTGTACTTGGAAAATATTTACACAAACGGAGGAAACAGAAATTTAGTCATTACATACACATATAAAGTAGTGTCAATTTAAACTCTTTTTTATATTTGATAAATTAATTATTTTACTTTGTGTTATATTTTTAAGTTATTTTAAATATTTTATAACCTGTTGAGATATACAACTTATACAAAAGTGTGCAGAACGAAAAACTTGGTTATAAACACTTGTATATTTCTATCTATCTTATTATTCACTTATTAAACGTCCAATTTATTAAGCGAAAAATTTATATATTTTTCTATTATTTTTAGGGTACTGCAGTGTGAATATATTTCTATACTTTTTTTTTGTCTTGCAGCTCTTTTCCTAAATACTCATTGTTCAATTATAAAAAAATACATACATTATCACAGCTTCGACTCTGCTAATACTAACATTGAATTCATACAGTGCATATAGCTCATCTCGTTGTCAGGCAGAAGCGATACAAAGTGCGGGATAAGGCAGGCGCATATTTTGCGCAAAGCCTCCAGGCGCTTACAAATTCAGAACTTCGCAGAGATAACACAACTTGGTTAAGCCGCTTCTGTTAAATGCCTCCTCGAAATCCTGCATAATTATTATAATACAGTTAGACAAGTTCTAAAACTTTAACTTTTCGCAGTATGTGATATAGTAAATTATAAGCTCTCCTTACATATTATGTTTTATATTGTATTGTAGGTTATTCCTTCGTTTAAAATTTCGAAAAATGTTTTCTAAAATAAATGTCATGTGC
Organism: Byasa hedistus; assembly: GCA_029286795.1. NCBI lineage: Eukaryota > Metazoa > Arthropoda > Insecta > Lepidoptera > Papilionidae > Byasa > Byasa hedistus. The sequence continues at coordinate 6,873,881 of JAGSMW010000015.1, read as the reverse complement.
GTAAGTTATTTGATTTTAAAACAGAAAAAATACTTGCGAGCTAATGCAAAACAACCCTGGTGGACCTTCTATTATTTTAGACTAGGTAGTCATAAGTATAATACAGAATAAGTAATAATAATCATATGTAATAAGTCGGTCAAAAGAGTAAAAGGCTTATTTATAAAAGATGTGGAGATTATCTGGTTCCGTGGTGTAGTGGTTATCACATCCGCTTTACACGCGGAAGGCCGCCAGTTCGATCCTGGCCGGAATCAATATTTTTGGTTGTATTGCAATTAAATAAATTTAATTACTTTACATATTTCATTTCATAATTTCTTTGTGTGACATTTTAAACCATTTAATGTAATAAGCTTATGAGTGAATTAATATAAGTAGTCTATGGTAAATAAAGCAATTATTTTAATTTTCTTTGTGTGACATTTTAAACCATTTAATGTAATAAGCTTATGAGTGAATTAATATAAGTAGTCTATGGTAAATAAAGCAATTATTTTAGATTTTTTTAAGTTTACAGTTTTATAAAATATTACACAACAAAGTTACTTAGTCGATCATGAATGTGTCGATTTTACCAAAAAAAAGAAAACGTTTGATCAATATCAATTTACTTTCTTATTTACTAAGAAATATATGAACCTTTGTTCAACGAATCAAAATCATTTTTTACCGTAGAAATGTGTTGACTCGTTACTGATATAGTAATTAAAAATAGTAAACATGACTTAAAAAAATTAACATCTATCTAATGTTATTGTAAAGTAAAAGAGTCGCTTTGCTTTACTTTTTCATAAATAATATAGAGAGCAAACCTTAACATAAACATGAACATTATAAACATATATATTATTACATTATATATTATAAACATGAACATTATTAACATTGACTAAGAATTATAACAAAGATTTTTTTTATTCAGAATTTTGAAAATGCGGGTACAACATCAAATAATATAGAGAGCAAACCTGAGAACATTATTAACATTGACTAAGAATTATAACAAAGATTTTTTTTTATTCAGAATTTTGAAAATGCGGGTACAACATCAAATAATATAAACTATAACATATGCAGAGCAAATTGGACTATTCGTATTAGAAGTTTTAATTGTAGTTACAAGCAGTGCAAAGAAAGCGTAATTGTACAAATTAAATATTACCGTAATTTTTCCACAATTACAAACATCATTAATCTTAAGATATTCCAAACTTTGGTAATTAATCTACTAACTAATAAACTCTTGTATGAAAAGTTATTTGGGAAACTAATTTTCACTGGGATCAAGTCTTTATTAGATAATAGATAAACATTAAATAATAAAATAATATTATTAGTATGCAAGGTTTGGACTAAAATCAGAATATACCGCAATGTACACGACATGTGGCCTCAACTCAAATGCTCCAAGATCGCCGCAAGGCACGAATGCCAGCTAAGACAAACCGAAATCTTATCAAGCGGCCGCCATGTTGGACTGAGTAATAAGCAAAACTGCACACAAGGGTCGTCGTAACTTACCTGAAGGCTGTTTGTAGAACATATTCAGCCGCGCCATAAGCAAACAACGTATACAAGCACCAATAACTTTACCTTAACTTGAAACTGTTCGTAAATTATTCGAACATTTGTTTGATTTATGTTTGGTAAACGGCTTTAGTAGTTCGACATAGGCCGTAATTTCTGTTATATGAAGGAGAAAATATATATGTACAATAAAGAGCGGAAAAGTCATCCAAGTTTCATTGATAAGCATATCTTGAACACAACAACATCTTGAAGTAGTACTTCAACCATTACTTGTCCTATGACCTCATCATGGGCCAGCTGCGAAAACCGCAATAACTCTTATTGCGGCGAAAAACTAGTATGACTGTGATTAAAATAATAATTATTGCCAGCAAATTATTAATAATGTTAAACAATGTTCACAAAGGATTACATAAACCTGACAACATACAAATCGAAATATTAAAACATTTCGTCAGAGATTCTTTAAAACATTTAAAAGGAATAAAAAAAATTCAAAGAAAACAATACAATATGAAACCTGAAAAATGTTACGATAATTTTTATTATCCTCTCTTTATAGATGTCGTAACGGCAACTCTTTGGTGAAAGCCATATAACGGTAAAAAGAAGTAAAACTGCGCAAACCATAGACAAATTTAAATTTTTAATAAAAGGGGTACTTAGAGGGATGTTGGCAGTACGCTGACAATTCATTCCGTCGCAAGGCTCTATTTCGATTAAAACAAAATCAGGGTGAGAATTCCCACAGGAGTGGTTCATTTTGTAGCAATTAGTTACTACAGGCAACGGATTCGTCACGACCAAACGAATACCCCTTTTGGACCCGCTTTACACGTATCGACTTGCTTTTTACGTATAAATTATTTTACTAATTTGATAGAATATGTATAGGAGCGCAGAATGTTAAAAACGTTCAAGTATTTTGAACTGTTTTTCATGATTTTACTCACACTGTATATGTAAAACGTAGAAGATATTTTAGTACAGATTTGTCAGTACTTTCATTTTAGAAAAATATTTAATTGTTTAATTGGCATAAATAATGCGGTATCACAAAAAATTAAAAAAGGATTAAAACTATGTAAAGTGATTTCCAAAATCAATAATAATTGGCAATTAAGTATTCAATCTCATTCCTCGACATTAAGCATGCACATAAATGTTATATCACATGTACAAGAATGGATTTAAGTGAAAAAAACTATCACTTTATGTGATAATAATATTTATTCAATGATACCACACGACTATAAAATAACTTCATCAACATTATCTTTTTAACTATTGGAGGTTCATTGACACATGTTTTGACATATAATTTTTGTAATGTATTTCACAAAACACGTCCTCGCGCACCTATCCAGTGGTTTTGAAGATGTCTAGTAAATAAGTATCTATCTACACAATTATGAATTTTATTTTTGTAACAAATTAATAAAAAAATAACATTTTCGAAACTTACCTAATATTGTATTTAGATTGGTGGTGTTTATGAAATTCGTCTAGCTATTGTTACGCACCATTCTATTGTTAATCTGACACTATAACGTCATTGATGTCAACGTACAAACGTCAGAAAATTCTGGCGAACACGCTTCACCATTCACTATTTCATTGTCCCTAAATACTATATACCGTTAAGGTTATGTGTTAGCACATTTTAGATAAAAAAATAAATGTTTACAAAAGTTAAGAAAAAAATCGTCACGGATAAAGCAGCAAAACGTAACAAACGTCAAAGTTACTCATCTAAACCGAGTTAACGCAGACATTACAACAAAACGGCCATCGAGCGAAGTTCAGACAATAAACAGAGAGTGAGATAAGCAAGTTGCGTCTTCATTGTTCCGACGAGGATCGGCGGCGGCTGGGGCGGCGCGCTCGCTTCGAAAATAAGTTTCCTGTTATATAACATAAAATTTTACACCACACGAACGTTTACGCATTGTTAAACATAACAAGGACTTAATTGCCGATTTAAAGTTAAGTGTAAAACTCTTTCCTTACCATAAAAACTGTAATAAATTAATTTTGTAGCATGTACACGTCTGCGGAAGCTAGCACAAATCACATAATCATAACTTTGGTTTATTATGATTATTTAATAAAAAGTAATATGTTAACTTTAATTATTTATGTTGCAGTTTATCAGACGATCATAACATAGGTAAAAATTGTATATTTTCACTTAGAGATTTTTCTTTTCATAGGCATATGGGTTCATAAGTCTCCTATTTACTTTGACTTATTTATTCCATTTTTATAATTTTACAATTTATAAAACAGTTTCTTGTAGTAAAAAACACCCATAATTGGCGTGAACCACTCCAACTAAACATCTCACTTTTACTAGAAGAAAGGTCCCTGTTGCAGAAAACTGAAGCTGTTGACTTAAATGTTTTACAGTTTATGACATTATCAACAAATATTTATTTTGGGAAATGTTTCAATTATAACCTTTGCTGAAGGTGTAGCGAACAGTAAAAAGTAGCATCATAAGTGTATCGAAAATATGACTGCGTCTTACCTTGAACTTACAAGTCATGATGAAAGGCACTTTCTTATTTGTTTATTCTTTGTAAATGGAACAGAAATAAAATATGTAGTACATCTATTTAATGTCATTCGGATAACGTTCTTCGAAAATCCAGATCGCCTCAAACCAAATCTATCTTAAGTCGTACTCGAAAGCGCCCTACCGACACGGTACATCGAAAGTTCGTTAAAGTAATGTCACTCTATCTCGGCAAAGCTCTCCCGAGACAAATGAGAGCACAATACAAAAACGAATACGTAAGAGAGAGATAAAAGCGTTCGAGTTACGGAAGATAATGCCGGTATAATCACAGTTTTGTTTTCCAATCGCTGCTAACGATTATTGGCTTGTTATTCGGGTGTCGTTTTGAAATTGCTTTAGTGTCCTAAGATAAGTCGTTAGCAAGTACAATAAAAAGAGGGTACTGCGATTAGTTCGCTCTGAGGCACGACGTTTAAGTACTCTGGCACTCGATCGACAGTTTTATTTACCTTTCTTTATATAATTACTGTTTCTTTTTCAAAGAAGTGTCTTTGATTAACAAGTCGACGCTGTTGCGAGTATTAATATTTTAAGACTTGTTTATCACAGCGTTGTTTCACATTAGCATCTTTCACGGCCAAGCACTTATTTTACTCTCTAATATGTCTAGGCTCTTCCCTGCTTATACATATATGTACATATATCTCATTCGCAATTCATAATTTTTAGCTTGGACCACAGAGAAAGTAGTGGTGAGCATCTTGGTCCACGGCTATCACTCAACAATACATTGTTTAGAGTCCCAAGAGAAAGCGATCTGCCTTTTCCCCTTTACGCAAAAAGTATAAATATTTAAACAAGATTTTCTGTAAAGAAAACCCCTCTTTTACACTTAAAATTCATAAATCAAAGTTTTTACATTTGAAAAGTAAGGTATTTATAAAGGCAGTGTTTTAAAGAAAAGAATTAATTAAGTGCTCAGCAAACGGATACGGGTAACTCTCGTCCGGGACAAAGTATCGTAACTGGGAGGTTTTTTACAATTGCAGATTGGCTGGTAATATGCATATCCACTAAATTTTCGTCTGACCCAACCCATCTTTATTCATGTGTCTTGTAAAATGCATATTTGTAACAACCGTGTTCAAAACGTTATTCGTAAAAGAGAAATAATTTCCTTATCAAAGTGAACTCCCTAGACATTTTTAACAAAAAAAAAATTATTTAACCTCATCTAGCTTTTGCTGTTGTTTATTTAAGCGATTAAATTTCAACAAATGAATATATATTGCTCTGTGTGAATTTTGTGTCCGTCGTAAATTAAAAAATCTATCCAGGCAATATATCCAATGAAATTTTTCTATAGCTTAACTGTTGTTCAAAAAATAGGCAAAGTGGGCACTTCCTTTGACTTTTTTTTAAAAGGTGAAGTTAGTTTTGATAATTTTTCCTTTTTCCTCATTACATTAATTGTTTTCTTACGATTCATGCAGATTTTACATGGTAAACCGAGAATAAAAAAAAAATCATGAGTTTTAATAGTCGGTGCTCTATTAAGTATGTTTTACTAATATAGTTACTAATTACATACATACCTAAAAAAAATATATAGATTTGGAGGAAATAAATCGATCAATCTCTTAAAAGACGCACTTATTCTAGTGCCTTTTGGTTTTTAAAATATAATATTTAAAACTTTATTGACCGTACGTTAAAAATTTAGGATGTATATTTTATTACAATATTATACGGCGAGCTTAACGTTTAAATTAGTTTGCTCCCCTAAAGGAGTACCACAGCGAAGGGTTGGGAAATTTAAATTACAAATAAAAGCATTGAAAAATATTCACGAGTGGTTAGTGTCTCAATAGGAACGTCCTTTAATTAACGTGGATAGGGTAATAGAGCTCAATTTATTCTAAAAAAAATATTTATTCCGAAAAGTCTATTCTGATGTTATTGTTATATTAATGAGAGACAGGCATCCATTGATAAATGGACAATGTTTAAAATGAAGGTAGTAAATTATACAAAGCATCAAATTTTATTTCTAAGTATTATTTATTTTAATCTAATAATCAATTATTAAATAGTATCATATTGTTCACACATCCTCAACTAAAAAAATACAACTAACAATTATTTACGCAATAATGAGTAATTATCTGAATTAGTTATTAAAATTTTTTTTAAGACTAACAGTTGCTAATCAAAACGTATACTTTAAAGACAGGCCCGAAAAGCAAGCTGATTAGAGCCATCATATCTTTAAACCAATTTTTATAAAAATTGGTTGAGTATTTTTTAATATATCAAAACGTAATATTAATATACCTATTCATTTTTCAATACTAGTTTCATACGACGACCCCGATTTCGTGCGAATCGTTATGGTCCACAGCTCGAACAGTTCGACCGTAACACTTGTACCATATTGGAATCTATCAACCGAATCAACTACATCACGGCGCGACTGCCCCAAGGAATCTTCCCGTTCAAAGTACCTGTATTTGAAGTTTCACGTCTCACTGAATAACGGAAAATATGCAATATAGCAATTCCTTTAATATTACACATATTCAGAATATCCAACAAACGCTTTCAGACATTCAATTTGACCGTCTTTAACCGATACGGTCATATTTCATTATTTAATGTGAAATGTAGTCATTTTTTCATTACATTTCGTCGTTCTTTAGAATGTTCAAATGAATAAGTAGTTAAATTAACACTCCAGTTTCGTTGTAATTTAAATGTTAAAACTACTCTTCTAACTAAGAAACTAAAGATAATAAACATTATTATTTAATGGCGTCTGTAGTTATAAACAAGTCTATTAATTCTACTAGCCTCCATTGCTCTATCCTTGCTTGGTACGTTATAATAAGAGTCATCGTAACTCGCGTATCTTTGTCGGCTCGGTTGGAAATCGAGATGCAAATAATCCCCTTCTTCTCGTCTGAATTGGCCTTGATTCGCATCATCATACCTTGGATCTTCATAAATGGTAATAGTTTGCTTTCTTTGTGCAATAACTGGGGGATTAGGAGAAATTTGTGCAACTGGCTTAGCTTGAGTTTCTTCGTAGCCATATCCGTGATTCGGACCGTAACCATAACCACCTTCATGACGTAAACCACGATCGTCATAATATCCAGGTCCTCCATAGTCGTTACTCCAACCCTGACGTCTGTCCCAATCAGGACGGCCCCATTGGTTGCGTTCGTCCCATCCGTTTTGATCCCAACCATAATCTTGATGTCTCTGTGGTACTTGATATTCATGGCGATTGCGGACGTTATCACTCCTATGACTCCCATGATTATTGCGATGTTTATTGTAGTTTTCATAGTCGTCTAAATAATGTTTTTTTGCGTAATCGCGGTAATCGGTTTGCTTGTTGCCGTTATCTCGGTATCTGTTATGCCCTCTACTATCCAAATTATCTCGAGTGTACTCATGTCCATTATTATGTCCTCCCTTATAGCTTCTGTCACCATGATTATCGTTAGTGTTGGTCTTCGCATTATAGGCTGACTGATCATTTTCATCATTAAAATCGTCAAAATAAGTGCTTTTGTTGGACGATTCATCTTTATGATATGAATTTTGAAAACCTTGTTTGTGATGACCTTTTTTGTGCCCCCTCTTAAAACCAGATGTTTCATTATCTTCACTTTTGTCTTGTTTAGAGTTGTATCCGGCATATGCATCATTATCCAATGTCTTCTTACTATCATGAACCTTTTTCAAAAACTTGCCATCGTCACTAGCTTTGGTGTGTTGATTAATATGACTGTCTTTAATTTGACTTTCAATTTGATGATTTTTCTCTCCCTTTTGTTTATCATGTTTAACTGATTCGTTACCTTCATCAAGCGCCAAGTCTTTAAAATGTTCTTCTAAGTCTTCTTTTAAAACTGATGCCTTAATTCCTGACATAAATATTATCAGACAAAAGACAAAACAAGTATATTCTTTGGTACGAGTAATCATTTTAGTTATTTAAGAGATACTTCCACAGCAATGATTAAACAACAAATGATTAGAGATTTTATTACATAAGCATTTTTATACAAATCGGAATGTTGGACTTCATGGTGATTTATATAACAATAACAGGAACTGCTATCTACTCTAGGAGCATTGTGATCACAATGATTTGTCAAAGTCGACAAGAATTTGGTTGGATGGTCCATGACGCGATGTTATTGAAACCAAATGGGCTCTAGGACAAACAAATCGAGGTCAACGATTTGCTATAGGACATTGACAGAAGGTTTGTAATGGGTAAGGAAATATTATTACTGTTTAGTTAAATTGTTAGAATAGAATAGTGTATGCAATGTGGAACATATACATATTATTGAGGGATTTTTTTTTATACGAACGCAACAGCCATTTTATGTGCAGTTACTATTTTTATACGACGGAGCGACGAGACTGACGAAACTAATTTTCTCTTGAAAGTATGTGGTAGTTCCAGTTTTTTTTTAATATATTTTTTATACATACTTTTTCATATAAGTACCTAAGACCTACACTTAATTAACAGACTAATGTTGTTTGTTTAGTTGTTTTTTTTGTAGCATTAAGCCGCGCTATTTGATAGGCGGCTGAATACTGTTCAGTTTAAGTCAATTATTGCCATCAAGTGTTATAACGCTGTATAGCAATAACCGTTTTTATTTACCTATGCCCTCTAAATAACATGAGTTAAAAAAATAAATAATCTTCAGAACATCCTTTTCTCCGAATTAAATGTATAAACAGACCTCATTGTTCCTACTATTCGGGGACTCGAAGTGAACTCTCATGGAGTTAAAGCACAATATTCACTACACCGGCCAAGCCAGTAATTAATTTATTTTCTAGGAATAAGTGGTGAAGGGTGTATTTACAAAACGAAAGCAAGATAGAATTCAAACATTTATTTATTAAATAGTTCGTACACACATTTACAAATAAAAAACTGAAAAATATTTCGTTGAACAAAACAGAAAACACTTTTAATGAATTTTTTATTGTTAAATTACCTTTACATTTAACTAAAAACTATAAGTATTAATCAATATTTCAGAAGTAGAAATATACTAAAATAAATTACTACAAATAGATCTTTAGTTCTTTAAATACAGTTGGTATCTGGATAAATTAACTACTTGCAAGTATATTAACACAGGCCCTTAATATTGCTTGATATACAAATAAAACTACATAAATGTTTCATAAAATGCAAATAAATGTTAAAAATGGTGTTTTTTTGTATCTAAATTGGGCTAACACACTTTATCTTAATTTCTCGAGGCGTTAAGTAATGAAGAAATAACTTATCAAGGCGGGTTTGACAAACTACTAACCAATCAAAACTCCATGCCCCGGAATCAAAACAAGGACTTACGTGTTACAAAACAAGTGGTCATCCACTGTGCTCCAGAGGTTAACATTTTTCACGCTTTTGTCACTAAGCTTTTTTACAATAACACCATAAACCTTATGAATTTATGTAAACAAAAAAATATTTTTTGAATTCCCATGGGTTTTTATAAGTATAACTTTTATATTGATTGATGGTAAGTCCCTGTTGCCAGATATCGTTAAGGTAGTTACTACCGCAGCGCCTATTAATGCTGCCAAACCGTAGTGCGCAAACATTCAGCCCTGAAGTCCCGGGCTACCAAGAATAGGACTAAGGCAAACCCTGCCTGTCGTAGAAGGCGACTAAAAGGGTTCTCGGGTTTTTCGGGTTCCCGGGCTTTAAAGGTGGGGCCCTTTATTGCCCACTAAGCGAGCCCGGGTTAGGCGACAAGCACGAAGTGGTCTCGTGTCTGTCGCAGCAAAGCGGTGATGTTCGAGAGGGTTCCGCCCTCTCAGGGACGTGCTTAGGCGAAGTGCAGGGAAGCACCGGTGCGTTCCGCAAGAGATCCCGGGGTCACCTATAATGCACTGAGTATGACCACCGAGGGGGTTTTAGTGGGTACAAATTCCACATAACCCTGTCTTCCCCCAAAAGCAGGGTATCTTTCGAAGATTTCCCCCCCGACAAAAAAAAAAGTGCGCAAACATTACTATGTTCCCGAATACCTTCGAGCTAGCCAGGCATAGCATTAACCAAACTCCTCGTGTGGCCCGCGGACCGAATCAGGGACCTACACATGTTACGAGGAAAACGATACTGAGTAACGGGAACCAATAGTTTGTGGAATTATGTAAAAATTTTAAACAATAATTACCTATAAACAATCTTTGACGCAATTATTAAAACTAATTTGTATTACATTGACGGACAGAAACTATGAATTGTTTTTTTTTAATATTTACACATTCCCATTTATAACTTTCACGTCCAATTCATTTAACCGCGCTCTCAACTCTTCTACGAGTTTCACCCGAAGCACTTCTTGCTCTTCCCTGGTCTTTATATTCCTGATCTTGACTAAGCCCCGTTTCAACTCGGACTCACCGAGAATCACCGCCAAGGGTATACCATTCTCCTCGCAGTGTTGCAGTTGATTTAACATTTTTGGATTTTTCTTGTAGGATTGTTCTGTCTGTAAAAAAATATGATTTATGATCTATTAAAATTATAATTATTTAATATATACGTAAATAAATAATCAGCATCTAAATGTTCATCAAAATCAAAAGAGAGAAACTAATTAGGACAATATACAGTAGTACACCACATTGTGGTTGTCACTTTAAAACTTGATGTTAAATCTCGTTAAACCAATAATTTTATTTGCTACAGTGTTCACTTGTCACGACACAGTAACGTTTGCACACTGTCTGGCAGCTGACATAGGCGCTGCGTTAGTAGACAGTCTCCGGTAACAGAGACCTACCACTAGTGAAAAATTCTACTAGCGTCATCAGATCAACTATCTGTTTTGTGCTTTATTGGAAAAAAATAAATTAACCTTAATTCCCGCATCCCACAGTTCAGCACAAATCTTCATACGTTCCTCTAAGAAGTTCTTCTGTGCGGATGCAACATATACATCAATCTCGTTCGTCCGTACGGAAATGTCACCCGCTGCTAGTTTTGATTCGAGTATGGAAAAGATACGCTCAACTCCGATACTGACTCCCACACACGGCACCTAGAATTTAGAAATAGTATATTTGTAATTAATTACATTTTTTTTAAGCTATTTTTTTACTTAATAAAACCGACGCTACTGTCTCCGTTCCTTTCACTTCCGGGGCTGCACGCTGGAGTACCTACTACCACTCTCATATTATGTGTGGCTATAAAAGCATTGTGTTCTGGCTATCAATATAAGAGCTGGAAAATTCTTAGCGAACACACTTTACAATCCACGAACTCGTTGTCATTCAATACTATGAAAACATTAATTCAAGTGTTAACCTTATTGTAGAAAGTAAAAGAGCCTCCTATTTGATATCTCATTAACTGCCGTATTATTTCACAATACTACCATAACAGTAAAAATGTGTTTAACTTAATCAGGAAATAAAGGTATACCTGCTTGTTTTTCGAATCAAACATTCCGACGAGATTATCGTAACGACCGCCTCCAGCTATAGACCCGACGGAAAGCTCCTCGTTACCAACTTTAATTGTTTCTGGAAATAAGAACAGAAGTCTTCTTATTAATAAATAAACAACCCACTAAATAAACTACTGAGTCTCGGTGCCTTCTGTCACGAGGTGAAAGTCAAGGTCATTGGTCAACCAAGATGGCTAAGTGTGAGTTGCGTTTATTTATGATATTTTCCTTTACCAGAAGCTTAAGCCCTGACCCTCCTCCGGTCTTATCCCAACTAGTCTCTAACTCAATTAGTGATTTATTTTTCACAATAATTTTAATGTATTTATACACATTGTGTAAAGGTGAACTTATTACATTTACTTTAGGTTTGATAAACATGTAAAAATAAATAAAATAAACAACGAAAAAAATAATAAATTTGATACACGTATAATAAATATATATTCATATCTATTGAGTCTAGAGACTACTCTTCACTTAGTATCTTAGATTTATATTAGCATGACAGAATATATGATTATATGATGACAGAAAATAGAATTATAACGGCCATAACCCCATAATTTTGCGAATTGCGAAATTTACTAGCATATAAACTATAAGTCGGTCAAGTTATTAATAATTCAACATTGAAAATAAAAGTAGGCGGACCAAGGTCAACGAGTGACCTACAGACCTTGAATCTTTTAACCATGACATAAAAGACACATCAGCATTAATTTTAGATTAAAATAAAGAAAGATACGCAATCTACGTTAAGCAAGGCGGAATGATTCATTGATGCGTCATCGCCACAATTCACTAACAAAACACAATTAACTTTTAAAAACTTTCACCAAAATAGCAGTAAGGTATCACTGCCTACTTAGACTGGCTCCAGCAGTGTAGACCTGCCAGTAAAATTAAATTATTCATCATAATTCATGTTTCTAAAATTTTGATAGATATTTATTTTGTTCAATATGACTGCATCTAGCGCGATCCATTCGCTTCAGATTCTAACTGCTAACGTCCAGTTTACTGACAGTGAAAGTACGCCGCTGCAATCAATCACAGTTAAACGTGACAGTTACAACACAAAGCAGCAAAAACCATCTATTTCATTCTAATTACACAATTTTCACTGGCTTACAGAAAGACGCAACATCTAATATTTGAAACAACAGTAACCGAGTTTCTTAAATTTATCCCATTGGTAGAACAGTAAGTATATTTCCCATTAATATCATTATGCGTACCCCATGATGACTCCGTGACGTCTTTATGGGAAATTAAATAGATATCGAGTATTAAATTGAAAACGCAACAAAAAACAACTTGATGAGAGGTTTAATGATAACTTTCTAAAACATTATATATCATACTTTTCTTTGTAATAATGATCGAAACAAAAAACACTTTTGTTCAAGAAAGCATGGAATTGTTGTAGTTTTTAAGTTTTTTTTTTTCGTTTTCGTCATCATGTCACCAGATAGACATTTACTGCTGGACGTTCGTCCCTTAATACCAATTAGATCATGACAAAGTTGAAGAAACGTTATAAGAGTTGTTACGCATATAATTTTTTGAAATTTGGTCAATGATACAAGAGCTTAAAACAGGAAATCTATAAATGTCACAAATTATTTTTAATGTAATTCTTTAACGAAACCAGTATTGTCAGTCTTACTACATACTAGTAAAAAAAATGTATTGTAATATTCGATAAATTTTTACAAAACTTTAAAACTTACGTGTTAAAACAGCTTCATAGATTACTCCTGTGTAGTAATCCAATCCACGAGCTAAACTCAAATCGAAACATATCCTGTCCTTAATACCAACTAAATCACAATAGTTTAACAGCAGCTTAATACCCTCTAAACCTTCTACTGCTGCTTTAGATTTGGTTAACTTCTCATCTTTCAATAACTTATCGGCTAACTCTACGCCACCGTTAAGTTGTACATATTCCCCTATTTTATCAGCGGCATCCGGAGTTATACCTTTCTCGTTAATCATTTCCGTTCGTACTTCATCCCATGGTGACTGAAAATACATTATTTTTTTAATTTGATTGAACAAAACATTCTTTTTGGCAGAGGCCTGGCACCAGTAAAAAGAAAACGCTGTGAATAAAGACTGTGACCACGTGTATGTGGCGCCCGAATCGAATCCGTGACCCTCGTGTTACAAAGCAATTGTTTAGTCACTGTCTTTTTGATTGGTTTCAGGTTTCTTTCAAACCAACATGACCAGCAGTATTAATAACCATAAAAATTCTGTATGACCACGCTTTACTTCCACTGCTTTTGTTGATGACTAACACAGCTAACAATGCTACATACCCTCTGATTATAGGTTAACTACACTATACACACTCTTGTGCAAATATTTAAGAACATCTGTTTTTAAAAACAATGAAAAATATAAGATTTATCCAAGCCACCATTGGGTTGAGACATACATATGTGGCAATGAAGTAAATGAAACCATATTTACCTTATCTAATTTATCCACTGTTGAACAAGTTGATCTAAATTTATCTCCTGGAACACCACACGCCTCGAACATACCATCAAGCAACCGTCTATGATTAACCTTCAATACATACTTTCCAATATCAAGGGCATCTAAAATTTCAGTCACTACTTTTAAACATTCCATATCAGGAACCATTAAATCATATTGGCCAGCTATATCAAAATCCTGTAAAAAATAAATGGTGTACTGATTTTACAAATTAGGAAATTAATAATAATCCAGAACGATAAATTTATTATGGAAAAAAGAGTTAAACAAAGAAAAACTTTTCATACAAATATTCACTTTTAAACATCGGCTCAAATTTTATGGCTGATCTAAAAAATAATTTTGTAACAACATAATAATAAAATTATTATATTGTAGCTAAAAATTAAAGCTAGAATGTTCCAACTTACACATTGATAAAACTCTCTGTATCTGCCTCTTGTCATCGCCGGATTATCCCTCCTGTATACTTTAGCAATATGATATCTTTTTAAAGTGTTAATCTTGTTCATTGCTAAATAACGGGCTAAGGGAACAGTCAGATCATACCTCAGAGCAAGTATTTCCCCGCCCTGATCTTTTAGGTCATAAATTAATTTTGAATCTTCTCCATACTTTCCAGTTAAGACTTCCTACAAAGTAAATAGAAAAAAAATAGTTACCAATATTTTGGTAATGATGCAATCATGATTATAATATGGGCAGCAATATTTCAATAAGGTTATAATTAAATGTTTTCAACTATGACTTAACCAAAAAGTTGCAAATTGTTGCATATATTTTTTGTACATATTGTTCACGATGCACATTCTTGTAGTCATTCAATTTTGAAGGAAAAAGCATACCTCCTTGTTAGTTTAGTACAAATTCTTAAGTATATTTTGAAATATGTACTAGTAAAAAACATTTTTAGTGTATTTTAAAAGATAGTGATATTGTCTAAAAAATAGAAAATTGTTATTGTAAATAAAAAAAATTTAATAAAAATTAAATAAAAAATTGTAAATTGTTATTGTTAGAATTTATTTACCTTCAATTCAAACACAGGAGTGTCAATGCACTCAGCCCCATGCCTTTTAAACACTGTGATTATCTTTTGTAAAACATTGTTCCTAATTGTCATTTGTTGCGGGTTATAGTCTCTAGTTCCCTTTGGAGTTTTAAGAATGAACTTTTGTGGAACAGCATCTTCAGTTCCTAGCTGTGCTTTCAGAGCCAACAATTTGCTTACTTCTTCTTGAATCTTAAAAAAAATTATAACTTAGTTACAAAATTACAAATATATATTTATTAGTTGATGTAGAAAAGAAACCACAAAATAACTAAATTTAATTGTGTATAATAGCTTTCTAATACCTTTGTCTGAGATGTGGTTGCAAAAGATTTTTTGTAACAGTTGTTGCCAAGTAAATTGCATAATTGAAATTTATGTATTGGGTATTTTACCAGACCTAATGTTTTACTATACATATTTCTTATATTATTCCACTCCAAAAAAAATTATGATTCCTTATCACCACTGGTGATAATTTTTTTATAACCGGAAAAGAAACAAATTATTGTAATTTATATAAAAAAAAATAATTTAAACATCTATTGCCTTATGATATTTATATGGTGATTAGGAACCATATGGGGAGAATCATATAATTTTTAGTGCATTTCTAGAAGAGAAAATTTTTGTTGTGCAGTATTAAAAATTAAACAAAAACAAACTACTTCTATAGGATAACATCACAAACCTGCTCATCAAGAGATTTGTCATTGCATTGTTGTACATTAATGAACATATTTTGGGAGCAGTTAGTAGATTTTTTTATTAATTCTATCTCATTAAAACTCCGCATATGGTACCACCACCTCTTGATGTATTTATACTTTTCACAATCTAAATTGTGTCCTAATTTATTTAAAACGTCTATGTCTAAACTGGAGGGTGTGTAGCCTGATACATAACTGAACTGAGATAAATGTTTATCGAGTTCTTCGAGATCATAGGAACATTTTTGCATCCGCTTCTGCTATAAAATCAATTATTTTATTAAATGATGCAACATACAGACTTCTTACAAACATACACTATTTGACAATGCGACAAGTATAATATCGTACTTCAGTAAGTGTATAGAGTTGAAACTAACCTTTTCTGCCGATTCCTTTGCAGCCTTCAACTTCCTCACGGCTTCACCTTGTTCTTTAATTTTTTTAAGTAATATATCTTGAGTGTCAGCCATAATAATAAAATAATAAATCTTTAGTAAGGGTTTTTTGTCACTACTACTCAAGGCTAATAGTAAAGTAAAAGTAAGTACGGTATCTAACAAATAATTGTAGGTTAACCTTACGCCACACAGCACCTTTCATTTCGTTTTGCTTTATTATATTTCAGTGCTACAAAATCCCGATAGGGATTTAAACATGCAACTTTGCAATTTCGCCAATCTGTCATTTAGAGATGTACATTACCGATACCAATTTCCGATGATTGCTTCGCGTGTAAGTTTATTTGCTATTATTTCTAATTGTTTCGTATTTTCCTAAGTAACTGATTATTAAACAAAAAGGTATAACAATGTTTTAAACATAGTTTAAAATTTTTTAAAAGTGCATAGTACATGTACTCAGAAAGTTTGTTATGGTAAATTATTAGTTTTATAAAGATATCGATAGAGAAACATTTAAGGACAGTAAATTTTAAGATTATTGGCTGTCATAGACTGTATAATCTGTTATTGGAATGAATATTCCATAAATAAAAAAGCACCAATACTCCATACGTCCATAATACATATGTTTATCTGTTCTAAAAATGGATAGATTTGAATATATTGACGCTCGCTTATTTGAAGGGGAAAATTATCTAAAACGAGAAAAAAATGTCAAGATCTATGATGGCGAAGATAAGGTTATTTTATAATTATTTTTTGAGAATACAAAAGTACAGATTATTATTGTAAGTATTTATTTATTTTAATTTTTAGACACAATTTGTAGATGGGGAAGTTGTACTAACTACCCACAGAATTTTATGGGGAAAGCCAGGAGATATACCTAAGGGGTTAACATGTTTATCTTTGCCGCTATATTATGTGTTTTGTTTGGAAGAAGAAAGTGGCGGTGTTTTCGGTCTTGGTGGTCCAAAAAGAATAATATTGCATTTAGGCCCTGCACTTCCAGGTAATATATGTTACAACTGTTAACTGCTTCTCTTGCAATAATGACTCAAAACTCCAGTATAAAAGAGTGAAATAAATATACAAGATAATGGTTTTCAGGTAAACGGCCAGGTCCAGCAGTAGTCAGCACGTACCATTTTGTTAAGTTCTCCTTCAAAGACGGAATAGACCAAGTATTCTATAAAGCATTAAGTGATGCTGTAAATGCAAAAGCATGGGAACTGTCAAGTCCGGTTACATCTCCCAGCTCAGATTTTTCTATTGCATCATCAAAGCCCTCTGTAACACCAGTGAACTCAAAAATTCGTTCAGGAATTGTTGGCATTGAAAGGAGTATAGAAGAGCAACACAGAGCTACAGATGAAAGCATTAGTGTAGCATTCCAGGATTTAAAGAAGCTAATGGAAAAAGCCAAGGAAATGGTTTCTATTTCAAAAACAATTTCTACTAAAATCAGGGTATGAATTGGTAAAATTTATTAAACTATTTCCCACATGAAAGAAAAATTAGTGTATAAATTAGTTTAGTGGAAGTGTATTGAGCAATTTACACATCTGCAATCGGATGTGAAAAAACTATTATCGCATTGTTATTAAAATTTCTTAAATCTGAGTAAAATAGATTATTAAACTTTTACAAAGTAATTTTGATTAAAATACCAATCTGTCTGTATAATATCTGTTCTGCTTGAACAACTATAATTTTTTTTTTTTTATCTTTATAATAATATGCTAATAAAATTTAGCTTAAGAGAAACTGCAAAACTTTACAGGATAAACAAGGTGATATATCTGAAGATGACACTGTCAGATTTAAGTCTTACCTTATGAGTTTAGGAATTGATGATCCAGTTACTAGAGATACTTTCCGCTCAGATTCTGATTACTATGTTGGATTAGCACAGCAAATATCAGACATGATGGTAGCAGTTTTAATGGTAAGATTATTCATTAAAATTATTAAGTATCAAATTTGATTTGTCTATTAGTAATTCATTCTAATGCAATTATGAAACCAGATGAAAAGGGCTTGCACATAATAGCAGGTGCTGTGTCTTGCTATGATAATAAGATACTAGTTAGATTTTTTACTACATTGTGCTTATCTTTTATCAACAGCTGAAAGATATTTTTTATTTGTAGAAAGTTCCTTAAAGATACAAGTTAGTCAAGAAATCAAAGTAAAGCCCACTTTAACATTGTCATTTGTCTGTAATAATACATCTAAAACATGATACAGAGTTGCTATCTCAAAATGTAAAACTGAATAACTAAAACATTGAAGTCCAATATTTTATAAAATCTTTTATGCGGTCGCAATTCTCTGCTGGTTGTTCTCCAGAGAATGTTTACATAGTTACCACTACAGTTAACATTTCTGCTATGTAATGATAATGTAAACATTACTGTATTCCAGTTCCTAAAGTTTTCAGCTAGTAAAATTACTGAGGTAATGTGTCTGAACTTCTTGTCTTAAGGTGACAAGCACAATATAATGAAGTGTTTATCATCTTGATTGCCTTCCCAATGCTCTGGGGAAGCCTATAACTTAGCACAGATGGATGTCATAAGAATTTGTCAATCTCTGTGTAGAAGAATAATTGCTATATATCTTAAAACCAAGTTCCCTTGTGGCTTTTGTTAATTCATAAACAATTTTTGTCCAGGACTGTGGTGGTATAATGTCATTAGCTGATGTATGGTGCAGAGTGAACAGGGCCAGAGGGTTGGAGCTGATATCACCTGAGGATTTACTAAATGCATGCAAGTATGTATTTTCACCATCATATATAATTTTGCTTAGTTGTTACCTCTTTGGTTACTTTTATTTATTTTTCAGCTTATTACAAACAATTGGTGCTCCAATGTTATTGAGGAAGTTTCCAAGTGGTGCATGTGTTTTACAGTTAAACAGTCAAAGGGATGAAGAGGTAGCTAAAAATACTAGTCAAATGGTAAGTAAAATATTGTGGAAAAAAAATTAAGCTATAAGATTGTGTTATAACCATATTTAGGTATTATCATAATCTTAGTTGTATATAATTTACTTATGATTATAGGATATTTATTTAAATTTTAACATTTATGAGCTTTTTAAAGAAGACAAATATTTAAAATCTGTTGACATACTCAACCTAAGAGTACATACATTTTTATTACCTCCTCTTGTTGTATATCTGCCCCAGTTACTTCTATCTATACTATTTATTCTAGATTGAAGAAAATGGATCTCTCACACCTGTAAAGTTGTCACAACTAGCAAATGTGTCTGTGTTACTCGCCCGGGAGCAACTTTTCACAACAGAACGCCTTGGACTAGCTTGTAGAGATGAATCTATTGAAGGCCTATCATTCTATCCTAATTTGTTTCTCAGCAAGGCTGCTTAAGTGTAATTATTAATGAAAAATACATGTTTATTTTTTTATTCACTTTGTTTTTAACTTGAAAGGTACAATAACCTGTTACCCATTACTCAATTATACTAATATAAAATTAGTGAGCTTACTAAAACAGGTGACAAGTCTTTTTTGCGAAGACCAGGCATGCTACCGTTGCGTTTATTTTTATCGCCAAACAGCAGTATAAACAATTGTTCCTATTAAAAGGGTGTTGTAGCTAGGTGAATTGCTGGGGTAACTAGAGTTAACATTATATCTTCAAATAAAGAGCATAATTTGGTGCAATGTATGTCTTCATAATTAGCGCCACGCTATTACCATCAGCTCAATGTCCTGCTTGTCTCAAACTTCATCGAATAAAAAAAACCTGTATTTTGATTTATTACCCCTTTTAAATCACCTAAAACAGCAAGTAAAAGAGAAATGAAATATTAACAAAGCGATTTACTGCACAAAAAAATATTAATTGGCACACAGTATATTAATTAGTAGGTAGGTGCCTGCCTAAAAAAATACGAGGTTCAAAGAGTACGAGAAGTAGGAGCCCTTGCCTTGAAATACAGAGGTTCAATTCCAGGACGTGTTTTGATCTTTGGTTAGCGGCAGAGTTTTTCGTACCAGCTTGACTAATAGTAATTTTTTATGATAGCAGTGCCTCAATAAAACACCGTTGATTAGTTTTTCACTATATTACGAGGGTAAATGAAAAAAAGAGAAAAGTTTAGCACAAATATTTTATTTCAAAGCTTCATAGTTTCACAAAAGTTACGACAAACTAGTTAAAAGCAATTTACTATTAAAAGCTTTCTAACCTTTCACACTTTAAAAACACCCAAGATTGTAAACCCTTTCCGAAAATATCTCTCTTTAATACTAAATACGTACGAGCAATAATAGTTTTAAATAATTTATGAAACTAGACACAATACATATATTAAAATGTAAACACTGTTTTAAAATTCTTGTAAGCAAATTTGGATGCGTAAGAAGTCCTTTATAATTTTTTGTAGTTTTCGAGACAGGAGGAAGTCTCCAAAAGATACGCTGCTTCTGGGGGTAATGTTCTGAAAGATTTGGCGATGCATGTACCAAAGTTAAGTAAAGTTGCAACCTTCCATCACATTCGCTGTGCTACCACAAATACGAGACCACTCCATATTTGTTTGCTACCCTGGACTGGGTATTCAAGGACATGTGAATAGACATTTACTTATACATTAATAGAAAGCTTAAAGACTGCCTTTTATCAACCATACACAATAGAACTTTTATTAGTTTTATTATTTTTAGATTGGCAATTACTATCAAAACACTGAAAGCTTTTTATTATACTCATTACACTTTATTGGTTGGTTTATATCACTTAACATTGCATTCTCTGCTCACTTAAAAATAGTTTCACGAATCTAATATCCACATTTTCTCTTCATCATCACAATCAAGGGACGCCCACCGTGGGACATTGGTCTTTTTGTATATTCCACGAAACACAGTTTTGTGCTGATGGAGTCCATTATCTCCCGGACATACTTTTGTTCAAAACAATTTTTTTTTTGTTTGCTCAATTCTTTTTAGTTATCTTATTATTTAGTTTCGGTAATTATATTTCCTGGTATGCCAGCTGTAGCCCATAGGGATTTTGTAGTTAGCTCATCTGGCGTTAATTAATTTTAAACCATTTTGGATTTCGCGCCTATTAGAAATGGTCAAATGTCATATTTACGATGAATCTGATCATATTTTTTTAATAAAATTTGAAACAAACGTGAAGCCTAAAAAATTATTATCTAAATGTTGAGATCGAAAACTAAAAATGCAATATGCTCTAGTAAATATTATTTCCTACCTCAGTAATAAATTTGGATAAATGCAAACAATGCTAACTAAACCTTGAACCGATAAACGTGTTTTGGAAACACTAACAAGAAGCCTTTATCTTTAATATTTTTAGTGATTTCAGTTATTTAATTAAAAGCACAGTAAAATTTTACTGGAGGTAGGTCTCCATTGCCGGGAGATGAATAGGTAAAACCCCAGCTCCTAATCATGCCGCCAAACAATAGTGTGCAAACATTACTGTTTTAGTTGGAAAGGCGTTGTAGCTAGTGAAATTATTGAAGTAATATGACTAAACATCTTGTCTCAAGACCACGAGCACAGTGTGTTTGTATATCATCCTAACTAGCAGAATACTGTTAAGGGCAGGTGTATCACTTACCATCAGGTGAATGATACACCCGCGACGTTCCATCGATAAAGAAAGAAGTGTTAACCAAATAAAAAAAAACAAATAGGCCTATATCTACTTTTTATTACACTGTGGAATGCTTTTAATACAATTACAAAATTAAGTATTATCGTTGGCTCTGTTGCCGGAGATTGTCAAGGTGAAAACCATCTTGGCCAGGGGAGTGCAGAGATTTCATGTAAGGTATGCATACCATACATAAAATCTTTGTGCTTATGTATAGTTAAAAATAAACTTACCAATTTCAATTCAGCATAGTTTGTAGTTAAGCGCTGGTCTATATTTATAAAGTAGTATGTATTATTTTTTACGACTTATAAGATTATTATTTTGACATGTTTTGGAGGCTAGCACATGCCTCTGATTATGACCCGTATTTTAGTAGCCAGACAGTTGTGTGCAAGCTTTACTAAGTTGGTTTAAAAAGTGTAACAGTATTGGGTTACAGAGACAACATCTTATGTCTTATCTATCAATGTAGTGTAGTATAGTTATCATCGAAACTATTACCACATTGTTGGGAGTAGATATCAGGTTAATATCATGCTTGTCTAAATGCTTTGCAGAATATAAAAATTTAATACTCAATTGCACTCTTGAAATCATTTGGTATTTGACCAGTTTTACCACAAAGTTCCCAAGCCTTGAAATCATCACATCCTCTAAGGTTTTCAACATAGCATTCAATTCCTCTATTAAAGGGTAACATCATTTCTTCATTAATCATTTCTGATAGACGATGAAGAAATGCTATGTTTCTAGCCAGATTCTCTTTAATGTTGATTGATAATGGTCTTTCTGTACACTGCACTATATCAAGCTGAAAATTAAAATTAGTGAGAAGTACTCTAACTAACTTTTTTATGTAAAAGCTAACAATGTTACAATTTACCTTTTCTTCAAAAGAATTGTTTTTGAGTCCAAGGTAATTATTTAAACATTCTGCTAAAGTCTTTACTGTAGTTGGTATGCGGCCAGATTTATTTCTTGCAACAATGAGGTCTCCTACCTAGAATAAAATATTAATATTAGAAAATATTATTTACATGTATTTCATAAACAATAAGTAAATTGTGTTACTCACTTGTGTATCAAACACTGAATTAAGCTTAACATTATGTTTGTGATATAAACAATCAGATATTTTCCTGCAATCATGAATAATTTTTTTTGGACTTTCACTTTCTAATAACTTCTTCAATCCAGTATCAAATGCATGATATTGCATAACCTGGACATCAAATATATAGATTTGATGTGTAGTTGATAAAACAATAAAGGGCATTTTACATTTTCTGCCCATATTAGCACCATCTGTGCTAAGGGCTATATAGTTGTATGTATATAAATCTTCAATTGCGTTATGAAAATTTTGATCAATTTGATTTACATAAATAAACTTTTTTGAAGTTTTGATTACAGTTTCACATTCTTTTTGCGAAATTTTCAGATAGGTTTTTTCATTATTCTCCTGAAGTTTTATTATGTTTCTTATTTCCGAATCATAATAATGGCAAACACCTTTATCTTCCTCATCTTGAGAAAATTCTTTCACATTGTACAACGATATTTTGGATTTATCAGTGTTCATGCTGTAAAAATAACCTTCAACTACTTCAGAATTTTTTGTGTGGATTTGCAAAAGTTCTCCTTTCAAATATATGTTGTCCATCTTTAATTATTCTTAATACTAATGCTTTTCATTTTAATCTTTCTTAACTGGCTTAGGTGCTCTCTCAGCTTCACCATAAGCCCTATATATATACATGCCTAATGTAACGTGCAAAGCAACAACTGCTACTATAGCGGAATAAACGCTGCTCGTAACAGGTTCAAGTCGCAAAATTCCATCGAATAATAGACTTTTCGCAAAGAAGAAAGACAGAACCGGTACCACAATTATGAACAGGCAGTACTTGATTACCGTTCTAAAGACTTGGAAGTCTGGTAGTTCCTGAAAAATCGACAAATAGGTTGTACGGAAGAGATTTTAAGAGCTTTGTTTCAAGAAATGAATTATACTTACATTAGCACGACCTTCAATCATCATAGAATTAAACAAAAAATAAAAGAAAGTGATGGTATGATTAGAGGCACTACTTATTTCAATGGCTCTTGATAAATTTCTTGAGTGACCAAAAGAAATGACTGACTAATAAATTATGAAGATTATAGATTTACAATCTATGGTTTTATTAGAGATGCACAACAAAATGTCTGTCTGTATTAAATAAAGTTTGCCAACTATGAAAGAAGCGTATGTTCGGCAGTGAAGCTGTCTTACGGTTTATGATGATGATAATACCAATAATAACTTAGTCTACAAATTGTTGATCTAAATTGCCAAGCAATTAAAAATTAAAATTTTCATTTTTGGTACATATTATTTATTTATTAAGAAACCAACGGCGTTAACAATTTGTGTTTTATTCTCTAAGTGTATTTAATTTATAAAGCTCATAAAAGGTTTGTCTGTATATCCTGTTAGCATGTTGGTACGTTTTAATTAGTAATTATACTTAAAATTTTAATAAGAATTATTAAAACTTCAGGAAAAGTGTAGCATTAAAGCCGAGTCAACCAAGTAAGTTCTACTGCGAAACTTTAAAAAATGTGTTAGATAAAAAATAAACATTATTTATTTATGTTTTATTATATGCAAAGCAAATCCATTATTGGCATCTTAATATGTACTTCCTAATTTAATTTTAATAACAAACATTATATACATCCTAAATATTTTTGATTTGACATACGAAGTTTTAATAATTAGAACTACATATCGACTGACTTGACGTTGGCAGAATTCTTATCATCATCATCATCATCATTATCAGCCGGATAACGCCCACTGCTGGGCATAGGCCTCCCTCAAGGACCTCCACGCCGATCGGTCCTGCGCTACTCGCATCCAGTGGTTAATTCTTATAAGAGAGGCCATTAAGCATAAAGGAGAAGGACTACATGTCGTATTAGCTTAATTATGATATAATCGACTTTCATGACATACATTTTCTCTCTAGTATTTACAAATGCTATTTACCAATACAATACTTTTTTTTTAATTAAATAGGTTACTGCTTGACAAAATCCATTCCACATGGTGTTAATAGTTGATGTGGTCTCTGATGATAAAGTGAACTAACCTAACAACAACCTATACACCCTTTTCTTGAAAACAAAACGAGACAAGTTGTTCCTCTGTTTTGCTATTCCTATCAAGAAAGACGAACCAAACTTCCTAGTTCGCAAACAAAGAATGTCTACAACATAAAGATGACGACTCGCTGTGTTCCTAACCGTCCTTGTAGTTGTGTATTTTGTAATAATATTATAATAAAATAAAATATAATATAACTAAAATATACAAACAAAACCGAACCAAGTTGAGATTAGAATAAAAACATTGGTTTTAGCCTTTTGGTGAGCTAAATTTACAACACCTACTACTCAATTTCAAAAATATTGGGCAAACCCATGAGTGCTTTCTCTAGAGGCGTACTGCCTTAATAAATATTTTCTGTTTTTCTTGCAAACATCTTCTAGTTTTTGTTCTATAAAAAAATTTTGTTTTTTAAAAGATCCAACTTATACCGTTATAACAGTTTAACAACGTCACGCTATTCTGGTCATAAATAGGGTACTATATTATTAAATACGTAATGACTCTGCACAATAAAGCTGTTGAAATAATAATATTTACCTTCATTGTGTATAAAATGTCACATATATCTGGACATATTTGAGTAGTATTTTGTCGAAATAACCGTACTCTGTTAGAGAAAAGATCCATTCATCAAACTGCAATGAAAAAAATTAATTACGGCTTGTTAATGACGTTTCTCGTAAGTTTGATTAAATAACTAAATTGTGCTAAATAACTTTTTATCGTTAATAATCACAACTTGTATGGAGTACATCGAAATACACAAAATTGCTAATGATTTGAAAAGAGTGAAAAATCTTTTTGGCAATAGAAATATTAATAATTATTTATAGAATATTAAAGATTGTGTACAATTATTTATAACAATGATTACAGATCGGTGCTGCTAGTAACGGTATATTTGATTTCGGTGATGTAAAGAATAAAATTTTACAATGGAAAACTCAAAAATTGGCTCGTTTATGCCCATCTAATGGGTGAGTAAATTCCTTTGTGAAACAAATAAAATATTCCTTTTCGAATTATTTTCTCTATTCATAGGCCGCGGTTACAGAATTTATTAAACCTCGTATGCAGTACAGCACAACCAACAAATGTTACTCTTAGAGATGGATGTATAACGTGTTTTTCAAGAGTTACTTCTATGCCTGAGGTGAGCTAATATTAAACTGTTACTGATTTGGTTAAATCTGCGACAGACACAATCAAGTTGATACTAAAAAATGCTAATGAATGTTTATGTTTCAGGGACCTCAAGAATTAAATGCATTAAGTGTTTGTGGTATTCAATATTTTACAAATACTTCTTACGCAAATTGTGCGACAACATTAATGGTAAAATTTATTTAAGTTTTATTTTAAATAATGTACAATCCGTCTTTTTACCTTCTCTTACACATTACTTTCGTGTACTCCGAAATATGGCTGCCTTAACTTAAAGGTACTATACCCATATATTAAAGTATTACGTACGTGTATGTTTACATTTATTTTTTTAAGTGTTTTATAAATTACACACTGCTATTATTAAGAATAAAAAAGGGAAATTACGAATTGTGTCATATCTAAAACTTACGAAAAGAAAAGTAGAGGACAATAAAATGGCTTACAAATACTTAAAACGTTTTAGAAAGTTATAATATTTTTTCATCCAACAGGCACTGTCTACTTCTGCCCTTAATGTGCAGCCATCAGGATGTTACATGGGGTATTGCGATTTTGTACGATGTTTACGAAGGGTTAACTCTAATAGTTTGGTAAGTATAAACCACGCAAAGTTATACATTAGCAGCACAAGTGTTAATGTTACCCGTGCAGCTGTGAATTTTTTTTAATTTTTTTTATTTGATGAAGCGATGAGATGAGCAAGACGTTCACCTGATGGTAAGTGATACGCTTGCCCTTAACAACGTGGTGCTGGTTAAGATGTTATACACTGCACCAAATTGCGCTCGTCGCCTTCAGACATAAGGCATTAGATCTCGTTACCCCAGTAATAATACTAGCTTACAGCGCCCTTCAAACCGGAACACAGGAATGTTTGCACATTGTTGCATTTGCATGTTTTTTCGTAATCAAATTATAGTAAATATATTTTTCTTTTTAGATTATTCAATGCACACGAGAAGCTAGGACTGGCGTAAATATTACTTTGGACAATGATAACGTTCGATTTTATACTAACGTAACTTCTTGTCTCCTTGCTAAAACAAGATGTGGACCCTATAATCCAATTACAGGAGAACCTCAGACTCCGGGTTATACTTCATCAGGTGCGCGATTAAGCAATGCTCTTCAATTTTCTAGCTCTGGAGAGCTCAGGGTTTTAGCTTATCCTGTGACTACACCAGTGGCATCTTCGTTTTGTTCAACTACGTCTAATTTAACTCAGACCAATTGGTTAACAAACATCTGTTAATTTAAAGAAATTTAAAATAGGTAAACACAAAATAAATCAATTTGAAATTTAATTTTATTAATCCTTTATTGTTTTTGTAAATCGCTATGCTAGCTATAAAAAAATATACCAAAGTAAACGACAATTGTTATAAAATATTTTGTTGCGTATTATTGGCAACAAAACGCTCTTTTAATAATTTCTTCGCATACATTTTGTTTTTGATAATCGATTTTACGTGTAAAAAATCCAGGTTTAATCCTAGATTTTTTTAACGTCATAGAAAATCAAGATGTGGTATAAATTAAATATGTACCATTGTCGATAATAATCATGTGACTTTTGTTTTGATTCCAAACCAGATACTTAAAAAAAGTGTCTATGAAACTACATTTTACAAGACAAGTTTACCGGGGCATAAAATGTTCATAAAAAAATAATGGTAAGTGTCAACTAGACGTCAAATGTCACAAAGTGTCAAAAATGTTTTTTAAAAAGTTTTGAAATGTTTACCTCACCCGATTAATATTGTATGAATGTACTATAAAAACAATTTTATATGTTAATAAGTGATAATCAATAACCTGTAAGTAATTATATAAGTTTTATACACAATTACTCTTCATAAATATGAGAAAACATTTGTTAAGATCTTCTTCTTATGGTTTTTTTCGATAAAAAAATAATGCTTGGTTGTAAAGGTAAATGTTTATTCGTGGTTACGATATACACATATAGGTTATGTTAAATATCATGTTATACGTTGTTTTTTCAATGTTTATTCTTATTTTTTTTTTATTTTATCTACATTCATTTGTTGCTACTAATAAAATGATCAAATTTGAATATAAAAATTGTTTCAGTTAAAAATAAAATTAAAGATAACTTGTGAATGTTGCAAATAATTTAATTAGTACAGCTATTAAACTTTTTTCAATTTTTAAATTTTCCTTCTGTAGGCGCTTTTTGCAACTTATTTCTTGTGACTTTTGACCTTTTCTTAATTTTCTTCTTTGATTGTGTAAACTCATCAGAATCAGAGTTATCTGTCATGAGGGCATTATTTGTTGTACAATTTTTCTTAGTTTGGATTGCACTAGCTACTATGGCATCCTTCCTAAATGTCTTCAATTTTTTTCCATCACTAGTTTTTTGTGTTTGTTTTATATTTTGAGGTATGTCTGTAAAGCTAGTATTAATGTTATGCCCTAAACTTTCTGATTTGGCATGTTTTAATCTGAAAAGTTGATTCATGTATATAGTTAACAATTACACTTATTTCATATATACTACTTTTTGTATACTTACTTTCCTTTTTTCCTATTAAATTTTACTGGCTTAGTTTCTATTACATCTTCTGAATTTGGGACTTTCATTGTGATCTTTTTTATTTTAGACTTTTTCTTTTTCTTTTCCTCAGTTGGTATCTTTAATTTACTTTCCAATTTCTCCAGTTTTTCTGAACAAGACCTGGTTTTAAAAATAGTCTTTCATATTTTGTGTATATGTTAAAAACTTAAGTATATATTTTTTTAATTGTGAAGTAAGTAAAATTTGGGCTTTTTATTTGTTGAATTGATGTGGGCAATGCATGAAGTCCACTAATCAGGTCTAGTGCTAGCATAATGAGATAACGATGTTCTCTTTTTTCCAGCTTAATATATAAGTAGAAAAACAGGTTTATGCGAATGATACTTAGTAACACTGCAAATAACTTTATTAACTTCCTTTACTCATTGTTAACAGAAAAACATTTCTGCTTGTTTACACCAAGTACATTAAGATTTAGAAACTCACACCTTATTCCAAAATTAGAATAAAAATATCAAAATAAAAACATTACCGAAAGTATTTTCACTCAATGAGTGCAAAGTTTTAAATTGTTTAGGAAAACATTGTAAAAGACCTTGAAATGGAAATATGAAGTTTTTATTTGATTATTCCCATATTTTGTAATCTCATGCATTTTTTTGATTTTTTTCTGTTTTGTTTGGAATATTATAATTATAGTATAAGTACAACAAATACAAACAAATAACAAAATTATTTTGGTTGCCACTGATCAACATAAAAGTAATACAAAAAATTTTTTTTATTTGTTTCTGAAGTGCTTTTCTGGCATCTAGTGATATATTTGATAAAGCACTCAAAACAAGAAAAAGCTATCAGAAAGTGACCATCACGAACATTATACATACTTTGTATTTGTTAAAACATTTATCTAATCTCAAATTTTTAGAAATTACTACCTTGAATAATATTTAAGCAAATTTTCAATACATCACATTAACTCTATGACATTTAAAAACTAGTAATAATGAAATAGTATAAATATGATTAGGAACTAATTACTCCAAAGACAATTTTAAAGTGGCCATTAACTATATGGAATAAAATTTACTTAATAAATATTTAAAACATGATTTCACCTGAGCAAAGATTCACTGTCCGTGAAATATGAATTCATTGCAAAACTAGAAATGCCCCATGATAATGGTGCCTTTTCATTAGTTTGTATGCCTGTCCAGACATTTTTCTTCAATGAATTCAATTTTACTTGCAGTTCTGTTGGTTGCATGTGTCTGTTTTTGGTTTCTGAAAGACACCTACAAGAAAAACTGTTTTTAAGATTTTTTATTCACATCTTTTGTTAGAGAATATTCTGTGTACACTAGTTATTAAATATATCTTTCATGTTGCCAAATCATAGTCTAGTATAAGATTATTTCTTAAGCAAAAGGGGATCTTATGTTAACTGATGTTAGCTAGTACTTTCTCTGTAATTTTTGATAGACCATATAACCCATTATAGTGCTATATAATACATGACTTTCATACTCTCCTACGTACATGGTTTAAATTTCTCATGGGGCCTACTCTGAAAGTGTTTTGTGGATATCGTTTGATCTTGTTAGCTGTTTTCTTGAAAGTTTTTCAATTTATTTCATAATAGTTTTTATCACTAAAAGCTTAAGCTCAGGGGACTTTGTACTCATGTATCTTTCAACCTTGTAGAGTGTAGTTTCACCACCCTTACAAATGAGCTTTCACCATTTTCAATAATATTACTACTGATTATAAGTCGTTACAAAATCCTGTGCAACTCCAATTTTCATACTTGTACACTACAGGGCTATCTACCTCATCTATCTTTCAGCGAAACTGATTATTATCGTATTGACAAAAATAAGTAAAATAAGAAAGTATAATAATGCATATTAAAAAACAAAACTGCGTACTACATACTTTGGTGGAGGTAAATGCCTGAATTGATGCCAAGAAGCTGGGCTCAGTCTAGATTTTCCGATAGGATCGTTGTACATAGAGATACTGCGTGGACGGTTGTATTTAGATGAATTTCTTTCTCGATCAGAATTAAATGGCGAATCACTGGTCTACATGGAATAAAAAATATTTTAGCTGACGCACCTCTATGTATTATATCATGTGTCTACGTGTATAAGTTAAATATACCGGTACTGGAAATATTTTCAGTTCAGGCGGCATTTTCTTTTTTCTCTTAGGATTAACTTTAGCACTTGAAATCAATTTATGAATTCTTCTAACAGGGCTCAAATTCTCATCAAGCGATTCATCAGACGAAGGGTCAGATAGTGCATCTGATGTAAGGTCTACAATAGTTCTTGACACCTGGAACAATTTATATAAATAGATTTTTTAAACATAGAATTTTTGCGATTTATAAAAACATGGTCTTTTAAAATTTGAATTTATAATAAGTTTATGATTGTACCTTCATTGTTTCTCTTCTCGTCCTTCGTTTTTCTATTTTCAATTTGTCGAACTTCATTCGTTGTTTCACGGGTTTCTAAAACAAAAAATGTATTATTATGTTAATACGAATATTTAACCGTCGAAAAATATTTCTGTACGTACATTACTGTACTGTTTGTTCTGGTCAGGAATCAAAGGAGAGGGTGGCGGTGCGAGCTGATTTTTCACAACTCTTGCTTTCATAACACCGGATTCTGAACTGCTGCTTGACGTATCGCCTTCATCACTGTTATATAAAAATTAAAATACTTTAATATCCTTATCAATTGTAAAGTATTAGCTCGGAAAAAAATCAAACCTTGAATAATCCGATAAATCAATATTAGTGGGTTCGTCCGCATTAGAACCTTCTTTTATCAACCTGGATACAATTTTATTCCTCAATCTTTCTTTACTAGGATCTTCGTCGTAAAAATCCAACAGGGTTTCACAGAATGTTCGCCCAAGATTTTCGTAATCTTGTGCTGAAAAATGGGTTGACATTCTGCTTCCTAATTCCGTACCGCCAAATGACGCTTCCATTGTGTAGCTATTGGAGACTCCTAACATCCAAACTACAACTCGTCCAGTGCCTTCTTTACTGCGTTGTATTCTGAACTTACAATGCTCGAATGAAAACTACAATAAGATTATGCCCTTTAAATTATGGATAATGCATACAAAGAATTTATCTATAAAACTTATAAATAAATTTAGTTTTGTTTTGTACTATAGCCTAACTGTTTACCTTATCAGCAGCGTTTTTATGTAACATTAAAGGAAAAACCTGTTCTTGTAATTGTCTATCAGAATTTTTGCGGCTTTCACAACCATAAATAAATATATTGTGTTTTCTTGAATGCGCATGCAAATCAACGTACATAGCTACTCCACATTCCTCTTGTAATCTGAAAATTGGATAAATATTGATCACATAATGATTTTTAAAATTTACTTGAAGAATGGATCTCTATTACTTTATGTTTAAATTATATTTTACTAGTAAGTATAAGAGAGGGTTTGCCTCTGATAATGGCAACTAATAAGTCGTTACCCGAACTTATCCTAAATTTAATTTTTTGCTCCCACATAGCGCATCATCATCT
The DNA here is from genome assembly GCA_029286795.1 of Byasa hedistus. Lineage (NCBI taxonomy): Eukaryota > Metazoa > Arthropoda > Insecta > Lepidoptera > Papilionidae > Byasa > Byasa hedistus. Next base: position 6,841,532 of record JAGSMW010000015.1, on the reverse strand, counting down.
TTTCCACTGTTTTAATAAAGCTGTTAATAGCTTACCTCCGTATCATAACTTTGGTGTGCCAAACTGGTGGATATGTTTCTCTTATCACTGTCCGGTATTGCCTATTCAGATCCTTTCCGGTCAGTGAACAACGGTTGTTACCAACAATTACCTGTAATAATAACGAGTATAAATGTATTTGAATAATGCTTATATATAGCGAATAATTTATAGACCGTAACTCACACCATCCGGGTTAAGCATTGGCACTAATTTGAAAATGAATTTTTCTCTCAACTCGCGTGCTTGATTTGTATCTCCTGTTAAATAATCCATGAAACCTTTCATCATCCACGAAGATGGAGTTTCGCCGGGGTGTACTCTGGCTGTTATTATTACCGCTTTCTTTTTCTAAAAGTAGATATTACGGTTTGTATAATTTTGTTTACGAAAATATCACTTTCTAGTTTTTTACCCCAATTACATTCATCGACCACGATAAAAGTTGTTAAAGTGCGCTGCCTCTAGATATAAATTAATTACCTTTTGTTCTATTTCGTTAGTATTTTGAGGAGCAGTGATGGTCAGGTAATATACATTATTTCCTGCTAAAGTGCGACAGAGAAGTCTTAATTTAGAGTAAGTCGACTTAACGGGGTGTGCTTGCAATCTTGACAAGTATTCTTGCAAATCTGAGTATGTATACGGGTAGCAGTGAGCTATGTAAACAGCATCGTTGCTATGTGGAAATTCTATATTAAATGTTAAAGTGTAACTCGGAAACTGCTCCTCCTCTTCGCATCTGTAAAAATATATAACTGTTAAACAAATATAATTCGTAATCAAAATTTTAACGATTCGCGTATAAGTCATAGGTATGAATATTATAAGTCATTAAATTTTTGTTTATATTTTTAGGTGCCTTTGCTTTTCATGAAAGTTATATATACGTATAACTTGATATTTGGCATTGACCTTTAGACCACGTGGAGAGTCTTTAAAGGTAACATATTCTTATTATTATAAAGTTATAATAAGGGGTTAGAAAACACGGAAGTTTCCTTACGAGGAATCATTCTTATAGTAAGCGATGTTGTCGCCGCATCTTCTCCATCCTATAGAATGTAACTGGGCATCCTTTGTAGAATATAACAACGGTCGCATGCCTTCATTGTATAAACTCTCGCCTTTTGATAAGTTTACAATAGAGAACCTGATAAAACAAACAATTAAAAATTAAAGGAGAGAAAGAGAAACAGCTTTTTTTTTTAAACAGAATGTATTGTACTTCCAGTTGCCACCATTGGTGACATTGCTAAATTTACTGCTTGCTTCACAACTAAGCTATTCACTTGCTGCTAGATAGTTTATGATTTTTTTTCAAATTTAAAAATTTATTTCGATTGAAAACATTATAATAAGCTTCGTTAGGTAATTAGTTTTTTCACTTTATTTTTTTTGGGGCTTTTATCGTTAATGGGGCCTGTTAGCCCGATTGACATAAAAGTAATTTATTTTATGTGGAACTTTTGTTAGCAGTAGGGGTTAGGTTCTGGGACATATATTACAACTTACGTTAAAAAAGTATTATTTAAAACTAAGGTACCTGTATATCATTTGTTTCTTCGTGTTTGTCACACGAAAGTAAAACCATTGCATATGCCTGTTCGTGTAAAGATCGGTTCGCAAATGCAATTCATAGTATGAAGAGGTGATGCGTATCGCTTTTGCCAGATTGCCGCTTTCAAATCTCGATTCGAACTTTAACTCATCGTCACCACCAGCACTAGTGCAAGCCGATAGAAACAGTCGAGACCCTCCAACTGTAGACCGACTAAACTGAAATAAATGTGTATTACTTTACCTCAAAAGGCTTCGTAAAATTACACATGGAAAAATTCCATTATAAAAACAGCATCTTTTCCAGTATCTTTCAACCAACATTCCGTGCTCCATGATCGGCACACCAAGCGTGGCTACTTCTGTTTGTGGACAAAAATTCTGGGACAAATCAAATTTATAATAAAAATATAAATATATATATATAATATATATTTATAATAAAAAAAAAAATTTATATGGATATATTTTTTTGTTGTGGTTAACCATATTTAATTTTATAAAACATTACAAAACAAAAACAAATTGGGCCATTAATTTTTATTACAATACAAATGTTAGAAATAACCGTTGCATTAACATTAATATAACTATAAGATATATTTAATAGTTAATACTTAAAAGAAGAAGTCATTGTGATTTATAATTAAAATATACATATATTAATTCCGCATTTGGCTAGCGTGGTGGGTAAATGGCCATGATTCTTAGACTCTGTGTGAAAACCTGAGTCCCAACAACGGGAACATTAATAAGGCTGTTTATGTACATATGCTCTTTCTTCTCTCAAATAAAAGACGATAAGAAAAGTGATACTAACGTAATTAACTGCGCTCATGGGATTATACTGAAATATAACAGTCCCTGCGTCTTCCCCAACAGGCTGCGGTCGTAGTTCCTTTCCTGTGGGAACATAATAAGGCTCTGGACTTGCAGGACTCCAAGTTAAGTGTTGAATTCGTTCTTCTACGACCTGTTAAAAATAAGTTCTCATGTTTTTGTTTCAGAGTATGGTCTTGTTGTAACTTCCCCACCGTATAAGTCAACGTCTATATTTTTACGTAAGGAAAAAAGTTGAACATTCAATTGATATATCACAAGTTGAAAATTTATGTGAGTAGAAAAATAAAGTAACAAAAATCTTAACTTAATTGACACAACATACGTATATATTCAGTAGGCTCTTTCTGTTTATAATGTTTATGGTTTTTTGATTTATTTTATTCCTTGTGAAATAAGAATGCTTTAAAATAAAATGAAGCTAATAATAAGTTATTTTCCATTACAGTTCGCAAAAGATTTGAGGCGTCTCGACTACATTAAGTAATCGCCAAAGCAGTATCCGCTCGAGGTATTTATTTATAAACTTATTATATTTAAGGTCTCACTTGACACTCTGACGGCCATCGCGGTGCTTGCTGCGGACAGTCGAGTTCCTTAGGCAAGGCGAACAAATCTCTAGGCTCCTTTAATTTGGCGGTTGTACGAAATGTTCTTATATCCGTATTAATTTCAAGCTGGTTAGTTTTTATATTATTATGTAAAAAACTCGATATAAAAGTCCCTGAAAACAATAATAACGTTTATAATTTAAAACAAGTTTAATAAAATTTAAGAGGTTTTATGAAAAGTTTACCAAATCGTATTGTTTGAATTCACGTTTGCATTTATTTACATAATAATCTACTATAAATTATTGTAATCAAAAATTACCTTTATTGCATATAGGAAACAGTGATGCTTGTAGAGTTTTAACTTGGTCTAGATTAGCAATAAGTAGATTATCTTGTAAAACCGGATCTTTTGTTGGATGTGTTAAAGTTATTGTCGTGTTGTCTACATATTGTCTCTTTTGTTCTTCTCTTTCAAACATAATTGCGTTCTCTTGTGCACACTCCAGTTGTTTCCACCATAACATTTTAGATTTGTGAACAACAAATAAGTTATGCTGACATTGTTATGTTATAATTTTTATCAAAAGCGTTCGTTTCGTGAAATTTGTCTCCGTAGCTGCATAAAAGTTTAATCGAAATTTTGGCAGCTCTAGTCGTGTAAAGCTAGCGGGTTGCACCGCGCACAGAAGCGGACTGGGGTTGTCGTGCAGGCTTCTAAAGTTATGAATATTAGACGACGGATGCTTCGCTGATGTCATGCTCGATCGAAAGCTTATCGGTTAATAAGTGACGTCAACGTCGTGCAGATCTCAAGTGTCAGGCTTTTCCGGTTGTTAATTTAGTTACGGGGATAATTCATAATTTGGATTTTTGAAACAAATAAAGTTTTTACTGGCGATGACATTTAGAAGTCTTAAGAATTATTAAAAAAACTACAGTATCTTTTAAAAAGAGAGCATTTATGATATTAAACAAAATATTTCTTTTTAATATGTGTCTTTGTAAGGGGGAGTTTTAGTTAACAATTAGAAACGTCTTTCTGCTTAAAAAGAAAACTGTTATGTTATATTTAAAATTATATAAAAGTTCACATTAATTTTGAATGAATTATATACATTTTTTATGTAGCACTTTAGTTTTTGTAGTAATAGTTCGCTACCAAAAAAAGTAATTTGCCAACTGTCCAAACAATCATTCAACTTCACCCTTACAACGAGCGTTCTAGATAAGCACTGAAACTACAGTTAGTTCCTCGAATGTTTGAAAGGTTACTGCACTTCTAAGTAATGGGGCGGAAACTTGTAAAGCCATGAAGTTTGCCGCGGCCTCTATCACGGTCGGAAACATTAATTTGTTAAAAACAGCAGAAATTTTTTGTAATGCTAGAAAAGGGTGGATTTTTTCTTGTCTATATAAACAGTCACAAGCACAAACTTCTGTAGATCGTGTATGATTCATGTATACGTTTGAGTTTATTGCAAATCGGAATTAAGTTCTGCGATCACTTAGGAGTTAAAACTAAAAGTATGTCGATGTTATTCAATATAGATTCACTCTAGATATCTTTTATATTCATGTCTTTTATATATTCTAGGATATTATTGGCAATAAGTCGTTTGGGGAAAACGTATTACATCACTTTTATTTTCACCTTAAATTAATTATTGTTGTTTTTGGGTAAGGTGTTCTATAAAATATTATACTATTTCTTAATTCATTTACTTATTCTTTTTTGCTCTATGGTTATTAAGAGTATGCGTTTTTCGATTCTATTATATTTGTACAACTGTGTCAAACTGATTCAATTTAGTTATAGACGTTCTTTCATAGGATTACATTAGCGCACTGGAATAAAGTAAATAATTTACAATTAAGTAGTTATATCATTCGTTTACGTTTGTGTTATCTTTGGCAGTACAAACGTTTCAGTTATCAATGCGTCCTCTTTTTTTATGAGAATTCTTAAAGTAACTTCATTACCTAAATATGTTTCATTTTACATCATTGTTATTTAGTATAGTCGTTTGGAGTTGTTGTGTTCGGTGCAAAGTTTTTGTTGCCGTGGCTACATGCTCGGTTAAGTCGATAGTTTCTACCGACAAACACGAGTTGGTTGTATTAAATTTGAGATATACATTTCCACAAATTGTTTTACCGTGACTATAGTGACAGGCTTTAATAGAAAAAGTGCGTTTCATATTCGTAGGTTTATTACACCATTGATCAATCAACTTCTTTTAAGACTTGCTTTTATTGCATCCTAAAATATTCAGTAATCATCCGTCCATGTACTAATATCATTATATATTGTTGCATTTTTTTTAACACTAAAACTATTTTTATAAATGATTACATTAAGGAAAGAATTAGTTTTTAACTTTGATGTGCTGTGTTCTTTCATATACATTTTTCTTAATTAGTATCGCGTAAGTTTTTCACTGTGAAACTAAATAAACAGTCATTATTTTATGATTTAATCTGAATAACAATGTAATAAATATAGTTGATATTGTTACATACATATTATAAATGTTGTAAAATAGTATATAACTGAATTAGTATGCTGCTCGTTGAAAATTATGTTATGTAAATTGGTAGTGCAAAGTAGTCAACGGATTGATAATATTTAGACTTTTGTAACAGAATTAAAAATTGTATCTTTTCTAATGACATATGACTACTTCTATAAACACCTCTCTAATGTTTCATGACTCGCATGATATGTATTAAGGTCGCAAATGCAAGTTGTATAGTCGTTGGGGTGATTGCCCTGATCCTGGCACCGGGTATTACGGATCGATTCCCTCTTGAACATTTGGAAAATTTTCGTGATACCCATCAATGAAGTTTGTAGTACTTTTAAGCACATTAATAGTAGTTTACGTACGTCTAAGTTTTTTCTTAAAGTTAAACTATTATATATGATCGTTGTTTTAATAGCAACGTGTTCTTATATAAGAACATAAAATATACAGTTCATAGAAATACCAGAAATTTTTAATTCCTTCTAAGTTGGATAAGATAATCTCCACATTATAAAAATTGGATCATAAATTTCAGGTAAAGAAATATGGGACGTAAAGTTGTGGTCGCTGTCTGCACATTGAACCAGTGGGCTCTTGATTTCGAAGGGAATTTGAGCAGAATTTTACAGTCTGTGCAGGAGGCAAAGGAATTGGGGGCATTATATCGAACTGGTCCTGAGTTGGAAATATGGTAATGGCTTGCTTAATATTTTATTTGACGATAAAGAGCTCGTTCTTAATTCGATGCACATATTTTTAGTATGCATGACTACGCATTTTACCTTATAATTGAAATTTAGGTCTACTATTAGAAGTTTGTGATAAATAGTCAGAAATTTATTATTAATTTTTACATTTCTGGTAATAATTTCATCTTTACGAGTATTTTTATAAATCATTTAATATATCTCTCTTCTAAGCCGTATTTCCTCATGACTGAGGGTCGTGGTCATCATGGGTAATGAAACACACGACGACTCTCTTGGTAGTTACAATAGAGAGGTTTGCCATTGCCTTCTCCATTTCACATACTGGTCCGACCACAGACGGGTATGACATAGATATGCAGGTTTCCTCACGATGTTTTCCTTCACCGTCAAAGCACGTGAAATTAGATAGTGTTGTACTAACTGCACATAAATTGAAAAATTCATTGGTGCAGGCCGGATTCCAACCCCGGTACCTCCGGAGTGTGAGGCGGGCGTTCAAACCTATCACGGCTTTTTTGATTTAATGTTTCATTAATAATTTAAAGCTAAAACATTATTCATAAATTTCAGTGGCTACAGTTGCGAAGACCATTTTCACGAGCCGGATACATATCTCCACAGTTGGCAGGTATTGGCCGAACTGTTAAAGTCTGCAACATGTAAAGATATGCTCATTGATGTGGGTATGCCAGTTTTACATAGAAATGTCTCCTACAACTGTCGGGTTGCTTTCTTAAATAAAAAAATATTGTTGATAAGACCAAAGATGATGCTTTGCGAAGATGGAAACTATAGAGAAACTAGATGGTTCTCTTGTTGGACCAAGGTGAGATTAACAAATTTAACATGTATCTGATCAGTATGGGTAAAAAATATAACTTGTCTGAAGAAGAAAAATGCAACTGTAACTGTAGAATCTATGACCAATTAAATGTTAAAATAACATAAAGTATATGATGTATGAGATATTGTTATTTTACTATGTACTTGTTTGTAGGGATTATTATAACTTGAGAAATTGCTGGGGTAACGAGACATACTATCTTGCAATGCATGCATGCATATGCAATACATATATCATTTTAACTAGGGTCATTATCATCAGAGAAAGTTCTCGCGGTTCGTCGCAAAAAAAATATATAACAGTACTTTAAACTATGTTATAGGAGCGACAAGTGGAAGATTATTATCTGCCTAGAATGATAACGACGATAACAAATCAAACAACAGTGCCTATAGGAGATGCGGTGATAGCAACTAAGGATACATGTATCGGATTTGAGATATGCGAAGAGTTATGGAATCCGCAAAGGTTATATTTGCTATTAATATACTGCTAATATTAATATTACTTATTATTTTATGTATATTTTGATTATAGTTCGCTGTTTAAAAAAATAACGCGTTTTTTCTAAGATTTGTTCAAAGGCCGCTAGATGGCGTCGCTGCAAAATAATTTCACACTATTGTTGCGTCCGCACGAGAAGCCCTTATTCTTATCATGTTTATGTAACAATCACTCTGGTTTCCCTTCATAACGTATAAATCTTTCGCCTTTTACTAAAGATTTCCGTGGAGGGGAGCACCCAAATGAGTCTTACAATGTTTTTGATGCCTCACGTTCGTGGGGCTAACAAATTATGATAAATATTAATAATCTGCACTGATATTGTCATGTGTAATAATGATAACATGGACCATATTATTATTATTATTTTCGTAAATACTTACGAATGAGTTGCTGTCATGGCCTTATAATAAATACTTTTTTAATAATTTCCGTTGCGTTATGGCTAAGCGGTTGCCTTATAACACCGGGGTCCCCTTTGTTTGTGTCCGGGATCATCGGTAGCAGGGTTTTAAATCCTGACATTGCAAACCTGCCGCCAACAGTATTGCTGTATTCCGGTACGCTTCATTATTCGATTCCTCATTTTCACATAACAACACTGTATGAAATTGAAGTCTAGTGTTAGGCGCTATGTATTTAAAAACATTTGACATTCTTCTATTTTTAACTTTACAAATTTTAATTTGGAAGGTAAAGGATAGTGGATATTAAATATCAATTACTCAAAATGATTTTCAATATCATTATCTTCTAGGTTATAATTAAGCATTGAGTATTTATGAGATTTTTTAAATTTAGATATAAAAATATAATAAAAATTAAATATAAAAATAAGTAGATTCTGTTAGTTTTAATCATCACTATCTCCATACCTTGTTCCCCTTTTTTTGTCATTCGCCACAACACGTCATCTTTCGCTATGTTGTAAAGAAAGTTTTCGCTTGTGCTTTACGACCGACTGCCTGATTATTGTCAATTATCCTCGAGAGTGTTGTTGTTGTGGGATCCACCGCCTTCGAATAATAAGTTTAATCTTGAACATTTTTTTTATTTGCAGCCGTCATATACCCTTGAGTCTCGATGGCGTAGAAATAATATCGAACGGTTCGGGCAGTTATATGGAATTGAGAAAAGCCTACGTTACTGTAGATTTAGTGAAGAGCGCTACATTCAAAAGTGGTGGTGCCTATTTGTTCAGCAACTTAAGGGGATGCGATGGACAGAGGATCTATTTTAACGGTTGCTCGTGTGTCGCCGTTAACGGTGAAGTTGTTAGTAGAGGGCTACAATTTGCTCTACATGACGTGGTAAGGAATATTTTATATTCCATTTATTAACGGTTTATGGGTACTTGGGTACACGGAAAATTTACTGGCTATAAAAGCTGAGATACTAAATTCAATTCGTAAGGCAGTCGTACGTATTATATGTACGGCGACGATGCGCAGGTTCTATCCGCACTGAGCTTGTGTGTCCGATGAAGCAAACAATATAATGAAATCGACTTGGTCGCAGGTTTATTTAGAGAAAATAAATAGTGCTCTTCACATCGGATCACAGCGATATTTGAACGCTTTTAAGGTCACAGTAAATCATGAATATGGATAATAAATGGGTCTTTGGTAACCTGTAAAGTAAAATTATATTGTTTGAAGTGTTTTCCTTATTTTCTTCAGGAAGTAATTACGGCAACTATTGACCTAGAAGACATCCGTTCCTATCGCACTCAAATACGTTCCCGTTCGCACTTAGCTGCTTCTAATACTCCATTTCCTCGCGTCAATGTAGACTTTGCCTTGTCTGATGATGAAGATATACATCTGACAATCAGTCCCCCTATAGAATGGAAATACTTGACGCCTGAGGAAGAGATTGAGTTAGGTGTGTATATTTCTTCATGGAAATAATAGCTTGCATTTTCTACGTTATCTTTATTTTGTAGTAAACTGTAAGACAGCGTTAGGGGATAATAATTTCGTTATTGTTGTAAATTAATAATTGTTCGTTTAAAATAGTAGCCCAATCCATTTTTTTATAACTTGCTACTAGATGGCGCCAATGTGCGAATTGTACAATGACAATGTTTTCGCCATGAGTATATAGGCTATATATGTTAGAATAAATCACTAACCGTAAGAAGTAGCACGAGAAAACCTTTTGCAAAGTGGACTAGCGAACTCGCGAAGTACAAGGTAAACTGCTGAATGCGGGCAGCGCTGAGTCAATCAATGTGGACGTCATTGAGGGACGCATATGTCCAGCAGTGGACTTTTATCGGCTCATAAAGATGATGTATTTTCACGAACACAAAGATTAATGTTTTCAGAACATAACGTAATTCCATTCTTTTTAATTTATCTTTTAATAGGTCCAGCTTGCTGGCTCTGGGATTACTTGCGTAGGTCAGGACAAGGTGGTTTTTTTCTGCCTTTAAGTGGTGGTGTCGACTCAACAAGTACCGCTTGCATAGTCTTCTCTATGTGCACGCAGATTTGTGACGCAGTCCAAAAAGGAGGTAGGTATAATTTGAAACTTAGCCTAAGTATTTTCTTTACCTGTAAAATGAATAAATAAATAATCTGTTAAATAATTAGAAATGTCGATATTTATATCCTTAATAAAATAAAGGCACTTGATACAGAAAGTCAAGTGTTGTATGACGTCCGCAAGATACTCTGCCAGTCGGACTACACTCCGTCCGATCCCATGGAGCTGTGCAATAGACTTCTGGTCACCTGCTATATGGCCACGGAGAACTCTAGCCAGGAGACAAAGCAAAGAGCTCTGCAGGTACCGAGAAATCTTATTATTTGATATGAAAAGTGTAAAGACCGGCATGTTAACTTGAATAATGTTACGTCTCGTTTGATCAACAATGTTGTCTAGTCAGTAAGAATTGAACTAAGGTTAGCCCAGCCTGTTCAAGAAAGTGTCTAAGAAGGTCTTCGAGATCGCGAGTCCTGTATTTAGGGCCCTTAGTGCTCGGTAAGTATCGCATTTACCATAACGTAGCGAGGGTTCTGTGAGGGGCCTTTCCTTCTTTTGGGACGTGCTGAGCTAAATTGCAAAGAGGCACCTATGCGTTCCGGAGCAAATCCTGGGGTTTCTTTAAGTGTCTGGAGGTAACCACCGAGAGGGTTTTATTGGATACAAAACCTACATACGTATAACAATAAGCATTTATTTTTTATCTATATTAGACTAATACTATGCCACAGAGGCAGGTTACATTGACATGTTCATAGTTTTCGCCTTTCATAGCGAAAACAAATTTGCTTATATTATTTTTATTATCATCAGCTCGCCAGTGAGATCGGCAGTTATCACTTTCCAATCGCGATCGACTCTGCGGTGAGCGCTGTAATAGGGATATTCACTACAGCAACGGGTCAGGTGCCAAAGTTTAGAACCAAAGGCGGCTGTCCTCGACAGAACCTCGCTTTGCAGAATATCCAGGTAATTTTCTTTTGCCTTTGTCCAGCAGTAGACTTCCGCAGATTTGCGCTGATGGTGACGATATTTTTTTTTATTTGATTGCATGTAATTTTGTGTTGTCGGTAAACTTATTAGCTAAAAAAGGAATATAGGCACAATGTTTAGTTATTATTGTATAATGTGTATATCGTTACAATCAGTTTGTTTATTCACTCGTAAGATGACACTTTCACTAGGTAGACAGTACACCTCAAAAAACCGACTTTCGTGGGAGTATGTAAGAAGTAGACGTTTATCGGTTGAGATTCCTATATATCCGTTGTTTACTGGAGGTAGAACTATTATCGTAGACCGCCTAGGTAGGTCCTATTTCTTCTTTTAAATAAAAAGTCTTAACATCTTGTGTCTCAATATGATGAGCACAGAATGGTGCAATGTTGATCATCTCAACAAGCACCACAGTATTATGTGCAGGTGTACCTTTAGATAAACGTCTTAGTTTTGTCATTGCATCGAATAACAAAAATCACTAGCTACTGTCTATATATAGTTACCAGTTATTTAGTGACATGTAGTTTTATTTACTATATATTATTTAACAAACTAAGTTTTTTAATCAGTTACAATAATTCTTTCTAGGCTCGTCTAAGAATGGTCCTGTCGTACTTATTCGCTCAGCTAATGCTGTGGGTGCGAGGAAGACCAGGTGGCTTACTAGTGTTGGGGTCTTCTAACGTGGACGAAGCTCTTCGTGGCTATATGACCAAATATGATTGCTCCAGCGCCGACGTCAACCCGATAGGCGGCATTTCTAAAACTGATTTAAAATCTTTCTTACAATATGCGAAAAATAGGTAAGAGTGTACACATAAACATACTCGTTATACATATTCTAACATTTCTGTTGCAAGGTAATAGTTTATAATATTTAGTTGAAATTATTGATGTAAAGAAACGTACCTTCTTTTTTAAACAAGTAATATGTGTATATTGTTGTATCAAAACCGTAACTGTTCCAATCTCCTACTCATAACAAAGAAGTCTTCATTAGCATGAGCTATTAAAAAGATGATTATTTTCTTGAATGACAATTTAAATCTATAAAAACGGCTCGTAGGTTTTTCCTGCCATCGCTATCGGAAATCCTGCAAGCCCCACCTACAGCAGAACTGGAACCTCTAGCCGACGGTCATATTACGCAAACGGACGAACAAGACATGGGCATGACGTACGCGGAGCTTTCGGAGTTCGGGCGACTTAGGAAGACACATCACTGCGGTCCCTTTAGCATGTACCAGAAATTGGTTCACAAGTGGAGTCACAAATGTGCACCGCAGGAGGTAGGAAAAGTTTCTTACAGTTTTATTTTTAACTCCTGTCGTAAAAAGTGCTGTGTAACAAGTTTAATTCATGTATTTGTGTTTGTCTGCAACATCGTGCTTTCAAAATAGCTGTCCAGCTCTTTCGTATTTTTTTCGAAAGATGTCTCTTTGGATATAGTTTTCGGCCATTAAACATAAAAAATTGGCTTAAAAATAGTCGTTACTACTAAAATAAAGATTTTAATTCATACATTACGAGAGTAAACTGTAACTCCTACTGCAAACCATAAAAACTTATTGCAGGTCGCGGAAAAAGTGAAACATTTCTTCCGATGCTACGCCATTAACCGCCACAAGATGACTGTTCTGACACCATCGTATCATGCAGAGACGTACAGCCCGGACGACAATCGATTTGATCACCGGCCCTTCCTCTACAGAGTGCACTGGAACTGGCAATTCAAAGCTATCGATGATGCTGTAAGTATACATTGGAAGGTATCTGATTGCAGAGTTGTATTAATCTACTGATAGTATAATCATAGAGCAGTAGTATATTCAGGTCTACCTCAGCTATTGAAACTGGTTAAACCAGTTCGTATGGTAAAATATGCTCGTCTCAAAGAAGGGTAGGTTCGATTCCCACTGAGATTAGGCTTCGTGCTACGCTTTCGTCTAAGTACGAACATAGGGAGAGTTGTGTATGTATTTGAATAGTATATTTTGGTTATTATGACGAGAAATTTATTTATTTTGCTTGTAGGAATTTCATCCCTGCTATGTTTATATATACTACTTTATTATAATATTCCTTCTATATTTATTGCAAGAATTTTTTCTCGCATTGCAGGTGGCTCAAATGACAAAAGATAAAAGGGCATCTAGCGTGGATCGGCCACAACTGAAGCAGGATCCAATGGGTAGCAACAACTCGATTACATCGACACTATCTGCACCGTTCAATATGCGTAGAGATAGAAAAGGAGTACTAATCTAAATATAGTACTTTACTGTTAACTACTTACAGTGCTTTGCGGTAAGTCTCTATAGCTTGAGACTGTGTAAGTAAACCAGCATATCAGCTATATTTCCCGCCCTATACTAATGTATCCAAACATTAATGCGTTCTGTTTTGAAAAACGCTATGGCTACTGAAATTTCTGAGGTAATTTTATTTAACATCTTATCACCGTTACGTCGTTTTTTCATACAATTTTTTAATAATGATTTTGCTATGATTGTTTTGTTTTAAGTAGTTTCATTACATGTGAAATAATAATATGTTATTATATTATTATTTCACATTTGATTGTATTTATGTTCTGTACCGTAATTATACTATTTGTATGGTTTTTTTATTAACCGACTAGAGGGAAGAGTGTTCCCAATTCCGTGCGTAATTTCTTTGATTGTTAATTTTTTATGTATACAGTGAAAAGTTTTTTTACAAAGAAGCCCGGTTTTATTTTTTTTATTGTTCGAAAGAGTCAGTAAATATTATTCAGAAATTAAAAAAAGCAAACCTTAGGTACATAAGATCGGTTGTAACTATTTTAAGTTTTGAGTTTTTTTTTGTTTTATGACTATCTGTGCTATTTTTTGTAAAATCATATGACTGATAGTGCTCTTGCACTTCTAATTAATCAAATAATATTTCATATCATCTAATATGATTAGAATGAAAAGGGTAAATAGTTTTAAGAATACTATGCCTTTTAACTGCCTTCGTGACAACGCCGCTAACCGCTTGCCTAGTAACACGTTGGTTTTTCTTCAACTCCGAAATCACGTAAGTAGTATCAATGATGGTAGAGCGCCCGGATAGCTACCAATCTCATATCGACAAACAGTATGACGTTTAAATATCGGTCTCTGTCCGTAATCGAATCCATTACACTTCGTCGCAAAGGAACTTGACCTCTGCGGTTTAAGCGAAAAGATAATTTGCAATAATCCGCGGTTTATTGCATAAAAAAAATTGGATCGAGTCTGAAATTACCAAAAAGCAGTTAATGTTTTGGCACAAATGAAGCTTTACAATTATTCCTTTGTTTTTCATTTGTACAATTATTAAAAACAATTAGGCGGCTAAAATTGTATAATTTATTATGTCTTTTTTTTTCATATTGTTCTTATCAATAAATCGTCGCAGTAAATATTGTCTTTAATTTAATAATCTTATTATTAGAATTGACTATTTTCAACTGCTTTTTAATATTAACCCGTTGCATAGTAATATAGAAGGCCCTATTTTAATTCCGAGAGGTCATTAAAAAGTAGGTCGGAAGAAAAAAAAAATTATTGTTGATTATATAAGAAAGAGTCGTCGTAACCTAGAAAACTAAGAAATCTCAATTACTGGTAAAAAAAGTATTAAGATGTTATCTATGGATTTGTTGCGGTTGTAATGCCTCAATAAAAATCGTCGTTATGTTTAGGTCATGTATTTTTTAATAAAAATAATCCCTTGTTACATTTATCGGCCATCATTCAATTAAAAGAAGTTACCTGAAAAAAAATGCCCCGATTATTTTTATAATAATGTAATTGGTTAAAACAGTCGTGTTAGATTTTGTAATAGCAATTTATTTTTAGTATCTCACCCGTACAAAAGTCTTCAATGCCTGTTGCAAAATCAGCAGCTGATTTTTCGAAGCTTGTCATAGCCCCAGGCGCCTTATTTGGCGGTGGTGATGGCGGCGGTGATTGGGGTGGTGTATCTTTTTTAGCCGCTGCTATAAAAGCAAAGAAAAAAATACATCGTTTACTTGACGGCAAATGATCTCCTAATATACGTTTATTCGATTCAGCCATGTCTTTTTGAGGGAAAACTGTTTTATTATTCTTGTATATCATATGATCTTCTGTACTGTTCAGTCGATCCCCATGGAGCTTACTAAAGTCAATAATAATAATCATCATCATTTCAGTCTATAGTCGCCAAATGTTTATCAATAACCTATCCAAGTCTTATTTATTATTAATTTTGTTGTAACTTGCCACCAGTGGCGCTGTAACATTTTTTGTGCGATTAAGCGATAGCGAAGCTAATCAATTATTATCAGATATTTAAAGATCAAATAAATATTTATTGATGGTGGTAGTAATCAGCATCATCGGCTGCTTGCAAATTTTACTTACCGGCTTTTAATTATTTATATTAAGTTTAAGCTTTCAATATGTATTAATTTGGCGCTGAACAAAAAACAAGAAAAAGCAAAAAATATTCAAGGTTAAAAGGTCTTGTTTATTACGGATTATATTATATTTCTTATAGAGTATGAAACTCGCTATTTTTAAGTTCTTACCCACTATATTTACCATAAATGTCGTACATAGTTTATACAAAGTATTTAGTATCCGAAAGTGAAAGACTGTTTATACCTATACGTCTATTTCATAATTAAAAACCTTACTATCTTTCGACTTGACTTAATTTTATGTCCTGTTCATAATGATTCTCGATCGCGTTCGGTCTACCATTATATTGCAATGTCTTATTTACCAATAAAAACCAATAAAAAATACTTACGGTCTGCAGGCATTGCGAACTGTAAATAAATGGATAAGATAAATAAATCAGAACCAAAAATATATATTAAAGTTATCTTATCCAACTAGTGACAGAATTTGAATAAAAGAGGACATTTTGACAAGAATTTAATGATAGTCCCATAAATATAAACAGTTTTGTTTTTATATTAATTATAATTACTCTATTGGACATATCTTTTTATAATGAAATAAATAGCAATTACTAAAAATTTGATTACATATTTTTTGTGTTATATATGTAAGGTGTGTATATATATGTAAGGTGTGTATGTATACAAAGATTAACTGTGATGTAATAGAAATCTTTTCAAAATGGAACTTTTTATAAGCTATTGGTTATTTTAACTAAATAAACATTATTCTCTTACATCTACATTATTATTAAGTATACTGGTGCTAGTGTTTCTTAATAGACTATTTCTACATTTAATAATCCGTATTAATTATATTACTAACAGGTATTGTTAAGTAAAATCATTTAAAAATAAGAATATTAGTAGAACATCTTTCAAGAAAAATGTACACAGAATGAAAAATTTTACATATTTATTTTAGCTTCGTAAAGGGATCCATAGCAGATGGGTTATAATATGTGTACAATATAGATTCGATCAGAATAAAAAATCTTACCAAACTTGCAAATAATGCGAGAACAACCAAAAAATTAAGAAGGAACTTCATGATTTTTGGGAAGTCTAAACCCGGCAATGTGCACTAGTATAATACTTCTTGGGGTACAGACGTACACAATTTATATACGTTTCGTTTGTAACCAAAAATGAGTGTTAATGACACACCTGAACTAATACGCTATTGCGCACGCAACTCAAGTAAACAATTGCAAACAAATTCTGAACTTCATACTGAAATGTATTGTTAATGAAATTGGTTCTGTTTAAAGTGATGACCATTTACTAATTGCTGGAAAACATTACGTGAAGACTCTTTTGTGAACTTGAAAATAATATTATTTTAAGTATACTTGTGATCACACTTGGATTCTTTTTTATGACCATACGAAAATATTTTTTCCTTATAATATATAATTTGAAATTTATAAAAATATACTTCATACTCGAATTAACATGTTTATTAAAAAACATGATTTGGATAATTTATATGCGGATAACGGACACAACGGTAACATGAATGCTTATCAAATATCATCTACCATGTTTTGCGCACTAATGAGCTAACACTCATTTTATTGAATGATAATAATTACATTACATCTGAATCTATACAAATTAATTGAAGTGTCTGTTTGCAACATAAACATAATAGCATTTTATTTAATGTATGAACGTTACACAGTTATTATACTAAAAACATATTTTACAATTTTTATTTCTTTGGTCTCTTTTTTGGGTTATCTACGAAACAGTTTGATTGGTACACAGAGATATGAATATAACATATAAACTTTTTGTGAATAAATTACAGGATTTGATCCTAAGAATGTAGTAAATTTAGTATTCTCATTCTCTTATAAAGTAACTCAAGGATCGAAAAATAGCGCAATGTATATTTCAATAACATACGATTTTACATCAATTTGTTTGCATATTTGTTAATTTTGCGTAAATAATTTAATTTTATCTTACCATGCATATTACAAACGATTTTCTTTTATAATAAAGCGTAAAGATGAATAGAAAGTTGAACCTTAAGTGTAAGATTTATAAGCTTTTAAAATAGACATCTTTACCCTCGGCATTTTGTAGACCTATAAGAGGGAACAACTCCAAGAACAGGATTGTGACTTTTCCAACATACTGACTAATCAAACTGCATGCTTCTAAAATCGGGTTGCCTGTTTTCAGCGATGAATTGAAAAAATAAATAGGTAACTTTATAAGATACGAAGTAGTGGGATCGGATGTAACTTCTTTTCGGATGATTCTTCTTGTGTAATCATTTTCTTATCTACACGGGAATTAAAACCTGTAATTCTACTGTAATATATACAAAAATCGCTGCTGCGGTGCGGAATACCAGCCCAGTGTTAAAAAAGTACATGCCATAGATTGACAATTGCGGTTCTCGGATCTTCAATGTGTAAATAATACTTTTACTTAGTTTCAATATTTCATCTGTAAATAGAATTTTAATATGAAATAAATGTTAACGATTTCATTTATTCAATAATATCATTTAAAGTTAATTAATTATAAATACAAGCTTGTGTTATATTAGCGCAAAAAAAAGACACTCGTACCACTACTGTTAGGCTTCAATTGAATGTACGTGCACAATAATTTGGTTTTATCGATTTGACGACAAAACAAATCAGTTTGTTGGCTAACCATGGCTTCATATAACCATCCTAAAACGATCCAACCACACACACAAACCAATCGTAATACAGTGAAATCCTGAAATTGAAAAGGCGTTAATTGAACATCTTAATTCTGTTTTAACTTTGATTGAAAACATTTGATATTGAGTAGTTACACTTTCATGAAATGAGTTGTTTCGTGTATATTAAATTATATAGTAGTTTCTAGTTTTTATTTACAAAAATATTATTAAGGAAATTACATAGCATATTTTTTGCTTTATTCCATTGATAAATTATTAATGTAATAACCTAAATAAGGCTTTGTGGTTTTAAGCTTGACTTGTTGTAAAAGGCAAAGTTTTGAGGTACCTCGCGTTAAGATTACTACAAACTCTAGGGGTATGTGTGTTTTCTGCGGCACAAGGAAATTAAAAATATCTCTTATCTTAGGCGTAACACTGGACGATCTCACAATTAGTCTTTCTCTTAAACGTGACTATTAAAAGTTCTTCAGAAAAAGATTTATTTAAAAAATAAAGATTACTTCACTACTAACCGTACCACTGCCAAAATAAATAATTGATGGAACACATACAAATGTGCCCCCCGTAACGGAATTCATGCCCATGAAAACCTATAATTTAAAAGAAAATTTATAAATTATACACAGCCGTTGTATTTCACTAGCAAGATAAATATAAAAATAGCACAATGTTGCATACCGTAAAACGATAACATTTTTCTACTTGTCGAAGTAATTTGAAAATTTCTTTATAAGCTTCTACGTAGTCGGCTGGGCTCGCAGAATTATGGAATATAACTAAATCATCAAATTCATCTTTCCATAATATTCCGTCAAAGAGAAATTGCTTTGGAAAGTATTCGGGTTTAAGATCGGCTTTCTTGATTATAGCTACGTTTATGTAATGCACTCTCAGGGCGAGAAAAACGTAAAATGTAAGTAAAAAGCAAACGTCATTAAAGATCAAAAAGAGAAGCGTGAAGTAAATAGAACCTATAACTTTCACAGTGAATGTAGTAGTATAGGCAAATAATACTACAATGCCAATTATTGTTTGATATATACATATGCTAAACGTTAAAAAAAGATAAGTTTTATCGATAATGTCTCTCATGAACTTTGTTTCCTCTACGCCAAAAAGTGTGTCAATTTTTATGCAATGTTTGAGAAGCAATATAGCGGAATTCCTG
Source organism: Byasa hedistus (assembly GCA_029286795.1). Lineage (NCBI taxonomy): Eukaryota > Metazoa > Arthropoda > Insecta > Lepidoptera > Papilionidae > Byasa > Byasa hedistus. The sequence goes on along the minus strand of JAGSMW010000015.1, from coordinate 6,822,148 downwards.
TTTGGGCCAGCTATATTTATCAGTATACAAGTTTGGAGTATAGCAAAAACTACTAGAGTTCCCACTTCGGACGGTATTAAGAATTTAGTTTTTATGTATGTTACATAAAACAGTAAAAATGCTGAGGAATTGCCTAAAAGAACAGAAATAATACATCGAAATATAGCTGTTGTGGCATTTTTGCGGACTATTTTTCCTTTTTCAGTCGCCAATCGTAAATATCCAACCAATTTGAATAACCAAAACAGTCTACTTTCGAATTTTTTACAGTACTCACGAAGTAACGGGGAGTCAACTTCCATGGTTATAATGTAACTGGAATAATATCCGTTGAAAAGATACTTATTGATTATCATTAACGAGCTTTTAATATTCTCTCTAGAGAATTCATTTATTTTATACTTTTTATTACGAAAGTGGTAGTAACAGAGTTCGTTATCGAAATAATAACCAAAATTGTTCAGCGTGTGTTGTGGAAGGTAATTTGTATTAAATTTCAATAATTTTAGTGTTTTCAATAGTTTTAGTGTTTATCAAAAAAACAGATCTTATTTCCGAAAAGTTAAACACATTGTTCTAATTATCATGGTCTTTTTAATTCTCAACAATAAATTTTTTTTGTGTCTAAGTATTACTAAGTTTGGTTAAAAAATTCTTCCATGTATGAAAATATTTTTATGCTCATAAAATGGCTATTTAAAAAAAACCGTTAGAAAATAAATACATTGAATCGATGGTAAGTTTAAGGAGGATAAAAGTAATTGAAATCGGTAGTAGGTGTAGCTGCTCTGCCATCTTCTAAAATATTTAAGTTCAAGAAAATACTTACATGAAGAAGTTGCAGAAAGTTTATGAAGAAGTTGGTAATTTGCAGTTAACACGTTCAATGCCACTACGGTTTATATGATGTATTTTTGGGTGGCGCATACATTTTGCGTTGGACTCACCAGGTGAGTTGCCGGTACAGAAATAAAAATTAAATCAACTCACCCATAAGTTGTCGGAACTATTCTTGGGTAAAATTTATGTTTTGTTTGTTTTTGTGGCGGTCCAGTTTTTTTTTATTCTATGAGGCGACGTGACGAGCAAGTTGTTCACCTGATGGTATGTGATACGTTTGCCCATAACAATGTGGTGTGTGTAGTCTCAATAAAATTTATATAAAATGTATAAACTGTTTAAAGATTGGAGAGTGTTTTACTTAAAAATATGGTTAAATACTAAGAATAAAATAGAAGGTAATTTTGTTTCGAAATTTAAGCAGTAGCTCTCATTCTTCAGTGGTTGTTGTAAAGATTTTATTTTGTATTAATAATATTTCTGTATAGCAATTTCGGCTAGAATATTTAACGCTGTCCACATGTTTTCAAGAATAAATTGAAATTAATACTGTGGACTGCGTCACATTTAAACAAAGACAACTAGATTTATGTACATAATTGAACTTTTGTCATGAATAAGGGCGTTTATCCTCCTATCCCGTTTCCCTGGTTGACGCACATGGTGAGTCGCTGGTACTAAAGGTGATAAGAATATTTCTTTGCGCTGCTCTTAAAGAAGCCATGGGCAAGATCATATATTTTTTTTTTAAATATTTTTCTTATGAACATTATCTATATATAAACTTTTGAATAAAACAACAGAGTAATATTTAATCATGATATATTGCTTATCAGTATAGAGTAACAAAGTGTTTGTGTCTAAAAAATATGAATCTTAAGTTTGACAACTGAATGAAAATGCTAGTAAATGCAACTGACAAGTATGTAGTTATAATCGAGATACTGCGCTACTTTGTGTAAAAAAATATTTAATGATAAGCCAATACATAATTTTTAGATCAATGAAATCTTATCCAATCATACAAAATACATTAACAATTTATTACATTTTAAATCTCGTAATACTAATTACATTCTACTAACAAAAGTAGACGATTTAACTTCAATTTTTACTACTATTTTCTAAATTTAGACATACATATTTACAATTTAATAATTCATCCACAAGCTTTGCTGTGAAACCGCAAATGTATCAAAAATTGAGCATCTTATTATTCTTAAAATATTTAATTTCGCGGAAGCGCTTCACCTTCGATCTCGATGTAAAATTAATGTTGTAACAATCAATTCATTAAATAACTTAGTTATACGAATTATTCTCACACTCGTTCACAGCACAGACTGTAAACGATCAATTATATAATTTAAATAATATAAATATTTCTAAAAATGCATTTAAACTTGGTACGACATTTAGCGAATCCGATGGGGAAAACACTTTTTTTAATTACATAATTTTAAGTACCAACAAAGAACAAACATAACATTAAGTACATAACACATAAAAATTGTGACATAATTTGTGTTAATTTATTGAGAGACAATTAGAAGCTAGTATCACTAAATCGAGGAAGGAGATTCCTTATTGTGAATGTTAATTTTCATCAAGCTTATAGAAAATGCCTGATTATAATTACCTTATGAACCGGACAAGAAGTGTCATCCGATTCATAACTACTTCATTTCAAGTCAGCAACCACTTCGCCTTTAGCACCATTCTTTTAAACTTCGAACGTCATTAACACTGAATTAAAATGAAGCTTACAATAATGATTTTAATAACTTGAAATAAATCTAAGAACTTAAACTTACGATATTTATTCTACTATAAAAACTAAACTTAAATATAATCCCGTACCATCACCAAAGATTGCACATAATACCCGATACTTTGATTTTTTAATTGCAGTCATGCCTAATGACAAGGCTACTTACAGTTTTCATTGACTGTTAAAAAATAAAGGTATTTTTTTGGGAACTTTAAATTATTCAAGTTCCATTAGTTTAATAAAAATGCGTTAACAAATGCGGAATGTTGACGTTTAGTTTGGAAGACAATGTTTATCATTTACATAGTTAAAAAGTTGTGTGCATAGTGATTTTATTTAGCACTGGGAATCTTTTTGTCCTTTCATCAATTCGTTTGAATTCATATTATAACGGACGGAATAAATTCGTTATGTTTATCGCATAATACCGTTTGTTGTTTCGTTTCCAAATACATGGAATAAAAAAATAATAAATTATTAAGTACCTAGACGTTGAAACGTAAATCGAGAGATTTTTAAAAATATATCATCAGTCATTTAAACATTATCAAATATTCAGTTGTGGACCGGCATTGGCAGCTGTCCTAGTAGTTGATTGGCGAATGATGCATTCGTAAATTTAAAATGTCGCTTATCGTAAAATTTTAGTAAAGCAGGAGAGTATGGATGTTGTTTCTTAAGATGCATGTAATGTTCTTCCGGTTCCGAGGTGGTGTGACCGCACTCTTCACATACATACATCTGTAAAGAGTATAAAGGAATTTATTATTACTGTAATAATTAAGTGTTCATTCATATATGTAACTTAGCATTTTATATAGTTTTTGAAAAATCTTAATTATCATTTATATTTATTATTTATGATAACAATAAAAATATAAATACCTTAGTTCTTCGTTCCTTGTATGCATAAGTATGTTGGACACCGTGTACTTTCAAACAGTGAGATTCGAGTGAACATCTTTGCGTGAAAGATTTTTCACAGAGGTTGCATTTGTATGGTCGAACTCCCGTGTGAGTCCTTGTGTGTCGTTTGAGATCGAATGTGTCATTAAATCCTTTGCCGCAGAAGGTGCACAGATATCTCTTCACATCAGAGTGACATTTCATGTGTCTGTTTAAAAGCCTCTGTAAACTGAAATTCTTCGAGCACACCCTGCAAATGAACTTTGTTGGGTCGTCTTCGCTTACTAATACTTGCTTATTTTTTTCTTCTTCTCTTTGTCTAGCATTCGCTTCTGTCGCCAGTGGATTTTTCACACCGTGACCACCATTAATAAATTCTAACGGTAGCTCTGCCGGCAAGCCCAACTGTAACGATAAAACTATAGTTTTATTTATTGTACATAAAATTTTTATTTCAGTGAATAATATGTAATAAGTACTATAACACGATGTAATCAATAAACAAATATAAAATAGTCTTGATAAAGCTGAGCTTAATCAAAAATCAAAGTATAATTATATAAGGATTAAACAAATAGTGTTTTAAAATAATGATTATAAATGATACAATTTATAAATAATGTCACAATTGAATAGTAAATATCGCAATAAGTTAAAGCATAAGTTGATTAAGGCTCAGCGTTATTTATTAACGATGATTTAAAACTTTTATCTTTCAATGTCATTAAAGATCCAAAATAATTTCAGTTTGACATTGAACATAAAAAAGTAAAAGCTTCGCCTTAAAATCAATAAATGCTTACCCTTTGTTGCAAGATTTGAATTTTGCTATCGGCAACAGAGCCTTTCTTGAGACTTACAGCGGCAGCTGGGCTGAGTGATGAATTTTCGATGTGGCTGTTCCCGTCCAAGGAGTTGTTACCGCCAGGCGAAGGCAGCGACACTCCAGTAGGCGAATCAAGATCCAAAGAGTGACTAGCGAAGGGGAAACCAGGAGATAATATCTGTTGTCTTTGTTGTAGCTGAACATGGATCTGAAGTTGTTGCATTTGACCTTCATTATGCTGAAGCAGCGCTGGATTTAAATGCATTAAAAGATCGGGCCGTTCTTTAGCAAAATTATACGAAGAATTTTGTTCTTGACTGGCGAATGCTAAATAGTTGGCTTTTTCGTAATATTGTCTACTAAGATTTACTTGTTCAGCCAATGATTCCATATCCACTGGATTATGTACGGAGTCGGGAGTTATTGAAGAAGATTCTCTTATTTCAGAATCGGTAATTGACTCAACGTGGTTATTCAATAAATTGGCAAAATCTTCTGTAGAATCCGACAAATTGCCTAAAATTCCTTCATTTGATCCAGTAAATGATAAAGTTGTTGAAAACTGTATATTATCTATAACATCTTCTCCCATGTCAACGACCATGGAAACATCAAAGTTGCTACCATAATTACCAATTGCACCTAAATTTTCTAACTTATTTTCGTAGTCAATTTCTTCGTCTTTTAGGGCTAATCCGTAATGAGCATTCTGCATTAATGAATACTGTTTACCTTGTTCTGGGAAATTTGTTGCGTTTTCATTGTTTTCACATTCCATATTAAATCCATTCATCATATTAAATTCGTTAGAAAAGTTGCTGTTGGCATTAAATGAGTTTTGGCCACTTTTAGTGGAAGGTCCAAGAGTTTCATAAAACGGCGGAAGACTACCTGTGGGTGGACTATTGGGTCCATAGTTTGACCTTCCATCGCGACCATTGCCGCCACTTCCTGAACTACCTCCGAGAGCTCCACCTCCTCCTGAGCTCGGAGCTGTACTTCCACCGCCAGAGCTAAAGTTTCCTGAACCTCCACTAGTCTGTGAATTAGAGTTAGATCCATTACCTCCAGTTGAACGACCATGTCCAGCAGCCGCATTGATAATTCCCGGAACCTTGTTACCAGGACAATTTCGCAGAACTAATACAGGCCTAGCCAAGATACCATTAGCAATTTTAGAACTACTTGTTCTTCTTTGTTCCCTTATCTTTTTTTCTGTTTCTTCATCTTCCGATTCTCCGCGCTTCTTGGCGATGGCGTAATCTATTGGCTGGTCCTGTTCAGGTTCCGGTGTAGGTAATGTTGGCGGCAGAGTAATGTCAGACAACTCTTTTTTACCGTCACGAAATTGTGACTGTGATGGAGTTCGTTGAATTACTGATACTTTTTGGCATGTTACATTATTGTCAATTCCCGGAGACGGTACAGACTCTGGCGATGGTGAGTTTCGAGGTGGTAGGACCAGGGGTTCGCTCTCTGAAAGATCCTTTTCCTCTTTGATGAGTGGTCGATCATCAGATTTTCTGTCTTCTACTGGCAAATATTGCTTTCTTTCAGCTTGTGTAAGAACGTGACCTCTGTGACTTCCGTATGGTATGTCCCCACCGAGTATAGATGAGATAAATCTTCTTGGTTCTTTTGTGCGACGTTCCTGTGTCAAACTTGATCCATTACTTTCTCCGAATACATCTCGATCTGCAAAACGAAAAATATAATTAGTTGATAATTTAATTTACTTGTGGATGAGTTTCATATATAACAAAGTTTATTTAAATCGATATGTAGTTTAGTAGTATAAATCAAATTGTATAATCATAATATTTCTTATATGTTCATAACGTATTTGTACGGCGTCAATGCCATAAGGCCTCGTTGACGTCACTGGTATGTGCCTCCATAACGGTAATACTCGCCTCCGCATACACATTTTATGTACACACTATCGCATGTGTGCGTGTCACATTATTATAATTGACGCGTCGGTATACTGAGTGACAATCTCGGCCTAAATCTGCCATCGAGTGCCGTAGTATTATAGCCATTCAGTTTTCAATACTTCCTCCCTACTCTTAATAAACTGTACTACATTTACTATCTCTTAATACTCATTTAAATATCTTCAAAATCGTCTGCGCTAGGCCTTTTGAATTATTGACATAATAATACAGTTATAACAATAACCATTGAAAATGATAACATTATTAGATATCGCAAAACATGCGTGGGTAGCAAGTGAAAGTCTCAAGGTTGAGCTAAACGAGTTCCCTTGCCCTTTCTCGGCTTTTGTTAGGGACCCAAGGACGAGGCGTGCATTGTTGGGATCTCTTTTTTATACGAACTTCGTAATTGTATGCGTCTGCGCAGCCAGGCCTGGCAATACAAAATCAAAATTTTTGTATCGCCAGGCCTTCCAACCATAAAGCACCGAATCCTTTTTAAGGAGTTGCAGACTTTGTTCGTCGTTTTATAGCGGTACTTAAACATAAAAATAGAAAAAATATTTTTATGTCTGGGCGTTTGTAGAACCTTAAATGTTTCTCGGAATTGTCCTCTAAGCGTCTCTTTGTGTAATAGGTACAAGTTTTGCAAGTACCATATGTTTGGGCGATTAGCGAGTGCACGTGAAAATTGTTATAAATCATGTTTGTTCTTACTATGCATTAGCTACATATCTTTACATTAAAATAATTATATAAATACATTACAATTTTAATGCGAATTTTTATTGTTTATTATCTATTATTTTTCTTAAAAGAGTTAAATACAATTTTATATTTTTTTTTCCCGTTATCTCTTTGCTTCTTCGCTGAACTCAATCGCAAAGAAAGGAGAAGTAATACAAACAAAGACTAGGTTTATAAAATTCCTATTACTCCTAGATGAACCAAATTGTAATAGTTACTACAATTGTTAATTTTCTTACTTTTCCTTAATTTGATGAAGTTTTTTAAAATCGTACCAAACGTATCATTTGATTGTGAAATACTTCGAAACAAATGAGGCGTAATTATATTATTAAAAATAAAGTAAAACGCAAATGTGAATGTTAGATAAATAAATTGTTAGTTAATAAATGCTCGACGATGTTGTATAAAAAGAAAAATTCCGGATATTTTATTAACTCACGAATTTGGAATTAGTTTGTATCGCAGATGTGGTCGACTTGAATACCAAAGCCGGCTTGCCTTTTGCGGCGAGATAGAGACGATAATACTAATTGCACGAATGATATATATCGGGTAACAAAACAACGCGTAAAAATAAAAAACAGTTCAGTAAGTAAATACGACTATATTCCTACAATAGAAATAAGTTTAAAGTTTTATATCGAGTTCAGCAAAAACAAATTGCTATCTATACTACATTTGACTATCTAATTCTTTTGTTTTAGCTGAACTGGTAATATTATGCCTTATTATTATACTTTTCAACCTTTAACGCAAGAAGTAATTAATGCTCAACATATAGAATTATCTATGGATCAGGACCGAGCTTATTTTTTATTTCTATTCTATTAAAAGGCCATCAAAGCAAAGTGGCCTCAGTTATTAAAAATTAATATTACAATCGTTTTAAGTTTATCAGACCTTTTCAAAGAATTTAATCGAATTTATTTCGTTTCGAGAATAAATCCTCGTGCTTAACTTGTCTTCCCCCTTGTTACCTAAATAATATATATATTTCCTAAAACATCTCAGCTTGTTTATTGTTATTGGTTTATATATGTTTTATTTCTCGATATAATTCAAGTCGTAATTATTATTTTATTTGCGTCAGCGCGATCGGTGCACCCGTACTCTTTAAACTTTTTTTTTCCACATGAAATATTAATATCTAATTTGCTCCACACTGATTAAAATTGAAGAGATAACACTAGAATCGTTTTTTATATTTTCTGACATTTAGAAACCAGTTAGATGTTATTAAAAATTTTGTGCTTGTGTTGATGCTAGATTTATAAAAATAAAATGAAAGTTGTTGGACATTGTAGTTTTACAATTATGTAAAAAATAACATTGTTCCTCTATTTGAGACTGCCTTAAAACTAAAAAATTCTAAGTGCGCCAATCGAATTTACAATTACACTTTTTACACAACGACTTCATTATGGATACGTTACATAATGGCATAATTAAATGTCATTATCATTCAATTATAATTATATAAATCGTTTTAAAGGTAACGCGAAATGATTATCTCGAAAATTACCATACTGAAGTACCTACGGCATCATACGGCGTCAGCATTGAAGTCATTGTTAACAAGGTCTATTTAAATAGTGCGATTTTATTCTAAAACGGTAAGTCAAGGCCCCGTAATTACCATGTCCATATCTATTCAGTTACTCTTTGTTTCCTGTTCAAGAACAGTACATGTAACCTTGAGGCGGAACATTAAAAATTTGGCCGCTAACGACTTTGCATCACTTCTTGGCAATAATTAGAAACTTGTGACCGTTACACACATTTACATTACACGTGTAGAGAAGTATCTACATGTACTATTATAAAGCAATTAAGGTTCAATAATAGTTATTAAGACGATAATAACTTTCTCCTGGTAACATTTTCGTATTTTCCACTAAATTAAATGTAAAAAGGTAATTAAAAAACAAGATAAAATATATAAGTTTTCAAAAGTCATTTATACGGTAAATACTATCTATTATATCATAAATGAAAATTTGAATAATTATTAAATGAAAATGTTGTGTATGAGTATTTTAAATATGTAAATAAGAAAAAAAAACAAATAAAACTGTTAGTAAGTAAATAAATTCACGTTTTCGAAAAAGTCGACTATAAAACAGTGGTGTGAACTTGTAACTATGTAGCAAAAACAGTGCGACCGCTGAGCCACTATCGTGTCCTTGCGGCCGGGGTTATCGGACGCTGTTAGCATTTAACGCATTAAATAAAACGTAAGACAGCTATGAAGAACCGCTTCGGACACAGAGAACATAAAATTCCGTTGAAGCCTTTTTTATACACATAAATACCGATAGTACACGGTACATCGGGAGCGAATACTGGCCGCGGCTAAGGATCGGTTGAAAGGTCGTTCAGAAGGACACTTTTTGTTCTGAATTATTTATTGCCCGTTTGTCCCGCCCACATATGGGGACTGTTCGCTCCATGTGAGTATTGAACGTTGTTACTAATCTAACCCATGTTATGAAGTAACTGTGAAAAAAATAATAACATTTCCCATTTCACTGTTGATGTTACCTAGGTAATAGCACAGTTACGTATATGTGAGTCCTTGTAAATTTTCTTTTAAACCTGTATAAAAAACGTATATTGTTTTCAGATATCTTTACCGTTTACTTTATTACCAAGGTCAACATCAAACAGAGTTTTGTCTTTTTGCACTGAAACATTTTGGTACGACGTGTTACGTCAAATTTGCAAAGTATTTGTCTTTATGTATGAACTAATGTTTTCTCTACACAATTTCGAAGCAACGCACACAAAGTAATCGCTCACTCTTCCGGATTTTCAGTTGTGCTTGTTAGTTGTAAAAAACATCGATTTTAATACTTCGTCTCTAAACGAGCGGCCACAAAAACTTCTAACTTTATTATTACTTTGATTAAAGCGTGAATCACAACCAGATTTGGCGAGGGTTAATGACCTAAATATGTTTAGCGAAGTGTTCAAGGCTAAAGTCGACTAATTTGGTTAGCAAACAGAGAAAAAATCTTGTACCTATCAAAGACGGTGATCAGTTGATTTGTTTTCAAATTGCGTCTCCGGTTCGACGACATATGGGCTGAACAACGCGTTTGTCTGGTGTATTTGTTACCGTTATTTAATTTTGCCGTAGTTTACTAAACAGCTAATACTCAACTTATTGTGTAAGTGGGCTGTATATTTTTTGTATCTTATTGTATATTACAACAGATGTAGATGCAGTTGTTAAAAGTTGTTTGTTTCATAGAAATTTATGAAGAAATATTATATACAGGTATTTTTTTTTAGAATTTTAAAGTAAATAGAATGTGCGCACATATTATTCCGATATGAGCAATTTTCATAAATCTCAAGCATTACGTCTCGTAAAAGTGTTTTTTTTTAAATTATTTCCATTTTATACAAGAAATTAACTGTTAAAAAAATGGAAGTAAAGGAGACCGCATCGGTCATAGTGAACGTGACGTTGAAGTTTAGGTATTCTGGTCGATTGCCTAGGAGTTTTTGTGTATTGCAAGAAGTATAGCTTTGTTGGAGTGACAGTCTATCTACACGATAAGATTTTGTTATATTTAAAGATTTTGCTTTAATATTTTAAATAGAACTTAATTTGTTGAACATTTTTTACTATTTAATCATTGAATAAAACATTAAAAATGTATATGCATATTCACTATTGTCTTTACTTAGTTATACATACGAACAGGCGGTAATCTACAATTTAATAATATTGGGATCAAGTCGAAGCAAGTTGTTTTAAACTAAATGATTATATTGTTTTATGAAGAATGATTTATCGGTTAACTTAAATGCGACAGTGTAAGTTACCTTACCTGTTAAAGTACATTGTATTTTTCTTTCAATCGTCTATTTAAACACGTGTCTATTCATCCTTTTACATTTGCTTAGAAACTGGTATTTTGGAGAGCGATATTTTAATTTTTAAATTGAATCTTTTTCTCATCGTATTTCTATTGCATTACTAAAGCAATGTTCATAGCATAAAAATAAGTAAAAAGTGTAACTTCTTTTAAACTTCATTATTATTTTAACTTAATAACAACTTTTGAATTCGTCTATCGTAGAATAAAATGCGTTATTCAAAAGAATACGTCTTTGAGGTGATTACGGTTTTTTTTTAAAAAACTTTATAAGCCCATTCCGAGCCTCGCTTAACGTTGATGCTTTGTTGAGGTCGTTTAAGCTTTTTGATAAAAATAAAAGCATTCTATTGACGGATTGTTCTCGGTGCGTCTAAATATATTTGATTAAAAAAATACAACGATTTGATGACGAATGTTCAAGTAAGATGATTACTAACGACTTTTAAATTTTTTTACGAAATTTTAAAACACAATTCTGGAAGTAAAGAAATGCACTCAAATGCAGAACTAATTTAATACACTGATATATATAGTGATATTATTGAGTTAAGCCTAAATATAAACATTGTATTGAAAAAAGCTTTAATTTCTGCACCAAAACATTGGGCAAGACTGTTTACCGTATACGTAACAGCGTTTACAGCCCACTTAATGCAGTCCCTCGAAGGCCTCCAAAAAACCTTAAGTCCTCTCAGAATGAGAGAGTCAAGGTAATTTATCTATCACGCTGACCGATTGCGAATGTTGGATGATATTTGCCAAAAAACCTATTTCTGTATGCTATTTCAATTGAAACGTTGCACCTGATGAAAGTTTATGAGAATACACAAATGACATTTATTATTAAAACGTAATAATTACGGAAAAAAACCTGAAACTATCAAGTTATGCTTAATAGAAACTCGGAAGTTATACCTCACACAGGTAATTTCATAAGAATGAAATGAATATATTAAGTTACATTGAAAAGATAGTCGGTTAAGCAGTACAAATAATTTGGCATGGTCTTGTACTATTAAAAAATAGTCACGTGGAGCCACGCGTGCAAAATATTTTTCATGCATTTAACTGTTCGCAACGAATCTAAATACTATAAAATCGTGTTCGTTGCGACTAACGAATTTTTTTGACACGAGTTACGTAACCACAACATGGAATAAGTGTAACTAAGTACTGAACACTTAGCGATAACATTCATTCTGTAACATAAAGCCCTCATTGTATTTCATAGTGTATTTAAGAAATAAGTTATATGTAAAGTTTAATCCGCTTGCCAGTGTACTACAGAGCGGTTGTCTTGCCTGTAGAATAAAGTATTATTTTATAAAAAGCTTCTTATTGGTTGCATAACATAACTAGTTCTCTTCTACACCATTACATGGGACAGTAGTCCCAGAGGTTTATTTACAAAAACTCATCCGCCCGATCGCCCAACATAACTGGCGCAGTCGTAACGGATAGCATCTCCGGAAGATTCGCAACAGCAACAAATCGTGTCTACGAATCCGCTCAAAATCGCGAATACGGTCCGGCATCGATTCTACAAAAGAACCTACAACGAGCATCGGGTGGAGTAAAGAAACTCGCAACCGCAACGAATCGTGTCTACGAATCCGCTCAAAATCGCGAATACGTCCGGCATCGATTCTACAACAGAACCTACAAGAAGCATCGGGAGAGTAAAGAAACTCGCAACCGCAACAAATCGTGTCTACGAATCCGCTCAAAATCGCGAATACGTCCGGCATCGATTCTACAAAAGAACCTACGGTGTAGCCAAGAGGTTGAAGACAGACAACACGCAGCAGCGGATTCCTGGAATAGCACGTCCAGTCGCAGGAAGAGAACTATATGGACAGAGGATGCTCTATATGGGGTAAGGAGATTTTCATTACTCCGAGTATTTCCTTTATGTACCATCCCTTCCTCGAAAAGTGTAAACTCATTGATAGGTATTGCAGTCAGTATTAACCTTTAATTAGGGTGTACCTTGTACTATTGGTTATAATCCCGTCGGTTACCAAACTTTTCTCCAATTAGATACAATTTCTAGCGGAAACGAAAAGGGTTAATCGTAGAAAGATGGCGCAGGGTACACAAACGCAAAGCGTACCGATTATTGAAATAGATCAGTCATTGCTTACGGCTAGTGCCGAATACGCAAAAATCAATGAGCTGTTGCCATCCTATGATGAGAACAGAAAGACAATAAATTTCTTCATAAAGGCAGTAGAAAATGTCTTAGAAATTGTTGACAATAAAAATAAGGATCCTAGCATCGAGTTGCTTATAATAAAAAAGTTGGTAGGTAGAGCAGCTGAAGTTTTTCAGAGGTGCCCAGTTTTAAAATTTGGCCAAAAATTAAAAGTATGTTAAAAAACGATTCGGTGAGACTCGTGACGAGATCACGCTAGTCCACGATCTTAACAATTTATATAGAAATAAAATGGACTTGGATAGTTTTGGCGATAAAGTTAGGTACCTTACTTACACTTTAATTAATCTAGATCCGTTAAAAAAGAGTTTTACGATAATAATGGCTATCAACAAATTTGTGAGGCAACTAAGTCCATACGTATCACTCGTTACAAGGATGCATAAACCAAGTAGCCTCGAAAATGCTATTTGGCTAGCAATTCAAGAGGAATATACTCGTAAATTAAAATTATACGAAAATAAGAAAACCTTTATAACTATAGTAATAAAGTAGAGCTTACGTCAAAACCGGATTATAGTAACTATAGCTCGTTTTCAAATAATAGATTTGTAAACAAATCGGACTCTCTAACTCTGATAAAAAAAAAAGAAATTAAGCTAGAACCATATAAAGTCAAGTATGAAACAAACGCCGACGCATTATCACGTATAAATATAACTATAAATGCTCTTGACATTACCTCTCAAGAAACAGGCGACCAATCGATAAATAAATTTATTGAAAACTTATCGGGTTCACCTCCAAACATTCCTTTTAGTAACAACACCGACCTCACCAATATAAACATATCCACTCTTTTTAAAATGCCGAGCACTTCAAATCAGAACAATGAACAAACAGAATCTGATAAAAACAAAGACTTATTATACTGTAGAGACGCAATTGATAAACAAGTTAAACAACTTTACATTAGAAGCTCTCCTGGTATCGATATCCACAATTTAGAGGAAAGTAGTCATGTTAAAGCTTATACAACTAATGAAACTTTGAATTTTATATTAGAGATACAGTTAGTCATGACAGAACTGTTTACCATCCTACATCTATATACTCAACCCTTTACCTAGATAACCTTATACTTGTTCCCGGGCATCCTTCCACTATACTCGGTAATTATGAGATATCCCCAAGAGCCCTGTACACAAAAAAACCAAGAGTTCCAGATCTGCAAATACTTGGATTGGCAACCTTTACAGTTATCAAAAGATTGCATTGTTCAAACAACCACATAAAAACCTAAATAATGTAAGAGTTTTAGATGCTGAAACAACTATAGAAAACAACAAGTTACTACAAGCAAACCCTGTTGGCTTACAATGGTTACTACAATTAATCACTATCGTAAGTTATGTCACCAGAAGTGCAGTACAAAGAGTCAAGTCTCGACGGGCAACTGTACAAGCATCGAGATACAAGAAGCTCCTAACCTAAGGGTTGAAGATTCACTCCAACCCTCAGTTCCAGTACGCTTCGTTCTACGGGCGGAGGAGTTACGTAACCACAACATGGAATAAGTGTAACTTAAGTACTGAACACTTAGCGATAACATTCATTCTGTAACATAAAGCCCTCATTGTATTTCATAGTGTATTTAAGAAATAAGTTATATGTAAAGTTTAATCCGCTTGCCAGTGTACTACAGAGCGGTTGTCTGCCTGTAGAATAAAGTATTATTTTATAAAAAGCTTCTTTATTGGTTGCATAACATAACTAGTTCTCTCTACACCATTACATGGGACAGTAGTCCCAGAGGTTTATTTACAAAAACTCATCCGCCCGATCGCCCAACATAACTCACGTGTAAGAAAACTTGCGCTAATGGCGTATGAGGTAATGAATGGCGATATGATTACATTTTACTCACGCCGTTTACGCATGCCCTGATTAATTTATTAATCGCACAACTATTGTTTGTTTTGAAATTACATTTTCATACACTGACATGTCTAATCAGAATTAGTTTACGATTTCAATTTACGTGTAATAAACGAAAACAATATTGTTAAAACACCTTATTTTATACGTGATTAATTTTATTGGTTTTCTAAAGCGAAGGTTCTATTGGTATTTAAATTAAACTTTCATACGTGAAACAGTCGTCTTCAATTGTTATCATCAATAAGAGCTGATAGATGTTCACATCTGGACATTCCTCCAAAGAGCTTCCAAGGTGTTTCTCTCTAAGAGCTTCACAACGAGTGGTCCTTATCATACAGTTTCCTACGACTTTCACTATATCATAATCTTCCGTATCGACTTTAATGCTTAACACCAATAAAAAAAAATTGCTATTGTTTTGTATATTACTTTGAATTATTTTAAAGTGACTGGCTTTTTTAATAAACGGCTTGGTGTATTTTACTGTTTTAGGGATTACCGTGGCCATTTCTAAGAAATTTCAAAGCAAGACTTCCAACATTTTAAACAATGAAATAAACCTCTATCGGCGACTTATAACAGGATAAAGATAGGGTAAGCTTTACAGAGAAGTGATTTTGAACTTTTCGTTTTCTATTGTTCACTTTAATACAAAGAAATATATATGAGAGCAAAATTAATGTACCCGAAAAATTTAGGAACCAGTATATGTTTGGTCTTTCATTACTTTAAAATAAAAAGGATACCAACGTGTTTTCAAAACTTGAAAGAAAAATTATAATTTAGTAAGTTAAAGCTGCGAAAATAATTAAGTCTTTTTCTTGTCTAATGAATTAATTATTATTCAATTAATACATTGTGAAATTTTGTCGACAAAAAGAAATGAATTTATTAAAACAAGAAGTACACGACCCAATTTGGTCGTATTGGTAATATGATGTGTATAAAACGTTAAATGTCATGTAACATTAAGCGAGTTTAATGAGTCGCTCATATCGTATGTATGCTCTATTAAAGCGACGGCAGATGTAAATACTAAAATTGGTGTTTGCCATTTAAAAACAGACCGAGCCCGCATACACTTCCAACGTTTGTTGCGAAACCGGTGCTCGTCGCGGACATTTTTACCGGGACATGTGCTCTTGGGAGCATTCCTAGAAACAAATGCCTGCACGTCACGTGTATAGCATCTTGCTCGAGCGGGGGCAAAAAAATTTATGGCAAGTCCTTTTACAAACATTCGAGCACAGAAGTATAAGTATTCACCTCCACAAGAACTTCCCACTTGACCAGCATTTTTTCACCATCGCATTTTTCGTTCATTAAACTTCATTAGAACTTCCTGTATTGCATGCCTTACAAGAAAAAAGTATAATTTTAAGTGTCAATAGTTTTAATTTATTTCTATGGTTTTTACTAAAGATAAACAAAAGCATCAAGTATCTTTAAATTAAAAATGTGTATGATTTTCATTCTGAACTAATATGTCTTTCAAACAAATGGACGACTACATTAAACTCAATAAGCAGTGATAATTGTACTATAAGAAGTGAAATATTTCCAAGAACAGTTTTGCGGTACCATTATGAATGCAATCGGAGTATTTTTTATGATCATTAAAAAAGCAAAACCTTAAAAGGTAGCTGAAACACAATGGGCGAAGGACACAATGGCACTGCCGGCTACATAAAATCAGTTTTTCCTTTTGTTAAAAAAAAAGTTAAACTGTTGGTCCACAGTAATGGTTTATAAAGATTATTTTGTATACCACCAAATTACGGGATTTTATAAGGAAAGTAAGAATATTTCTTAATCAGTTTCACATTTACGGGAACTATGTTTACAATATTTTACGTAGTTTCTCTTATATTTGAAAATGTGTACATAATTTTGTAAAGTTTTATATCTGCTCTTTTGGCGCTATTTAATAAGTAAGTCAATAATTTTATGTATTATATCTAGCGACAAAAATATGATAAATAATAATAAAACAGATTATAAAATTTGGCGATAGTTCAAAAGTATCTGTACATTTAGAAGATTTTTGTTTGTTATGACGACAACAAATTAAATAAATATTAACAGCTATTATTATTATTACATTTTAGTTATAAACTTCCGAGAAATAGAACACCCTGTACAAGGTTTTAAGCAATTTTATTTAATAATGAAAAAAATGTACGACTGTTATTGCGATAAGTATTTTATATCTTGTTTATAACAGATGTTAATAATATTTGATAGTTGTCTTATGAGGTTTTGTTCATAGTGCTCTTGAACTTTACAACGTTTTTTTCTACAAAAAAAGCTTGTTTTTTCTTGGTTGATTCAATGATTAAAATATGTGCTACATCTTCATGTATGAATGTTAAACTGAACAGTTTTCTTAATGATTATAGCAAGTAGTTAGCGCGATTGCTTCGACCTACTCGTGCATAATTAATGAAATCCTGTTAGTAATATTTGCTAAATTTCTTCGAAGCTATTAAAGTGGACACGTTTTTATTTAATTTGACTCTTATTGCAAAATTATCGTATTAACGTGTAAAGATTGATTTCAAATTTACTGTAATTTGTGTAGTAAAATTTTCGAAATTTGGTAATTGTTTAATAACTAATTTGATGAACAATTAAAACGTGATTTAAAAATTCGTATTTATTAACAATTGTCTTTTCAACAGCCATTTATGTAAATTTAAAACAACAAAAAAAGGTGGCTATTTTTAAATACTAAATTAACGCCACAATATAATACATAGACATACATAGATATATATATATATACATAGATCTATGTATCTGTTATTATGGACGGAAAGATTTATTTATATCCTTTATTAGCACGCCATAAATAATAATAATAAAAAAAATTACGTATAAAAGTACGGCAGCAAAACATAGTGTTATAGTACAAAGTATTACAAATCTGCAATGTTAACGCGTTGAAATCTTTTGTACTAATATTTACGCATAATCTATATAATAAAAATGAATTGCTGTTCGTTAGTCTCGCTAAAACTCGAGAACGGCTGGACCGATTTGGCTAAATGTGGTCTTGAATTATTCGTGCAAGTCCAGGGAAGGTTAGTAAGGTGAGAAAATATGGAAAAAGTGCCTGGAATATGGTAAAAACAACAATTTCTCTTTTTCATTGAGGTGACCAGATTTTTAGATAGGCAAAGCGGGACAACTCTGAAGGAATAATAATATCGTAATTTTTTTTTAGTTTTAACATAAGTACAATTTATAAATACAAAAATGTATAATATTTTATTCTTTGACATATTTCTATCTAAATTTCTTTTAGGGGTAAGCTCGGTGACATACTTTTTGTCAATAATATAAAATTTTAAGATTACAAGTATTTTAAGCTTAGCTTAAGAAAATTTATGTATATATGAAATATACCTTAATTTTCTATAGCAAGAAGCAGAACACGAAGTGTATCATCTGAGAGACAAATACAATGTAACTGGGTAGCAAAAGCAACGTCTTACGCAAAACAATGATTTTCGTAAATATAAAATTTAACTTAATTCTAAAAGTCAGGACTTTTGAAAAACGTTGCGAGACGCGGAATTAATTGTGAAAAAGCGAAACGTCTGGTCACCTTACTTTAGATACATAAAACGTCAAACATTTGAAGTTTGTCCCGTCATTTAGAAACCAAATACAATTTAAAAGAATATTTTTGATATAGACATTGACATTGTCAACCAACAATTTCTGATGCAACTATAATATTTTAAGAGAAAAGGGAGTAACATGGCGGACGAATTGATCACGTAGACAATTTAAGTATTTTTATTTTTTTTGTTTTATATGTGTACACATGACACTGGCTCACGCAGAAACCGTGCTCATGTCATTAATGGGAAAGAAGAAGAATATTTTACTTTAGCGGGAATCTGAGCTTAAAGTGGAATTGTCTCGGTTCATTTTTATTTTTTTGTGCATAATGCGTTTGAATTGATAAATGATTGGTTATCATGCAGTAAATAAGTGTGTTCGTGTGCAGCGTTTATAGAATCCAACTGGGAACACCACTGTCCTGAGTACAGATTGGTTCAAAATAGTAGTTGAAGTGTTAACTTTACTTTGTTATTCGTTTGTTATAGTGACACTATTTACCGCTGAGTGCCGAGAACTTTCCTTACTTTGATTATCTACAATTTATAATACCAAGGAGAAGACGTCCTGACTTAGGTCGTCGAAGTCAATCAAAGTGTGCATTTAAATATAATAGAAAAACCAAATTAATAACGGGAATTTCTTTTGATTACGAATTATTTTTTTCTGGTTAAGTTTTCACAACATTATTTACTAAAGTTGAAACAGCCTGGAATTATCAATAAGCTTTTTTATTTATTCATTTTGAGGCAAAACGAAGTTTGCTGGGTCAGCTAGTTAGTTTATAAACATGAATAAATTAATCAATACGTGTACTAATAAATTTAAACAGAAGTTAAAATTAATCAATATTTAAGATTAAAGTAGTGGATCAAGTTAAAATATATAGTACCTATAATGTTATATATCAGTCGCTTAATTTGCTTTGTAAACGCATACATATTGTTTGTATAATTACATTATTCGAATACAACGGCAACATGACCTTTCCATTCATCTGCACCCTTCTGATGCAGGTGGCATTTTACCTGTAATAACCTAACAAAATTAGTTTCCTTTTGCTTAATGCGAAAAATTGCGCGATAACTTCATTGCATGCGGGCAGTCTCCATCTTGTAACGGTAAAATCGATCCTCTTTTGTTTTACTAAATATCCACTAAACTATTAACTTGTTTGGTAATTTCATTCATTAATATACGCGGCCGAATTACCATATTTTTTTGAAGTAAATATGCTAAATTTAAGTGTTAATTCCTTTGCCTTTTTGTAGTTGTGCTGTGTGTATTTTTTTGTAAATAGTTTGATCGAAAGTGTTGATCAGAACTTTGTACGTAATACGCACACAACAGCTAAACCAATTAGTTTAAAATGACAATTGAGATCGCGGTGACTAACCTAAATACAAAGCGAGCAGAAATGGCTGCCGGAAACAGCGCCATTGTGCTGCAATCATTGACACCTCGCTGCCTACATCATCCGGTCAATTCCTGTCTCGTGCTATAGCTCTCAGCTTCGCCGTATATGTACGTCCACATAAAATGCTATCGACCGATCGCCGTTGATCTAAACAATAATAAAATTTTCCGTAGATCTATGTATTACTTTTCTTATTGTCACGTTAGTGCGAAGATATTCAGAAAAATTGTTTATATTCTAATAAAGGTTGTATAATAAATAATAGTTACTTCTATATAAAAACGAAACCATATAGAAGTATATAACAGTAAAAGAAAAATTTGTGGTAATACAGTTTACGTATTATCTATTTTTTATTTGTTATATTCGATTGATTAGTTAATGTACTGGGACCGCAGACTAACTCATCGATTTTTAGCATATCGATGAGAGCAAACATTCAAATTGAGAGACGCAAAAACTACACAACAGTTATTTCAATGATTCACACTTTGTAACTACCCGCGACCGTTAAAATCTCAAATGACTGTTCTAAACAAGTATTGACTCTTATTTACTTTGTATCTTCAAATAATATTTGAATTTAGATGCAATGCTCAAGCTTTGTAATGTTTACATTCATTTTGTGGAATTTTTTGTACGTTATATACATTCGCTATTCGCATTTCCAGATGTGAAATAATAATAAAACCTAAATATAATTTCGGGTTTAAAACAATTCTTATAAATAGCTAGTTAACTTTTAAAAGTTGTTAGAATTAAAGTATAGTAATCATATTAACGAATCCGATGACAAATGACGAAAAAGTTAAGGAGCACGCAACTCCCACATGATCTCAGGTAGATATTTTTGTTGTACGGTGCTGTGGCCGAGAACTGGATTCTGGGCAAGCGCGAGACCCCTTTTTTTAGCAGGCAAGTGGCCGTTATAGAGGAAGTGATAAATGAAACGTTATGTTTAAATTGGAAGACAGAAAAAAAATAATTGTACCCATAGTATAGTAGTACGGAATATATATATGTATGTTCAATTACTTAAAATATAATAACAAGTATATGTAGAGAAAAGAAATAGATATAAAGAAGTGTATGACACAGTAGATTATAGAAGTTTGTGGGCGATAAATACGTTTATTGTATTATTATTAAAGATGAACAAGTAGTCTTACCAATGCAATCCTTATCCTTCTTGGACAACAGAGCAATGGGTCCGTCATCGAGAGGCGAGCCGGGGCAGAGCGTGTCAGCTTTACTAGCAAGCAACTCCTGCCCCTCCTGCAGCCCCAGTTGCTGCTCATGTAGCCGTTTCTTAATTAGAAAGATCTTCGGCATCTTTAGGCTCTACGTAGCACTGCACTCAATCCTTATTAAGTAAAAAGTCTAAAAGTATTCACCCCGTCCAAGCACGATCAACACAAGTTTGCATCATAACACTGCACGGTTAGTTTCCTCGCGTGGCTGTTTGTTACGTAGCAGGTAGCGGCACATGCGGTACCGTTTGCCGCTGCGAGAGGACTGAGAGCTAGTATGTGTGCGGTTCTGGCAACACCGTTGCTCGGACAGGTCCGCCCGCGCCCGCGCCCGCGCCTGCGCTGCGCCGGCGCCGCCCGCCCCGTGCGCCCGCGCAGCCCGTCGCAACCCGCCCGCCGCCCGCCGCCCGCCGGCTCCCATACAACCGATTCCAGTAAAAGTGCTCGTGCACGTTCCTCTAGCCAGCATTCTAACAATACAGCTTTTGTTTCTCTAATCTATTGTTGCTACACTAGCATCAATATTGATATAGCGAAACCTTTCCAATTCTTTCATTAACAAAATATTTGTTTATTCATCTAAAAATTATGTAAAAAGTCGTCCGTATTAGCAGCTAACCACGAATAATAAAAAATATTACAAACAATTACTTTCATTTCTAAAAATATAATTTAAATCGATCAGACGAGTCACGGAATGAGTTACAAATTAGTGAACATTTTAGGACAACTGTAAGCAAAATGAGCCGTGATAGCCTAGTGGTTTAAACCCTTCCAATGCGAAGGTACCGGGTTTGAATCCTGTACTAATGAATTTTTCAATTTATGTGCAGTTATCATAAAACACCAACTAATATCACGTGTTTTGACGGTGAAGGAAAACATCGTGAGAAAACCTGCTTATCTATGTCTTGACCATCCGTGCTCGGACTAGTATGTGAAATGGAGAAGGCAATGGCAAACCACTTCATTATAACTGCCAAGTAGGTCGTCGTGTGTTTCATCACACATGATGACCACGACCCTCAGTCATGAGGAAATACGACTAAGAAGAGAGAGTAGGCAAATTAAAGAAATAAAGATTGTTAAATTTCAGTCATGATACGTTTTACATTAAAGACAAGAAAATAAGGAAGTACGGTATTAGTTGTCGATATTCCCTAAAATTTTAAGCATAGTACTTTTATGTATACTTTGTTGTCGGCAACTGTTCAATCAGCAACACAAATATACAAAATAAAAGAATCAAATTGAGTGCAATCGTCTAAGGTTATTTTACAACAGGCCAGACGGGAATTAACAATCAGAACTTTTAAAATAACTTCAATAAATTTTACGACCACTATTGTCTGTAAAATTTTCATTTTAATCTATTTCTTTTTGTTTAAAACATTATTATGTGCGGACGCATGCCTGACCGGTCTCTTTGTAATACATATCCTTCCTTTTCAACTATCTCCGCCTCTTTGATTGCACCATTTCTCTGTAACGGCACGTTTTTTTTTTTAATATTTATAGAATCTTCGCGTTAAGTGTTGTAGAAATCCTTCTCTTAATATATCCGGTCTATGCCTGTGACCGTAGTTTTGGTACTGTACTTAAACATTGATACTGAGATTTAAGTATTAAATAAAATACGAACATTTGTATTAACCACACCTTAACAAACGTTTTCGAAGAAATTGGACTTTACAGGTAATAATGCTATCCCTGGTATCGGTTTCTTTGAAAATGGATTAAGACGTCTCCGTAAAACTTATCGTATTCATTTCTTTAACTTTTTATGTACAGGTTTTTTTGAAATTTAGGAATGAAAGGAAAGTTCGAAACAGACAGGTAATAAAAAGTGTAGGTGTTAAAAATTTTTTCATTAGGAATGGCTGCCGGCAAATTGATATAAAAGTTTAATTAGGAATTAATACAGTTTGTAATAAACTCAGTAAAAAAAAAGCTTCGGAGTTTCTCGTTAAGTCGTTGAAATAATAATATTACTAATGTTTGATATATTATTAACTACATTTATACTGTAATAATTACGTACGTTTTATTCTTGGTATTTTATACAATACGCTTATTTATTAGCTTTGAGTAAATGAATTTGTATTATTTTTAATTAATGAGCTATTTCCACTGACATGGGTCAGAGTTTTTATGTACACAATAAATTATCCGACTTATTCACAATTTCTTATGCTTATTTAATTTAGTGCTGGTAGGTGTCTTTTGGCAGGGACCGTCTTGGTACGTTCTATTTCTGCCGCCAAACTGTAGTTTGCAAACATTTTTGTATTCCAGTTTAAAGGGCGCTGTAAACTAGTAAAATTACTGGGGTAACGAGACTTAACACCTTATGTCTCTAGGCGATGTTCACAATGTCAATCTATACTAGCACCACGTTGTTATGGGAAAGCGTATTACTTACCATCAGTTGGACTTTTTGCTTATGTCGTTGCCTCGTAGAATAAAAAAAATAATATCAAAAATTACATTAATCTATAACATAATACATATTCCATAATTAAGTCGGAACTTAATAAGAAATTCCATATAGAACCGTTTTTTTATTTACAAACTATTATTCGTAGTTATTTTTACAACGTATTTACAAAATTTCAAATACTTATTTTTAACTATCCTATTGCTAATTATGTAAATTATTTTACCTATATCTATTTTTGAATCTAACAGTATTTCTGGTTCGACTCTTTCCTTTCCGAACACTGGACACGCAACAATCAGGTGCATGATTATTTCTTGTAGTCAAGGGTCACAGATATATGCCAGACCGTCCTTGCACTTGAATCGAAATATGTTTTAGGAAAATCCGCCATGTGCCATGAGTTACTTTGCGTTAATCGCGTCCTGATAAGTTCTTTTAAAGTATGCATTAATAATGCATTGAAACTATGTAGTAGAAAACATACAACAAAATACTCTGAGGTCGTGGTATCCGATCGCTAAGTGAAGTCCCTTTGGGAGAAAAAGAAATAGTGTGGGGATTAAGAAGCTTGGTGGTACAGGCTGTTATATCTTCTTTATAGCTCCGATTCTTTTCTTCCAACGTGTTTATACGAATTTGTCGTTTAACTAGTGGAACTGGGTATAGGTCGTATTTTGGCATAGCCTTTTTTCATCGCTGCGTCTTTAGCTAGATAATCAGCTCTTTCATTACCAGCTAATCCAGCATGAGTTCTATCTCGGAACAGGAATTTCTTTTTGCTTTTGAAGTTTACTTGCTTTAGTTGGATTTGTTAACTATATTTATATCAAAAATTTAAAAAAAATTCCTAACATTTTTTAAATGTCGTTTACAAGAAAGATAAATAAACACAAGGTTTTATAGTACACGTTGAATGGATACTGAAGTGTAGTGGACTCTGCATGTCTTGAATTCTTTTTTTAAAGACGGTGTGTACGTACATAAATGAGTGATGTTTTTTTTAACTCTAAACTACATTATCTAGGTTGTTTTACATAATGTAGTTTAGACTCTAAGAGTAGTTCTAACTATGGATATCAGAGTTCAAAGTACGCGAGTACAAGAAACATCAACGAGCGACTTTACACTTAACTACCACTGCTACACCATTTTTATATGCTTGCTAGTTGAATCCGGCAGACACTGTACATTTCGTTTATATTTGTTTTTATATTGCAAATAGACATTTAAATTTTATTAATCATTTATATACATAACTCTTCATAAATCTCTGTCGTTCACAAAGGTAAATTTACGAGTCTTTTAACTTATAATAGGTTAATAAAATTGTTCAATTAGAAATATAAGTTTAATGTCTTGTAGATGAGCTAATTAACAGTTAATTAGATTTTTAAAAGAATTTTAATTGATCTAGTTTTTTAAAAGTGTCTTTGTAGTTAATAATTATCGAAGTATTTTAGAATTATTAGCGGTATCGGTGCAGTGATTGATAATGTATCAGTTTTATTATCGTGGTTTTAAATTTTCTATGTTTCAAGAAATTAATTTTGATCATATTCTTTCGCTTTGAAATAACCTTAAATTTGGTCGTCAATCGATGATAATTTTATTTCAGTTAAGTCGAAATCTTCGCTCACATATAACATCGATATGCAGGTCCTAAACAAAAATTAAAAGTAAAACAAATTTGATTTCATATCCTAAGTAATAAGTATCGTTATGCTTCCATGCATGTCTTTATGTTTTCTCAATTCATCTATTTATCTTCTCCTTTCATTCTTTATAAATGCCTTCCTTTTCTTGTAGGTGTCGATGTAAATTATTTTACCATGTTTTATAATGTAATGAATGTATATTAATTCATTATATGTATGATACATCGATATCTTGTGTCGTTCAGTTTTAAACCAGGTGGTAGGTCTCTGTTGCCGGAGACCGTCTAGATGGGTATAGCTCCTATTTCAACCGCCAAATAGTAGTGTGCAAACATAACTGTGTTCCGGTTTTAAGGGCGCTGTAGCTAGTGTAATTACTGGGGTAACGAGACTTAACACCTTATGTCTCAAGGCGACGAGCGCGGTGTGGTGCAGTGTATACCATCTTAACTAGCACCGCGTTGTCATGAGCAAGCGTATCACTTACCATCAGGTGAACGTCTTGCTTGTCTCGTCGCATAGTAGTATAAAAAAAAGCAGATGTTAGTTGGTTGTGATAGTTATTGTCAGGTACAATTCTTAGGTCTGCTTCTATGGAAGACCCACAAATGATTATTCTGCGTGTGCGTCGATTGCGCAATGATCGCCTGCGCCGGCGCAGCCCGGTTCCGCGCCGCCGACTACGCTCAAGTTCTCGGCAACATTAACCTCGTTCAAGTTTAGATGGTAACACAGTCTCTTGGCGTATCTATTATTAACTTTAAACTACTGGTGAAGGTGCGTAAAGTTATCAAATAAATTTGTTACCATTTATATAACAAAATATTAGTAGATTTAGATCAGTACAGAATCAAAAGCAGAGACAATTGAAATAAAACTTTTGGCAAGTGCTCTTGCTATTACGATAGTATATCTAGTTATCGTAATGCCTTTAGTAACATGTAATGTACATTATTTTATAGATTACAAACTGACTAAGGTTTTGAGAAAACAATTTGTATAATTTCACGATTAAAAATAATCCATGTACATACAAAATATAATTAACAAGATACCTTTCTCACGCATATAAAGTGTCGAAATTTGTTAAGTAGATGATAGTTTCATTAAATTAATGCGTACGCGTATCATTCGTTAGGCCCAAAGCTCGCCGCCTCATCCACAAATGCATCAAGTGCGGCTGCGATAGAGATCGCGAAGCAACGGTACACTTTATGCATTCTCGATGATTGCGTCCGAGCGCGCAATGTAACAACGCGGGGAATAAATTGCAATAGTATTGATGGCTTAAACCGGTCCGATGATTGCACTTCTATTTAACGATCATATTATTCAATTAGTCGCACACGTTCACTATTTTAGAATAATCGTAAACTTTGTGCTTTACATGATTTATTGAACGAAAACTCAAAAAACTTACTTTCGGTAGTTTTCACCGCTGTGCCTATTTCATCCGCAAAAGCAGCAGTTTTCAAACTTGTTTTACGCTTTGAAGGCTGTTGTAACTAGTCAAAATACTAAGGTAATGAGATAATATAAGACCATATATCCTTTCGTTACGAATACAATGTAGTGCAGTGCACATCATCCTAACTAGTGCCTCATTGTTATAGCGTATCACTTACAATTAAGCGAACAACCTACACGTCTCCTACCTAATAATTTCTTAATGTATTTTGTGCAGCAACAATAAATAATCAAGTAATTAGGTTTCTTTTATATTTTTGTAACAAGAACATATGGACATAGTTTGTTTAATTTTTAAATTAGACTTTGTAATGTTCAATATCACGAAACAATTTCTCTTTTTTGGAGACAAAACACAGAAACTTCATTATTTTATAAAACTACGTTACGGTTACAAAGAATATATTGCATTTCTGAATAGATGAATATAATAAATGAAATGAGACGTTGTTGTACAAAGGTTTTAATGCATATTTAAATTTATTGCGCTTAAAAGTCATTTTAAGATTTTTTTAATGAACAGATTTTTCTGTACGCAGTTAAAAATGTAAATAGGCGAAGTATACCGAGCAATATAAACGACTATTCGCTTCTAAGACATGTGCAGCAGAGCACATTTTTCATATATTACCTCTTTATGTGTTGTTATGTCTGTCTGGAATTTGCTGGTTTTTAGTATGCGTCGAGATTTCGAAGATTGGCTGTAGAATTTCAAAGAGAAGAAATAAAAATAAACACAAAATACTGCTACATATTCTGTAAATGTTACTATGAAATCTTAACACTACGTTAGCTGTTCTTTTTTTCGGGTTTGTTTTTGTTTTTGTTATTATTAATATTGTATGAAACATCTTCAATTTAATTTTTATTTCGAATTCACGACTCCTAGTAAATTAGTTTTCAAGTCTACTGTGGCTGATTATTGTTGTGTGACCTTCGAAAGCGTTGAATATTCAATAAATGCCGAACAGTTCTTTGAACTTGCGGTCAGAACGTTTATAAATCCTTAAAAAATTGGATAAAAGTTCGAAAAATAATAAAACTCTTTATGACATCGAGATGATTTTCTTTTTAAAAATGTCGCATACTGATAATTTTATTACAGTTATACATTATTACAGTAATATACGTAAAGCATAGATATCTAATTAACAATAAGACAGAGAAGATTATTTTTTCTGTTGTTACAATAAAATTGTAATCATTCATTTATTAAAGTTTAATGGCTAACATTTATACCTTGATGTCAATACGGTTATGGTTACAATTGTGTTAT
The DNA here is from genome assembly GCA_029286795.1 of Byasa hedistus. Lineage (NCBI taxonomy): Eukaryota > Metazoa > Arthropoda > Insecta > Lepidoptera > Papilionidae > Byasa > Byasa hedistus. The sequence continues at coordinate 6,793,997 of JAGSMW010000015.1, read as the reverse complement.
ATTTCATGGCGACAAAATTTAAACATATTCTAACGATTCAATATTATCTTGTACCATTTTTGTTAACCGGAAGTATTTTAAACTCTAAACCAACGGCGATATTCATCGTCAATTTTAATTCAGATGATTCTTTAAATCTCAAGCAAATGTAGGACGGTGGTATGTCGAAATATTTGTGATTAGGAAATCAGTTTAGTACGTGAATTGAGCGTCTGAAAATTCTCAAGCCTTCGTATACATTTGTACCTATACCGGTTGTCAAAAGGCTACGCCGGTGAGGTGGTGGGAGGTGGGAAGCGGGAGGAGAGAGGCAGCCCCGGGTACAGCGACCGCGATAGCATTGCCGCGTCGCGGCGCCCAGCCACCATTGCCAAGATCACGGCTTGCGCACGCGCAGCGAATGTCAGCCACGTCACGATCAAACTATACTCTCGTTCAATAGCTTACATTCTCCACGATCTTACATAGACCTCTTTTTATAAACTGTACTAAAAAATCCTTTTTACATGATAACACTTATTACGAGTAGAAGAAATATTAAAATAAAAAACATGTAAATAGTTTATTTGTCGTTAAAAGAAATAAAAAAAATAATTAAAATTTTCATTCATGCACGCTTATATTTGGTACATTCATATTTTTCCACGATATTATGGTCGCATCTAAAATTTTATGATACTTCAACGTATATTATTAAAAAATAATATTGTTTAAAGATTCAGATTAAAACAACAATGACCCTCTATATTAAGTAGATTGTATCACGAAGTAAGAAACAGATAATATGTGACACTCGTCCGCAGAATGACGTACGTACGTGGTTCGGTACGTATTGTATCATTTGTTTACCAATCACGCACTCATTCCGCTCCCCAAACGAGTTGCTATTATGCAATCCCTCACATCAATACGGACGTTTTTGCCTGAGCATCCCCACGGTAAATAACGCTGTATACTCGACAAGTTCTGCCTCGCCAGTCATTTAAGTATAATAGCCCTTGCCCTATCTTTATATGGGCCGAGCCGTAGCCTCCCGCAATCCTTATTCAATTCACGTAAGGTAGCGGCTCTGAGGACCGGGTTTTTGTAATAGTGCAACAGGTAGAAAGGAAAGGATTGCGAGCACACGGGGAGTGAGACGGTACGATATCATCTTCAGAGCTCGTCTCGCTCTTCGTCCGACGGCGGCCAGAGCGGCGCGGGCGCAGGAATGCCGTACGATTTGTGCTTTGCTTACTGCGGACGTTTCGTATACTTAGGTATACGGACGTCTGCAGGTTAGCGCATAACCAACACACACTGCCCTAATGCGTATGGGTCATATAGCGGGATTCTCAGTTTAGCCAGTGAAATTATATTGAAAGGGAGTCTGATGATTTTTCTCCATTTTAGATGCATTGTTAACACTGTCCCTTCATTCACTTTTTCTTTTAATTAAATCATATGTTTTAACTGCAAATTTATTTATAAAATCTAGTGTCCTATCTGTTACGATCTGTAAATGATAGCATGATTTTTTTTGAGCGCCTAATAAAAAAATTATTACTAAACATGATTTTAAACTATGCAGGGTGTGTATTAACAAATTAAATGTTTCTTATACTTATTACAAATTAATTACACTAGTACATTGGCGACATGCAAATATATATTCATGAAGTAATTGTAAAATGATGTATTAAAATTAAGTTTTTAGGAATACCCGAATAAGAAATGTGACGAATATAAACAATATTATTTCCAAAACTTTTGTGCTGAGGATATTTGTATCAATAATTCAAAGATGGTGAAATGAATTCCTTATTTATTTACATGTGAAGGTGATAAACGCGCTAAGGGGTCATGTGATGGTGAGAGATCACTGCCGCTTATGGACATTCGCATAACCAGGGGAGTTCAATGGTGTTGAAGTCATTTAACGAACTATTGAATAGAATTTGTAATAAAACTGAAAAGTTTTTTCTGGTAACATCGTGCCCAAGTTTTTACACTAGTAATAAGCTAAATGTTAGATTATAACCTTACGTATATAGTTTTATTGTTGTTAAGATTGACTTTTAATTATACATAAAGATATCCTTATGCAGGTTATACTACTACTATTTATACCACAAGGTTTTTGAGAGTAATGCTTTCTTAAGAGAATCTTTATGCGCAATTAATTATTTTGACACAAAATCGTAGTTTTCGTGTGGTAATTAAATGCAACTGTTAAATTAAATACTGAAATAATTATTCACAAAAAAAAAACATCAATATGGAATATTTATAATTATTCTTGATATTAAGCTGAAATCACCAGACATTTTGTTTTTATTATTTAAAAAATTTGCTTATTTACTGCTTCCGCGCTTGCCCTGTAACACGGAGATCCTGGGTTCCATTTCATAGCTCTATAGTATAAAGTTTGGGTGATGGTAGGGTTTTTCAGACTAGCAGGGTTAGCTACCATAAAATCTTCCTCAACAAAAAAGGTCCTGTCCCTTATAATAAAAGAATTCTTTTATTTAGCTTTTTCTAACAATTTGCTCAGATGTCCATTGAAGAAAATAAACTATTTTCTGGTAAACGGGAAAAGGAAATCTCACTGAAATTTTACACATCGCAAAGTATACAAATATTTATTTATGGGATTGTATATATTTAAAAACTTATTTACATTTGCCGAGGCGTTACAATAGGCCGACTAAATGCCTAGAGGCATTCTCTATCATCAATTCTGGAACACTGGTGAAAAATTGTTTGTCAGGTGCCAACATATATAATGGGTTAGTGGGAGCCTCTTCATAAGTTTTCTACTATTAACATTGTTATTATTTGACAACGCTATTATTGATTATTGAATAAAGCAGCCACGTTGTGACTTTAACTTTGTTGTGAATAGAAATATCTTATGTAACAGATTCAAAAAATATTGATCCAAATGCGTATACTTACTTTAGGGGCCTAATACCTCATCAATGCATACACATTCAAAAGACAGCCGTTATCTATTAAAAAGGGATTAGGTTTTTTTTTCGGTGAATTCGTCTTTCTGGGTATTTATTTACTGGAACATATGAAAAAAATAATTAAAAATCAAATGTTCACAAAATTTAAAGCTCTTTGTAAAGAATTTATGTTTCATATAGTTTCGAAATCTGTAGAGACAAGTTTCTGCGACTCCTTTCATTATAGCTTAGATGACTGTGGATAATTTACCATATGCATATGATAGATTGCAAGTGCGAGTACTGTCGGCCGTGTTTCTTGGGTAAACAAGACGCCAAGTCGCCGGTCATATAAAAAGTTTCCTCCGAGATCCGGTCACACTGGTCTGTAAGATCGACGACCTCCGTTCGCCGTTTGACTTAATGGAAATTGCTTTTCTTGCTTCACCTGACTGTTTCTGAATCTTTTTATTGATAAACATTTAAATTGTTCAATTGACTATTCTGTTACATCACACTCGCGGTGATTCACTATTCTATATTTTCACAGCTTGTCTTGATCCGATTTATTTTAACAATGACACGTTGTAACAAGAAATATAACGTTATTAACTCAATTCATTCATTCTTAAAATTGTATTTTGTAGTAGCTATGTAGTTTATATATTTATAATTATATTTTACTTAGACGCAATATGTTCATCTGAGTAGAATATAGCTTCTAAATTAATAAGTATAAAAGCGAATGTTCCTTAATATTGTCAACTTGCGAAGCTCGTCGTGAACTTACATCAGTGGTGATAACATTACGCGACTTGCGACCGGTTACGTGGCAAGTGGACGTTCGTTCTTCAACGTGTTTCTGATTTTAACCGGTCAATAATTACCATTTTTTAAAGCTGTTTTATTTATTTTGAATACAGTATGCGGCACTTTATTATTTACGATGAATTTTAATATAGAAAATAATATTTGTTTCAATATTGCAAAGTTGACTATTTGACTTTCTTCAATAGTAACACCAATAGAAAAATACTTTTAGGCAGTTTTAATCCAATTTTTTTAAAGGTTAAAAGTATTTCCGTCTTTGATTGTACCATAATCAGACGTCTTAAAAATAAAATCTTCATCACAAGTTATCGATTGCTTATTGTTTGTGAAAAGCGCGGCCTTAGATGAGTACAAGTTCAACGCAGGACAGAATATGCTTGTTACAAAACCAGCGATGTTGCAATGCAAGACACTGGTTTAGCGGTCGCGCTTGGCGGTGCAGCACGATCTGGCGTTCCGCTTTGCACAGGCGTACCCCTCCCACCCTCGGTTACCCCTCCCCATAAGTTACTCTCCGTTCTGTCCGATGACTCGGCTGCCTGGCCCTGACCGAGACACGGAGCAACCTCGGTCAAATATTACGGGTTTATCTTATATAAAATCAGTATTTACGTTTTGCTGTGTGCACAAAGTTAAAGCTGTGGAAAGGGAATGAAAAGTCAGAAATTTTATAAATTTCTCATATAATGAAGAGACAAGGCAAATAAGATGTTCATCTAGTAATATCTATATAACGCCGCAAAGGATGTTTCTCAAAACATCGTACTCCCCGTCGCTTGTCTGATTACCTCCAGTAGTTTCACTGTAGTTAACGCCTTTGCAAATTTAAAAGAGTAACGTTTGTATATTACTCTTTTGCGGCAGAAATTAATTTACATGAACTTAGGTAGGAAGATACCACTACACTAAACACAGCGCCAATTTCTGCCGCTACACAGTAGTGGGCAAACATTACACTGTTCCGGTTACCGGTTCCACAGATATGCAGTTATAGTTATATCATATTATTAAATTGTTCAGGTTTTGCAATTTTTACTTTTATGTTATAAGACTTAATTTACCAGCTGAAAATACCGTAATCGATATAGTGAGTGATGGCGTCATAACACTAATCTATCTGTATTTATCAATTTCTACAAATTTTAAGTCACCTCTAAATGGATGTTTGTTGTAACTCACAAGCTACGAGATTGCATATTTTAAATATTAAAACTTATTTCACATTTAAAAAAAACCTTTTTATTTCAGCTCTGGTGATCTTTATTAAATTTTATAAGCTTAAAGCTAACTTTTATGAAATTTCGAACTAAAATACTTTAGACATTAACACTTGCACGATACAACTACAATGCCTAAGGTACTTTTTATCGTAACGTTATATCAAGACGCTAATGTATGAGGGGTAAGATACAACATAATTAGGGAATTATTAGCAGGTGCGTTAAAAAAATTCAATACAATTTGTTGAAAAATTTTGGCAATGTGGCTCTCTTGATTGTGAGCTCTTATGATTAGAGTGCAACTTCGAAGATTTTTGCACCTGCAATGCATTCATTAAGAGAGTTTTCAAGCATATGCGACTTAGACGTTATTCCACCTGCTTTTTTGTCAAATTGAGGATACATAAAGTTACATATTTCGTGGAAGTTGAAATAATACATTATATGGTCTATAGAAAATTACGATTAATTTTGCTATTTACAATAACAGTTAGATAGTACCGTCAACAATCTAGAACGAGTCCCGTCTCTGCTATTTTATGGTTGCTTAATTGCCGCAGATTGCAAGTCATACTTAAGTAGATCATGAAATACCGCGAGCTTCTATACGAATTAATGCTGTTTTTGTTACAATGTATCAAATCCGTATTACAGGATCTCAGTGTAACTCATCCTACAGTTAGTCGTTTCAGTAAACTACTTTGGATGCAGTTTAGTTGAAGGTAATTACAAACTGTACTATTATTACTAAGAAATTTTCATGTATGCTAACTAAAATGCATTTTATAAAAATAATAATTCGATAAGGCTAATGCTAAACATAACGTTCATCATTATCATTTGAATTAGTGTAAGTTTTTATTTAATTATTCATACTTATTTTTTTATGCTAATCAAAAAACCATTTAACCGTTCAACATGGCAGAACTTGCGACGTAAAACAATAACAGGGATATTAATTTAAAGAAAGAAAAGGCATCACAAGAAAGCTTTGAGAGATAGATCTAGGTATTCTAAAAAAAGCCTACAAATTCTGTATAGATAGACAAGTTTTTCTACGCAGATTTACAGTATAAGTGTAACAACTATACAGACGGGTTTTAAAAAGCTCTGCCACAATCTGAACTTCTCTAGACGCAGCCTCGGAATCGAAATGGGGAATTCTGTATTGCGAGGCAAGCGCTCAATCGCTGCACCAGTCTAAACACAACGATTGCTATTCAATCTTTACCTTGGCCTTTGTAAATTTGAATACAGATATTAATTAATTGATGTATTGCTCTCAAATTAACATTTACACTATGCAATTTGATGTAAACGTTACTTCATGAAGTTTTTATCATCCGACGGAAATTTAATTTATTCATCAATAGTTCTTATTGATTACGCCACATGAAGTGGTAATAGGTAAGGGAGATGATGAGCAGTTTTTCAATGTAAAGATTTAAAATATCAGTTAAATAAAATGTGAATATACAAATGTTTTATTTAATGGATGTCGTGAAAGGAACAGTGTGAATAATTGAATTAGGTCTTCGAAAATGATTATATTTTTCCTATGTGTTGAGTACGTCAAGTGTAGCGAATGTGTTTGGAGTTCAACACGGCTGGCTGTGACAAAGAGCGTATGCATATTCATGCGTTGTGTCCCCTTTACAAAATGTCGCCGCTAACATTGCGCCGACGTTGACACGGTTTCGTTGCCGGACCATTCGAGACGCTAATTTGTATATACATAACACATTTCTTGAACGATTATTGTATCTGTATGTGAGTTGGCCTAGCTTCGGTGATCTGCAATGTCGGGGTCAATATATTTGTGTGACTAAACGTCTGACGTACATTGAGCATGTTTTCAAAATGTATCAGCGATGACTGAGATATGACCGATATGGGATTTTAAATATGTTATTATTTTTACATGTATTTTAAATAATTATTTACTCTGTATTTACACCATAATCAGTCTGAATATTTATAAGGGGTGAATGCGAGCGTCTTAGAATCGGTTGCTGGCGGAAATCTAGAAGAAGACCTGTTATATCCAATGTGCGTTTTAGGGCTGTTGCTGAATATAATGTTTTACCTTATATACAATTTTTTAATGTTTCCTGTACATAATTTGAGCGCCTCTAAGATTACTGGAATGCTGTATAAATATTAAATAAATAAATGAAATGTTATTATTTGATAGTGAATCTACTTTAACATGTTTTACGGTGCTATCCTCGTGAGCAAAATATGTTAATTACAAAGTATTTACTTAACTAATGCTATATTTCTTAAAACATTACCCAAGATTCTATTGTGTAATTGATTCTATTGTTTTCCGATAATCTGATAAAACAATTCAAGATTTTGAAATAATTTATACCCAATTGTATTAAATCGTGCGTATATGCAACAAATGTTGGCAGGAAACTTTTGAACTCTTTATTTCTTAAGTTTATGTATGTAGCCGTTGTGTATTACACTGTATGGGATTTAATAAATGCATCTTAAAGTAAAAACTATTCATTCCGGTGTCCACCATCCATTGTTATGTACTTCTACATTCACGTATTTCTTTATTTTAGAACTTTGAAGAACATTCGAATCTGGATCGATTGAATTGGAAACGACGTATATTAAATGTAGATTTTTTTATCAGATATTGGAAAGTGGTGGATCAAATTTTAATGAGTTTTGCTCCAATTCCTTGTTCTCTTGTTGTATCTATTAACATAACTTTTTGCAGAGTTGCCCGAATTTGATGAGCCTTTTTTTGGAACCACCATATCTTAGAATAGGATACAAATACAGTAATGATGCACTTCACAGTTTTTCTGGAAACGAGTCTGAACAGAGCTTTGCTGACAGTTTTAGAAGTCATTTACGTCTTATCAGCTGTAACAGTTTGCAGGTTATCCGGTTACTCACTGCACAGAATGTAACAGCGATGTCGTCCTACATCTTTTCAGGAAAAAGTATTTTGATTTCTCATCGGAATTTCCTTGTACGAAATTTCGGTTAGTGGAAACCATAAATTTTAAAGATAACACAAGTTGTAAAATGATTATAGCTAGCAGCTGGCTATACATACGAGTTTAATTACTCATTTGTTATTATATAAAATTAATATTGCTTATGAAATTAATAAGAACTTTTAAAACGTTAAGACAATAATTTTGGAATAAGCAATTCGTTTAAAACCCGGTACCGCCAATGTCTTAAAGTTCTCTTGTCGTTTTATTATTTTTCTGTATTGCAAAACATCATCGTTAAACGTTTTACTAAATCAGGGTAATCGTACAACGCTACGGTAAAAGATTATTTTACGATGTCGTCTTGCCCTAATATTGCGTTTTGCTGTAGTCACGCATGGTCTGTAGTCAATTTAGCGACACGAGCAATAACTAAGCAGTTAAAAGTATCTGTCTTTATAAGTTTGACTATGTAAAAAAAAATGTTTCGTTGTTGAGCCGAATTTGACCTTTATAATTCACTAGACATCATGTTGAACAATAGTTAGATTTCTGTTAAACTCAATTATTAGCGGTACAACAGTGTAAATTAAATTTACAATAGTATAGCAAAGAAGTTACAAATTTAAATTTGTAATTTAATCGTTTTTATTACATTTATTATACAATAAAAAAGAAACAGTCTAATTCAGTCTTGTCTTGGGTCTAAAATACAGTGTATCTTTTTCACTTAGCTCATGTAACAAAGCAGTAAATCTATTCGGACTTAGTAAATTCGCGTTTACTTAGCACAACGCCCGCTTTGTATTGATGGAAAGTCACCGTTCCTTCCTAAATATAGCACTATGATAATTGATGATGCAAAACTGACTTCATACTACAACGAGAAGTTATCACCAACGGGTTTACGTCTTTGTATATGTACAAACCAGTTATTAAATATCTTTACAGGTTGGATCAGTTAGTTCAAAATAAAGACTAATATCCTTATTTTTTGTACACACAAACTAATATGAAATATGTAATAATTCATACTACTGTTTAGTAATTCTTTACACTAATAAACAGTACGTAAATGTATTTGTATAATTTTGGTTATTTATATTTTGATATTTAAAGTAATATTTTTTTAACTGAAATTTGAACATATATAAGTTATTTATGAAAAAATATGATGCAGTGCATTGATAATACATTGGCGCCAGTCCTGCACCATTGGTCTGTTCAACCCGACACGTATCTAGGTTGCTCTGGCCGTATACGTTGAATTGGTGCAGTATCATACATAATTCATTAGAAGATCCTGGCCCCAGTGGCAAGATGGACTGTTTCATCCAGGTAAAACTGATCGTCAAGTTTTAAGTGAAAAACTTGCGCTAACGGTGTTTGTGGAGATGGATGCAGTTACGTTAGTTAATACTCGTGTACATTTATCAACGTATTATTAAAGATTTAGTAGCCTTCTCAGTTTATCTTTTTCTGTCTTTGATCAAGTTTGCGAAAAGTTAATAGTTGAAATGCATTATGAAATATGTATATCTCACGATAATAAGACTACTACGTAAATAGTCTTTAAAAATATTCAAGTATTATATAACTTAATTAGTGACTTAATTATTTGCTTTTTGTTTTGCTGTCATCTATTCATGACTAATAAGATGATAAGATGATTCATAAAAGAGACACCACTAAAATGTTTTTACTGTTCATATCCATTTATGTTTTCGTATATAAGCATCAAACAAATAATAATGAAAAGGTTTCTTTAACTTGCAAAATTAGACCTCTGTGTTTTGAATTTTAGTAATATAATTATTACGCCGTACTTCCCTCATTGTAATAAAAATTCGCGAAACAAAAAAGTCTTTTCGTTTACTTCAACGTTTGTTCTTAACAACAGTGGTAACATTGCACAATATATATTACGAAGCTTAACTTACAAGCGACATACGTACGTATGCCACAATGATTACCGGAAGCGGTACCAGACTGTCCGTCCGGCGGTCATTGATAAAGCAATACATAAATCATGCATTATCGCTTTTACTTAATTATAATAACATAAACATTTATTCTCTGTATAAAAAAGAATTGTTACAGCATTTTTTCAACTGTAATTTACAGAAGGGGATCGTTCCTTAATATAAGAAGTTAGGGTATTATGATATATACTTAATAGGGTGGTTAAATGATATTGAGCAGCTTTATATACGTTTATTAAAGGTGCTCTGAACGGTTTTGTAAAACATTATCTATTGTATTTAAAGAATTCAGTAATAATGTCCTATGTTTTCCTTCAATGTAAATATCTATTTTAGTTAAAAATATTAAACTTACTGCAAAGCTTTTTACGTTAGAATAAACAATTTATTTCTTTTGTATGGAAAATTTAAACACAGTGCGAAATTAACAATGTTGAGCTAGTTACAATGTGTTTTAGTGGTGTGCTATATGACAAATGTTAACTATCAACACTAATAAAATTTGTATCAGTGAAAACAGTACAATGCGGGCGCCCACACAGGCAGACGGAAGTGGTGTTTATGCAGATATTGGTACGACTACAGGTACCTTCTTTACACCATATAAGTACGCGTATTGAATTTTAATTACTTTAAATTGCCTTTTTTTCCTGTAGTTATGTAGACAAGTTTTTTTTGCTTTTAAATTGTTATTTATATATTTTATAAATCAAACTTTCTCGTCAAGAATACTTATATGTTGACGGACGGAAATGCTTTTATGACAGCATACTCACGATATGACTGTGGTAGGTGGTCGGGCGTGTTTGTAAAAACCCCAACATCATCCAACTGCATCACATGTGTCCACAGAACCAAACTAAGTTCTGGTAATAAAACAAATGATTAGCCACTGTATTAACGAGTGAATAAAGTGGAATTAAACAATATTTTACAAGATATGATGTACTTCATCAAACTAAACAATTCATGTCCATGATTTTAAAGAATATTTCGTAGTAATAACGAGTTCAGCTTCGTTCGCTAAAATATTATTATTTTATATTATTGCAATGTAATTTTAAAAAATATTTAAAAGAGAATAGCACTATATTTCAATTCATGTTACATTACAGGTTTACTAGTGTGGAGAGTACATCACGCGCACTTGTCGACGACCCTAATCAATTTCACACAAATTATGTTTTTGTATCTCGCCATAACTTGGCAACAGGCCGCGAAGCTAACTGTAAACTTGACTTAGCTCGATGGAGATTGGAAAAACTTAATCGGTAACAACTGGACCAAATCGGACGGACGCGCTAATTGCTGCGAGCCAATTAAAACGATATTGTGCAATGCCCGATGCTGTCACGGAGATGCTTGAAAAGTTTTGATTTGCGCCTCATAGCTTTTTGTGCTTCGTCTTGTACTCTAACGTCATAAATAAAATAAGATATACAGACGCACATAATATCGTTTTCTAAAATAAATATGAAATGCTTCAAACATATCCGTAATTGAATAGTTGTCAATTACCAATATTTTAATAGTTTAATAACCTACAAAAGTTGAACAGGTAGTCTATTACGATCCCGTCTAATGGTGAGCGGCGATGTAATCGCAATATTCTGGATAAAATAATTTCATTAAACATAATATCGAAAACGTAGGAAGGTTTGCCATAAAGGCCATGGGTCTTATATAAGATAAAGCTACTGAGACTTGATGGTATGTAGTTAGTACGGAAGTCACCGACAGAGAATCACAATTTGATGTGGTTGGATTCTCGTGGAAAGAGGTCGCAGTGGCGCTGGAGTGGGCGGCCGATGACCGGCGACAACCTTTTTGCGCCGAACCAGTGTCTAGGGTAAGGTTTTTTCATGTAACTTTAATTAAAAACATTTATTATAAATCAAGTTATGAAAAATGTGCAAGATTTACAGATTTTAATCTATTTTGTATCGTACTTTATAATAATATTAATCAATGTCCTTTTCGTTACGAAAAGAAACACGTGTGAATGTAATAGTTATTTTTATTTAGAAAATGTTATACTAAAATTATATCGGTACAATTTTTATGAAAACTCAGAAATGCATGTTAGACGGTAGTTAAATTATCTAACAACTTTTGGGTATTTTCATTTTACGGGTAATAGTTTGGTCATTCGCCTCTGCTAGATGTTTTCGTCAGAGAGAAAGAGAGAGGGTAATGCCCTCTAAAGTTGTTTGTGGCAAAAAATGAGGACACGGAGACCGGCTTACTTATTTTGGAGAAGTTATGAATCAGCATGAGAAACAATATTGTTGGTCGCCTAATTTAATTAAGACATTTTTGGAAAATAGGACGAAAACAACTTAAGACAATACTTTTTACTGATACATGCTTACAGTTTACAATGTTCTGTTTTCAATAATTATATTACTTTCCATAAAGTTCACGGGATTTAAGCTTGTTTAAATAAGGTGAACTCTAATTAACAATAATAATTTCGTCGTCGTTCAATAATCATATTAAATCATCAAATCATAAAGTTGTGCTATGTAATAGAATAAAAATAAAATAACTAAAGAAAAAGAATCATTATAATTTAAACAATGAAATACCACTGCCACAAATCCTTCCTTTTTTATTACCGTGCTTATTTTACGCAGCGAATGACTTCAAACTGTTGTTATTGTACAGCATCAAATATTCTGTTCAAGACGAATCTTAAGTGATGCGCAGATCGGTTTAAATTCACTTGACACCCTTACGGGTCGACTTCGTTTCATGACATCGACCTTTTAAGCAAATTCAGAACGGCCCGGGTGCGCAGTAAACAGGAGCGCGCCACGAAAACCTTGATTTACAGGCAGGGGCTCTTTCAAGGCCACAGTTACCACAAAAGCATAACAATAAGGATTTTGTTTACACTGTTTCAAATTTTCCTATCTTAATTTGTGATAAACACACTCCTTTACAACAATTTTAGAAAAAAAAATGTTTTTAATTAAATGCATTATAATGTATTAAAAGTTTTAAAATCTATAAGTTTTTTGTATGCTTTTAACTAAAAAAATATAACCCTTTAAACCTATTAAGAGTACATTGAACGTGTTTTAAATACTTTGTGTTTGAAATAATATGTCCTTAAATTTAAATAATCTTGTTTATAACACAATGAATTCGCCAACTTTATCATTTCACTGGTTTTCCTTTCCATGTGTTGGAGGCCCTAGCGTGTGCAGCCTAACGGTTCGCTCACGTGTCTTCGAGAAGCCATCGACCCTCGGCGGTCTCTGCGCAATATTCTACGCTCAGTACTAAATCATCTAACCAAAAAAGCTTAAGTCCATTGTAAACTCAGTAAAATTTCTACCTTCTGTTCTTTAAGTTGAGTTTATATAACTTTTTTAAAGGTAAATGCGTAGGATATTCTATAAATAAGAACATAACTCGCTTTGGAATATACGTCCTACAGTTTCTTCAAGGTAAGCAAATTTCAAATTTATGAACATTAAAATAAAGCACTATTTATGAAGTAAGCTGTTAAATATAAAGTAATATATGACAGACTAGTAGAACCCGGCAGACGTACTGCCCGTTGATATTTATTTTTTTTTCTGTAGGAAACTTTAAGTTTCTACATAATTAAAACAACTTGCAATTTTTTTTCTCTATTAAAACGGCATAGTTGTTGAAGTGTTATTTAATAACGTGAAAGAAAGTAAATTATTATTATAATTATATATTATTAGTTTTGTTTTATATCTAAATATCTACCCGCGAAAGTTCCCTAAAAATTAATATAATCATTGTGGAGATTACTCCGAACAAACAAACACAGAAAAACAGATAAAAATTCAATTGGATTTTGTTATAAGTATATATTGAAGCACACAAGAAGATCCAATGAATGTTCATATAATTTAAAATGTGTAATGTAAAATATGTAAAACTTGTAATTCAAACATTTGTGTGTATGTATTATTAATAAACGTATATTAAAATTATTATGTTCATTGTGTATGCTACTATTGTGCGAATGCGCATGATTTTTGTAACAAATCTTTTATATTTCGCCTTTATGATTACAAAAGATATTTATATATATAAACCTTGAAGTAATGTGGTAATTAATATTATTACTTTCATAAAGTAGTGTCAATGATTTGTTATAATAGTTATAGTGCATGTTATGTTATATTAAATATTCAGCTTAAAACTGTTCTCGTAGCATTTCGGTGTCCTCATGTTTTTCTTCACCAAATACTTAATTTGAATTAAATGATAATTATTAATGTAATAAAAATAAAGTATTTTTTTCCTTAACTCTTTTAGCTCTTACACTTTCGGAAAGGTTTTATAATTATAACAAATCAAAAAAGAGAAGAAGATTTCACAAAAACAAGAAAACTTAAATCCACAATTATATATAAATATTGACATAATAATTTCTTTTGACGTGTCTCTGTGTGCATGTATAACAAAGCTAATTTTAATTATTTAACATCATGTCACGTGATTACTTGAAAAGCTTTTCACGCCACAAATGCGATAGTGAAATATTGAATGCGGCATAAGTGGTTGCTTAAATAAGTATCTACATAAACATTTATTCTTTCGAGGGTTTAACAAAATTGTTTCGCAGATAATAATATTTTGATGGATTATTTTAGTCTTTAAAAGTCGTTTATATAATATAATTTTAACTTTTTTAACACTCAGACTGGACATGAAATACAAATATTTGAATCGGCTACATTAGAACTAATAAATAAAATAAAATATTACATTCTTATGCTTTTATAAGCAAATGCGACAATATTTTTACTTTTAACCTAACTCATGACATAGTATTAAATATCTAAAGTATTATTATGGAGATTTTCATTTTAATTTACTTTTTCAACTTCAATACATTTTTTTTAATATATTGTTAAAGCTCAGAACATGTGGCTCCAGAATCGAACACGAGTCCTCCAAGTTTTAAGGCAAGCGGTTAGCCGTGTTGCCACGAAGACAATTGAATTCAAAGGTAAAAGCGTGACCAATGTTTTAGAATATAATCCATCTATACTTTATTCATAAAACAGAAAATAAAATTCTATTTGCAAAAAATAATTAAATATATTAAAAATAATACACAAGCTTTCCTAATAACACTACATTTTAAAGGCAATTAGAAATGTTAGTTAAAGTCAGGATTGAAACCCTTTGTGTAAAAGATTTCAACGCTTACACTTCCATAGACTAACACTTTTTTTGAAATTATGAAGTATTTTCCACACATCATTAAATCTGTTTCCAAGAGATTTGAGCTTAAATATTTGTTTGTTGCTTGATAAACATAAAAAGTGGAAATAACTGTGTTTTGGTCATTGTATTACTGCAAAAATCTCACGGGAAATTTATGCATTCATTCTTTGACCAAAAGTGTTTGAAGTTGGCTATATTTATCTTTCATGAGTTTCTTATGGATGTACATAATTGAGTCTCTCTATTAAGTAATTCACATAATAGTAAGCAGTCACGTGGCTATTAGAGCACCGATTTGTATTAATTTTCTGAGGCATAATCTTATTTTACGGTGTATAAAATGGCGCTTTCACCTCAATTGTGAAAAATTTTGTGAGTTTCATCCGTGTATGGATATAAAAATTATTATTTTTAATTTCACAAGTGTTAACCTTTTTATGGGACATCTACCAACCACAACATCTCACATCGCCGAAGGTTGGCTTGCAGACTGCATCATAAGGTTATATAATATAACAAATTTTTGTGGTGGTGGTGGCAAGCAGGAGTAAATAAATATGCATTCGTAAGACAATATCTGCTGGTAGAATCTCACGGCAAAACTAAGAGGTTCATACTACACAGTAAATTGCAGAATGAAAAATATTATCAGTTTTGTTAATAAATATCTCAGAAAAATACGAACAATAAACATATAGCTACATTTGTATAACATAACAGACATACCGATAAAACTTTTTTTTAGAAAGTTGTTACAAAATATGTCTTTAAAGATAAATAAATTTACATTGAGGGTGTGCAAATTTGGGGTCAGTATATCTGGGAGTTTCTGGTAGTGTAACGTATTACGCGTTAGTATTTTACATAATTTTTATATTGTTTACATATAAACAGTACTCATTCGAGAACGTTATAAAATTTATACTAACCGGAATGGATTAAAAAAATTGTAACTGGTATTTTCATTTATCTATATGATGGACAAAAAGTACTCATTTATAATATATTAATAACAAGTCAAATATCAAACTGGACTATATTAGTACTACGTTAACCCATTAACAATATTTTTTTTTAAACTATGGTTCGGAGTGTGTGAGTTACATGCATGTAAGTTGAGTACTTGTATGCGCCGTCTATCTAAAATTGCAAAACTTCCGAATGGGAATATTCCATGGGTTTAATCAACAAATATTTATATAAAGTAAATGTTATATGAAAAGATGTTCGATGCTGAAATTATATTTTAGCAGACCGTTTCGCTGAGAGTTTTTGAATTGCAGAGCACACGTGGTTTTATACAGGAGATACCGTAACATTCTTGTCCGCTCCAAATGCTATTGCATCATTCACTGATTTCGTAGTCGGCGTTATGTAACTTTGTTATTATGATTTCACTTATGTATTCTGGATACTTCTTATCATGAATTCTGGCCGTGGAACTGATAACATAACACAAACGCTCCAAACCTTTTCGTTGTAACTAGAAATAGCGTTAGATTTAAAAGTAGAAAAAGATAAATCGCATTCTTTAAAAAGTGATAAAAATAAAGAAATTAGCTATCAATCAGCCTTTTGTAAATACAACGCACGGGGAGAAAACGGAATAAAAATAAATAAATAACAAAAAATATAAGTTCTTTGTCTCCATTTAACTTTAATGTATGCTTATTTTTTTGTTAGTTTTAACTGCAGTGTATGTGGTAATTGTCATAAATTAAGGTAAGTTTTGTAAATATTGAAGATTTTTTAAATATTACATTTATTTAAGCTTAAGAAAATATAATCAATGAATATTATCATTCCTCTGAATTGATTGATTAGCACTTTTTAAGATCGACTATCCGAAAAATTGGGGTTTTCAACAAAGAGAGCCAGTAATAGTGTTTACAAATTATTGAGCCTATTGATATGCAATAAGAAATACTAACTAACACGTTCTCCGTATATATAAACCTAGCTTCAGTAAAAAAATCAGAAATGACCTTTTTTTATGATTCAGGTAACTATTCTAGATGAGAAAATTTCATTTTGACTAACACATTATTATCTAATAATGTAACATATTATTTATTAATAAGTTTTTAATGAAACATTACAACAGTACTTCAAGTAATATTGGGTTATAAGAGCAGAAAAAATACACATGAGAAATGTTGATGACATTAAATTTGTTTTTGTAAATTGTATTTTAACGTAATGTTAAAACTTTATGTACTAAAAAAACTTGCCCCTGAACTCTCTTTTACGTAACTTTAACGATTGACTTCCAAATTAATCGCACTTCATGACTTATGTATGGTAATGATAGCGACTTTCTGATTTTATTTTACTTGGAACTGATTTATTTTTGAAAACTGTACGTAATGCTTCTTATGTTTCTGCGAATGTTTCACATTTATTAAAATTAAATTTTATGGATTTTATCGCGTTTGTTTAATATATTTTATTTAATCCGAACATTTCGGTCGCTTTGCCTTTATATATCACACGCTTGAGCTCCAGGTGAAGCAAAACTCAGACTCAGATGAAAGAAACCGTCATATTTACAGAACAACAGCTTCCTGGTTCCTTCCAATTTCGGAGTTGTAATCAAGTTGGATAAATGATCTTTGGACCTTTATCTATGTGAGAAAAGACCACGAGTCCCTGCACTGGGTGTATTAAGGGGGTGTTTATGTTTATACTTATATGATGTTATAGCCAGATGTTTCTATTTTTCTTTATACTTCTTAACATTTGCATAAGTATTTTGTTACGTGTTATTTCAATATGTTATTTATGCATGTTAATAAAAGTTCTTTAAAAAATTATAAAGATTTTTTAAATGATGTATTGAAATATTAAAACTGTAATGAATTTTATTATAGCGGTAAACTATGAAAAAAACTTGGACATACTTAAACAGTTTCTATTAAAAGAATTTACTATGTGTACTTTAAATTTATATTTTTTACATCAACCATACTAAATTTTCATTATTAACATCACTCAATATTTTGTACAGTTTTTCAGGTATTTTTTATTAAGAAACCGTAAAAAACTTTTGCTTCTTAGTCAATCTAATACGAATGTCTTAATGTCTAAGCAGTATACACATAAGAAATATCACAAAAGCAACATAATTATTTATTTAACCTTTGGTAACGTAACCTATTATTTTTTAACTCAGCCTTAAGCCAATATTTATCCATTTAATATCAATTTAATTTCCTTGTTATTCCATATCGTTTTATTGCCTAAATTATGTTTAAGATTTTTTGCTTTTCTATGTAACTTGTACATCTTTTACTAATCATAAACGCTGATACATTTAAATAATCTAAAACGATAGTTTTGGTTCGTACTTTCTATATTGACTTATATAATATTCAGGAAGCTGTGAAAGCCTTCTCATCATTGGCAGTTTACAGGTGCTACATACTTCATTCTCTTATTCATTTTATCCCCCGGTTCCCACGGTTCACACAATCCCTTGGTAATGGGAAGCAACCCCCGCGATTCATAAATGGTTTTACAAAGATTTAGGGTGAACCTCACGCACAGGTAGTGTAGGTGTACAACAGAAATAATTCTATAAATCACTATCAATTTATACTCTATGTTGACAGCTTAAAGTTCAGATTGGTACATTGGTTAAAATAATTCACCGGCTTTAGAAATGTATGATTATCCTGTTTCACAATATGGGTCATAAGATAGGTTTGTTCATTGTAGGAAATACGTTATGACCGTTGCAAGGTTTTTTTACTTAAACACATAGTTTTTTTTACTAAGAAGAGTAATGTGGTGTCATTAATAATATGTGATGTTAGAACGCGTATTTTACTTATCTACAATTTAATGCAGAGACACAAAATGAATCCGATATTGGTACCTTAAAACTCAACTAGTATCAGGCCCCCGTTGCATCGTCTGGGTAGGACTAACGCAATACCCATTACAGGCACTGAACAGTAGATTGCAAAGAGTATACTGTGTTTAGCCTCGAAAGGAGCTGTAGCTAGTGAAAACACTATGGATCCAAAAACATTAATTAAGTGTCAATGTAAATATTTTACAGTATAACTTTTTGCACATAGCACATCGTTATTTGTAACGTAATTACTTATCATCAGATACGTCTTGCACATCTTGTCACTTTGTATTACAAAAGATTTTTTTTTATTATTAGCGTTTATTATTTGTCGCTTAAGTAAATAATAATTTATTAAAAAAAATTTACAGTATAATTTTAGAGGAGTTATTTGAAGATTCCAATTGGTTACAAACGTAAATCGGGGAATCTAACAGAATATTCATCCGCGGTGTCTCTATTTGTATCATTGTGACAATACTTGGGGTTCACCTGTACACCGTCACATAGCGCTCGATATTTTAAGATATTATAATTTTAAGCGTCGTTAAGCAACTATTTATACATTTACAGCGACTCGCAGACCGGAACGTTGTAATGTTTGCTCTTCACCGTATGGAGGCAAAAATGAGCAAAAGAAATATTGGACATGTTTAGATTAGAGTTATGTTATTTTTCATCATCGATCAATGTTATTCTTTTGTTAAGTCTCTCAGATATTTGAATAAAATACCTCGTAACTGTTAACCATTTTAAACTGAATAGCACAAAGCGACGAAAGGCAATTTTTCGCTAATATCTCCCTTAAACAAAAAAACTGTATTACTTAGTGACCATATACGTAAAAACATGTATAACAGTTTCTTAAATTAAAATATTGCCCTTTATATTAATGAAAACGTGAAATATTTGTTATCAAATGAAATTAAATATTACAACAGTATTTAACAACTACAATCAATGTAGTTTAATATCAACTGTAATAGTTTAAAAAAACCATGCATGATTCTGTAGAGTGTAAGGAAGTTGACTATAATGAAACAGGAAAAGGAAGTGATTCAGGGTTCTTTGCGGCGTCCATTGCTAAACCAATTTAGTACATACAACATAACCTCAAATATTAAGTTATATATTATTTAAATTTTCTCTTTTTAGAAAAAAGAAAGTATCTTAACTGGTTAAACGATCAATATTAAATTAAAGATTGTATATATTGGATTTATGTATCGATATTGATAACTTCCACTGCATCAATTTACAATACATTGGTGCCAAAGAAAATCGTATGTTTTTACTTTAAAATAACTTGTAAAAATGTTATCAGGTTTTTTTTTAAAAAAGGAGTTTATCTTATCTTTATACGTTCGCCTACCTTAAGTAAACGGCAGAAACTTTTCGAACATTATCTAAACATGATCAGTGTATCGCATTTAGTAGATGAATAATCCACTGAGCTTTTGTACACTCAGTCCCGAATTTCCTTTATTTACTTCCGTATCTATATTGTACATAGGATATATCAAAGAATGTTTGTTTTATGACATTTGAGTGTAATATTTTGATGCAATAAACGCTTTATCTATCTCATATCGAACAATCCCAAAAAATCGGAAAAATCCCTACAAAATAGAGCCAACCATTTTGTAAACTGATACGATAGTTTGCTATTTATTAAATTAGAACAAATTTAGGCTCCACAACATGAGATGTAAAGCAGCGAAAAAATTTTTAATGTTCAACTACAAATCACGATGCGGAAATTATGTACGGGGTCGTGATAAATAAAATAGGAACGATCCGTTCTGAACAATGGTTTGGGTTATCGAACTGCAATACCATTTCGGTGAAGGTCTCCCGATTCGAGGTCAGACACTTGCTGTTGAAATTTTTGAGCTATTACTATCAAAGCGGTTTTATTTTAAATTTTCTATACTGTAGCGAAGTAACAAGGTATTGATGTGTACACGTCTCCGAAACTATTAACGTTGTATAATGAAATGGCCTGTTTTATATACAATGAACTCAAACCTAATCTCAATTTGACGTGATTCTACGTGGCAATGAGCAGCCGCTTCGCCACGGATGTAGTCATAATTTTCTTTATTCATAAAGGTTCGTTGTACAGTAAAAATTATGTACACAAGTGATATACAACTGTAACAACAAAGATGACTTTGAGTTTATCGAGTGTCTAAGATTATTTTAAGCGTCTGTTCTACATAAAATCAATAGATCTCCACATCTGTCTAATGTTAAGTGATAGTGTAGCTTGCAGCTCAGAATTATCTGACTCTCGCATTTCTAGTAACTTTATTTTTATACAATTATTCATGAACTATTCATAAATAAGTTAATACAATGTGACTACAGACATTCGTAATGGCATGTCTGGTTATTTATAGATTTGTTAAAACAATGTTATTGATGAATAAGTTCGATTCTTATTATCTCTGTTCCTAGAATTATAAAAATGTTAAAGGTGAACGAGATTTAACAAAGCAGGAACACATATTCCGTCGGATAAGTGACATTAATCTTATTGTAACAAGTAACAATCCGTAATTACTTAGCCCAAAGAAATGTATATAAAAAGTAGTGATTAACTTTATTTTAAAATGTAGGCTAAGTTTTTTTTGTAATCTTTCCATAACTGTGTTTTTTTTTCAGAAATAATCTGTTTAAATTCGTTACGTCAGTAATTTCACAAAGTACAATTCACATTGATACATTAAAATTAGTAGCGTCATGAATTATTTGATAATAAACTTATTCTCGAAACTTTGTTTAAATATAATGTACAAGATACGTAGATGATAAAATTTAATAGAACCACTCGTCGTACATTAAAATATTCATTATAGATATTATCCTTTGCGAATAGAATCATGAAAAATATTTATATGAGTAAATAACGTATAACAAAGACAATTTAAATAGTTTTATATACGCACTCGGAATCATTTCGTTTGTTACAAGTAGCTTCAATAATATAACTAAAGTTATATTGATTCCACCATGAAGCGTAAAAAATTCTATTTTAATTGTTATTACTTCTAACTAAATTCATGTACACGTATGTTGTGGTAATTAGCAGCAGTTAACTAGCGGACTATAACTACAAAATTCATTGGAGATTTTATAATACCACTATAGTGATCATTTATTGCGTGAATTGTAAGTTTTATTTCAAAGTATTTGAGGAAAATCTACTTGTACCGTTGCAACACACGGATCATGGTTTGGTAAATAATGTGATGAAAAAATACTGAGAATGTGTAAAATAGCGGAATAAATTATTATAATTTTTTGCGAGATTGTTGGAAACTTAATAAATTTTTTATGTAATGTTCAAGATTAAAAGGCGCCGATAAAATTTAAGGCGCCATACCGTGGATTGAAAACCCAGTTCTCTTCGCCACCGCGAGTGATATTATTCTACTAAACGCCGAGTATTGAAAAGTATTTATAGACCTGCTTTAGTTCCGAATTTTGTTCTACAAAATGTGTAAGAAACGCGGAATATAAAAATGATTAAATTAGAAACATTTCCGATCTTCACGATGATGGCTTATGTTGTTATATAGCAAAAAACTATTATACACAAAAAAAGTTAATGGTCGTAATGTAACTTGAACAAATGGACAGCAATTTTTATAATAAAGCGTCTATCTGAACGCCATCTAGTACTGTTCTGTGGGAAACCACAAAACCTACTGAGCTAGCACACTAATGGGACTGCGATGAGCGTGCGTATACACGTTCACTTCTAATAACTCACACACATAAACGTTGACATAGAAAAACGAACATTACTGTACACACACAAGCGAAGCGTTACAGCCTCTTACGTGAAGAACGTAAGCGGCTGCGGAACTCAAGATGGCTGACATTGGCAATGGTCGTTGACCCAGCGCGCGCAGCCTTCAAAGCTTAGTTCTGACATTAGAGAGGCTGTTATTTTCCGACGGGTTTTGTTTTAATAGTTCTATGCTGACTATTCGGCGTTCACGCGCATTTAAACAAGTATTAGCAATTGTACTTTCATATTGCTCAATATTTGCGTTTTGTGATGCAAGTAATGAAATATTGGTGTGATAAAATCCGTATTTGCGTACAATTTTTCGTCACTAATGCAATTATCGGCGTAGTAAAATACGATACGGCGTTATCGTGTCCCATTCACGATTTAATTTCCTATTCGCTATGGTGAAATATATTACGTCTGTAAATTTCTTTATTTTTTAATCAGATAACGTATGTTTTATATATAATATAATAATGTATAAACTGATGTTATCGTGTTCGGTTATAAATTTAAATCTAAATATCAAACAAATTCTGTTAGTACATATTATTGACATATTTATTATATGATGGTATCAGTGGTATAATTTGCTTTTTACTTAGAAACACATTTATTTATTGTATTTTAAGATAGTTATTCATTGCAGTAAAATGAATGTCTTTTTATAATTATATGATCTACGTAGACGTAAGAGCGATCATTAAGTTGATAGTTAAGCTAGCGCCTCGGTGCGGTCGAATGCGGCAACTGCGGTATGTAGCTCAACCTAACGGTGCGCGTGCGCAGCGAAAAAACTCAAGTTCACTACCATGGAAGATTGCGCGCCGCTGCCTGCATTACCGCGCGGTTACGTTGTCGCCGTCTACTTACCAGCTATTATGCCACTACTGTAACTATGT
Source organism: Byasa hedistus (assembly GCA_029286795.1). Taxonomy (NCBI): domain Eukaryota; kingdom Metazoa; phylum Arthropoda; class Insecta; order Lepidoptera; family Papilionidae; genus Byasa; species Byasa hedistus. Next base: position 6,770,288 of record JAGSMW010000015.1, on the reverse strand, counting down.
ATTATATAACGCAGCAAAATTTATTAAAATTGGTTTCAGGTTCAAAATATCGCGAAAAGAATCCTTTTTGAAGTTTAGGAATACCAATTCGTTTTCATTACTATTGAATATTTTGATGCCATGACTTTTGTTACTGTAATGTAGTAGTACACGAAGTAAATAGATTTTGATATACAAGACTAATTATGTAATATAAAATACATGTTACATAAAAAAAGTCTGCTCGCGCTTCTGGACGCCGTTCAGTTTGATAATTGATTAAAAACAAAAAATGTATAATGCAACCTAGAAAACTTTCCAAACATTATGATTAAGTAATTCAGTTACAAACATTATATAATTTTTAATGACAAATATACAAAAGTATTTTTAAACATTCTCGTTTTCACCAATTTTGCGTTCATAGATTTAATTTCTTTATAGAAGACAACTGTTTATTCATTTGAATGATTTTTTCACATTGAAGTAATAAACGAGAAAAAATATCTAGAAGAATCTACCATTATCACTGTTATGACGTGGGAATTTCAATTGTTGAAATAACTGTTTTACCCACGATGGGTAAACTGTTCATCCGATTCTAAAAATGTTTTGACCTTTACCACATTGAAGTTATTTCAAAACATTAATACGCAGCAACACGTACCCCTTTTACTATGGTAAGTGGTATGACCCAATTCTGTCAACACCGGGGTTACATAACGTTATGAAACGCAAATAGCATCAAAACAATGTATGTGTATAATAAATCAGATTCAATAGGTTTGCCTAAAAGTATTGTTAAGATAGCTCTTTAAATTGAATCGCTATGTGGTTTTACTGTTTAGTAATTGTATTTTTATAATTTACGAACATATTTTGTTTTAATTATATTTATAAACAGCTTTTGCAACCACAACATATATGTATGCACATTGTGTATTTCGTTAGTATTGCTTGATTTCGCTGATAACAACTTACAAAAAGTCTTTAACATTCCCAAAGAAGCGTTCTTATATTTGCACTATAAATATCCGCCTAATAGTTTCAGAATTAAAGTGTTTAAACACAAAAAAAAGATTGTATGTGTTACGGAATATTGTTTACATGTATATATACAAATAATATACAGGGGCAAAATCGTCTGAACATTGAAAAGCTTTACGACTGTATTATAGCCTTGTGGAATAACAACTCTACTAATAAAAATATATCGTTTTACAGTTTACGTTATAATTTTTAATAAGGTAATCCGTTATAAGAGTGAAGGAGTTTAAGTACTTCTTTATTGTAAATGTAGGTAAATGCAATACATAATTTTTTCTTATTAAAGAAATACTTTAAAAAGCAAAAACAAACCTTGATATACTTGGAGCAAAAGTAATTTTGTTGTGTAATATGCATTTTGACCAATCGCTTTGTATTGTCTAACACCTTTTTATACATTTATAAAGTACATATATATTTATATATCTCCTAATATTATTTACTTAATGTGGTAGTATACTTATACATAAATTATTACAGTTTTTTAAACTCGATAAGAAAAGGTAATAGTCGATAAATTTTAAATATTTTTATAACAAAAAAAACTTCTTGTCACTGATTTAATCAAAAACACAAATGTGAAAATTCACCTCTAATTCCTATGGAGTAAAATCGGTTCTTGACTAATAGTAACCATTAATTGACCTACATCTGTAACAAGATCGGTAAGGCAGCAGGTGATGATCAGGGATGGGTCACTAAGGCATAATTTTAGAGGTAATTATGGTATATTGATTTCTTTTGTTTAGGTTTTCATATTATAAGGTGTTCAGTTTCTTTTAGTTTTGCACCTTGTGCTACCAAATCTTTCACATCGACAAAGGGTTTATAGAAAAAGTCGATTGGACAGGTGAGAGGGTTCAGTTTTGCAATACTTGCTAACTTTTTATTGTGAAATGATTAATGTATTCGAGGTAAATAAATATTCGGTCAAAAAAGATTTTTGGGTATAGAGATTAAATAAATGTTTTAAATAACAACAATTTTAACTATAAACAAAAAACACATGAAACAGCAAAATCTTATTTTAATTTATCTTTTAACATCCAGGTTAAATCATGGACTGTACTGCAAATGTAGTAGAAATAGAAATAATAGCAGTATTAAGTATTGAAAAAAAGGCAATTAGTATAATAATATAACATAGATATAACTTGATGATTTATAACGTGAACACTAGCAAAAAATCATTGGCTCATCTTATATAGACACAAGACTTAAAGACGTAGTCTAAATAATAATACAATTTTTTTTTGCAATAAGACGAAAACCATTATTTTTCATGGATTATTTTGTCTAATTTGTAAATGTCATTCTAATTATATATTCTTTTAGTATAAACAAACTTTAAAAGCATTACGCATTTTAAGAATGTGCGGTACTGTATGCTATTATAAAGTTTGAGTCAATTAATAACATTTTGGTATATAAGTTCATCGAAATTATAAGATTTGTTTTTAAATATTATTTCTGAGACGTCTCTGTTTCTATGAGGTTCTGTGGAAAGTGAGTACATCTGCGGGCTGTGTAGGAAACGTATTGGCTTTGTATCGTTACACCTGCGGCGGACTCCCACGCTCGAGCACCGCCTATTGCTGTTCATATAGTGCGTTCATTATTTCGCGCTATATCTTGTCGTGCGATCAGCTAGGAAATTTTTAGTTACAAAATGTTTTACAAAAGGAAACACAGAAAACTAAAAGAAATGTTAAGATCTCTGTATTATGTCACGCTGTACTTTATAGTTTTGAACGAAAAGTCGTTCTTGTGGTTTGAAACAAGTATTACAAGTTATGTAAAGATATATATATATATTAAGAATACATTATAAGAAGTTAGGTATAGTATATACAGATTTAGTGTTTCATTTAGAATGTCTCTATAAAATTAATGCTGCATTAAAATATACGTTTAGCAGAAGCAATATTTTGAATATAAATAAATCACGTTTAAACAAAATGCCCAATTAAGCAATAATAGGGAGTATTTGCATTAAAAAACCCTTACCAAGGCTTTCACTTTACCAAAAAAATCTTCCCATGGGTTTTTTTGCTGTCGATAAAGCATAAAAAATCCTTTCGATTTCCGTTCAACTAGGAGGCGCCATCTGCCATTATTCTCTCTTCATTCTTGTCAAGTGTTTGTTTGAAATAATTTTTTGTTCACCGGGATTTCACCGGAAGCGCCGGCTCCGCGTAGATTCTACTCTGTTAATTTAAAGTGATTGATAAACGAATCATTTCAGCAAAGTTATATTGCATGTTGTTTAATAATTTTAGGTATCTTTATTATATTACACATTTCTATCAGATCTCTTATAAAGTTGTTGTAGTGTTAATCTGATTTACAACAAATAGATTTTTATATTACATGTTTAAAAAAATTTAATTCAATGTTATTCATTGCTTAAAAATATTTTAAAACGCATGTTTACATGTTATACTATAATTATAAATAATTTTTGTGTTAAACATTATGATATAAACCACTATCTATATACATTAAAGAATGTTTCTTAATTTTTTTTTTAATATGTTACTATTTATCATCATAGGCTTTCAAATATTTGTAGTTAAAATACTCTTTGCATTTTAACTTTGCGGTATATAGTACAAGAGAACAATATAAAAAAGAGGTAAGAAAAGGTTTATTTATCTGAACACGAACAAGTAGACTGTTATTATTTAAAAGATCACAAGTTCCGACTAGCCTTTACTTTCCTTGCGGTGTTTCTTTAATCCCTTTTTTTGCTCTGGACCACATTGTTTTTGATATTGCTTTCTTCTTTGGTTTTACTTTTTGGTTAATACTAATAATTTAAGATAATACAGTGAGTGCATATAGTGTAAATGTGTGGATGAACGTAATACATGATATAAGAATTTTTTACATGTACACAAACTTAGAGAAATCAAAAGAGAATGCAGTTTTATGTATTGATTGTATTGGTTGAGTAATGAGATAAATTGTTATGTTTGAGTAGTTTTTATTTGAGCGGTATACACCCATCCCCTCTATAGCAAATTATTAGTCCCAGCATTCCACTTTTACCATAAAATAATAATTTTTATTAATAGACGATGTTCTGTCCCTATTAAATTTTACTGTAGTTAAATTTTCTAAAAATTTCTGCGCTATCGGAGGTGCTGCAATACAGTATTCAATAGAAGTGTACTTTATGCAATTGAACAATGATTTGCAAAAATTTCAAACGTACTTTTGTTAACTGGATGCAGTGAGTGGCACCTCTATAATTATCACTTCTTAAATAGCAGCAATTATTGCATGCTTTCTTTTACTGATTAATTGATTTAAGGTATACGAAACAAGTTTTTTTTCAGAAATAATTCTAAAATTATTTAAAATTTGCGGACGAACAGAACTAGTTTATAATGTGAGTTTATTAAAAATTATTGCTTTTGAATAGGCAGATTACGATGAACGGGAGCGAGAAATTTGTTGTTCTTTTGTTATTACTTTTCTTAAAATTTTATATGTTTGCTATTATGTATTATTTAATTAGTTATTTCAGTATTACGATTAAATCATATTTGATGGCACTAAAAAACGATACTCCGAAAAATATCTGCAGCTGTATTATTTTATGAAAAACATAAAGATTTTACTTTAAGTATTTATATATTATAATATTAAATATCTGAATTTGTAAAAGTTCAACACACTATAATAAAAAGGTTTAATTGATATCAAGACACCGGTCGAAAAAAGAAATAGAAAAAGGCTCCAATTCAACTAGAATCACATCTGTCGCGGTTCCCATGAGAGACAGGAAAGGATTGTGGATTGCTGGTAGTTTAAGGTAGTTAACGTTACTGTCTGTATTTGTAAAATCGTAACCGACAACTTTTTTTCAACACCTTTAAAGTAAACTGTTTGTAGAAATTACTATTGTTAGAAACAAGATCAAAACATGTCTATAAAATACCACATATTTCCATAGGTATGTATTAAATGGAAGTAATAATTTAAAGAGATTTTTTTTATAACATACTTTGTTTAATAGATCCAGTTTATTACATTGTACTGTTGTTAAATCAATGCTTAATTTTCTATTTAGCTTTACTCGGGATTACAAAACAAAAGCAACAACTTTGTAGTGTGAGCTGTGAGCAGATACATCATATATATGTCTTATAGTGATATAAATACGGAACGTCTTATAGGCTTCAAAGGTTAATAATTTTTGGTTGATCATTTGTGAGATTGCGAAAAAGTAATCCTTTTTTGAATGCTTATAAAACATACTGCCTTTAAAAACTCTTCACATTATAGCATGATTACTCTATAGCCGACTAAAAAACTATTAATAAACAATTTTTTGGATATAGGTGGGTAGTCTAATTCGGTGATTAAATTTAAAATTTGTTTAAAACATTGCTTTGCGAGTTAATGCCTTTAAAAGACATCAACGCACGAAATGATATTTTTCGTCATAAATATCTTTTGTAGTAGAAATGGTCAAATGATCGAGGTAAGTTCTCAAAGTTATTTGCGTCTCCTTTTCAAATAGCTAATGGCTATAGACTCATTAATGTACTCAAAACAAATATATTTTACCGCTATTTGAGACCAACCGGAATTCAGGAAACCACGAATTGCGGTCGAGTCTGTGTTCTCGAACGATCGATTGAAAACAACGTTCAATTTGAGAAATTTCCGACACATATGCCATTTTTCAGCAATTTCTTTAATAACATTTGTTAAACTCAAAACTTACAACGAAGACATTGTTATGACCTATTGTTATATTTGCAAATTTTTAAATTGCAACTGGAACGTTGAAAATAATATTACCACAATAAGCAAGCCACATGGAAGGAACTCGTAGCGGTCAATAGTTATGACATACGGTACAATAACGCGCCAACCCTTTGACGGGTTTTGTGCAAAGGCACACCACATGACTTGCACCTCTCGCATTACAGCCGCAACCGCAAACGCAGATTGCGCAGATTGCTTACAATCCTTGTTTTTTTTCTCGAACACCCACTGTTGCAGCCAGCTGATATAAATTTTGAATAATTCCCCCGCAGTGAATAGAAATCTAGTTTTGATTTTTCATTCAACTTTATTGCGTGACAACTCAGTATACTTCACAACCAATAGTATGCTGCATTCTGGTTTACCCACGTGCTGGCAAGGTGTGTAATGAATGCATGTTATCAATCATAATATCGAACACACTTTCTTTTTTAGTTTGGTAATAGGTAGATATACAATTGGTTGAAATCTTAACACCTTGAGAGGATCTGTAAATATCAAAGCAGTTGTTACCTTTTCACGCAATTTGCGTCAATAGGAATCTATTGCTTTCAAAAGCTTCAACGATTTTTTTATTTTTAGACATTCATAGGTTTCAACATTTACTTCAAATCAAACTAAATTTTTAACTATTATTTACTGTAGTATTTGTTATAATTGTATTTAGTAAATTAAGTAAATGGTAATACGGTAGCCGATGAAGCGTAAGGTTTTTTTAGCCCCAACGTTTGTTTTACGCTACAGCCAACGTGATCGATCTTTGAGGATACAAGACATAAAATGAAGTACCCAGCGCACACTCACACACCTGTTGAAAGACTAAACGTTCGTTTAAATAGCCTTAATTGCTGAACAAATACTCGTAGCACTCGCGTGAATCTGGTATTATGAAATGTTTGAGCGTATCCAGTGTCCGCTCTTTGGACTTTAATGATGTTTGTTAAGTTGGTACTGAAGAGAATTAAAAGAAAAAAAAAACGGTTTGTCGTGTGTAAATGTAATAATATTTTAATCACACATTTATATTACTTATTTGGAATTTATAGATGGGTTACATAAATCGCAGCCATCTTTGAATAATAAATAAATTATATTATTCCGGTACTATGACACAAACCATTCGTATTTTAATTATTCGAAATATGATGATAATGTTTTTTGTAAAAGAATTTATCGTTGCATTGTTTATGTATATGTACTTAAAAATAATGTTAGTTTTTTTTTATAATATACAACTAAATAGTATATGCAATCGATATAAAATTAAAAATATTTCAACTTATTATAATATAATGAATGAAGTCAACATTTTAATTTTTTTTCCGTTGTACCTTCAGTGAATGTGTTCTTTTATGAATAAGAAAACAATCGCTGGAATAAAGTAAAATAATGTTGTTGCTTCAACTAAAGCTGGTTTTCAATCGTAGGTAATACATCAACGGTTTTTTTTTTGCAATTGCGGACTAGCCCGTTTTTAACTCTGATCGACAAGTGCTTCCATCTATCGTTGATATTGATATGGATCTGCTGAAAATATTTTCCATGTTAATTATCTTATCCGGCAAGGAAATTGTATAAGCAAGCATAATTTTTTGATCGTGGCATTTAATTTAAAAATAAATCTCTGTGAATTTGATTGTTACGTATTAATAATTTGCAAGTTTTTCAAAATGTCACAGGGCTCCGTGACGTTTTCAAATGTATATAGATATAAAATTATTTACTATATAATTAATCAAAAGTCATCGATTACTTTGCGGTGAAAATGGCGTTTTAATTTCAAAAAGATTCTCGTCTAAAACTTTGTTCTAAAATGTACATTTTTCCTTTGCAAATATTTCTCACAAAATAGTTACACTTGAAATTACTGGATAAATATTACAAATTAATTACATAGTATTTCTTTTCTCGTTTACCTTCGTACACGAACATAATATCTTAGGTACATTTCATAGGACAAAGCGTCGAGACGAGCCGAAATTTCATCTGATGGTAAGCGATACGCCAGCTTTTAATAACATGGTTCTGAAAATGTTGTTCACTGAGACCTACACTTCTTGGCTTTGTAACCCAATATGTTAAGTATGGTAACTCTAATAATGAACAGCGAGCAAATTAGTTAAGCGCAGTAATATTACAACTGCTTAACGGCAATATTTCGTACATGTAGTGGTTCCCATCGAGCTGGTCTTCGGGAGGCCTAGCTATGGTATAAATATTGGTTAAATCCATAACTTGTCAACGTTTCGGGGTTAAAGACCTTCCTTGTCCTCCGCAAGAGCTATGTTTTAGATGTTGCGAAATGTTTACTTTTTATTTAAAGCTTTTTCGCATTGATGTCCAAATTATATCGGACCTCTGTGAAATAATGTCGCTAGAGGCATTACTTTTTTATAGCTGTCAGAAAAACATTTCTTATTGTTATTATTACAATGGTGTCTGAAAGAAAATGATTCGTGGAATTTAAGAATTATCTATCATCAACAGTTCAGGGTATCATTAACCACTGGTAAACAAGAATCGTTAACAAATAATCATGAATATCAGAATATTCCGCATGAAGTCGTTTTAATATCATAAAACAGTTTTAAGTTTAAAAGCTCATAAAAAGTCGTACACATTGTATTTCAGTTTATAAATTTAACATTGTAGCTTATGAGTGCATTAATATAAATTGTTTAAAAAATGACTAGAAGTTGTATGTAAACTTAAGCCATAATTAGACTTAAGCGATAAGAGAGATTTTAAACTAGAGTAATTATTATTTACGTTACAAGAATTTTTAAAATTTATTTTTGTTGAAATTACTGTCAATTTAAAAAACAAAAAAATCCTTATTTTTTGTATTTATCGGTTTGTAATACGCCAAACTATTTAATGCATTATTTAATTATTTCAGAAGATGTATTGACCTCATTGCTACAAACCTATATTAAATTCTTGTTGGCAGCGGTGATTAAGGAAAGGCCATCACAAACTCGCCAGGAGCAGGTCCATGGGCCCCCGAGAGTTCGTGGCTGACCTACTACCAGAGTATTGACCCCCGTCGCGCTCACTCCGTCACTTTTAATATTTGCGTAGTGTCGTTGGAGAACCTTCAGTCGTATCATTCTTTGAGGGTAATTTGCTTAGAATGAATTTAATATTAAACTCTCTTATAAATATTTTGGTTTAACTTGTGTATTTCTAAGCACTCCAGTTCTGAATACTATGATATGAAATTTCGATTATTAAAAACCACACTGGTTTTGGATAATTCCAACGGTGGCCAATGAAAAAAACCGCGACCGCAGGGCCCACGTAGCTAACCCACATTTTGTCGGAGCGGAGTATTGACCTCAGAATTCATTCCGTATAAAATTAACCAGCCATGAATTTCTATTGTACCTTCGCATGCTAAGGCACGCCATTACTATGCAGAAACATTTTTTCGTCTTTTAACTAAAATAAATTTAGCATTTCCCATTTAACATGTAAATTATAGCTCAAAATTATTGTATGCCTTTTGATTGTTAGTTAATATTAAATTGGAGTGCGTACGTGGCGCAGTGGCTAACTGCTTGCCTAGTAGCATAAAGATTCCAGGGCTACATTTTGAGGAGTTTGGTTAATGATAGAATTATTTCAAACCTGCCTGAATAGCGTCCGCCTCCATATTGCATATTTTTAAAATTGCTATAAAACCATTGTTGTATTCCTTATCGGTACCAGAGCCAGAATGTTCTGGACGAGCACACTTAATCATCTGCAGCTGCATTGTTAAATAGAGGTGGTGTTAGCAAATTTGAAATCAGAATAAAAAGGTTCATAATACGAGTATTACAATATTTGATAGTTACTTTTAAACAATTGCATAAAAAGATTTTTAATTTAATTTGCGAGTTTTAAAATTAATCCTTGCTGCAAATGCATCAATCAGTACGAGTTAGAAGCACGTCGGTATATATCCAAGTCGTTACGCGCAGTGTTTGCTTTAGACTCTTGTCTATTTCGTGGTCGATCATAGTTCAAACAACTTATTAGTGGTCTGTCACGCCCTGTTCGACTGCATTCGACGAATTTAGCACATTTAATTTTCTCTCGTCGTGAGTTAGAGGTTGGAGACATCCACTGCTAGGCTTTTTCATTAGAGCGTTACGCTTCTGTGTTGTAGTTGACCTTTTTCACTTAGGGATGTAAATTTTCGCTATGTATACAAATATTAACTACATAAATATAGCAAATAACATAATAAAGTCACACATTAAGTATACCTCGTAATCAGTTATTAATGCAGAAATGCTCTCATTGTGTAAATTTTAGTAATATTTACTAGAAGTATAATATAATTTCAGTATTGAATTATTGTTACATTAATTAATTTAATTATATAAAAATATAATATTATTATATATGACACTTACATGTATTTAATAACATTGTGTTTTTATTAGTTTATTTCTTTTTCTTGTGTTACCTAACACGACATCTTGATTCACTTCAACTTTGCCAGTAAGGAACGCATTAGACATTAAGTTTTAAGCCCGTCTTATGTATATTCTTGCTTAAGGTTGCGCTTAGCAATAACGTTTGATATTTTAGAAAAAAATATATCTACCATCAGCTGACTGTAGTATTTGCTAAACTTTTACGTACAGTACCAGAAAAGCTATTAAAATTATTATAAATTTTATTAGAAGAATATGCATCTGGTATTTACTAATGAAAAAGAGAAAGATGGTATGACGTCATCTTAATTTGGTTTAATTGATGAAACTAAGAACACCTGAAATCTGTCATAAAATTTTCATAACATTATTTATATTTTAAATTACTGATTACTACGAGTATATTGTAATATAAATAAGTAGTGAGTTAAGTGTATGATTGTACAATTTTTTTTGTACAAGCTTATCTCCTAGGCACCTTTGTGTTTTAGCCCCGGTATATTTAATTGACTCTACTGTGTACGGTCGATAAATGGCCCAGGTTGGCATTTCATATATACAAGTGCCCGGCATTAACAATATTGCCCTTCTCGTTCTTAGGCACGGGACAAGCAGGATGCGAACCGGTCCCCTGTAGCCTTCCCTCAATAAAAACTCAACATCCTACCCATAACTTGTAACTTCTTCTAGTGAATGCACCTAGACAGGACGTAATCTTATATTGCAAACCATTTATGTTACCATAAGATATATGTTACACTTCCCGGTAACTGTTCTTACAAGATTTAGAATAATTTTGCTAGCCAAGAGTACTCATCATGGTTCATAAAAATTTTACATATTGTGCATAATAAATTAAATGTTTTTATAGCTCATGCGTCGTTAACAAAAATATCTTATAAGTTATTTTTATCAATGGCCGTTAGAAACTAAGAATAGTAGTTTTTTTTTTAAACGCCCCGGTAAATTTTTGTGGAGTATAAGAAGTAGCTATAAACAAACTCGATCGAGTCCCTTACAAAAAAACCGAAAGAAAAACAAGGTCGTCATCGTCCTTGATCTAATCGGAGGTAAAAAATTACTAAAAATACGTTAACACTTTAATACTACATAAACTTAGCGGGCTTTATGCTGTATACGTACTAAGAATCGCTCAGAAAACTTCTAGACCCGTTTGGAAGTTTACGTTGTGCAGTGCCATCTGGCGGCAATTATTTTTATGTTTATTGGTGCGATGTTTGCTGATATTAGAGCTGTGTTTTTAAACGAACAATTTTCGTACATCCCTATAATAACAGTTGTGTGCAAACATTACTGTGTTTCACTTACCATCAGGTGAACACACCACCGGTCTTAGCGCTTATCAAAAGAAAAAAATGTACATGTATTTCAGCACATAGGCAACCTGGCAATGCTAGTCTTGATTAAAAAAATTCCACAGCACTTGCAAACTGCAAGGACATAAGTGCAACAAACACGTAAATTGCATTATAAAGTAATAAAATCAGATTACACATCGCAGTGTTGATTTATTATAGAACTAGTAATTTAGCGATGACGATTGCGACCAGATAATACTCGGCCCTTCATTTCAAAGAGTCGATTAATTTTCAGAATGAAATGATAGCTTGGTTTGTACCTAAAATCACGAATTTTTCTCTAATATTACTTTGCAGTATATGATCAATATTAAATATATCCATATGAGTTTTCATATGTGTGCAAGCCAAATTACAAATTTTTACTAACTTTTTGAAGAAAATATCTGGACTTTTTTTTATTTTGTGTGAACTCATAAGACGGTAATAAAATTATCAGCTCTAAGGCAGAGAAACAAGAAAATTTAAGGTACTGTTAATTAAAGATGTTATTATTGTTTTATTGATTTAAGTCGTATATAATTTAGTAGTAATAAAAATAAGACTGATATTATATAAAAATACCGCTTAACACAGTTGTTATTAACATATATAATACTATAACGCTTTATTAATTGCTAAATCCCTCAAATTAATGTCAATTAAATTAACAAAACCGTTAATCTATTTTTGTGTACCTGGTATATGTAATGCGAGTATAACGCAAACCGATCCAATATCCGATATTCTGTCCAATACTTGTTTTTTTTTCAAAATACCACTTTTCTAAGGTAGGCGATCAATTAATAATACTAATAATTATAAGTTAGGTATAAATGTAAGTCAGATAAATAGTTAATCTATGACAAAGCTGGCGGAGGCGTGTCGAGGTGCGCAAGAGTAGCTGGCTGAGTCACGGTCAAGGTCTGAATTTGCTGCGATATAATTTATCGTATTATATTTTGCTGCTAGTCTACAAGTTCTCTTTATGTGCTGTTTAGTTTACTACATATCTATACCGTTGTTTTAAATTATGTTTTAATCGTGAATAAAATTATCATAATTTATTTTTGAATGTTTTGTTTTGGAATGAATATTTTTTATGTTAGTATAAGCGTCATGCTTGTTAAAATTTGATAGCAAACCCGTGTTCTAGTCTTAAAATTATACTGAAACTATTACTTAATTTGTTTGGTGAAAACCTAAACAAATTACAAGTAAAAATTGTTGAAATATCCATAACCAATAACTTCTTATTCATAGGGTTACAGTGATACATCTTAATTTTGAATTGTTTACAAAAAAAGAAAACGGAAGTGGAATAAGTGCGTTTACGTATATCATTACATGACCTAACCGTACTATTATTTCTCATGTAACGTCAGTATATGCGGTGAGCCAGCTAATATGTCGTAAAGTATGACAGCGTCTACCGTTATCTGCGACAATCATGTGCCTGGAGTATACACTCTCACACCCAAGGAATTACCCATAAAAGACATAATTATAGTTAAAGAGAAAAACGCCCTTTGCTTTATGGCCGCTGGGAGCTGATTCTTGATTCACTTTTTGTATATTCCTCAAACATGTGAAAATAAGTCACAGCAATTTTATCATAGGAATGTAGTAATCATGGAGAAGTATTGTTATAGGTTAAGAAGTTAAAAAGCGCATACGTGTAGAAAATATTTAAACTCTTTTAATAATTTTGTACGACAAGTTTGATAGGAGTATTTTTAAATACCTCAATAGTTTTGAAAATATTCAGAATTTCTTCTAATTAATTTTGTTTTTATTACAGTTTCTTTATCGAAGTATACGTAAGCAAAAATGACTAATTACTAAGACTAAATAAGTTTTGTAAGTCTTTTTTTAAAAGTGACATTAACGTTGATACTAAAATAAAAGTATAGTCTACAGATTCATACGTTTAAACATTGAAACAAAATATTTGCTTCCTGAAATTTGTCACATTTGTTTGAAACTTGCTGAAAGCGAATACGCAAACATTTGGTAAATAAATGCTTATTATTCATGAAATATATTTGATAAGGTTACAGTTAAATAATAATAAAATGCAAAGTTGTACTTGTGCTCATATACTTTGTCATTGAAACACCTTGTGTAAAGCGATGTGAGTTCACTCGGTATAGTAAATTATTATGAAATGTTAATTATAGATTAACTATAAATAATAGCACCTTCAGTATTCGATATTGTTAAGATTTTTTATTATTTCACGAAATTTATCGGAAACAAACCGAAGTATACATTTTAATGCATGTTATATGTGAAATCGATATTTTTAAACACACTACTGCTAGCAAAAATACTTTCATAGTATATTCAGTTCAATATGATATTGACAAGAGACTCAAGGAAAATGTTTAAAAGACTCTATTAACATTATTTAGTTAAAAACGTTAACGTTAAATTCGTAATTTTTTTTCATAGCTATAGAAGCAGTTTCATGCGACCTAAAATATTCATAAATATCTAATTTCATAAATCTCGATTCTAGTTTACACTTTTTCATTAATAATTCAATATGGATGATGGCAAGTAGGTATCATAACTTAGCTGTATTTCTTTATGTAGTTACAGGAATTTGAGTTGTCTTTTCAATATCTTTTGAGCTTGATAAGGTAAAAAAGTAGTTTGATCCTTACATAGAATATCTTTACAGCGTCATAATTTGGTCGACGCCACCTACGTTTCTTAACCTAGATTTATTTGTAAATACTTTTTCGAATTATCCACATTTTTTACAAAGCCTTATGTACATAAATAAAAGAATTTTCATTTCTCTTAAATTCTTAAGTACGTTGCTTGCGAATGTTGTTTCATTGAATGAGAACAAATATGGCGAGTATACAACAGAAGATTTGCAAAGTATCCAATGTAAAACTTATGCTGTGTTTTTTATAATACTGTACGTGGGTGTGTAACATAAGAGAACAATACGTGAATAATGATATTGATTAATGTTTCTTACATGCAAGATGTTTTTGTATTAGAAAAATGTAGTGATCGTTAATCTTCAAAAATTATATTCAAATTCAAGGACTTGAACAACTTTGCAGTATGATAAAGTATCTGTTATTTTGTAAGAATAGAATCTATCATCATTATGAAATTAACAGAGAAATACTTAATCTAGATAACTAACTATTTTGTTGTTATTGTTAAACTACTCTGTCAAAGATAAGTTAAAATTATAACTCATCTGTTATTACTTTATCTCAATCCCTCGATTGAAATATATTTTTTTTCAAGTATTTTTTCTTATTTTTGCACATTTAGTTTTATAATGATTGTTTTTCTGTGTGTTCTTTTAAATAAATTTCTTCCTAAATAAAAACTTCAGTTTAAGTATACTTGTAATAAACTTTAACTAAGCTTACGGACGTTGCGGAAATAGAAAATAGGTCGTAAAGTATACATTAAAAATGTAAATCGACTATGCAGAATGAATTGAAAGGCAAGGATACTTTCCTGGTACAATCAGTTACTCATCCTTGTCCTACTTTGCGAGTTAAGGTTACCTCGGACTTACTACGTATAACGGAAGCCACGTCAGCACACCTCGTGAATTTTGATATCGTTTTTTTAACCGTCAATTTGAAACCTTTACATTTAGTTATGAAATAGGTGCTAAATGCTTCTGAGAATATCGATAACTACAAAATATTTGGGAAATGAATTCTTTATTAATAATTCAAATCTGTTGTGTTTCTCAAGTATTTTTTTTTTCATATTTATTCAGCCATTCTAAAACAATTGAAATTTGTAATTACGATTTTTAAATATTATTCTGTCGCAAAACTTATTATACTTAGCTTGTACTGCAAGCGTAGCTCAGGACTGTTATGCGAAGTGACCGCTTGCGGGATCTAATCTTACTCTATGCAATTGGTGATGTGTGTATGGAAAGATGATCATTATCTTCACTAACATGCTTTAAGTGTAAAATAATATTCGTAACTTGTATTTACATATTTTTTTTACTAACATCGTAAATGTGCTATCTATGGTCCTTCTGAAAGATAAAAGTGGCGTAGGTTTAGTGAATGAACGAAAACGGTGCGGTCCGTTGTGTTGTAACCCAAGCGCTAGGCCAAGGCCGTGTGACATAACGAGTTACGTGTCGCGCCGTTAGCAGCGCCCGCGCACCGCTATACTTACAAGCTAAAGATAACCTGCTAGCGCTATTGCTTACTTTCCTGTATTATCTGTGACGTGTACAAGTAGTTTCTATATTCTTGGACTACTTGTAATTATATGCACCCTTTTTATTTTATCTTTTGCAAACTTTTAAAGAATAATTATTTTTTATCTGTTTTTGAATTTTATGGTACTAAGTTTGGTTTGCATTTTTGTTATGATAATAAATTATAATATTTTTTAAATAGCACTTCGACTTCGGATGTAAGTGTCATAAAAACAAGATATGTTGCACATAAATTGTGTATATTAATTTTATATGTAATGAAATAAATTTAATAACACGAATTGAATACAAAGTCGCTGTAATAGGTAACTGGTCACAGTTAGTGCAAGATGGTTTGGAAGTAATAGATTCGTACCTATATTGTAAATCATCACACGTTGATCTTAACGACGTGACTGCAAAATAGAAATGACTCATAAATCAGTTCTACTGCCATGGCCGCTATAGTTTACCTTCAATATAAGTTAGAACGCATTTACAACGTAGACCATGGTGTCGCAACCTTTTATGTTCGCTGGTAAATGATAAATTTTTATATTATATAATAGTTAATTTTCGAAACTCAAGTATCTTGAAATTCTCAAATGAGTTTAATTAGTGGAAAACTAGTCTTAAGTATCATAGATATTTTTAATCTATTGTTTTTCTTAAGGTTTACCATATTTCAAGCTATCCCTCAAGTCCGAAAGTTCATTTTAATCTGTTTATAAATGTTAGTAAATATGAAGGAAATAAAATATTCGTACATTTTAAAAATTAAACATGTTAAAGGTTTTTTGGTTTAAAATCGTTACTGTTTCTTAATGTCGTGGCGCGAATGCAATGAGGTATGTACTTACACAATAAAACATCAGAAATACAATAGATGGAATGGATGGAACACAGTAGACACAGTAGTCGTGTGCAATGATGGCGCCGCGCACGTCGCTGTCGTGATGCAGTGGCAACTTGTCGCGGGATGTCGGCCAACGGTACCCACAATCAGAACTTACCGGGAAAATAGCGTGTTGTTATTCTACATTCCGAAATAGTCATACGTGTTGCGAATATTACGATTCTTGCGCTGCCGTCGCATATTTATTATGTGAACAACTTCACTTAAAGAAGCTTCGCACCAATGATTGCGTGACGTGCAAAAATTTTAAGACCGCCGTTATGGAAATATATACACATACACTCAAGCGTACATACCAACTTAAATATTTTGCGTTTCGCAAATTAAAATCTTAGTCCTTATGGTCTAACATAGGAGGTTAATAGATTGAGACGATGGTGATGATAAAATTCATAGTTTAGAGAGCAGAGCATCCACGTACTTGTAAAATTTGCTAAAAATAATCTAATCCATCTTACCTATATAAATAACTGTAAATACAACGAATTGAACTCTGGATTTTTATCCAATTTTACACTACATACTCATAGATGGATGTAATGTTTAGGTTACTAATTTTGTAATCTTCTTTCATATTTTAGTACACAACAGAATAACTTCAAGAAAATTAAACATTTCTAGACGATAAAACTCGTGTTGTTTCCAAGTCAATAAAATTTAGGTGTGTAATTTTCGTCTTAATCTATTCAATTGTTCAATTTGACGATGTTTAAGACAAAAAAAAAATTAAAATTCAAAGTAGAATTTACAGAATTACAAGAACTACTATTTTCTTTTAAACATGTAAAAATACCTTCGTGATACATATTTCCCATAATTTTGTAAATGGATTTTATAAAGCACTTAGTTATTATTAAGTAATAAAGAACAAAAAAGATAGAGACCAGAAAAGTTTGGGCAACAAAATGTATTATTTTCTTACATTTCATGTTTTTGTTATTTTACTGTTCCCAGAAGTACAAATTGACCCTGAAAACGACAGACAGTCCAGTTTTATTAATAAATAACTTGCTAGCAAAATGACCCTGTGTTGAGTATACGAATATAGTTATATTTCGGTTATGATTGTGTGGGATTCATGAGTAATGGCCATGGTAGCTTTGCCGTTTAAATTGCTTTGTGCTGGAGGCTCCGAAGGCTGCGTCCGATTATCTTCGTGTTAGCCTTGCTCCGATATTTACTTCGTAAGACAGATGGTGCGCGGTTTTTGTTCGTTTAAACAAAAGTATGCGGAATGCGCTTGATGTTCTTGCACGTTCGCTTAATTCTTTTTAACGTATTTGTATTCTTCTGCTAAATGTTATTTGAACTAAATCATAATGTATATGTTAAATTTGTAAGTTAGATGCATTTTGTTTACATTAGTTTAACTTGACAAAATAAAAGTATAGAAAATATGTTCTAACGTTAACGAAACCTCTTTCGATTTGCGTGAAGTAATATCTGTTTAATAGAAATAGATTAGACAGCATTTTTATATCTCTGTGGCGTAGTAGCTGTTTGCCGTGTCATACGGAGGTCTCTAGTTCGATTCTGATAACACATGTTTATATTTTCATTCTGCCATATCTTCCTTTGGTAAAAGTTAAAAGCATCATAACAATCTTAATATTAAACCGAAAGACATTATGAACGTCGTTAAAAGCAACCTTTGCGTTTTAGACACGCGTCCCGTACGCCGCGACAGTTACGGCTCATTTAGCTTAAGAAACCAGTTTCCACAAGACCGGCTTTACCGACGAGATGTCCCTCTAGCGTAGTCAATTTGCGGAGCTAACATAACATAGCGCTATTAAATCCGGTAGTTTTATTACAGACAGCTTCCTTACTAGGAAACGTCAGATCATCAGCTGCTGCTTTAATATAGGTTATCCATACGTATAATATTTCAGAGATATTATCCAATTTATTATATATTTTCAGCAGCTAGTTATTTGTAATTAAAAAAGCATACGAAATTATTAATAATAATAATTCATTGACTAAATGCACTTGGCGCGCGCGTTTGATAAATGGCCTTAACAGTATCCTTGGGTCAGAAGGCCTGTGTTCATTTCAACATTGTTTACATTAAAACTCCAACCCATGTGGATGTAAACAGTGCAATAAATAAAAAAGTAGCTAATTAATTAAAAAAAATGGAAATAAAGAGAATACACAATGTTGTTAAATAACTTTCCTTAATTTCATATCTATTTACTTCCAAATATACTTTTAAATTCGTTCTAGTTTATCATTCATCGTCTACATATTTATATATGTGTACATACATTGTTTATTCTTTTTTTATAATTTTTTTGGCATAAATGAATTTAATGGTGAGCCTATTTTAAGTATGAAAAACTTGTAGAAGCAGTTTGAGATGCAAGACAATGTTGAGAATTGCGATTTAGCATTGTTTTAAGAAAATGCTATTTATGCCTGTACTCTTAAATTCTTAGATAGCGCTTTATTATTTTCGGTTTTCACCTTTTTTTTGGTTATATGTAATATATTGAAGCAATGACATGGCAGATAGTATTCTGCATAATTCGATAAAGAGTGAGTTTGACCAATATGGAAAAGAAGTGCTTTAGTTAAATGATAAATTTCTGTATCAGAGAAAGAGAGGAACATTTAAAAGTATAATTCACCAATTATTTTACATTGTCTCTTTATATCTAACAAATGTAAGTTGTGAGGTATAATGGCAAGCGCTTTGTAAAATTATGAGTTACTATTTGAACCCCGCAGCCTTTGTCCTGCCACTGTAATGTGTATGTCTCAAAATTAATGGGCAAGGTTATATCCATGGGAATTTGTTAAACGGTACAAAAGTTTGCTTCTACAATATAGAGAACATGACCCCAAATTATAACTAAAAGAACACACACGCTTTATATATTATAATAATCCGGAACACAACTATATCGATAAATTTTAATATTCGTAGAGATTGTATAAACAGTGTTGAAGAAAAAACATTGTAATACTTGTACTTTCATAAGTAAATTAACGAATGTCATTTTTATCGAATCTATATATATACTTTGGGTTATAACGAATTGTGGATTATAACTATGTGGGTTATTGCATGATTCTATTACAATAAATATGTGACTTCCTTAACCGGAACCGAATATTGGCCGACTTTAACTACTTTAATACACATGAGCATCATGCAAACGTTTATTATTGAAAATAAAAGACAATAGTCTGTTACTAAGTATAAGAGTTATATTTCTACCAATAATAAATGTCCTAATGCGTCGCGTTCGAGTATTGTCGACATTTGGCAACAAGTACAGTTAGTTGGCAATTCGACATTGTCCCGTCCTGGCATTCGAAGCTCCAAGAGCGATGCGCGTGCGTCGAATTGATTGAATCGCGTGAGAACCGACGTGGATGAAGTAACTTCGGTCAGAAAACAGACTGCAAATTTTGTGTAATTTTCTATAATTTGTTATGAAGAAATGTTTGGTGACATTTTTATCTTTTCATTGTACCAAATCATGGTTGTTAATGTAGAAAATGATAATAACACGCGTGCAAGCTCCGATTCAAAGAATAATTTTAAAACTGTTTAAATATTCTTCCAAACATTGTTTACGTAACAAATTGAAAAATTTATAGTGTTACAAATTTGCACTATTATTTTCCGATTATAAAGTATAATTGATTTAATAACTTTTGTAAAGCTATTATTTTGAGAGATTGTCGGTCTGCAAGTCACCGTTACTGTTTCAGCAACTTGTCGATTAGTTCCATGAAAATGTTTTGATTAGTGCCAGAACAGATGGTATTGCATCATTCGACCGTGAAAAAGCCGAAGTATTTTGTTTTACATGCGAACCTATTAAAATTCATTGATTTTTTGTTATAAAATAAAACGAAAAGATGCACACGACGTACCCCTGCGGTAAGAGACACACGCAGTGTTTACACAGTATTTCATTGAGTTTGTAGCTCGCGACATGAAATTACATGTTTAATTAACCGAGTTATTATATTATGCGGTGTTATTACATAAAACGGCTTTAGCAATATTCGCATATATATGGCATACGCGATGAGGAATTGGTGAAGTTTAGTGAATAAAAAATATGATACGTAAGCTATCACCTAGAAGTCACTAAGTTATCGCAAAACTTATTGCGGACAATAATGAGAAATACTTTTATTAAGTTCAGCTATCACTAGTACATAATACGAATTTGTTATTTAGGTAAATAGGCAATTTAATTATCACTCGTTTTCTAGGTACGTAATAACTCCGCAGGGCGCATTAGCGGTTAGAAGGTTAAAGTTAAAGAATTATAATTGTTATTAATACCTTAAAGGTTACGAATTATTATTCTTGAACGCAACTGCTTTATGGTAGGAATAATCACTAACATAATAACATTTAAGTAAACGGCCGTCACAAGTAACCAGTAATTATCATATTAAGTTATTAATAAAAGTAAGTAACTAAAGGACTTCATGAAACAGTTAACAGTTAAATTGTACTAATATAAATTTATTACATAGTAATTAAATTATTGCCGCATTGTTTAAAGTTATAATTTAGTTTGATTTAATCGAAATTGGCAGAACGCTAAATTTATACTTTGCAAATTTTAAAAAATAAATATATTCCAAAATGAATGTATATAATAATATAGTGTATATAGCAAAATAAAAATTTGTGGTAAATAATAAAGAATGTAATATGATTATTTTTGTTTTAAGACTTAATAAAAAACCTTTCATTATCAACGAAAAACAAACCAAATGATTTCATATGCATCAAAACGCGTAAGCAATAAATTGACTTATGATTTCTAGTTGAAAGTGCAAGCGCGCTCCCGATAATAAAATTATCATCGATTGGCGTCACGCAACGCTCCCATAAGGCTTTCGGCCTAAATACCCCGTGGAGAGAATACATGAATGTTGAATGCATCTGCACGCAACAGCCGGTCCAAGGTTTGATGACACACGTGTGAAAACACGGGATTTGTACATGAGGAACAACGTGACGTGTCCAACTCATAATCCTATTCCTTTCAAACGCGGACGGTCAGCCACGTGATCCGCTCCCCGAGGCATTACGACCTCTTTACAGATCCTTACCGATCTCGCAACAATCACACATACTGACTAAACATTTCGTAAATGAACTTGATACCTTTGAATGAGAAGTAGAAGTTACGAAATTAGATATTAGGAAAAAAAGGCCGAAAGTTAAAATGCATTTACCGTCTTCTAGAATGCCACTCAATATGCAGCGCATGATGCGTTTTAATGAGTGTCACAATAGAGTTTAATATTACATAATATATGAAATGTACATAATAAAGAGTTAACTGAAACAGGGGATTAATTTTGACAATATAAAATTAACTAACCTAATTCATCCTTAATATTGTTACATCTATAAGTAAACGAAATGCTGAATAATTATTTTCTCAAAATATTATAAAAGCGCTGTAATATTCTGGTAATCTATACACGTAAAGTTGTTGGCATCAATTTTTTATAACATTTTGCGAGAGCTAATCTTCTACACCGTTTCATCGACCACCGTGAAAATTTCTACGTGTGAGTATTTATTTCTTGTAGATTTACCATCCATTAACATATTATGTCAAAAATAGAATAAGTACCGGTAAGTATAGTATTTCATAAATTATCTGTGTCACATTCGAAATGGCGATTTATTTGAATTGTTGACAAAAATTAAGTGTTATTAGATCAAGAACCCGAAAGAATTTTCTACCAGGCATAGCAAAATCGACGATGATAATACTATTTTGTTTTCATGTGTGGAGTGTTTTGAAAGTATTCACATATAAAGTAGTGACCGTTTCTTTACAACCTACATAATATTACAATATATTACTGTCAGAATACAAAAGTACCTGATGTAAGTTGTTTGTAACAGGAATTTGCCTTTGTCAACTTGACTGTTTACAATCTTTTATAAGAGCAATAACATGTAAAACAAAAGGAAACTTTCGTTTCTCTGCTTTCAATTTTAAAAAGGGGAGAACTGTTTACAATATGTCCTCACTATACATATAGTTTTTGTGTAATAAACATTTATTTTACTACATTTGAAAGTGAACAACAGAAGTCAATAATAGAACCGAAGGAAAGTTTAACAACAATTCTTTATTTATTGTACAAAGAAAAGACTGTGAACTAGTTCCGTTTATCTGTTCAGTTACAACTAACCTCTGTTTCGGGATTTGTTTTTTATTTGTACGCATACATTTCTATGTGTAGTCTGTAACAGCTTCTTACGAATTGCTAATATTAAATAGTTTATAAAATACTGGGCAGTCAACAATTTAAAGAAGACAAATACAATAACATTTTATTAGATCTAAGGAAATGAAGGATTAAGTAATAAAATATAGAAAATTTTAACAATATTCAACTAATAACATAATTTGTATCAAATATTATCAGTTTTGATAACTATTTAGTAATTTGAAAATCACATTGTGCAACCCTGTCTGTGCAAGCGCAAACAATCATTTTAACCAATTTTGTGATTTGGTTTTTCGTATAAATACTATTGATAGTACTAAAGGTATTAGTACATTTTAAAATGTTTGTTTAGTAATTTCTGAAAAAGTTCTTTCGGCAGTTGTTTAAAACCGATACATTGATATTATCGAAGATAATTTAGTATCTT
This sequence comes from Byasa hedistus, assembly GCA_029286795.1. Lineage (NCBI taxonomy): Eukaryota > Metazoa > Arthropoda > Insecta > Lepidoptera > Papilionidae > Byasa > Byasa hedistus. The sequence goes on along the minus strand of JAGSMW010000015.1, from coordinate 6,746,905 downwards.
TTTAATGTTAGATTACACGCAAAGACATTTTGCAGACGTCATAATTAAAAATAAGAAAGGGCAAGATTCAAAAGTGTAACGTGTACGCATATATTCCCCATAATGACTAATGAAATAGTGACTAAGAATATGTTTATCGTAGGCAATTACAGAGTAGGTATTAATGCTTAAATCAGACTCACCCACTAACGGCCTGTAATGTATTGGACTTATAAAAGAGAGACACGACACGCCGGAACTAAGTCATTTATTAACTGGCATGTTGATACATCTACCCACATACCTTATTTTCATGTTACATGCATATACGCATACATCCCATAGCCAAATAAAAACATCTTAATAGTTTCAGATCATAAAAGAATTTATCATATTTGTTGTTTCGGTACTCCTAATAAAAATTAAAAGAACGTTTAAACATTCTTTTTGTAAACTTAAATAAATTTCATTGCAGGTTATAACGGAATTACGGTTCTTGTATGTAACGGCTACCTAATATTGCTGCAGTTTTTTTTTTCAAAATTCAGGCATAAATGAAGTTGAATAACAGAGGCAACGTTTAATAGTGGGCTGCAGTAGCTGTAATAGAAATACATAATATGCATCCAGCTTATCATTATGCAACAAGTACAAGCTCATGAGAATCGTACAAGTTTCATCGTGTCAATATGGATAAACAGAGACTAAAAGTAAGTTTTACACATATCACATTATAATGTAATATTTTTATCCGTTTTACATTTGCGGTTTTTGTTTATAATATAGAATAATAAAGATTGATACGATCTGTATCTGTCTGTCGGTAAAGTAAAATTATTCAACAAATCAGTTTTTCATCAAATCAAGTTACTCTCTGAAATATTTTTTTTATTCTATTAGTTTTGAATCATTTGCTCTTTAGTAGTCCGTACAGTATAAATAAAGAGTTTTGAATTTAGATATTAACAATCGGCTACATAATTATGAGCTATGATGCACTATGAAATATATTACTGTCTGTTTTTTAATTATATGTTATATGGGCCCGTGCATACAATATGACAATTAAATTTTTATTTAATTACCTTCCCACATCGTTGGAAAGAGATGGTTGATCAAACAAGTTGAAAACTTTTATTCCGGCCGCGCACTTAAGTTGGCCAAAGTGAAATGACCGCTGTTGACCATTTCGGAGGTTGCGTCATTATCGTTCAGGTTTTGAATACAGAGTCACGCATATTTTAAAAAAAATATATTTATTCACTTAAATTTGTCTTTGAACTTGTAGAAATTCTACTGTTTTATCAAAAGAATTCGCTCTGTAGAGGAATCGGAGCCACGAGGTATCAATAAACAAATTAAAACGTTGTTATTGACGTAGTGCAGATGGACGCTGAAAGACAGCATACGAATAAAAATATTCTAAGACGGTTATTCTGATTTTGATAAATATATTACATAATTGTTAAATATTGTGAAAAACGCTTCACGTTTAATATTCTGACACAATTACACATTAGACTTTGACACTTAATATTATGTAAAATTGAGACCAAAGTATTAACACATTACAGAGAAAAAATACAGGATAAGTGATTTATAAAATATTCACAACTTGTATTATATAGTTATTTTTTCATTAAACTTAATGCTGTTATATTTTAAAGCAGAAAAGTGAATAAAAAATTTAATCCCTATTAGGAATCGATGTCCATTATAAACTTATATTTTATTAAGTTAAATAACTTTGAAAAGTGATATAACAACGTGTCAGTGTATCATATGCCAGAGGACACAAGTTATGACTTTCTTTGATATTGCTATTAATTTACGTAAATTCCAATTTTTCCAAAAGTTCTAGCATTTATTGTCTTCGGCGTAAAATGAACTGGTGCTTATGTTATCAATTTATGTAAAAAAAATTAAATCGTTGCTGAAAATTATGCATTTATGTACTAAAATTATACGAAGATTAATGTCGATTCATTTTCGAAGTTTGTTGTAAAATGATCATGAACCGCATGAAAATTCAAACTGGGTTCCCATATACACAACCGCGTTTTTGCAAATGGACGCCTTCAAGTTCAACAGCCACAGCAGCTCTAGACTTGGACGAAGGATGAATTCGACCCACTTGTGGTTCCCTGACCTCCGCCGCAGCCTAGCGTGGCGTCTTCTATCTCCGTCGCACCTGCGTAAAAGCGCATCTGTCTCATTCCCTCCCGGAATATATTCGCGATCGTATTCGGAAAATGGCGTAGAGCATAGATGCGGGAAGCTATTTGACAAATCATAAGTATGATGAAAAATACATTTTAATTGTAACCAGGCACAGTTGCAGTTTTTGTTTAATACAATAAATATTTGTTTTTTTTTTCAAACATGGATATTGACAATTATCGTGAAATTTTTACTGCTAATTACAAGAAAAATTACATTTATAAGTATAGGTTATAAGTTTTTATTTACCCTCGTCTTGATTATTTTGCCGATTTAAAGTTAAATATTTGTATATTTCATACGTACGTTATTTATCTCTGAATTATAATTCCCATATTGAAATAATAGTAAGCTAGATAACGAATCGATCTTTTTTATTCGGTTATCTACTGTATGCATAATGTATGCACAATTTATCGTACTCAGTGTTGCTATAAAGAAAGATTAGGAATATAATTTTATGCTTATTTTAATACAAGTGTCATCAACCTTTGTGAAAAAAAACCTAGTTGAATAAAATAGATGTACTACTCCCAGTGTATAGGTATACATTTCTTTATTAGGAGATCCATGAACACGCACTTGGCCATCGTGGTGGATTAATGGCCTTGACTCTTTCCTTGCGAAAGAAGGTACTGAGTTCCAATAACAAAAATATTAAAAGGGAGCTGTTATTCATTTAAGTGAACACTAAAGTTGCTTACCAGTAAAATTGATCGCAGGAATTGGAATACTTTAATACTTTTTAGACATATCCTTAATTTTTTTTAAATGACAGAATTAATTCTTAATATATCTTTTAGAAAAAATACATCTTAAAAATATAACTTACAACAAATTGATAGATAAACAAACAAAAACTTTTTTTGTAAAGTGTCGAGTTAACCGTTAGATGATTTAAGTAAATAGCTAATATTTTGATTATACATTATACATAACAAGGACATTTATTATATATAAATATTAATAATATGATCGATCACTTGTCACATTAATAAAGATATTAATGACCTTTGTTAAAATTAATTAACTGTATAAACCAAAATAAAAAGTGCTGTAGTAATTTTTTATATAAAACCTAATAATTAATTAATTAATGTCAGGTTTATCGTGTTTTTAAATGAAACGGTTATTAAAAATTCACCAAATTATTCGGTAGTAATAAATTAAAATTATTTGAACTATAAACTTTTTATATCGTTATCAATTTTAAGTCAACAATCCAGGATTTTGGCAGTGCTAAAGTTTTATTTATTTGCTTAAATTGTTCATGGACAGTAAAACTAAATAAAAACTATAGAGTGATAATAACATTAGTCCTAACATCCAAAATATCCAAGAAGTATACTAAAGTGGTTCACATTATGTAAAATATTTTAAAAATGTTAACGGGTAGGAATTAATACAAAAATATAGGATGATATTCTTACCGATTACGTAATAAAAAGCGAATGTTGACAAAGGACGTTGATGCTCAACATAACAAAACGGTAACCGCAAAGTTGACGGAGATTCAAAAGAGCATAACTTTGCCATATAAAGAAGGACGCGAGCGTGCTGAATTTCATTTTCTAAAACCCGATTACACGGGTGAGGTGACGCAAGGCGAGCTGGAGGTCGCCTAACGGATACAGAAGCCACGAAACCGAAAGGAGTTCGAAACTGAAATCAAGGGAGAACTCCCGTTATCCTGACGGGCTGGTAAGGTGGAAACCTCCCGTTGAAACGTCATGCCAACGATCACACAATGATTCACCGAAATTCCAATTTACATTGCACATGTTAAGAGTATTTCAATATGCTAAATCTCATTTTACAAAAGCGTGTCTTATTTCAAATATAATTTTTATGTTTAAAGTATGATTTCATGTAAAATTTAAAACTTATTATGCAGCGAGTTAAGTATAAATTTACGTTAATACTTTTTCTCTTATTATAAGAGCACCCGAAAACTTGATACGCGATTAAATTGAAATTTAACTGCATGTAAATAACCAATTAATACTCTTTTTTACGATGGAGAATACGCTAATAATGCCGCATATTTAAATTTATTAATAACTATTTTTGCATATTCAAATTACTAAATCAGTAAAGGAAAAATGAAGCTGTCGTCTTTCAAACGATTTTTATTAGTTTTATTACTTTTTTTACTTCTTTCATTATATTATATTATATACAAAACCACGATAAACATCAAGATATCGTATTACAAACAAAATTATTAGGTATAATTGCAGAGAGATAATATTTTTATACTTAATTATAGTAAAGTAGATTATAACTGTTAATAATTAGAAGCAAACGTAAAAATTAATACTTGAAAACTCCGTTTATGTCTAAACTTATACTTAAGTACTTTGAATAAGACTTGATTCTTTCTCAGTTCGTAACTTTAAGACGCCTCGTCCTACTTAGCGCTAACGGTACATTGCGAGTCCTGACCAAAACCAAGAGCCGGCGACGGATGCAACCTACAATCAATATTTCCGCTAATTAACCTGTCGATTGCTTGGACATACAAATAAAATGCCTCAATCGATGTTTTACTTATCGTTATCACAAAAAATATGTGACAAGTTTGCTAACTAGTTATTTAAAATTAATAGCGATATAAAATATTGGGCAAGTTATGGTAAAAATTTGCCATTGTAAAATTTATCTATAGAGTGGGCAGTCAACTATTTCAACATATTATTTACTTACAGTCATATTAATTTTTAAAAATGTCAAAAAAAGTCACTGTCAAACATTTTTGTTATGAATGTTAACTAATTATAAATACTTGTGGTCATACAACTATCGCTGGTATTTCAAAGAACACTATTTGTCTTATAAAATTAAAACAGTTTTTTGTTATAGTTATATAATAAATTTATATTTTGGTGCCTGCTTAAAATATACGTGCAATGTCTTATTCCGGCAACAAAGAATTATTAGGTCAATGATGAAAAATTATTAATATTCACCGAATACTTGAGGGGTTATCTAAAAGGTTTCTCTTAATAAATGAAGTTATTGTGTTGCTTATATTAACGCTGTATACAATATAATACATTCGACTTTAATAATTTTAGCTTTTCGGCTAAGAATTTTTTCGAATCTTTACTTTTATTTAAAAGATAAAACAGACATTTATTTCAAAAAGTAATAGTGGATTTTAAATACTTTATTTTCATTCTAATAAAATATAATTAAAACTATTTATACCATCTTACGAGCGCCACGTTGTTATGGGCGTGCGTATCACTTACCATCAGGTGAATGCCTTGCTCGTCATGTCATTTCGTTGGATAAAAAAAAAGATAATTATTACCACAAAAATATTTTTAAAATGCTTTTTAATTACTAACACAAGTATATAAAAGAAGGTCTGTTTTCTCACGTTTAGAATAATGTACATTTTATACAATTTTTAAAAGAGCTCCATCTAGTAATCAAACCATGTACTATATTAGAATGAAAGCACGCAGCGAAATTTTCAGAAGTTTATTAGCAAGTTAGCTTTAGCCGGTAGATGGCAAGTAAAACAATTTCTTTCAGAAAAAATAATTATTATTTTACATCATTAAAAACAAAAAGAACATTAAAACAAATCAATTTGTAAACTAAGTCAATAAAAAGTTCTTAAAAAATTATCTACTCTTTTACGTAATGGATTATTACGTTACTTCTGTTGTACATTCGACATTGAGTCAGTTCATTCTAGTTCTTGTTTTTCAGACAAGTTATTATGACATTTTACGAATACCCAGTTTACCATCAAAACTGGTACAACTATAGGAAATTTTTAGATTCAGTTACGTATTTCCGACACGTCACCAGTAAAGCACAATTTTAAATGAATACCTGCGTAAAAATTTTTGAGGACTAGCACTCAAAGACGATTTTTTAAATATCCTTAAACAACAATTAGTTCAGATACATTTTTGGGGGCACTATAATAAGGTATATCTTAATGGGTTTAAATATTATTTAGCTATATCTGGCAAACCACAAAATTTAAAATTTCGCATTGCACTTTGCTGCTCAATTTTTTTTCCGACAATATAAAATTTTGCTAAAAACATTATCTATATTTCAAATTATTTTAGGTCAGATATTTAATTATTGTTCTTATTTCTATTGTTACACTTTCTCCGTATACAGTTAAACTTTGAAGTTCATTTTTTCTGCATTTATCGAGGTTAGGACGGTGCCTGTGTTAAAAAGCGCCTTAATATTATAATTATCATCTTTCGTACCTAAAAATATTTTAAATCAACTTTTCTTGTCTTTTTCATAACAACACATGTAAAACAAATCTATTAGTGTGATTTTATCTGTGTTGAACAAACACAGGAAATATCATACAAACATACAAAAAACATATACATACATTATATTCATTTATTTATTTCATTCGTCCGTGAGTAATTTACATTTTATAAATGTCTTCTTCTTCTTCCTAATTGATGGCATGAGCACGGTTTGTGCGTGAGCCAATGTCATGTGTAGACGTACAAAATAAAAGAATACAAATCCATTAAAAACTGTCTGCGTGGTCAATCGTTCATGTTCTCATCTTCGCAATTGATGGCGAGAGCCAATGTTATATATAAACGTATAAAATAAAAGGATACAAATTCTTAAAAATTTGTCTGCGTGGTCAATTTGTCCGCCCTTTATAAATGTCATGCAATTAAATATCTTAGAAACAAATAATACTAATTTGACATTTTTAGATTTGTTTCAAGCATAATACTTAAAAAAAACTTCTCAATCATATTACTCGTTTTTTGAATACTTTACTTACTTATCCAGGAATACTTTTTTTTTATTCCACGAGGCGACAACACGAGCGAAACGTTCACTTGATGGTAAGTGATACGCTTGCCCATAACAACGTGGCGCTGGTTAAGATGGTATACACAGTACCATATTACGCTCCTCGCCCGAGACATAAGTTGTTGAGTCTCGTAACCCCAGTAATTTCACTAGCTTACAGCGCCCTTCACGGAACACTAAAGTTTGCACACTACTAATATTTAGCAGCAGAAATAGGAACTGCGGTGGTACCTAACCAGACGGTCTCCGGCAACAGAGACCTACCTCCAGTAAAGTTGTACACCTTCAGTTGTAAAACACTAAACCAATTTATAAATCCTTTTTTTGTGTATTATACTAGCAATCGATTTAAAAGAATACTTGTATATATTACACGAATTTAATTTGAGTACGTTATGCATTATTTGATATTTGCTAACCCTCAGGTATAATTAATAAAAAAGCTACTGCAATTACACGTCTATAAATTTAAATGTTTTATTCCACGCATTCTTACTGTGTTGTAGTCAATACGTATCATTGTTATTTGTTAAGTTGGCGATCATTGGTTTTCCCAGAAGTTGTAATTGACTTACTTTATGTTAAAATAAGTTACGGTTAATTTAATACATAAACTAGTAAAGTGTTTGTAATATTTAAGTTAAAGATGTTAATAGTAATCAATATTTTTTTTTTTTATAAAATAGATAAATTTAAAATCAATTTTTATTAATCAATTTTTAATAATGTTACATACCTCTTTATAACGGGTGATAATATTAAACTCTAAAAATATTTTAAACAATTTTTATCTTTCTCGTAAAACTATAATATTTACTCCTCCAATGATCGCCAAGTATAATATAATGGCGGACGGATTTTTTTAACTATTTGTTTTAAAGAAGTGGACACGGCAATTTTTAGCGACGAAGATATGTATAATAACAACAAATCGTCGATATCAATTTATAATTTTTCCAGAGCCTCGCAAAATACACATTGAACTAATGAAGTAATAGAAGATCAAAATTAGCATAAATTACCATAGACGTTATACCGGATCAAAATTTTAAATTTATTAATTTAACAAAAACACAGGAAAAAATTATAATAGTGTTGGATAAAATTTAAGATGTCGTGACTTTTTCTCTGTGTTAATTTTTAACAGAAATCGGTTTTAGTATTTCTGGATTTTTTTTTGATACAAGCAAAAATTATTCCAGCTCATAACACTAAATGTAAACGCGAAATTTCAGTAGGAACTTGTTATTTAACATAATTCGTGCTACATTTAAATTCAATTTATAGTTTAAGTAAAGTAAATAAAAAAAATACTGTTTCAAATTAACAACTTAACGAAGCTGTAACGAAACAAAACCTGTTTGTGATATATTCATAATGTTGCGGAACGTACCAGATTTTAAGTACAATAACGAGTTCTTAGATGTAATTATATTATAAAAAGGAAATTGTCTTATTGAATAGAATATACATTGTCAATTAAAATATGCAAAAACGTAAAGACACAACCAATGTTGAAGTGGACTTAACAAATTATTCTTAGTAAAAAAAATGTGTTTGCGTGGGTCAAGCAGTGATCCGATATAATTATACAATACGACGACGCTGTATCCAGCATACACTTTTTGCCAGTACTTATATATATATATATAATAAAACAGGCTGATAAATACAGAGTAGTATTTATCGCCACACAAAATTAGTTTCACGCTTTAGAAAAAAAGGTAGTTTTTTACTGGGTAAACCAACCAAAATATGAGTAATAAAGAATTGTTTACTCTTGACACCCGGATCATAAGATACCGATACCTATAAAGAATAATAAAGAATTTTCTCCGTGGAAAAAACTAGTTGATTTCGGAGATTAGCAGTTTTTAAAAATTTATATCTTGTTTATTTATGTATACATATAAATTTATATAAAAAGTTTACTAATAATATAAAAAAAAGCTTCTAGATAAGTAATAAACAATATTTATACAAAATAACCTTTGAGGGTAAGGGGAAATCCATCTTGATTATAAAATAACTGTACCAAAAAACAAGCATTAAGTTTGTTTTAATACCTTTTTATGCTTGTTATGAAAAAACAACTGTATAAGTAAATTAAAATACAGAAATATGTATATCTATATGACACAAAGACATTTATATTATTTGAATTGATATGCGATCACAAAAATTTTGTTCAGAGGAACAAGTTTTACGGTTTCCGCAAATTTTTAGGTATTCAGAATGATTTATATATTTCAATGACCTACGTCGCCGTCAATTACTTGACGACTCATATTAATATTACTGACTTTGTTGCTGACAAGAGAAACGGAGTTCTTTTCAACTCTTCAAGTACATTCATTACTCTCCATCGTGTTAAGGATTATGCCTTCATCGTCTGTAAGTGTTCTCATCGCAATATTTCATTGCATCATCTTATTTATCAAGTAAACACCAAAATGATAAGTAAGCAGATCAATGCTTTATTTTATACTTAAATTTGTAGCACTTATATAAAATTTTAGCAGTAATTAATTGACGCCTTTTTGTAATAACAGTTTGTTATTAAATTATTAATAAATTTTCTAATTCACTTTGTTATAAAAATTGTAATACAAGTTTTATAACATCTTTAAGTTATGCTTGTCCGACATGCGCACTTCCTGTAAAAATCCTTAAAAGAGTAAAAAAAGTTCTGATTAACATTTAATTAACTTTAAATGGTAATTGTTACTATTTCAGTTATATTTTGAACCTTCTACAGCCCTGATACGCAATGACAAGTAATTGCAATCAATATTTATAATAGCATAAGTAAAGCAGGTGGCTTTTACGAAACTTGTTCACTTTGCATTGTTCGTTGAAGTTCTACACTGACTCTTTTTTTATCCTGTGGTGCCGAACAATACCTTCGCCTAAAAAAATATAAAACGTCTGCCCATGAACACAAACATTGCACCAGATTGTGCTCATCGCATTGAGACATGAGATGTAAGGCTCCCCAGTAATTTCACTAGCTACTTCCTTTAAATTGGAACAAAATAATATATATTACTGTTTAGACAATTATGAGTAACATAGTCCTAATTCCAGTAAACTTTCTGTGTGCACTTCAATAGCTTTTGTAAAAACAGTTATCGTATTATAATTCCTTTCTTGACTTTCTTAAGTAAGAACTGCGAAAACATTTTCTTTGGTTTTTGATTCTTTTTTTTTTTTTTTTTTTTTTTTTTATATAGGATAGACTAGTGCTTGACTACGATCCCGCCTGATGGTAAGCGGCGATGTAATCTAGGTGGTAAAGCGCACTAGTCTAGAAGAAGCCTATTCACTCTTTTCTTGAAGACCCCCACATCATACCTGGACGGAAACACTGACGCCGGCAGACTGTTCCACTCCCTCGCTGTACGCATTATGAAGGACGAAGCGAAACGCTTAGTCCTAATGCGCGGGAGATCGACAACGAAGGGATGGATGCCTGCGGTGTGTCTGTACGTCCGGTGATAAAAGGGCGAGGGCGGTATCAGATCATGCAGTTCTTGAGCACACTCTCCAAAGTGCATTCGATAGAACACCGAGAGACTAGCTACTCTACGACGGTGACCCAAGCTATCGAGTTTTGCATCCAGAAGCTCTTGGTCACCGACTATTCTCATAGCACGCCTCTCCACCGAGTCCAGGACTGCCAGTTGGTAATTGGCAGCACCTGCCCAGATATGGCAGCAGTACTCCACACACGATCGGACCTGGGCTTTATACAGAGTCAGAAGCTGTCCCGGTGTAAAGTACCGCCGCACTTTGGCAAGGATTCCGAGTTTCCTCGCGGCTATTTTCGCTTTGGACTCGATGAACCGCCCGAAGTTGAGGTTCGTTGATATTTCGATGCCTAACAACTGAAGACGGTCGGTGCACTCCAAAACTGCTCCTCGGAAAGTGGGAGCCAAGGTGAATGGGCTCCTCTTCGCAGTGAACAGACATGCCTGCGTTTTGGTGGGGTTGAAAGCTACGCGATTGGCATTTCCCCAATTGGAGACTGCCTCTAATGCGTGGTCCAACCGCTCAACCATAGTCTCTCTTAAAGTCTGTACTTGATCTCGACTGGTCTGTGCAGTGGTCAGATATCTCTCCACAACTGTGCTGTCGTCAGCATACCCAAGGATACCGGGGACCAAGAGGTCATTGACATGCAACAGAAATAAGGTTGCAGAGAGAACAGAACCCTGAGGAACACCAGCATTAGTAGTCATTGGGTCTGATGAACAACCTTCGACTACAACACGGAAAGACCGTTCTCTCAGAAAGTCCTTAATCCAAGCAATCAGATCAGGAGATAAGCCGTAGGCTGGAAGCTTGTTGATCAAGCACGCATGCCATACCCTGTCAAAGGCCTTTGAGACATCTAGGGAGACAGCCATTGCTTCCCCATTCTTCTCCAAGGCCTCGGCCCATAAGTGGGTGGCGTACACTAGGAGATCCCCAGTAGACCGGTTTTGGCGAAATCCGTACTGTCGGTCACTGAGGAGATCATTACGCTCTAGGTGTGCCATGAGCCTTTTGTTGATTATTTTCTCCATAATCTTACAAAGTACGGAGGTAATCGAAATAGGTCGATAATTGGCAGGGTCGGCACAGCTGCCTTTCTTAGGAACGGGCTGCACGTTCGCAAGCTTCCATGATTTCGGAACTATTCCAGTCTTTAAAGAGAGGCGGTACAGGCGCGTCAATACGGGGGACAACTCGGGTGCACAGGTTTTTAGCACAATACCCGGTAATCCATCTGGTCCACTGGCTTTATCCACATCCAGACTACGCATGGTTTGTAACACCTCTTTCTGCAAAATGCGGATTTCCGGCATAGAAATACCGCAGAGAGGCAATTGAGGCGGTGCAGCGTTTACATCATCAAGACGTGAATTTTTGGCAAAATGAAAGGCAAGTAAATCAGCCTTTTCTTTTGCCGAGTTTGCCAGTGAACCATCGGGCTTAATCAGCGGAGGCAGCGAAGGCCGGCAAAAGTTCGTCTCGACCGACTTGGCTAGAGACCAGAAAGCTCGGCTGCCACACGGCTGGGCAGAGAGCTTCGCGCCAATGCGTTTTATTCGGTCGTGGCGAGCTCGCCGTAATTGCTTTTTGAAGGACTTTGGCGGCACGGTTAAAGGCTTTCTTCTTGGTGGTAACATCCGGAGTTTTGCGGGATTTAGCACTGACCCAGGCCAGAAAAGCATAGTGTTTTCGCTTCTCCGCCATAGCGCATTCGGCATTGAACCAGGGTCGCGCTTGGGAACCAGTAGATACATCCGTATACGGTATGAAGTATTCCATACCTTGGCGTACCACGTCGGTTACGGTATCCGCGCATCTCGACGGATCGTCAGAAGAAAAGCAGACTTGCCGCCAAGGATAAGATGCGAAGAAATGCCGCATTTCATCCCAATCTGCCAACTTGTAGCGCCATATTCGTCTGACCCCCATGTGTGTCGAGGTTAGGAGGAGAATAGGTCGCTACAGATTTCACCACACAGTGATCGGAAGTCCCTAACGGGGACGAAACTTCCACTCTGTATCTGATAGGATCTGTTGTCAGCAGAAGGTCTAAGCAATTCGCAGTGTGGCCCTCTACATCGGGCACCCTGGTTGCTTCTTTAACCAGTTGGGAGAGGTTGTGCGATATAGCAAACTTTCTTGCTTCTCTCCCTGCACAGTCGGTTTTTTGGTAGGGAAATAGCCAATGTTCGTGGCAAGCGTTAAAGTCACCTAGAAAGACCAACTGTGCCGATGGGTACCGCTGCTGAGCCTCATCCGCTGTCTCACTGAGGTGTTCAAATAGCCGAGTTGTTTCCTTATCACCGCTGTGCGAACGGTAGACGCAAGAATAGATGATTTTTTCCATGCCTGTGTCCACCATCGTCCAAAGTGTAGAAAAGGTGGGGTCTTCAAGATGATGGAGACGCTGACAACAAATGTCTTGGCGGACGTACATGCAGACTCCGGCACGCGGTTGGAAGTGGTGCTCCAAAGAGTATCCTGGGTAATCCAGGTACGCCGCATCAAGAGGGTCGCGTATTTGCGTCTCCGTCAGAAAAAATAAGTGTGGCTTGGCAGTTTCGAGATGGTGGTGGACTGCATCGAGATTTGAGTGCAGGCCTCTGATGTTTGTGAGGTGCACTTGTAGAGAGAGGACGTGCAACCGCTGTTGAAACTTATTTTTCCTTTTGACCATTTCATTTGTGGGAGTGAATAGGAAGAGGGAGGAAGTTGAACGAGGCACTGCAATGAAATCCCAACGACGCAGTTGGCGGTGCAACGCCAGAGGGAGCCTGGTCTGGAGACTGCGGGGACGCCCGAACCCCCCCAGAGATCGCCATCGGGTCCTCTCGCCCGGTCGCCAACCGGCACGATGGGGCCACTCTGGGATTTTTCACAGTTGGCGGGGCAGCCTTTCGCAAGTGGCTTACTCGCTACTTGGGCCCCCTACTATCTGCGGTCGGCCAGCGGAGAACCGTGCTTCGGATCCCGCTACCCTCCTCGAACAGGCACCCAGCGCCACAACCTTCAATGCGCCATACCCGGATTTCAAAATACAGTGCAACTGTACGGACCCAATCCCCTTGTGGCTTCATCAGGCATCATGTCGGAACACGACAAGTCGTTTGGCGGCATGGCTTTGCCGATGGGTGGTACCAGGAGCCAGCGGCCGAAGCCTACCACCGGAATTTGCTGCTCGTTTAGCACTACCCAGGGGGCACGTGTAGGGTGTCATATTTCAAGTATTTCCTACGGACGCGAGCAGCTTCGCCCTCGCTTCTATTATGTCTATGTTCTTTACGACTCAATACGTTTGAACTATTACATACACAAATACATATATTTATTTGTATATAATACACATGTATGTATATATGTATGAGTCTATATGCATCAACAGATAAATTTAGCACATGGGCGTTTATATTATTTATTTATCAATTTCTTAATGTATACGTACATGGATTAGTAAAAATGAAATTTGAAATGTATGGAACAAAGGCGAGCTTAAATCTAAAAAGAGTTTATTATATAATTTATGTATATTAAATAAAAGTTGTATAGGCTGCCTTTAAATCATTTGAAGTGTTATTTAGGATTTAAAGGTTTACAATACAATTAGTCTTCTCTCGGAGAGTCGTGAAAGGTCATTTAAGAGATCAACTCTAATTCCGCAGTGGACGTCAATATATAGAAATGATGATAATGATGAATTATTAATTGAAAATATCTTCATGATGATCTTCATGAAATATTTTCATTTGTATCTCGCATAAATTAATATTAATCATGAAGGAAATAATATATTTTAACCAAGTCAAAAACATACATTTTAAATGTGAAGCGTACTACGATTTTGAAATAATTATGCGGCGACGTGTCATATTAAACGCGGATGTACTGTACATTCGCAACAAACCACTTGAATGTTGTTTTATTGATTAAAAACAAAGTTTGTATTTTTCCGTCGATATAAGGTCTCCATTAATACCTACAGTTTAATGTACACATATAAAATGTGCAGTCACCCGTTTGCCTTGCAACTTGAACTTACTGCTCTATATACACGCGATGACACAATTTTCATTATAATACTGTAACCATATTTACAATACGTACTCTTTGATCGTTGCAGTATTATTTGCAATAATAATTAAAAGATTGAAGAAAATAAAAATGCATCGGTTCGTATATTTATGTATTATTATATTATTTCATAAAATTTTTACTGGTTCCTCTTTTGCAATATACATTATGTTGCGCGTCAATTATTTTTAATTATACAACAAACATTGTTCGTTTGGAACAATAGTTTATGGATTCGACATAGCGGTGATGACTGTTAAGCATTCTCTCTGTTAGGTTTAGGGGCAACTATCTCCAGGTCGATTTCGCAGATTTGGTAACACGGGGTAGTCGTTCTTCTTGTTGCTACAAAAACTATTTTTGCATTATTTGGTGTTTCTTCATTAACATTATTGTAAATTAAATTTAAATGAAACGAGAGCCCTGGTGGGATTCTTTTGCATCGGGATCGAGCTAAATTTTGAAATTTTATGTGTTCTAGTTCCGGCAAGATTTTATAGTATTTTAGGTAAACAGGTTCTAAAATAAGATTACAAAACTTTATATAATTTGTAGAAGCAACTCCTCGCTTGTGCTCTAATATGAAATGATTAGGATATGACACAAGACTATTTTCACATGCATACGACGCCGTTTTCTTTAGTGGACTCGAGAAATATTTGGAAATTTCTACAAATTTTCGTGCTTCAAATTTTAATGCTTCATTAACTTCCAACCAATCTTGCGAATTACTTATAAACTTTTTTTCTCTTTCTCCTTGACTGTCTTGTCTGAATGTTTTAATATCCTTGATTTTTAAGTCTGAATCTAATTTTTCTTGCCGTTCCATATGTAATTAAAAATTATGTATCAGTAAAAAGAAATCATTAGTAATTTACAATGTTTGGTATTTGTCAAATAATGTCAATAAGTATTCTTACACATAGATTAACAATAATTTAGAAGACTACTAAAGAAACGTGAAATATATTATATTTTTTATTTACATAATTGATGGTAAATTGTTGGTAAATTATCCGTTTAAACATTTTCTATATAAATTACTATTAGATATGGTAGTGTAAAAAAATACTGATTTAATTTGTATACACAGAACGGCATCGTCGATTTTTATGAAACTCACAAAAAGATTTTATGACGAAATAAATCCATCAACTGTTTGCATTTTAAATCTTACCAGGCCAAAAAAGAAGGGAAATGTGATTTTTTTTATCTGACATTTAATACATCAAATTTTATTGACATGTAGGACTGTCAATGAAAATGAGCTATTAGGTCAAAATTAAGTTATCCCGAACAACGGTCACAACGTTCTCCATATACACATCCCCGATGTGCTATTCAGGATTCTCTTTTCAGCATAACATTACTTTGATAATTATTGAGTGTTTATAAAATTTCGTTTGCTCAACAACTACACTACCTACAACGGAAAAAAGACCAAGACACAGTAATGTTTTTATATCTTCTTGCCGAGTCTTTATATGCCTGGGGTTGACTGTGAACTTTATAAATAGTCGAGTCTCTCGCGCAAGGTGGAAAAGTTCCTCGGCGGATGTGACTCCGATCCTCTCCCGTATATTACGTAATCACGATTTCTTCCGTCTGCCAGTAGGTCTTTTACCTTGTATCTTGACCATCATTCTTAGCTGCAGAGGGCTGTATCGGTCATGTTACATTACATGTCCAATATTTGCGACTTTACGTTTTTTAACCGTTTGCATAAACTTCCGCGTCATACAGTTACTTGGAGAACGCTTGTTGTTCTGCATTGGTTATTGTGATGATTGTTTTATTTTATTTATTTTTTGGCTCATGCGTGATTATTTTTTTCAATAATTACCGCATAATGCGATAATGTATAATCTGTATAAGAGAAAATAGAGTTTATTGTTTGTTTTTAATAATTATATTGGCTAATGAAATGATATTAAACTTTGTATCACCTACGTCAAATTCCGTAATCTTTAAATGTTCTTATATAACCTTTAAAATCTTTTACGCGTTTTGTTTCTTTTACCTCAAGTAATATACCTGGTGTTTGCCTTACTAGAAGTCCACTCAAAATATGGGTACACCGCTAAGTAGGTAAGCGTTTTAAACAAAATAAGAATTCTTGTCATGATTCGCAATGAGAACATTACCTGGGTAGTCGATTATCCAACAATAAGTTTTATTTGTGGACTTCCTTAAGGACTTGCGTTAAGTAGTGTGACTAAATGTTCTTTAGAATAAATGATCTCAAGTCTAAAGTTTTAGTTTGTTTAAACAATAATATTGCGGTTATGTATAACTATAATTAACCAGCTGCGATCCTTGTAACAACATTACAAATACATTAACGTGTGTATGTCTCTAATTTATAATTTGGTTTTGTAAATTGCTCTAAGAATCGATAAAAGGAATGTTTATTGATTATGGAAACTTACTGATACATCTGCGTCAACATAATTATTATAAGAGTGTCTACATTGTTCTTGGAATAGAATTACCAACAATGTCTTGAATAAAAATGTATGATTATCAGCAAGATTGTATTTCACTATATGTACTATATATATACAGTAAGGTATATAAACAGGATCACACGGATTTAAGTATTACGTATATCTCAGTATATCCCACATAACCCTATCTTTCCCAAAAAAAATCTTCAGTATATACCATGTGTATTTTCTGAAGACTTCCTATGCGATTAAAAAATTTTTATTTTAAATATTTCCTGTTGTGTTTCAATATTGTTATTTGGGATTCCATATGTGCCGATTTGCCCTGATTTAAATCTCTGAACACGTATCATGGGATCAGATATTTGTTCAAGAATATATATTTATGTGTATCGGATGACGTACAAAGCGAAGCCTCCAGAACGGCACTAAACGAAAGCATTAACATTGCGTAGGTATTCTTGTTACAAAAGTTTCCATCATATTTTTTGTCCGTCAATTTCGGCATAAACTTGTTTTATAGTTAGTTTTTAATGGTTGCTTTAAATTTCCTGTGTTTGGATTACCCGTAATTTGATTTTTTTCAACAGTTAAAATATTATTTATTTAAATTAATATTTCCGTGTTCGTTATATATGAGTTCGCGTATCGTTCATGTGAGATATGCCATTTCTAAAACTAAGCATGTTGTATAGTTTTATAGTTGTTTTGAGGTATCCGACATATATATTTAATGAACCCATGTTTTACCAGAAAAATACGATAAAAGTTGGAAGAAACAGCGGAAAATTTAAGCTTCCACTAAATTTGAAATAACAGGTTAGCTAATGCAAAATTTTAATTTAGTTTTTTAAGGAAATGGTTAGATCTAAATATGAGTTTTTTATTTTAAGTGACGAAGAGATGAGCGAGACGTTCACCTGATGATAGGTGATACATGTGTCCATAAAAACATGCCGCTTGTTAAAATGGTTCATTCACACTGCACAACATTGCGCTCGTCGCCTTGACACAAAGTGTAAAGTCTCGTTACCCTAGTAATTTCATTAGCTTACAGCGCCCTTTAAACCGGAACACAGTAATGTTGGGATACTACTGTTTGGCGGCAGAAATAGGAGCTGCGGTGGTACCTACCTATCCGAAAGTAATTAAATCTTTAACTGCATCCCCTACTAATTTTTGTGGGTCCTGAAAGCAAAATAATTTACCGCAAAGTGCTGTCATTTAAAATCCCTTAACACACCTAATGGATAATTTATAATAAGTTACAGTAAGTTATGTGAACATTTTAATAACCTGTAGCCATGTAATTCTTATTATAATAATTGAATTTAGTGATACAAATCTTTGATACCGATATAATAGTGATTGAACATCGCACAAGACAATAAAAAAATTTAACACAATAAAATAATAAAAGAACGTGTATTGCTAGTTGTTTATTTTAAATATTTAAAATGTGACGTAATTTTATATGTTATGCATAACTTTTACGCATTGTCCATTTGTTCTAAATATGTTATTTAATATTTCCTGTATTTCTGCTGTGCATTCAAGTTTGCGCTTATTAGACAGTAATTCATTCCAGCAATGTGTCCAGCCCATCTCCACTTCTTCCTGTAATTACTTCTCGTATTTGGAATGTTGACCACAAGATTGATAGTGCATAGTGCTTAATAAAATAAGTTTATTCATATTCTATTATTTATCAATTGTATTCAAAAACTAAGCGCGTATTGAATAAGGCGGAAGGCTTATTTCATAAAACCCGCGTTTAATAGGAGGTTTTATAAAGCTTAAACAAAAGACGTCGTTCACTTCAGAAGACGACTAATACGCTAGCATTGACTGATATACAAAAATTGTACAAACAGTTTTGGTCTTACTTATTATTAACATATTAAAAATTTCTAACGCAAACAATACCGAAACAGCCACATCTGTTACAAACGGTAATGACAACTTGACAAAGTTGACTTCCGCTTTATGCTGTGATGGTGTCTAGTTGGACGAGTCATGTTGTAGCAGAATATTCTGAATAGGCAATAGTCGTGTATATTTTATATTCCTCGGTATGGCGGACTGGTGACCTGTAAGACAGGTTCTCGACGAAACCTATAATAGATAGTCGATTCAAACAAAACACGTGTACTGCTTTGCACTACAACCACGTTGATATTGATATAATATTGGAATAATTGAATAATAAAGAATTTATTAATTTAAAAGGAAGACTCCTTCTTCATAATATCATAGCTGCAAACAAAGAAGATTTTAGAAGAATAATGAGAAGGCATTACTTGGTTCCTCGTTATGAATGCTATGTATTTTATGTATTTATTTATATTATATTCATGTTTGTGTACAAATACATTGTTAATTTATATTAAAAATGTTCTACCTTACCTACCACTGCATCTCCTAGCGATGTAGGTTGACTAGTGGAGAATGTTCATGGACATTAAGTTTTACTATTATAACTTAACTTTTGGTGCTCCGCGTACGATGTTAAATAAATAATCAATGTATTTATATCTGACACTTTACGATTTTTAGATATAAATACAACAAATAATGGTTTTTGATATGCAAACATCTTGTTAAAAAACTACGCTCTCTTTCCAGTACGTTGGTACCCCTACAGACTATTTAGCGAAAGTAATATGCTGCATTTCGTACTATTGTTTAATATTTTATTTGTTTTATTAACGCAAGATGAAAGTGTTTGCAATTGACCAGATTTCCGTTTCTTCTCATGTTTGGCCATGCATACACAAAAAGTTTAAACAGGAGAGTTGAGAGTTTGATGGTTTAAATTAAGTACAATAAATTAAAATGAAACCTTTTTCCAACAAAACTATTCCTAATACAGTCCCTCGTATAAGTAATTGTAGATTATACCGATGTCGGTTAATCGGATATTAATGACGATCCTCTTAACAAGCTATAGTGTCTTCAAATTAATTGAATCAGATATATTCGGTGTTACTCTTATTTTAGTATATCGGTTTTCATCTGGCTAAACTTCTCATGATCCCACAGGTTGACTTGTAAAAAACACAGAATCGTTAGTTTACAGCGATCCATACATGTTTTTAAATGAAAATGTATATTTTTTCTTGTGTTTATATTTTAGTAAAAAAACAACTGCAGTAAGAATACTTTACCTTGCAAATAAATCAGAAATTTGAAACAATGTGTATAAGTTAGTTCAACTTTCGCCCATCCCTGGCGTTGCACGTTGTTACAACGTGTGATGGTTAGGTGTTGGGAATTTATATATGAAATGAATGTTTAGTTTTAAATATAATCTCGGTTTAACGTCACTGGTTGTTTAATTTCGCGACTCCAGAGGGTTAGCTCATAGTTCAACGTTGTACCGAACACAATATATGGAAGGAATTATTTAACCTTTTGTAAATTTATGTTAAGGAATTACCAAACCGAATTCTCTTATTCAAATTTTTATTTCAAGTAAAGTAAAGTCAAAAGTCAAAGTCAAAATTTTTATTTAAAATGGGAACAATTGTTCACTTGTTGAACCTCAAAGTCTACCACCCATTCGCAAAAGAAATGGCACGGACCTGAGAAGAATGGGCAGAAAACTCAGTAAGCTGTATATGTATAGCTTCTTTTTTTCATAACATTTCAAAATGTTTTCTTAAACGTACTGCTCGAGAATCAGCGCGATTTATTAACACACATCTTTATCATTAAAATAGTCGTCAACACTATAATATGCTTTAGCTATTAATATATTTTAATTTGGATTTTAAATCGATGAAGTGTCAAATCTAAAACAGTTTATGGGATTATATTTATTACAGACTAGCTGACCCAGCAAACTTCGTTTCGCCTCAAAATCAATAAAAAAAAAAGCTTATTGATAATTCCAGGCTGTTTCAACTTTAGTAAATAATGTGGTGAAAACTTAACCAGAAAAAAACAATTCGTAATCAAAAGAAATGCCCGTTATTAATTTGGTTTTTCTATTATATTTAAATGCACATGTTGATTGACGTCGACGACCTAAGTCAGGACGTCTTCTCCTTGGTATTATAAATTGTTGATAATCAAAGTAAGGAAAGTTCTCGCGCACTCAGCGGTAAATAGTGTCACTATCACAAAAGATCAACAAAGTAAAGTTAAGACTTAACTACTATTTTGAACCAATCTGAACTCAGGACAGCGGTGTTCCCGGTTGGATTCTATAATCGCTGCACACGAACACACTTATTTACTGCATGATAACCAATCATCTATCAATTCAACCGCATTATGCACAAAAAAATAAAAATGAACCGAGACAATTCCACCTTAAGCCCAGATTCCCGCTAAAGTAAAATATTCTTCTTCTTCCCAATTGATGGCATGAGCACGGTTTCTGCGTGAGCCAGTGTCATGTGTACACGTATAAAACAAAAAAATAAAAATACTTAAAAAATTGTCTACGTGGTCAATTCGTCCGCCATGTTACTCCCTTTTCTCTTAAAATATTATGTTGCTTCAGAAATTGTTGGTTGTCAATGCCAATGTCTAAATCAAAAATATTCTTTTAAATTGTATTTGGTTTCTAAATGACGGGACGAACTTCTAATGTTTGACGTTTATGTATTTAAACTAAGGTGACCAGACGTTCCGCTTTTTCACAATTAATTCCGCGTCACGCGACGTTTTTCAAAAGTCCCGACTTTTAGAATTAAGTTAAATTTTATATTTATGAAAATCATTGTTTTGCGTAACATATTGCTTTTGCTACCCAGTTACATTGTATTTGTCTCTCAAATGATACACTTTGTGTTCGTACTGCGTGCTAGCAACCTAATTAAACAAATAAATATTACAAATCTGCTTCTTACCATATAAAATTAACGTAAGTAATTTATTTGTATATTTCATAAATACATAAATTTTCTTAAACTTAGCTTAAAGTACTCGTAGTCTTAATATTTTATATTAATGACAAAAAGTATTACACATCACCGACATTAACCGTAAAAGAAATTTAGATAGAAATATGTCAAGGAATAAAATATTATACATTTTTATATTTATAAATTGTACTTATGTTGGAACTAAAAAAAATGTTACGTTATATCTGGTCACCTTAATGGAAAAGAGAAATTGTTGTTTTTACCATACTCCGGTCACTTTTTCCATGTTTTCTCACCTTTTACACCTTCCCTGGACTTCCACGAATAATTCAAGACCACATTTAGCCAAATCGGTCCAGCCGTTCTCGAATTTTAGCGAGACTAACGAACAGCAATTCATTTTTATTATATAGATTAGGATACCGAGTCTCACAAAGGATCCGTTAATTTTGTGCAGACGAAAATAAGGCTCCGCGAGTTTAATTTTATTTCTATTTAAACCGTGCATGTTACTGTGTTTAGTAATTAACATATCGGTAGATAATGTAATATGACATTTTTGTTTTCTGTAGACGACCTTAATATAAAACCGTGATATAATTTCACTGCCGTTAGCGTAAATCACATTTCGAGAGGTCAATTAAGCCGTCAGCGTTAAATGTTGAAGAAAAAAGACTAATATTCTTGAATGTTTATTCCGACCTTCAGTGGAAGTAATGACCGGATGTGGCAGGAAAATGTTGCATCTCGTGAATGTATTTATCTGGGTAGTCTGCGTTTGAAGGCAAACTATATGTTCGTGCAGTTTGTTATATATGCTACAGTTATATGTCGAATTATGTTTTACTATTCCTAGCTACAATTGTTCCTTTTCTATTTCTTTCTAACAGCAGCCTGTATTTATAACCATTATTTATGAACCATTATGATGATGAGAAAATATTTTATACAAAAAGCTATGTACCGGTGTAATAGAATTATTTAAAATTAAAACTGCAATTATAATTATAAATAATTATTGTAAAATTTATTAGATTAATTTTCAATTAATATTACAGTACACCTACGAAAACACAATAAGATTAATTAAAAAAAACTTATAACTGACGTACATATAATTTAATATAATTAGCATTAAATTCGTAAAGGACGAAAATATTTAAGCCAGTTTTATTTCATGAAAAGATCACAGATGTTGGTTTCATACAACATTATATTTATTTATATCACTTGACAGTAAACTTATTTGCTTACTATCTGCCGATATAATAAGTAATAATATTCCAATTCGCGTTAGGCAGCAACCCGAGGTCGATTTAATTATTTTAACATGCATATTAAACATTTTATTTGCGTAAGCAGTAATAAACAGGCAAACCTATCCAATTGTTTACTTTTAACGAATGATGTAGCATTTTTAAAGCGTGTCGCAATAATTACTATTCCTTTACTTGTTAGGTATATTATAAAATTATGCGACTTACATGTTTAAAGTAATCAATGTACGTGTAATTAATATATAGAATACTGAAGTAAATGGGGAATGCAATTGGATTGAAACACCTCTAAAGGGGCATTTCGATCCTCATTTAAGTGTTTAGTGAAGGAAAAAACATTACAAGGGAAGCACTATCTCTGGAAATCAACAGCTTTCTGATACATGCAACATTCATCAAGCTGCAATTGAACAACATGATGCAATTAGTCTCCAAGTCCCATCTTGTTAGAACTCAAACTTTCATAGCTTTATCACCAAAGCCTGCATTAGAATCAGTGCCAACCTGATCGTTCCGTAACAGTCACATGCATTGTTATAGGTTACCAGTGAGATTACTGCATTATGATTTATTAAAACAGAAAAAAGCTGTTACATCTATATCTTTAAATGCAGATTTTTGTCAGCGGTTTGCAATCTAATTATAGTCTCAACGTTTCCTTTTCCTTATTTTACCAATTATCCTTGGTACAGAAACTATTAAACTTTATAAACAATGTAGATAGATAAATAAATATTTTTCTTATCTTTCTATGAATATGGTTGTAATAGCAGTAGAGTACAATAGTAATAAATTTTATACATAAATTATTTTTTATCATTTCATTATACTGTTGGCCATGTAGCACAACTGAATACGATCTTCAGGAGAGATCATCCAGTTTTCTAAAACCTGTAAGTGCAGATAGCTATTCCACTTGATCTCTGGTTGTCCTACAATACGTTTTTATATAGTCATCATCGAAACAGTTATAATTGACTTAGGTTACCACATAATTTTTTTTTACATAACTACTAACTTTATTGCTGTTGTTAATGATATTGACGTTGAAGGTTGCTGATAGTAGGTCTCTGTTGCCGGAGACCGTCTAGGTAGGTACGACCGCAGTTTCTATTACAGCCGCCAAACAGCAGTTTGCAAACATTACTGTGTTCCAGTTTGAAGAGCGCTGTAAGATAGTGAAACTACTGGGGTGACAAGAATTAACACTTTATGTCACAAAGCGTCGGGCGCAATGTGGTACAGTGTATACCATTTTAACTAGCGCCACGTTATGGGCAAACGTATCACTAATATTGGCGAAGGTCTTGATCGCCTCGTCGCCTCCTAGTAAAGGTGTAAACAAAATGAAGTAACAAAAATTAAGGTCGGTCGAACAAAAAATCGACTAAAAAAGGCTTTAAAACTAAAAAAGAAAACAGAAATATTAAGTATGTTGTTCTCTGATTTATAAGAAAGAAATAATTTTTTTTATTCATACTGCCTAATACACAAAAAACATAAAAAAATAAAAGAATAAATAAATTTATGATTAAAAAAATTAAATTAGTAAATTAACAATTAAAGTTTTAGTTCCGTTTTCTCTTAATTTTGGTAAAAAGATTATATTCTTTGCTCTGTGACACTATTTACCGATTTTTTAATTAGTACCAGAAAAATTATTACCTTGATTCGAAAGATCTTAAAAAAATAACTCTCTGACACTTGAAAGCTAAATGTATATTTAGAATTGAAAGTCACCTTCTCATATTTAGTTGAAACGATATATAATGACATATGGATCCTTCCTGTTATCGTCAAATATGAAACTTTATAATTAATGTTTTTGTCTTTTGTACATATAGTAAAACCGGTTTGTAAATAGATGTTAACCTCAGTCAGGTATTATTATCTAGAACATAAACTGTGAAGTGTTCTCTTTTTCTTGACTCATTTGTGTTACGTACATATTTACTAATTCCTTCATATTTATATATGAAGAAAATATAAAGGTGAAAGCTGGTCAGTTAAAGACGAAAAAACCATGAAACGAACTACTCCACCCCAGACTCGAACTTATTTATGCACAGTCAAGCTGCGCCACAGAAGTTGTTAACTTTTATAATGGAATGTTTTACGAAAACCTTGTAAATGAAAGGGAAATTATATTATGTACAAAATAATAAATGAATAATTGCCATTGTAAAGATTTTTTTTGTTCTTTTATATTGAAATTGTTTATTGCGTGTTTAATAAAAATTATTTCAAGTAACGTTCTTTGTAATTTTTTGCACCATAAGTAATGTGATATCCTATTTACAATGCGATCGAAAACATAGCAATGATTTATATGAATAATGTCACATACTCGCTATTTGCTAACAAATATTAAAATTGTATCACTTTGGTGTAGTTTACAGACTTATCTACACTTTCGTTTGAGGTGTAATAAAATAAATAAAAAGGTATCTTTATACTTACAGTTATAATTAATATGAGAATATTTGGATTTAAGTACCAGATGTTAATTTTAAGCAGTTAATTCCTTAATGCATGCATTCGCAAAACATTTAACGCTAATGATTATATTTTGGCGCTATTAATTATAGATTATATAATTCTCGTAATGATATATTTTTATAAATAAAAGGTGACTTTCAAGCTCCGCTTTAACATAAAACAATACAGGCTTCAATGTAATATTTTTTTTTTTAAAAAAGTCTTTATTTATAATATATACAATTAAATATATATTTTTTAAGTTCGGTAATTATCATACAATTGGAAGGAAAATTTACCAAACAAAAAAAAAAAAAATTGTTACATTAAACAATTTGAACATCGTGATTCTGAATCTTGATTTGTATATAAAAACAATTGTTAGCGGTGCTTGCTAATTATAGCATGGGTATTATTAAACAACAGCCTTATGCGCAATAACCATATATTCAGGTAACCTGTAATAATCAATATAATTTTTTAAATAATTACTTTTATGAATTTGCGTTTTATTACACACTTAAAAAGAGATCAATGTTCCTACTGCTGGGGCACAGGGCCAATGGCGGAACTCCGCGGCTAGCGTTTCTTTAGTAATCAATTATTAATTAATAAAGATGTTCAAGTAAAACATTACAAAGAGATTAACAATATTGCGAAGGATTTGTATAAATCACTTTTTTAAAATTTTAATTGTAATAACTTATTAATTTGATTTTATGGATGACCAAACCGTCATCTAAAGTAGTACCTATACAAGTCTTAATATAAATATTTCTATACAAGTAAATATTTGTTAATCATTACGATGTTTTTAAATTAAAGAAAAGTTTATTAATAGTAAAGTTCTATCCATGTGCTGAGACAAATTACTCTTGATGGTGTATTTTTTAATATCGCTATATTTAATTTACTGCTTTGTCCAGGTATTGTAAATGCATTGCAAAGGCGATTAATTCAAGTTATACAGATCCAGTATGTACCTTTCTCGAATTAAAAAATACAACGTTCTCTCCGTAGGATAAAAATAAATTGTAAAAGTTATTAGGTTTTAAAATTCGTAAGGACAAATAATTGCAGACATATTTTTTATTAATTTCTAGTTGTTTCGTTTAACAGCGTGTAAATAATGCACTTATAGTTAATTTGTTAAAGTTTTATGTAAGTTACAATTAAATTATTATTTTGATAAAACATTTTTTGAACATTTCCTGCTCACCTCCTTATATTTTTATGACTTTCAATAGAAAAAGTTTATTAAAGCGAAGGGTGTTTGATGATATTAAAAAGATTTATTTTTGTCTGTCCTCCGTTGAACCCTCCAAATTGATTGCGGTAGATATGTTAATAAAAAAAAACACTTTCGGTACGATAATTTTTTCCATTGGTATACCCTCTGTCTCACAAAAACATTACAAATCAAAAAATTACTCAAGTATGCACTTCATATAGACATCTCAATGAAACTTAACCGACGTTGACGGTCCCATCTAAATATTTTTTTTAATTATTCAACGAGGCGACGAGACGAGCAAGACGTTCATCTGATGGTAAGTGATACGCTTGCCCATAACAACGTGGCGCTAGTTAAGATAGTATACACTGCATAACATTGCGCTTCTCGCCTTGAGACATAGAGAAAGAAAATGAATATGCGTTGTAGTAATATAAGAAGCTAAAGTAGATTTCAGCACATTGTCAGCGTCCCTACCTAGACAACGCAGCTATACCATATTTTAAATAAGAAAGTATACATATATATTCCCCTTCCTTTTAGTATCTTAGCACCCAACCAAAGTTGGCTTATCGCGCTTATTCTGAATCGCCTGCTCAACTACACGGGTCGGCCGTAAAGGTTCCTCTACGCATCACCGAGATCAGGAGACTACTAAATCGCCAAAGTTATTACCGTTGTACCATATAAATACAGTTACCACCAGACATATAGATATACAAACGACCGACATTCATCCCTTCATTGTCCATGTTTCGCGGGTGGTCAAAGCTTTTTGCGTTATCCTGCATTATATGAATAGCAAAGGAATGGAATACTGTGCCGGAGTCAGTGTTTCCATCCAGGTTTCTATTAAAATTATAATGAATAGATTTCTAAGACTACTATGCATAACATCTCCACTTACCTTCAAATATAATCATAGTTAAGCGCTAGACTATCGCTTTATTTTATATAACGTTTTTAGTCACAATGTCATATCTTATTTGTTTGCGCGCTAAACATTTTATCGGCGAATATTTAAGTATGGAATATTTCTGTTGCGTTTGGACTTCCCAAGTGAAACATAGTGATGGAACAATTTTAAGATTATACATATAAAATGTATGTAATTGTTATTTTGGAGTAATGGCAATATTATACAAAAACGATAATGTAAATGAAAGCAGTAGAAATAATAAAATTTTCAACAATATTAACTACGCCATAGTTCTTGTCATTTGCATAATAAATCGCTGCGTACGGGCTTCGTTTAGCGTCGTGACGTGACGTCAAAAGCGTCTATATAGATGGTTGCTCGAGACTAGTTTAAATAGTCCACGTCGCGACGCGCTCCGCATCCCTTAAAACAGAGAAGGATCTGTTCTTTTAGTGTCATTCTGCATTGGCTAACAAAGGAGTTAATTCGTTTTCACAAAGGTAGGTGAAATAAGTTTCATTTATTTCATTATTCGTGATAACGTATTTAAAAAAACATTTAAAATTTATACAATTTGCCGAAAGTGAAATTTAGGCATTTTAAAAAATCATACAATCAACATAACATTATATTTTTTTTTAAGATCTGTAAAAAAATTATTATTGTTAATTTTAAATAATATTTGATTCTAATTTCTTTATATTTATTATCAGGACGGTACATTTTTTTTTTAAATTGGTGTTAATTCTTATTTAAATATTATATACACCCAAAGTGATGTTTTCAAACTATTTATCTTGAGGTAAAAATACGAGTACTAAATAGTTTTTATTATAATGTCTAAACGAAATGTTTTTATTTTAAAAAAATTGACGTGTAATAAACCGAATATACCTGTGAAATATCGATGCTGATTATATTACTGTATTAAATTTATTTAAAGCATATACCTATAGTTTAAACCATTTTTTACGAAACAGTGGAATTTATATGATTTTAATGAGTTTAATAAAATTATTTATAAAATTACATATTTTTTCCTATCCTAGAAAATGAGTTACGCGGCTACTGAAAATGTGCTCCAAAGCAGCACTTGGGCTGCGACCAACTTGTTCTATGTACTTCTTGTACCGGCTATCCTTCTCTGGTATACATACTGGAGAATGTCCAGAAGGCACATGTACGAGTTAGCTGAGAAACTGAATGGGCCACCGGGTCTACCATTAATTGGAAACGCACTAGAATTCACTGGAGGCTCCGATGGTAAGTTCATTTATTGCATTCTGTTATTTTGCTCATACATGTCATTCATTTCTAACCATTAAGTAAATCTATCGAAGAATTGAAGCACTTAAAAAATAAATAAAATTGAAGTTTCAAATAACTAAAAAAGTTCATTCAAAATCTTTTTAACAATTACCTTACCAGTTAAATTTTAATATTTTTTATATATAAAATTATGTATTATTCATAGCTTTTAACGGAGGTTGAAAATTGATTTAAAAATTATGTTTTATACAGCATAAAACTTTATTCGTTGTATAAATAACACAAAACACTTCCTCATCACCATCTCAATCAATGGATATACACTGCTGAACATAAAAATTACCATTTATTCACAACTATTAAATCAAAACTATTAATATGTGTATTTATTACCACCGTTTAACTATATACGCACATTTTTTATTCATGAACTTGTAAAGTTTTTGTCAAAGATCTATGAAAAATTCACTAATATGATGCACCTATGCATTTACAGGAATAGAATACGACACCATTTTAACTTTTAACTTCTAAAATTTTAATCTTAAACAGACTTAGATAAGTTCATCTTCTTCTTTCATTAGAGATCTTTACGAATATTGTAAAGAAGAGTACTGAGTTCGATGA
Organism: Byasa hedistus; assembly: GCA_029286795.1. Lineage (NCBI taxonomy): Eukaryota > Metazoa > Arthropoda > Insecta > Lepidoptera > Papilionidae > Byasa > Byasa hedistus. The sequence goes on along the minus strand of JAGSMW010000015.1, from coordinate 6,717,149 downwards.
TGAGTCCGTGGTTAAACTATGGATCGGACCCAGACTTATTGTGTTCCTTTACGAACCGCGTGACGTCGAATTAATCCTGAGTAGCCACGTCCACATCGATAAAGCAGATGACTACAGATTCTTCAAACCATGGCTTGGCGATGGTCTGCTTATCAGTACAGGTATGTAACTAAAGTACAAATCTAATATAAACTACACACTTAATATGCACATCGCTGGTGCTTAAGGCTTTCTCTCACAACGAAAGAATCAAAGTTGAAAAAAGACATAATTTAACTATTGTATAAATACTAAAAAGGAGAAAAAACTATGTGTATGTTGTTATATGCATTAAAATCGTTTTCTTTGTAATACTCTACAATATCAAAAGAAATAATTATCAATATCGATTGTATTCATAATGCTACTGCTGCAAAATTTTCGTACAAACTTTTCAATTACAATCGTACAAACTTTAATTACACCGATACCGTCCGATACACCATTGCTTATGATAAAAAATAACCAGAGCTGACTTGAATACAGATAAGAATCTGTCTAAACGCGATTTATGAAGGTGGTGCAGTATAAACATTTATGAACACATTTTCCTCTATAATCCGCTGTAGGAGGTGATTTAACCTTTAAACCTTGTAAACGTTTTATGCGAGGACTTTTATAATGATACACTTCCTTATTATTTAACGATCATTGGACATCTACGTGCTTAACTATAAAATAGTTAAGTTACTGAATTTAGTTTATTATTATAGTATATTAATTTGTACTCACTATCTTTTTTATGAAAAATAAACTCAAAAATACTAATGCAGTGCCGGTAAAATTATGAAATATAAAAAAGGTAGTTTAAGTTTTTCTATGTAGTAAATAATACAATTTCCTTTTAGGACAAAAATGGCGTTCTCACCGTAAATTGATCGCACCAACTTTCCATTTGAACGTGTTGAAGAGTTTCATCGATTTGTTCAACGCTAACTCCCGGGCCGTGGTTGAAAAGCTCCAAAAGGAAAGTGGAGTATTCGATTGTCATGACTACATGAGCGAGTGCACGGTAGAAATTTTACTGGGTAAGTGATATTCCCTTCATGCATATATCTGCCCTTGAAGTAATTCTAATCCTACTTTTTTGTGTAAATAAAAGATGAGTGAATCCGGTTCGAATTAAGGTTAAAGAGTTTCAAAGACAAACAATAATCAAATATTTCACCTCGCGCCTAATATGTAGACAGAATTTCAAAATTGCATAAACTAACAAACGAGTCACAAATTTAAATTAGCAATATTTATCTGCGTCACAACCATTGTGGAATTTCGTCAAGTAATGAATATTCAGTTACTAAACCAGAACAATATCTGGTTCTTTGATCACATCATATAAGCGAAGTGTTATGAACATTATAAATTAAAGGAATATGAAGTATTTTGGATTGTAATCGTAAAACATTTGTATACACTTAACATAAACGTCTAACTGACCACATAAATATTTACGCTATGTAAAACAATTCCACTGGCAATTGAGTTTCTAGAATTGCAATTACATTTAGCAATTAAACATCAATTGTAAAAGGTACCTTAGTTATTTAAAAAAAATACTACCTCACTTATGACAATAAATGGACATAAATTTAACGAGATATTGTACGGTAATTTATTTCCATAATCTTTAATTTTTATTTACATAGATTTAAGTATGGCATAAATTTATAACATTAGTAATATTAATATTTGATCGCTTTTATGCTAAAGTTTTGCTAATATGTTGATTTTAAAGTTTTTAAGTATGTCAACGCGGCAATCGATACTTGCAGTAAGGAGCCTACATTACTGATTAGTTTTTTTTTTAATCCAGCTTAAAAATTGTACAAAAATTAGCAGAGCAAACGACCTTGATATTCGTTCAAATACCATGTATGAATAATAAATTTATGTAATGAACTGGTAATGATAATATTAGCGTCTGTGCTTATGTTCCTGTTTCTGGAATAAAATAGATTCTCAAAAACTTGTACTTCACCAAAAGTAATTTTGTATTCTATGTAGTTGAAATTTTAAATGAAACATAATTGTAAAATCAACAGTGAGAAAATATTCAAATTAAGAGTCAACGATTCAAAAATCATGCGTATCCTTTGAGCATATAGGCAACAGTTATAGTCATAACCAGACAATATTTTAATTGCTCATCACTATTGTTTAAACGAAAATTATTTATCTGTGCTTCTATATACATAATTATGAAACTTATATTTATTTTATTAACTGAATTTAGTACGTTCTTATGTTGCCTAGAATGTAAAATTATTATTTTATATACTTAATGACTTAATGTGATAGTTTAATGCCTCTTTTTACAAGAACCTGTTTTCGGGAATTTCTATATAAAACAAATATCAATCAAATGGAAATTTACGGACGAAAACATGTTATGTTTCACGGATTCTAAAAGTTCCACGAACATGGCAATAAGTTCCGCTTAATTGAATATTGTGAGTATATTAAATATGTTAAAAACAAGTTAAACCGGCAGATGTACTGACCGTGTGTATTTATTTTATTATTTTTATTAGTGCTAAAGGACTCCTAATGAGTTTCTTAAAAATTTTAACACTTACCAGTAAAATTAATCAAATTAAATCGGAATTTGATCATAATTTTAAATGTTCACCTGCAACTGATTCTTTTTTTCTAGTTTAGCCTTATATCTTTAATATTACGATGAGAAATTTTAATCTTATAGATTACTTAGCACGATCAAATTAGGTGCGAGTATATACGTGGCTTTGTGTCTCTAGAAGTTCGATTGCAAATATTATTTACATTGCCATTTGTTTCTCCCGTCACGTAGATGCACCAGTGACAACATAAGCTACTTGGCCCTCATCGGTACCACAAGTAATGCTAGCCTTATTCCTTGACAACTACGATGCCCATAAAACGCAAGGCAATTTATAATCACCTAGTTTCATTTAGTTCTAATAAAACATGTTTATAGTATAAAAAATATATAAAGACGTGACTAAAATTGTACTTTAGTAATTATTTCAATAGAAATCTTTAAAAAGTATACAATTTGTATACTTTAAAAATATCATGACATCTAAACGTATACATAATACTCACAAAATTTTTGTCTAATCTTGTTGAACCTATATTTTGTTCACTATAACGAGATGAAAATTATGAAATAACATAAACGTTATTAACACAAAATGAATACACATTATAATTTATTTCCGACAACATAATTGTTAATGGTTTAATCTAATGCATATAAAGTTATGCGGAATGAACGATACGGAACTGCTTCATCAGAGCCAAGGAAGTATAAGCAAATTCTTTAGTAAACTTAACGATGTCCGGTAGATATATACATATATTATTATGTATAAATACGTATTGTGAGATTGCAGTTATGATGGAATCGATATGTTCAACAATAGATATATAGATATAAAGGTGCGGCAAATCTTTATGTGATGTATGTCGACCACCCACATTCACACGTATTAATTGGTACTCAGAAGTGAACTGTTATGGACGCAAGAACGTCTATCATTACACAATAGGGTACTATTACTTCGGGGTCAATAGGTTCATCGGATTGAAAAAAAATTACATCTGTATCCTGTAAAGGCTTTCGTTATGAGTCCAATGACTACCGTTTAGTATTCTATTCTGGACCTTTTGTAATGCTATTAATCGCTTTGTATGCATGAAACGAATCTCACGTGCACTTGTATTTTTGTTGTCCGAATACTGAATGTGTTTTTCAAGCCACAAAAATAATAATATTTTTGCACTTATTTATTGATTGTTTTGGCTTTACAATATAGTTACTTAACGTAATTTCAGTTAATATTTTATAAAATCTTTAACTTTATCCTATATTAGTACATATCAAACGAGTGGATTAACATTATACCGATCGTTCTTTTTATTATACTAACCTTTATTTGTTTATATCAATCTCTCACGCTTATAGCAATGTTAGTGTAAAAAATATCGTATTAACAACTTTTATATTTTACATAAGACAAATAAAAAAGGTGATCTTGTCTCAAGATTTTAAGTCATAAAATTATTTAAATTCTTCATTTGTTTCTCAGAAACCGCAATGGGTGTCAGCAAAAGTACCCAAGATCAAAGTGGTTTCGAATACGCGATGGCTGTAATGAAAATGTGTGACATTCTTCACTTGAGACATACTAAAATTTGGCTGCGACCGGATCTGCTCTTTAATTTCACTCAATATGCTAAAGTACAAAATAAACTTCTCGACGTTATTCATGGATTAACCAAGAAGGTATGAAGTTGATAGTTGACGATGTTTCATAACAGAAATGAACTTTCTTTTCAAATTATTTTAATTTTATAGGTCATTTCGAAGAAGAAGGAAGAATTCAAATCTGGAAAACAACCGACAATTGTCAGTGAAGTTGAGACTGTAAAGGACACTTCTTCTAAAACAACTTCTGTAGAGGGTCTTTCTTTTGGCCAATCAGCTGGCCTTAAAGACGATTTAGATGTAGATGATGATGTTGGACAAAAGAAACGTTTAGCTTTCCTTGATTTACTCTTGGAAAGTTCCCAGAGTGGCGTCGTTATATCAGATGAGGAAATTAAGGAGCAAGTTGATACAATTATGTTTGAGGTAAAATATTTAATATAATATACATGATTGCTCTATTATTCAAATAAAAATATTAAATATAATTATCGTGCAGGGTCACGACACAACAGCAGCCGGGAGCAGCTTCTTCCTTTCGATGATGGGTATTCATCAAGACATTCAAGATAAAGTTGTTGAGGAACTCGAACGGATATTTGGTGATTCGGATCGTCCAGCGACTTTCCAAGACACTTTAGAGATGAAGTACCTTGAAAGGTGTTTGATGGAGACACTTCGTATGTTCCCACCAGTGCCTATAATTGCTCGTCATCTTAAACAAGATATAACACTCCGTGAGTACTGAAAAAACATACCAATAGTACCATATAAGTATCATATAAAATCATACTGAAATACCACACACAAAACAAATCCTTTAAAGAATCTTCTTTCTATTCGACACGTACATATATTTTTTCCACTACAAACAACTATAACCTTTCTCGCTCAATAGTGGACCATCAATTACCTAAATTAGTAAAATAACTTTTTACAGAGTAATCTAATCTTAATTATTCCTAAAAAAGTATATTAAAAGTAATGAAAGAAAAATGGTCGTTGGAAGTTTATTTTATTGAATTTTTTTTTCTGGTAACTAAGTTTTTATTAAAATAATTTTACATAATTTATTTATTTATTTTTTTTGATTTGGAAGAAATTACATGTTCATTATCATTGGTAGCTGACCTTTAAATAAAACTGTTTGTGGACTTTGCAGCATCTAATGGCAAAAAAGTGCCTGCCGGAGCTACCGTCGTTATTGCGACATACAAACTGCATCGCCGTGAAGATGTGTATCCGAACCCGGAGACATTTAACCCCGACAACTTCCTACCTGAACGTTCTGCTAACCGTCATTATTACGCATTTGTGCCCTTCTCTGCAGGCCCCAGAAGTTGCGTCGGTAAGACATTTAATTATTTTTAAAATTACATAGTAGTTGCTACTGAAACGCGACACAAAAACTATACATTTTTTAAATTTCAGGACGAAAATACGCTATGCTCAAGCTCAAGATTATTCTTTCTACGATATTGAGGAATTTCCGTATCCGCTCTGATCTCAAAGAATCTGACTTTAAATTGCAAGCGGACATTATCCTTAAACGCGCTGAAGGATTTAAAGTTCAATTGGAACCACGCAAACGAATGGCAAAGACCTGCTAATTTACGATAATCAAAGAAGGCTTAGTTCATATACCTGTAAGAAATGAGCGCATCTTATAGTGTTTTTAGTGCACATCATACCAGTACTGACTAAATTATTATTAATTATAGGAAGAAGACAATAATGGTGGTAGAATTTTTTCACACGGGTTGTGAAAATGGTGAAGTATAATATTTTTTGCTCAATTGTGTTACGGTTATATATGTTCTGTAAATAGTTAATTATCTCTTGATTTTAAATATTAAAAAATAACAAAAGTATAAATCGAATTTTTATTTCTCACCCTTTGGTATCGTTTTACACACGATTAAAACTACTTCTTAATTTCCTCATGTCTTCTATAGTAGGTTCACGGTTAAGCATCAAATCGTTATCGGTACAGTCTTGCATGTTATGTTTTTCTTCAGATTCGGCCTGCATCTGAAGCCTAAAAGGTTATATTTTTAGTAAGCATAACGTTTAATGAAAAATATTTTCTATATAATTTGCAAACAGTTATATTTGTATACCATAATACGTCTAAAGGTGTCCTGCGATGCTCAGGACATAAACATGGTATAAAACGATGACGTCTTTGCTCTATCCACCACGCGGACTTCTCTAGTTTCCATTCGATGACTTTTATCTTTGCTACAGTGCATATACCTGCTTTTCTTATAACACTAAAGTATGATGCCATTAGTTCTTGACCTGAATATTACACATCTTTACTATTCATATAAATTTATTTATAAATATGGGTTTAAATTGCTACATCGATAATATATGCATTAATTTAGCAAGGACGTTAATATAGCGTGAAAGTGAAGTGGATTGTTTCGTAAACAAGGAAATATATGAATGGAATTCGCGTTATATCTATATTTAAAATCAACAAATAAATAAGTTTATCTTTTCATCACGTTTATAAGTAATCTATAAAAAATTAAATAAAAAATCTTTAAAAGAATTGTGATGCCCCTGCTCTAGAGTTGTGAGAGGATCTCTTCTTCTCTTCGCATTCATTGTGTATACAATTCTTGTTCATTAGAACACAATTGCTTTAATAAGCAAGATAAGCAAAAAGTTAATGCGAGACGAAAAGTAATGTGCAATTAAATAAATCGATTATTTTACTTAATTTATTAGGAATTACTTAGCAATAATCTACTGGATACCTTCTACATGGCTACCACCGCAATGCCGATTTTAGCCGCTAAACAAAAGGGCACAAACATTAGTGTGTTCCCTCTAGAAGGTTGCTGTATCTACAGAAATTAATGTTACCACAAGGTGCTGCGCTACTCGATGCTTAGTTGAACCCACAAAAAATATAATTTTTAGCGCGTCTTTTTTGGTTTATTCGATGTGGTGACTAGATGAGCAAGCCATTTACCTGATGGTAAGTGATACGCTTGCCCATAACAACGTGGTGCTGGTGCGTCTTTCTTAGATCATTTAGAGAAAAATAATACACATACTAAATTTAAAATAAATGTTTTAGATAAATACGCTTAACGATCTAAAAATGTAAAGTTATGCATTAACCAGCAGAAATTGCCATCATCACTCTACTCTGTTCAGCTTCCTCGACAAGTATTTCCGTTTGTTCTGTTTTATATATGGTATCTAAATCAGTATTCAAACCTTGCTTATTTTTATTAACCAAACGTTCTTGTTTTATTTCCTGTAAGAAAACAAAACTGGTTACAAATTTGTTGCACTAGATTGAATAAAAATCGTTTTAGGAAATGTCGAAAGTTTGTTAAAAAACTTTGATAAAAAATGTCTATACAGAGCTATAGTAAAAAATCTATTTTCACGTTTAGAAAAACGTTTGTTAAACTTATTGATATATCCGTATAAAAACGTAGCTGTCAACTTACTCTATATCGTGAACAAAAACGTCATCTCTATTACGACTAAATTGTTTATATTATCCAAATTTTCTTGTTTCATAAAACAAGAAATTCTTAATTCAGGTAATAAATGAAATCATTCTTTCAATCAATAGTAAAACTGCAAAGCGTCTATTGCTACTTAAGGCCATCTATATACAGACCAGAAATATAGCCTATTTAAAAAAATACAATAGCTAACACCATGAACAATATGGCCCATGAAACACATAAATGCTTCAGCCAGGTGTTGTGTTCCAAGGTCCGGTCTCTCTCTTCTTAAATGCAATTCCCCTAGCAAATGCAATGCTCGGCCGAGGTGTCTGCGTAGACCATTCTCCATTGCCAAGGCACCCATTTCAGTCAACAGCTTTGCGGCTTTTTCATGATCGCCTAATCTGTACAAATAACACTTTTACTAAAATTATAATTATAAATTTGTAAACGATTTTTTAAAAAACTAGTAGACTTCTTTTAGAGGGGTCCTGTTGCAACTAAAATCCCTTTAATTGTAAATATAATATTGCAGATATGCCGACATACGGAAGGAAAAAAAGAAAATAAAGTTAAATTTTGTAAATAATGTAATGTGTTTTTTTTTCGAGCAAGTTATGCACGTGGACAAAGAAACAGAGAATTTTAAAAAGATTAATAAGGTTATTTACAGGAATTCAAAGTAGTAATTATAGATAATTCTCAGCATGTTCACATTAGAGACATCTAGTACAATATGTAAAAATCTCTTCATTGTAAAAACATAAGCTCTGCGACGGGGTTGCGTTACGGGCCGCTAGATGAAAACATAAAAGTGGGAATAATGGAAATTTCATACGGGATCATATAAAACCTTGTATGTTCACATAACGATTTCTTTGCAAAGAATTACCTTTCCAGAATATTTAAATATGGTTTTTAAATTAAAATGTCAAAAAGTAGTAACACTTTTTTGTATGGTTCTAAAATCAGTATTCATCACAACAGTGGCCAGGACTGCACATATTTTTTAAAAATTCCATATACAGCGCTTTCAGCATTAGTTTATTATTAAAGATACTTCTACTATTTGTCTTGAATTTTGGTAAATTTTATAAATATTATACTTTTCGACGTGTATTCAAGCCATAAAAAAATTCATCCAACATTCTTATTTTTTTCTGTTATTTGCTACTATAAAAGTAATCATGTGATTCGGAATTAACAAATTACACTGCAAGTATTTTAGACCATGAACTAAGCAAACTTAATTGAACTGGTGTTTATAATATAAACTTGTTTACCTCTGTTGCACAGCAGCGAGATGCATTTTAGTTTCACATAGTCCAGTAATGTTATTGTTGTGTGCATATATGTCGTACGCCTTTCTAAACGATTTGAGGGCATTATTCAAACTATTCATCGCTAATTGACTTATGCCGATCTCAATAATCGCTTCGGCAATTTTTGGAATATCTGCAGCTGCAAAACAGAATATATAACAATTTAAAAATGAAACAATAAGGAAATTTCACTATCGAATTAATTTCTTTTGTAATAAAATATTTGTTTTGTTTTGAAAACACTTTTTTAATATTTGTCAAATAACTAACTAAAATGTTAGATATGAAATACATAGCTCAGAAGTATGTGCTGACATCATATTAATACCATGTTATTAATTCATATTTACCATCATTGGCTCTTCGTTCAGCTAATCGAGACAGTCGTTCTGCTTTTGCTGGATCTTCAGGTCGTATAGCCCGGGCTTTGCTTAGCAAAACACGATGTAGTTGTATTACTGTGGCAACAAACACGGAATTTGGTACACCTTCAATATTCTCGCTTTCATTTTCGAAAAGGACCCAATCCTAGAATGATTTTTATGATCTATACATATATAACCTTAAAATCATTCAAACTATCATTGAATATATAGTTACATTAAACAACGCAACCACAGTTTTACAAAATATGACTCATCGCCAATTCCTCGTCATCGACTACGATGTTTTTGCCAATGCCAGTTTTTGCTAATCAAGAGTACCTTAAGGAATATTTTACAATTCTCATTAAAAAAAATTATAATTCATTTGATTTTTATTAATTTTTTTTACACATGTTTCTATAACACGTTACCTTTCCTATAGCACTGTCACGAACATCCGTAAAAATTTCAAATGGTTCTTCCGCATCTGCTTCTGGAACTGTAAAACGAAAAAATGATCATTAAAAATCAGAAAATCATATTTTAATTTATTTAATTGTAGAGAAAGTCATCAGTTCATAGATTCAGAATCCGCGAGTTCTAAGTTTGATAAGGCTATAAAACTGAAAATAATTATTGAAATGTTAAAATTGTACAACGAAGATATCTTGAAATAAATCTAAGTGAAAATCGTGGTTACTAAACAGAGAGGTTCAAAGATACTTCACATTTAAACCTTACATCACATATTTTTAAATATTAGACAATAATATGTCTATGCCACTAAATTCGGCAATGGTTATTTATTTTGTTTTCTTAATGAGAATTTCTAAATGAGAAATGTGTATATTGAAACCCGTACATTTGTCAAGTAGAAATGTAGCGTAGTGATATTTGCACCGAGCTTTCTGTCCACCACCGTCAAGTAAATAGTGACTTCCCACAGCAATGGATGCCAAAAAGAATTTTTCAGCTAACCACAGAATTCCTTTGCCTTTCTCCGCGTAGTACACGGCGAGTTTTAGTAATTGCATACATTCCTTTTTTTTGTTATCTAAAAAATAACAGTCGTTGTTTATCTACAGATTGCATAGTACGAGTACTAGATGATTGACAAGTTATCAAATCTTTTACACTTTCGAGACCACACAAACACGTACGAACCCGTGAAAAAGAAATTTAGCTTTTTTATCAATATTTTTGAACCTTGCTGTATACTTGGTAATATGGCTTTACTTTAGTTACACGTAATGAGGAAATAAAAAATCTCATTACCAAATCTCTCATACCAGAAAATTTATAATACATTTATTAAATATTTAGGGATTTTTTTTGTTTTTGATAAAAGTATGGCATGGCGTAAGCCGGCATTCTTTAACAAAAATTTTGAATTTTGTTATACAAAATAACCCACAGTTTTTTTTTTGGTATTAAAAATATAACCCTTATCACGTTCCCTTTCAGCCTTCTGTAGTCCAACGCAAATATGTTCCAAAAAATCCTTCCTTTTTCTTAAATCTATGACAATTCCTATATCGTCCTCAGCTAAAATCTGAACGTTATCATAAATAAGATCCTGAAGATAGTCTGATGATTCAAAGAATCCGGCTTCTCTCAATTCCAAAATGAGGCATTCATGTAAAGGTAGTTTTTGCCTGGAAATATTAAAAACAGTCAAAAGAGAATACATTGACCTTACTTAACATTAAATAAGCATCAAATCATATTTTGTCAGAGGAATTTGTTTACCTTCTGATTCCTTTCGCGTCTAATGTATCTAAGTTAAATAAGGCTCTGTTTCTAAAGTTTTCCAGACTAGTTTTAGTCATACATGCCATAAGTTTTGGCAGCCGGCGTTTCTCAGGAATTTCAAAAGGCGAGTTCATGATTTTATAAAAAATTCTTTACAAATGTATTAATGTTGAATGTCACTATCTTATGACGTTTATAAATGACTTTTTAATTATTTAGGATATAGAATCGCGTGAGTCACGTCATACTAGGCCAATATTGTTTTTTGACTTTGTTTACAACGAATTCTTCTCTTTTTAACAAATTCTAATAAAATTTTGAATGGATTAATTAAATTTTCACAAAAAAAATTATTCACTTAAATGAGGTTGTTTTACAAAAATTAAACGGAATATACATGTGTTATTGCTCATAAGGACCATGTCGTAGACATTATTTAAACCAATTTGACAATGCCTTACATTATGTAAAAATACATAAATTTATGTATATTTTTATGTAAATGTTTAATATCAAACTGTTTAATAAAAAATTACTTGTACTGGGTTAAAAAAAATAAAAAGGGCTATATCTCCGACATCAATGCATTTTAGTAATGACAAGAGGAGGCATTTATTAAAGTTATAATAGCATGCAGTTATAAGATTGTACGTTATATATAAATAAAAAAACTATATTTGTGGTCCACACAATATGTTCGTTCACAGGGTTTGTGTACTTTATAATTAGTTTACTACAACATAATTTCTTCTCCTATCTTCAGTTCTTTTTATTGTTTACATTGTCTTTACTCGATTGTCCATTTATTGTTTGTGTACTAACGCTGGCTGGTTTCTTCAATATTGACGATTCAGTTCTCAAAGGCGGATTTTGAGAACTGCTAGATTCTTCTTGAGTGTTGGACAAAGAACTTTGAGTATCTTCCTTGTTTTTCTTAGCATCTTTGAGAGCTTTTAGCATTTCTGGACAAAGTGATGTTTGTATTAAAAAGAGACATTTTGAAACCGTGTTTATCACCAGTAAGACAGTAAGACCTAAAATACAATTCATTAATGTATCAAATTATGTATGTTTGACCTATAAAAATTACCTCTTCGAAAATTCCCTGACAACGGCATTGATATATTTGACCACTACATATTTATATTTGTTTATTTCTTATTTTATAACTCTAACAATATTTTCACTATATTAATCTCGGTGACGTTGATAATGTCATTGATAAAAAAATCGCAGATTGTTAACGGTCAAATACAATTACAGAACTTTTTCTCTAACCTTTCGTCATATATTATGGAAAGATGATAAAGTTAAAATATTTCTCAAACTCTATACCAACCATATAAATTAAACGGGTCTTAATGTAGTTGAAATAATATTGTATAAATTTATATACATTTTTTTAAAAAAATTTGATGACATTAATACATCATTTCGCAACGTTTCCAAATATAAGTCAAAAAATATATATTTTACAACAGATTAACTTCGAGAACGTATTTATAAACGCTTTTGCTAAAGTTCTGGCCTGTGATTCTTCCTTAACATTTGGCAATGCCTTAAGCAGAATCTGTATTAATTTAAGTAATATGTAAAAGTATTTATTGTTATCATTAACATTTTATAATTTTAAACAAGAGCAGGTCGGAGTTATCAACCTAGAGATGAAATTATAACAAGGAAAATACTTTTTTTAACAAAACGTATCAAAAAAATGTTTAAGTACTAAGATATTCACTTGATATTATTTATTAGTTTTAAAATACTGAACTACTAATATATGTATGATAAAGGGTTTTTAATTTATTGTCACTGTAGTTACCCGATTATAGGCCAATTAAAAAACATCTACAGTATTTTTAAAAGTCTAATTAGTTTGAATGAAATTTCAAAATAATCGTAGACTCTCTGTAAATAGACTATAATAAACCAAATTATAAGTTCTTAGAAACAATTGGTGTAATTAAATGTTTACCTAAATGAAGCTATTACGTAATAATACAATCCGAATGTACTTAAAAAGGATGGTTTTTTCTTTTTTGTTTACTTACCGTTGGACAGTTTAAGAGATATTTAAAAAAAAATGTCAGTAATTACTTCAGAAAAAAAATTATTCGATAAAACAATTGAAAGAGTTAATAAGTTTCTTAAAGTTATAGGCTTAGATGTTAATGAACAAGAACCGATACAGAACATTAGGTGGTATAGTCGTAAATGGTTGTTTTACTTGAATTTTTTGTGTGTTGTCTTCAATATATTCAGCCAAATGGTATGGGGTATACAAGCATCGCTTATTGGAGTTTTAACATTAACCAAGCTAACTTATTTAGGACCCTGTTTTCTACTTTGTGTTCTGGGGAGTATCAAATCGCTTAACTTTTATATGAAAGCTCCTTTAACTCACAGATTAATCAAAGATCTTAAAAACATGTACAGTAATGTGAGAAGTGTCCAAGGCACCAGAAGACAAAATTATCTTTATATGCAGTGTCACATAAAGTTCCTTAATAGAGCACTTAACACGCTGACTTGTTTAGACGGTCTTGGTATCGTTGCATTTAGCATTGGACCAATTTTCATTTTAGCGTTTCACTATTATAAAGAAGGCGAGATAAATCTGCAATTACCCTATATGTTAGCATATCCTTTTGATCCTTTTAAAATTTATACGTGGCCGTTTGCTTACGCTCATCAGTTATGGTCAGGTAGATCATTTTGTTAAATTCATGTTTTGTATAAATTTTTACAGTTTCCTTTTGTGTAATTACGTAAAAATTTTAGCTATGGCCGCTGTTTTTACTGTTTTGGGACCAGACAGTTTATTGTACACGTCTTGTGTGTTAATAAACGTACAATTTTTTTACTTGAAGCAAGAAATGGAATTATTATTTCGTCATCAGAATGTTTCAGTGTATTCAAATGATAATGAATTAAAAAATAAAATTACGGGAATAGTCAATCGTCACAGGGAACTCTTACGGTTAGTATTTTTAAAAGGTCAAAAGTGCTTGTTAATGAGCAGTATACATCCCTTTTTTAAGTAAAAAATTTATTAATCGGTATTGTTTAAAAACATAAAAGTAAACAAAGTAAAATTACACTCTTTGTCTTTACTCAGGACACGAACTGAAATCGTGGTTTTGTTCTCGGGTTCCTTGGGAGTACCGCTTAAGTAACAAGCCGTCGTCTGATATAGTTAATTTATTATATCAAATCTGAGGAAACTTTTCGCCATTGTTCACCAAAAAGTAATTAAAAAAAAAAAGAAATTAGGGCTTAGATTCAAAATATATAGATCTCTTTTACTTTTGTCCCATTCTGCATTTTATTGTCTATAATATATACAGTGAACAAATAAAATATACTACTTTTGTACTTTTTGCCCCGTATGAACAATATATTTGTTGTCAAATATATAAATATGTGTAGTTAATAACAATAAAATTTTAATACAGCATTTTAAATCTTATTTAATGATTTACAGTTGTGCGGATTTAGTTGAAGTAATCTATAAGGAGTCAACACTTTGTAATGTTTTAACAAGTTCATTACTCATATGTTTCACTGGTTTTAACGTCATGGTACGTAATAACTTGTTTTGTTTTAATGACCACAAACAAAATTTTTATTAATCTAAGTGAAATTCATATTCGCTAAACACGGCATTTATTTTTGAAAGATCCTGATTAATTTGTTTTATTTTTAATATTTAGTATATTAGAGGTCCTATTAACAGTAACAATTATTTACATTAATCAACATAGTAAAAAAGCGAGTTAATTTTATTTATAAATAAAAACTACTTTAAATTAACAAAAAATATGATTTCTAAATATACAAGAATGTAGGATGAAAATACTTTGTCCATATATTAAATCATCGTATGTTATACATCTATAATATATTTATTTGATCAATGTCTTGTCATTTTACCAAAAATATTAAGCGAAATGAAGATACTTAAAGAAGAAAATTATTAAATCCTCAATGCTTATACTTCCAATCTAATATAACGTCTCATTGTAAATTTATAAAGTATATCGAATATTCAACTACTATTTCCATTATGTTTAATTGTAAATTAAAATGTTTTAGTCATGTCTTTTCAAGATTTTTTTATGTTTTAGGCGTACCATAATTTTGTTGTCGTTGCACCATTTATAGCTTTTTTATTTATGGTCATTGCACAAATATATTTGTTATGCTATTATGGAGACTTGATGCAGAAATCGGTGAGTGCATTTTTATAAATGAACTTAAATATTGATAATGATTTTTATGAATGTTCTTATTACATATGTTATAATATATTACAATTTTTATTTTTACAAATTGGTACATTACTTTCAGAATGCAGAATTATGTAATGCGGTATACAATAGCGCTTGGTACAAAGTAAAACCGATATTTGCGAAGGATCTAATTATTATTTGTGCTCGGTAAGTTTCGTTAATAAAAATATTTCGATTGTCTAAAGGATATTTAAAAAAATCTTGATATGTATGTAAACTTTAATACTCTTTCCAGAGCTCAGAAACCATGCAAGTTGACTGCATATGGTTTTGTTGATATCAACATTGCGGCGTTTACAAGAGTATTAATTTTTTTTATTTTACCCTTATCTTTTTTTATTATTAATAGTTTATAATTATGTTTTTTATTTCAGATTATAAGTACGTCTTGGTCTTATTTTGCTTTGCTACTATCGCTTCTTAAAAACAATTAAGTAAACTCTTAATGTACTAAGGTTTTAATTAAAGAAACATTTATTTGCGACAAAATGTGTTGTTCACTTCTTTAATAACAAGTTTTTTCGTTTAAATTAGGTGAACGATAATAGTTAATTCGTACTGGATATTATACTAGCTAAACCCGGAAGACCTTTCAAGTTTGTGTTTAGTATATCTTCACAAGTGGGAACATGTATGAAAGTACAATTTCGTTTGAAAAACACTACTGCAATTTCTTCTATTAAACGAACATATAATTATTTAATTAAAAACACTGCTTTGTTTTTAACGTGATACAAAAGAAAAAGCCATTAAAGAAAATCTTTATTTTACTCATTTTCGCACATAGCCCGCATTAAAACTGATCTCTCCTTTGTTGGATATTTTATAACAAAAGATCGCTTTTCTTTTGTGTTTTCACGGCCTCATTCTGAGTATACATACTGTTACTGTTATTACTTGAAGTGATATATTTAGAATTTAAGCAATTTTTAAAGAAAAGCGTTTAGTACATGTACTTCTAAGTCGCATTTCCTCATGACTGATGGCTGTGGTCATCATGTGTGATAAAACGCACGACGACTCTCTTGGCAGTTATAATGGAGTGGTTTGCCATTGCCTTCTCCATTTCACATACTAGTCTGACCACGGATGGTCATGACATAGATATGCAGGTTTCTTTACGATGTTTTCTTTCACCGTCAAATCACGTGATATTAGTTGGTATTATAGCTGCTCAGAAATTGAAAAATTCATTGGCGCAAGCCGGATTTGAACCCGGTATCTCCGGAGGGGAAGGCGGGCGTTCAAACCACCTGGCTATCACGGCTATATTAATTTACATATACGTTATCATTATTTTGAAACTCGATATCAATTTTAAATGTATTTTAGAGAAAAGGCAATTAAACAATATTTATGAAGCAAACATTTCACTAAACTTTCCTCGTATAGCTCTATAGCTTAGCATAAATTAAAGAACACGAAAATCACCTAAAACTATATTAAGCAAGTAATCGTTGGTAAGTAAATAAAATGAGTAAGCATATAAATATGCAGTACGATTGAGTCCATAACCTATACATATAACGGAGAAAATATATTTTACTTTAATAAACAAACAACTTTGTAACTATAAGCATTTTTAATCAAAACTCAGCTACCTAAAGCTTTTAAGGAAATGGAAAACGAAATTGAAGACATTAGTATCTGTTTCACGTCTGAAATAAAAATCATTGAACCTTGAAATGACCAAGGAGGAAATAATTTAAGAAAATAAGAAAAACTTTTCCTAGTTCATTTTTAATTCAGTATATTTTCACTTTCCGTAAAATGTAAACGATAATTTCTGTTAACGTTATAATCTAAAGAAACCAAAATTTGTACCACTAATAACATTTAATAAAATTAATAAAACATGTTCAAAAACTACTTTTTATAATTAAAATCATATCGACTTAAGTCTTGGTATGATTTTGAATAAATTTTAATGTATCTTAAAATAAATGCTTTGCAATTAGCTTTATTCCAATTCAGTTTTAAGTACCTGTAATGTGGAACTCGTTTATTATTAATATGATACAGATATTTCTTCCTAAATACTTAAAAAAAATTATTATACCATATTAGTAAAAAGGCAGTAATTAATAATGACAGAATAATTTAAATTTAAAAAGGTTATATAGTATATAAAAAGTTGTTTAATAATTTCTTATTATTACGCGAATGTCACACATTCATTATAATCATTATTTCAGTCGATGGGCGTCCACTGTTGGACATAGGTCTCGTGTATTACACATTAGTTAAACAAGATTATACAGATTTTGTCATTTATATTTAAGTATGTTATAATGTTCTCACATTGACAGGTGTTCTAACATCATAGTCATCACGGATCATACTACAGTTACAGTCCCAGTTTACAAAAAATATAACAGTTATTTTAAATTTATTTGCACTCAAGCAGACCTTTCTAGTCTCTAAAGAGAAATACTTATATATTAAAATGTAACTTCGCGTATAAGTGCCTAAGTACGTCGTTACTCTAGTCTTTTTACATAAAATTTGCATTAGTCTAATGAGAGTTATTTAGATGATAGTGCATAAATTTATGCAAATATAGTACAATGAAACTTGATTTCACGTAATACTAATATATAACCTTAAAATAAATATTACTTTTATTAAATACTTTGCTATAAATAGAAAAATTAAAAATTCAAATACACGTCATTCACGGACGGTATTTGGCAACGCTATTTTTAACCTACAAGAGTAACGTAATTTTTATTACTTTCGTAGCCTATACATTTAATGTAAGACGATACATATGGAATGCACGGCACAACATGACACCTGGTAGCACCCAGAAGGTGAACCGACTTGGTTAAAACGGCAGTAGATGTAAAAAGCAGCAGTTAAGTGATTATGGAAACGCCTAGTGAAAAGCGCTTCAGGCCAAAACATTACTTGGTGACCACGACCACTCTGCGGAGACTGTAACAAGTGATAAGTTTTTTTATACCAAATAACATTTCACGAAATATATTAAGTCTAACGTAGAAAATGGGAAGTGATTAATGAGGCATCTGTAAATATCTGTTAAAATATTGTGTGTTACAGTTTTTATAAGAATTAAATATAAAACTGTTAGGAAGTCGATATTTGTAAATGTCTAATTGCAAACCACATATTTATTTCGTGAGGTTTATGTAACAATTGCCTGACCTAATTCGTGATTACTTTGCCGGGGTCAAACATTTGTAGCTTACGAATATCCCCTATTTGAACGTTCGTTCTTGTATCAGATTAAAGTCGGCATCTAACTAGGGTGGGCGCAGACGATAACGCGGCCTGGCTTTCGCAAATTGCAAACGCTGTGTAAAGATTTGAGGTTAGGATTAGGTATTTATATAATTATAAATTTAAAAAAGTAACTTACTTAAAATAGTGCGTATAGTCGTAATAACGTATAATTTCACGAAATAATACATTGCGTTATAAATATTTGTGGATTTTAACCCTTTTTTCCACTGAATACCCTAGTCCTTGACTACTCGCCATCTGAACAAGAATATTAATCATGGCGCACCCATGTTAATGGTACGAGCACGCCCTTCGATAAATAAAAACCCATCAACTGACACTGAGATTTAATACGTTTCTCTTGCCCTAATGTGTTAGTGGAAGAAGCACAAACCTTCAATACATCAAGTAATATAGCTATAAAAAATATATAGTGCGAGCCTAATTCAACAAAAGAAATGATTACATTTTCTCTTTTATTATTTTTGCTATTGTATTGTTGAGAAAAGACATACTTTGAACATTCTCTAAATATTTAGAAGTAAATATCACAACGCACAAAAATGTTATGATATATAGTTTCCATGCGTGATTACTATCCAAGTTAAAGCCGAGATATTTTTGGTTACTTTTTTAATCAAAATATTCTAACATACTTTTTTACGTTAGCTGTCTTCCAGTTATAGTCATTTTAAAATCGGTATAGCTGTTTTGGAGATAAGCCAGAGACAACGGACTCAGAAATATTTTTCATATTGGTTTTTTGTGCAAACATTTACGTACATAAAATTACAAGCTCTCAGTTTGATACAAACACTTTAAGTTTAATTATTTGTATGGATACCTATAAGATGATAAAACTGTCAGGTGTAACGTTTAAAAGGCTTCGAAGTAATAGTAAATAGGCCTTGAAATGAAATCCGATATAAACAATAATGTCATAATGACAATAAGGTAGTAATTTGTAACATTTTACTTGTTTATGTTTTTACTTGTTATTGGATAACTTTTCAGAGATACCATTATAAATTTCATAAATAAATGATAGTTACATATAATATGTTGTTCCATTTTGCGAAACTAGCTGATACCGAGCAGATGCTATGTATGTCAATTAAATGTCAAAATCTGTCAACCGTTTCATCGATTACTCTGAAGAGACAGCCAGACAAAACTTTTAAAATCGAAGTTTTGCTTAAGGTATCGTATAAAAAATCACGAGTGGTCTTAAATTTTATAGAATAGAATTAAAAAAAAGTTTCATCCTGAATTTTTCATATAATACAATAACATAAAGACTTTTCTTTATGATTCTATTATCAATTACAGTTTCATGTATTCATTGTAATATGGAAGGTTAGTTAAAAGTTAATACCGTAATGTATTTCGAGATTACTGTTACTATTACAGTATGCGGTAATTATTGAACAGACGATGTAAGAGCCTATCGGTAACACACAATTATAACTAAATATCACTGGTTTACCTTGATTTCCATCGCCTTGTTTAAAGTACCAACTTATTCAACTAAACATTTATATATACAATCTTGTTAAGTAATTCGCATTTTGCATAATTATTGGCATAAATGAAAAAATCTGGAAAGTTCACATCCGACGTCACAAATCACTTTACGTTTCGGACGTTACGAGTTAAGCGCGATCGTTAATAATGAAATGGGAATAGACGGCATTTTAATATAACACAGATTACAATACGAACACTAACTTCGCGACAATCAAGTAATAATTGACTTAGTAAAGTTTTCTACCAAAGTACTACATTAACAAAAATTTGAGTTATGTTAATGTAATTAGTATGTATATGAATTTATGACTTCTTTACTATTATCTATATGTATGTAATTGTATTTGTGTTAGAATATGCAATTATAGTTATGGTATTTTTTTAAATATTCAATATTGTACTTTCTCTCCCATTTCACTTCATTTTTGTCGCGGCTTCTGAATATATTAAAGTGCAAAAATGATTTCTATGTAGCTGTCTCACGATTTGAAGAGCCTAAACGCTTAACCCGATATTATATATAATACAAAAATCTATATCTAAATCTACTGTTAGGAGATATATATGCTTTTCCAAAGTTAGAGATTTTTTCCGACAGTTTTAAAATTTTAATTTGATTACTTATTGCATTCTAATAAAGATTTATTACAATATCTAATAGCCACCAAATCACATCACATTACTCATTAAAATTACCCTCTTTCCAAATACATACTCGTTCCGTGCATGATCGTCTGTCGTCCAGTCCCTTTCTGTTACTCTTCGTAGGTCATCGTTGGATCTCATGAACTTTTTTATTTCCAGTTGTTATCGACTAGAATAGGCTAGAGCAAAACATTTATGAGGTTATTTGTATATAAAATAATTAATCCTAGTTGTATAATAATTGCAACTGGAACCAAACCTTACCACGCCGCTGAAGGATAAAATTTATACAATGTTAAATGATTATGTTCTTTAAAGCGTTATAAGACGTAAACTAATTATGCTTAATATTATAGAAATATGTGTCCTTATGGCACTAAAAGTAACTATAACGTACAAACGATTTTTAAACTTGAAAATCAACGAACGAAATCATTGCTGTGTTCATTGTAACAAAAATACTTTACTCGACACTTTGATTAATACATTGTGACCTACCTTAGAATTGTTTGTGCAGAAAAACTGAACAGAAATCGGAAAGATATATGTTACGTTTCGACAAATGTTATTAAGCATTTTCTAACAAGCATAAACAAGAATAATAATTTAAAAGTCCAGTTTTTTATACTTTGTCATCGATCTTTTTTCCCTTTTTGTTTACCGTGGACTGTATGAGTTAGATAACTAATTTAGCAATAAATTTTCTAGAATAATCTAAAGTATTTTTTATACACTTTAAAGAGTTTGTTTTTCATGTTACGACGAGCACAATATGTTTTTTTTTGCAATCATTTTCTACGTAGATTATTATGGACAATGCGTATTGCTCAAAACATCCTGTTCGTTACGTTTTATCTTTTATTACAAAAAAACTGACTAATTTAATTTAAAATGTTTGTAAATGTAAAAAAGGTTCCTACAAAATATCTTATGCATAACCTTTGTATGTTTTTTATGTTTTTCATCAATTTACACATTTTTGCGTGCTACTTTGTTATAATTTTATTTTTATATTATAATTGGCAATTTAAAACTAGCTTACAAAGAAAATGTTATCGTTACAGTGCGTTCCCTTTTTCTAATATTTTAATACAATAAACGTTAGTTACTTATATAAAACCTATTTTGTTCGTAATGATGTCGGGATAAAGAACGAATTGTTAGGCAGATCGAATTGACATTACCAAGTGCGGTGGTCTCTTAGTCATCTCAGGTAGAAAGAAAGATTATAAATAATTATAGTATCAACTTTTTTATAACATAGACGCCATCATTCCACACCTTGTACCAAAAGCTTGACACCTTGTTGCACGTGGAATTAAGGCTATAAGTCACCACATTTTGCCGGAAGCTTAAGTCCTATGGCGACGGAACTTAGTATCTTTAAATTACTCATAATGAGAGGTTTTATCGGTAGTACTGTGCTGTTGTTGCTTTAACTTTTCTTTGCATCGTGATAATATTATAAAACATTATTAACGAAAATTTTATTCGCGATATTTGTCATCTTGAGTTTTTAATTTAGTTTCGCTTTTATTGCAAGAATATGAGATACTGAGAGGGGTTTATTGTATTCGTTATAGTTTCGATGGTTGTGTCCAAAATGCACTTTGTATATAACATTTCAGCCAACTAAGAGCATGAACGGTTTAACGCATACTGTTAAAGGAAACCCTTAAGTACTACAATTCAATAATTAAGTTTATTATACTTTTAAATCCTTATCTCACTAATATAAAAGTTACTTACGAGCGTAATTTGCTTAATTTTGAAGAAATAATAGCAAATTTTCGTTAGAATTTGCAGAAAGTATTTCTTTCAGGAAAATTCTTTGCCGTTGCCATTTGTTTTAAATGGAAAATGTCGGAGCAAAGAAATTTATGAGGGCAAAGTTTTCTTTAACACGATTCATCAGCTTTTAACATCTAACTAAATTATTATAGCCCTGCCCTAATTTTATCAAAAGCGGCAAACATAAATATACCTTACTATAAACCTTAAAATTGTAAGGGATATAGAAAACTGTTCATAAAAACTAACAAGGTAATTCTTAGCATAAAAATAAGGGGATCCCTTGCCCGTCATGTAAAAATATTCAGAAACTCAACAAATTGGGTCCCTTTCATAAATTTATGTATGTATGTATCTAACATACATAAATTTATGAAAGGGAATCTCAACTTTTTTTTTGCTGAACACTTAAAGATTTCAAAATTTGGAGGCGTAAATATATTGTGGATACAATTCTAAAATTTAGCGGCATATTTAAGAAAAATACTTAAATAATTCGCGTACAGCGGTTGTGTCTCTCTGATCTAGTGTATGTGTCATACATATTTTTTTAAGCACATATACACAGAAAAAAAATTAATTATGGGCCCGAAATTTAAAAATTATTGTAAAATATATAAATATCCGGAATAAAGTAATACGTATTAAAATAACGAAAACATAGTCTCCACATATTGTTCTCATATAAAAAATGTTAGAAGATTTATGTTGCATTATTATCTCGCATGTATTTTCATTAGGAAAGACGAAATTAATGTTTCACAAATCTTGTTTTCTTATTTATTACAAGCAAACAGCAATAGTCATAAAAAATATTAGAATTGCCCGGCTATTTATGAAATAAAGTGCACTTTTCAAGGTAGAAGAAGAGATTTGTAACATAAAATATTGCAACCTTCGCTGTTAAGAGGTTATATCTTTTTATTACGGATAATTCTTGCACTAGCATTGAACAGTAAAATCTAAAAATTAAAAGAATTAACAAAAAAGGCAACCTTCTTGTTTATTCTATAGCCGGATCCAAAGACGAGTTTTTTCTTTCTAAAGTTTAGGGATTAGGGTTAGGGATTTAATTGTTTTTTACAAGTTGATCGCCAGGAGTATTATCATTAAATGTATCATTACACTATAAAACATATCTAAATATAAAATTATTCTTATATTAAACTAAATTATTATCTTCTTGCATGTTCTTTCTATTGCATGCAAAATCTACCACCCTTATTTTAATTCTTTTATTAAAATTCAACACAGAAAGAAATTAGTTTTTCACGACTACAGTTTGTTAAATTTTGTATTGAAAGTGTACCATTTCTATTATTGTTTGCTTTAAGTTATATTTATCCTGCTATTCTAGAGTTATATATTTTGACAATGTATTTATACATTATCAAAAATTTTACTTTGTTGATTATTAAAAAAGTAATGTTTTTATTTAATTGCATTCCTTTTTTACGTTTATGATTACGATCTGACGTAATATGAATTGTGTATTTCGAATTATTTTATTGTTATTCGTATTATGACAAATAAATCTTGAACATATCCTTAACGAAGAGAAAAAATATCTTATTAGAAATCCTCAAATTTATTGCAAATACACTCACCTTGATATAATAAATTTTAGTAATGGATAATGAGAACTCATCATTTGATCGCTGGCCAAATGCATACTTGGCGCTGTGAAGCAGTGCCAACGTGCAATAGTATTATATACGAAAATGTGACAGACAATGAAGCTTCATGTTTATTGTTCATTTGTCTGTATAGTCAACATATTAAATTTGTATAAATGGAATATTTTACATAACTTTCGCTAACATTTTTTTAACTGTAATAAATTCTTAATAACTTAGCTCTATTGGATATGTTTCTGAAAATCGTTTATATAGTATGACATGTATCGTCGTAAAAAGGTAGTTATTCTTAATTCGATTCGATTTCAAACGCAATGTAACCAATATACGTAATGGAAAATACAAATAAGGTGCAAATAACCGTGTTTATTAGAAATAAGTGGTTTTGGTAACCTATACAAAGTTCAAGTTTTAGCTACTGATGAGTAGAAACTGCTGAAAACTGAAATAAACTTTATTTGTGTATAAAAATACATATTACCATTAGTTTATTTTTATACGCTACATACAAAAATTTTTCATCATTATAATATAAACTAACATTTTGTGACTTCCTATATTTATAAAACCGTAGGATGTGGTTTTTAATTTTGAGCTATAAAAACAGCAGACCGTGCTTACGAAAAGGTTATAATTATTTTTTTCTATTTAATATATTGCTAAGAACAATTAGAGCCAAATGTACATTGTTAAAGATTTCAAGTACGATATACGAATTTGCGCAAAAACAACTTGCAAACATCTATAATATTAAGATGATTTGAAATAATATCGGATTACTCAAAACTGTTCGAAGTTGACTACAATTTTTTACATTTTATTGTTAATAAAAACTAGTAATTTGTTATTATACGATAATGTAAACCCATTATCAAAGCAATACAAATACGACATCCATTGTTATTGGAAAAAAAAATTATTTCCTAAATTATTCACAATATTTAGGGATAGAAGAAGAGACATTTACAAATAATGATATTTTTGCTAGAATATTATGTGTGAAGGAATATTGCTATGACTTTTATGTTAAATTTAACAATTTCTATTTTTGTAACAGAACCCTAAACATAAAACATCTTCAGTCTTTCTACAGACGACCGATGGAGCAATAACTTTTTAGTTTTATTACCATGTGTAAATGTAAATTCTTAATTTAACTAATGGTAATGCATGCTGAGTCACTGAAACATTTTTAGAAGATATCAATACAATAAAAATATTCATATTTCAACGTAATCACCACAAGACACGCAGCAATAGGGTACAAAAGTACTAAATTGCTACATACAAAATCAATTCAGTGGTCAGCTTGACTAAATACAATTGCCAAAGAAAGTATTTTTTCTTAAATTTTTTCTACAAGTCTTTTCAGCAAAATTTTCAGTCAGGTTCAAAATACCTCCTGCGTAGATGTTAATAACAACAATATATCACTTGATGATATTTCTTATTAGAGAAAAGTTTTTACTTCATTAACTTTAAGTATATTAAAAACTTTGCATATTTTGTATATTAAATATTTATTCTGATTCGCTGCCTGTACAACAAGCCGTAGTAAACAGCAGCTTATTTTTTAATCTCGATGTTATTATTTGCACTTATCTATCTGTAATAGCAAAACGGCATGTGCACGGAAGTACCCTCAATACTTTGGCAGTTAGTATACCTTGAGTGATTCAAGAGAATACTAACGGTTCAAGTAGGCATCTACTTGACCCATCAAGTTGATGCATATCAACTTCAAAGTAAAACAGAAAACCAAGTACTAGCCAAAAATAGAACATAAGGATATAATTATAATATTACTATATACCCGTGATTATTAAACTATTTAGAAACACAAACCATTATTTAAAATTATGGATATTAGAAAAAATGGTTTTTAATATATTCGATTAAATCAATAATTATAATATTACCGGAAAACTAATATTTGCATAAGGATAAGTAAAATTCTAGTGATATAGTTGATAAGTAAAGACAATCTTTTGTGTAGTTTTTTTTTACATAATGTACTTAAACGAATTATCTTAAGTTACTTAAGCACAAAATAGATTTGTATATAAATGTTATCATTGAAATAGAAGAGGAATCGTATCAATGTCAAATTCCATCGAAAAAAAATGTCAATTCTTTGTATCGAATATTTTAAAGGTCGGCGCGGCGTCAAAATGTTTTTAAGATGCGCAGAGCAGTTCTTCGAGTATCCTTGCATATTCAATTCTAAATTAGATTACAAAAAGTAATAACTGGAATCTGTATCTACAACACTTTCGTCACATTACCAGTTATCACACAAATACTAGTTGTAGCGAAGAATATTCGGATATAAATGTTAGAATGTCGTATAATTCTGTACAGATTTTTACGTAATGTTGTATTGTTGTGTTGTATTTAAACATCAAAATAAGGATCATTAATAAAACAGATTTTACTCCATTCTAATACCTTTGTTTTTATGTGTGTAATCTTTTGGATAACTATTATAAGTAAAAAATATTAATAATCATAAAAGATTTATGTTTTTGGGCATTGATGCGATTTTATAAAAGTTTTATTATTTTGCAAATATTATGTCTAACATCATTAAAAAATTAAGAATCTTCTAACTCTTTATGGCAATTTTTTTAATTTTGTTTACTTGTTTTAATAGCAAATAAAAAAAAAACATTAGATTTATCCGACAAGAATTCGTTTGATATGCCACGTTAATGCGAATAATATTTGACATGGCATTATGATTCCAGCGGATATCTATAGTTCGATCACTTCCTGTTACACTACGACGGTAACAAAACATAGGATGTGAAATGTTCAGCGTAGCGGTAAATGTGATACGCTTTCAAAACTATGCGGAAATACATAGATGTAACAAACGATATAATGTTTATTTCATGATCAATATTATAATTCAACATTTATATATTAGTATTTCTTATTAGTCAGAATTATTAATCAATTTTGTTAGCTTATTAATAAAACAAAACATAGATTAATTAAACTATTAAATTTTGATTATTTATTTTTCATAGTCTTTGCTTCTTTAGTATTCTTGTTATTATATATTTAAATATTAAAAACCAAGCATACCATTAGCCGTAATGATTAGCTGCAGACCGGAATAGTTTTCTCAATTTAACCTCCAAATTTCAATTGCAACGACCTCATGATTATGAATTTATAAATACTTTATTAACAAATAAAGAATTAAATATTCTACTTAATAATAAATTAAATGTCAGTCAAGTTTCTTTTACTATTTATTTCGTACGATTATATTTTACTGTACAATCGTTATGTGACATTAAAATGAACGCGCTTCTATTCAGTTACAAGCAAAATATCGCACCTACATTTCACAGGCGTTCTAAGCATAATTTCTTTACAAAATTTGGAAATGGCAGGACTCACTTTTTTTTTCTAGTTCATAATATTTATTAACATATACAAAAAAGATGAAGAATTCTATAATTTTTTAAAACTTTTAAGAATATCACAGAAAAATATTTAGTTAAATTCCAAAAAAATCTTGTATTTCAAAGTGTTTATACTAAGTACATTTGTACAAATTTTAACAAACAATATGATGATAACAGAAAAGAAAAATTTCATACATGTATCACTTCAACTTTAATATTAATATGTTCACGGAAACGTTTCTTAATTGAGTTCCTGTTAAAATTATGATAAGGTACTAAAAGAGTAAAAAATAACATATCCACAGCATTCAGTTGCTCCACTATTACATTGCATAGAGTTTAACGGAGCGAAGTGTTTATGCCATAAATTACTCATCTTAAACAAGCATTCGAATATATTTTATTGATCCATAAAGTTGTAAATTATGTTGCAAAGGCGCACCGCAATACATTTCCCATGCCAAAGATATTCTCCGATGGCTTTGAATGACCTAAACGTGCATTTATGTTATTCATATCTATATTCATAGATTAGTAACTATAAATATTCGCGTTCAATCTCGCTGAACTCATGTTTAAAGGATAATTATATTTTGTTGGCTGGTGTTACCATCAAAGCTTTAACAAAAAAAGCAACGCATCGCGTTTGGCATATTGTTGACAACGTGACACAATTTAGACAGTACTACAAAACTAGGGCATAAATACTTTAAAATACTTATGCCGGATACTACTAGATCAATCATCATTAACATCAGTCGATGTCTGTCCAAAGATTGCCACTCATGGACCTAAGCGTTTAAATTTAATAACTGTAACATTTCAAATGTCCATATAATTTTGAGAAGATTTCATTTAGGATTTTATAATAACTCCCATCATATCTGATATTGGCATTTGAATGAGCTTAATTATTCGTACAGTGAATTTAATTGCGACATGATTGAGACTAATCAACAGTAATAATGACAAGGTTGCAAAGTCGCTGGAATTTATAGCCATTGGCTCCGTAGTATGTGGTGTTGTGTAGGTGTGTATTGAACCATTTCTGCGACAGTGTATTCGATGTAAATCTGCCGCAGTGCGATGTCCTGTTTATGTAATAATAGAACTTTGGTATGTTGTAAGCAGTTTTAGTTTTAATCTCCTGTGCTGATGAAGATTAATTATAAACAAATAAATAATTCATGTTACAACTCAAAATTATAAATAATTTTATAATAACGTTAAACGCTTAATATGAACAAATTTTATAAAAATAATAGGCGTCGACGCGAGTCGCTTACTTTAATCAAACGTCGTCATCAAAATTATTATTTTTATTACTCAAGTCCGTTTTGAAATACTTTGGTGATTTCTGCGACCAGCTGTTTCCATTCTATTTTGTCCTCGGCTTCCTTTATAGCGGTCATAACAGGGAAGCCTATGGGGCCAGTAACCTCATCCTTATTCGATATAACAAACATCGTATCTCTATGTTACGGTGATAAATGTAAACAAAATGCAAATAAATTCTTAAATTAAAATATTCGAACTTTGGACATTCGGTACAATGGCAATGTACAGCTACAAGAGAGCAAAGTAATTTATTTACGTTATAGTCAACTAACAAACTACATAGTAATATTTTGTGTAACAAACTACACGAAGGGACGTCAGATGGACGTACTATAACATCCTATCACCGCTAATGTTTGCTATGAATTTATACGTAAAACTGTTAAACATAACGTTCGTACTCAACGCTTTGATCTTTTTCACCAAGAGCGTTTTTCTTCCTGTGAAATTGTTTAAATAAAATATACGTTTCTTGACAGTATAATGATATTTTTATAGACTATCTATTCAAATAGAAATAAAGATATAAAAAAACCGTAGAAAATACGATTTGCAAGAGTATAAAATATATTTCATTACTTTGTTCCATGTTTGTTAGCTGTTACCAAAAAAACTAAAGAACTATAATTTTTTGGAATTACATATTTCATTCACGAGTAACAACTGATCTATTTCACCTAGTTTAATTAATAACTAGGCATTGATAATATTTTAAACCACGTTAGTTCGTAACTCCACGTTTTGACTTCAACATTGTCACAGTGTACGTGTAAATCTATCTTTGAGAGAAGTACTTTATGCTCTTTAAATTCGAATCCATTTAACTATCTCCATTGGTCCAAATCCAAAACACAAATGCCAGAAATAGTCTGTAGAATAAATATGGTATTTATATATACACATACAGTTCAGCTGAAATGCTGTTCACTATTTATAAATTGATACAATATAAAGCACGTAAGAACTAGAATAGTTATACAAGAATCAGTTTTTTTAAAGAAAATTTTGAATAATATAAATCTAAAAGAATTCAGATTTAAAGAAATATTAGAAATTAAGTAACAAAATTTATCGATGTTATTTTACTTATATCTATTACATCTAATTTATTTGGTATATTCAACAATTTAAAGCTAGCAAGATCACTCAAAATTACGTGCTTAAATTGAAAAGATATTTAAGACTCCCACAGCGGGGATGATCTCTGAAAGTAAGCTTGACAGTCATGATGGATCTATCCATTAACAGACCCTGCGGGACTTGGTATGAAAATAATTGATATTTTCTTATAATATTAACGCAATAGATCATCTAAAATACGCCATAAACATTTTCAAATAATTCTGTTATATTAATAACATATATTCAATTAATGAACACTGAATAAAATGAGCATAATCTATACAACTTTAAACGAATATATAAAATTTCAATACAAGGGCGCTTTACTGAACTCATAAGATTGTTTACATATTAGTTATTAAAAGAATATGTTCGTTCCGAGTTATCTTCGTTACGACTACTTTATTTAATAAAATGGCGTTTTAGGTCATAAATAAATTCCGAATCTGCTGGAATAGGTTAACTGACAAGTATTTCAATATGTGAAAAAACTTACTTCAAAAAAATCATATCATTTTTGATTCAACCATAGACGCGATGAAAACACACTAAAAATGTTTGTTTTATTATTTACGTTATAAATTTAGCGTGAATTATCCGTCTTTTTCGATATTATTATCGTTTTATTCTATATTCCTTTAACTGTCTCCGAGGCGCAGCGGCTAACTGCTTGTTTTATAACACGGTCACTAGTTCGATTCCGGTGCCACATGGTGTAGAAATAAGGTAGTTGTATCGTTTTTCCGAATCTTCCTGGCTAGCTAACATCCACATGTTGTAGGTAGTGTAAATTTGCCCCTACAACAGCATTGCCGTGTTCTGTTTGTCGGCAGAGTACTATTAGTCACTTAAAATTATATGAAATTGAGGACAATTTTTAGTCAGATAAGAATATATATTTATTTTAAATTCTTAAATATTGCTTGTCGTGCAAAGGATATGAAAAGTTTATTTCGCTTTGTTCAGTAATCAGGTCGAACGTTTCCCTCGAATCGCTTATTAAAGAGTACTTGTAACGCGATGCGGAAACTTTCCTAATGTTTCCACAAAATTTGTCGCGTCATGAAAGCAATGCGCTGTGTGGGAACTGTTACAACGCTATAAAACGAACAATTTAACGCGCGCGTCCTGTTACCAAATGTCATAAACAGTTTAAAATGTTCACAAATCGTATTATTCTTAGAAAATCTCACTAAATACAACTTTAATGAACAATCCATGCAATATTTATAAACATCCTTACTACATTTTTTTTGTATACTCTTGTCTTATAAATTAATATCTATCTTATAAAGCAGATCAACAAAAAAATTTATTTGAGCAGATATGAATAATATACGATAAATTATTTGTTAGTAACTCTTTTATTTAACTGTATAGCATAAGGCCTACACTCTGTAACATAATCTGACCAGGCAAAGCGAACTAGCTCAAAAAGTACTCTACAATGAATTATACCTCATAATTTAAAATTTATTTACAGAAAAAACATAGTGGCAATACCCACGCCATTTCCTATAAAAGATGTATCATACTGTAAAGTGAAGTACACTGAAAATACAATGACATTGTCAACTACATTAATAAATCGTGTTTGGAGTATATTGAAATTTATTACGAAATATACCATTAGTTCTGATTAAACAGAACATTGCACGTTATTATTCATTTGAATACAAAAGGACAATCTGGAACAGCACTTGAAACATTACATTTCAGTTGTAACATTAATAAACCTATGTATACATTTAACAGTTAAGTTTACTTTGCAACAATGTTGTGTACAAGAAAATCATTAAATTTAATATGAAGATATTTTGATTTCAATCACGGTTTACACTTACGTTATCATTTTCTATGCAATAATTATAAATATTAGGCACTAATATAGTAAATTGTAAAAAAGTATTTGTTATGTGTCGTGTCACATGTACGACCGTTTTGAACCTACAACTCTCGACCTACTGGCAGAAGCTACACGAAACTAAAAACTAATGCACCAACTGTGCTGTGCTAAATTTGATCACGATGAGTGTATTTTATTTTAAATTCCAATAGTGTCGATTGCTACACCTGAAATGATTTAGAAAAATTGTTCCTCTTATACATAAAACCCAGTGAATATTATTTTAAAAGTCATTGTTTTAATATTCAAAAGATTGCAGTTTCGGATTATAAATAATTTTTAAGTTTATGAATGAGATAACATATGATTTCTCTAAATTTACGTACCACCAAATGCTTGATAATTCCTACAAAAATCAATCTCTCTTTTTACGTATATGTATTAGGTTACATTAAACGAAGAAAAATTTTCAAAAGGTATTTACAATTTTTTTTTTCATAATTGTATTACAATAGGAGCGATTTTTTGAAATCCAGTTCAGGCCAATAGTCTATCAACTGAGTTATATTTAGATTCGTATAAAAAGATCTTTTCGAAACAAGAGACCATTATTTTTTGCTGTCAAAATACAATTGTTGAATGTGACATTCGCGGAATTCTCAGGTGATTGCCAAAACTCCAAATAAAATTCACATTTCTCGTTTAACGTTTTCGAATTTTTACGATTACTACATTGTATAATTAAAATATCTTTGGTTATAAGAAAATGTTATGTATTAATACTAACTTTTTGTAATGCGTATCAAGTTTTGGTACTGGTACCGTTTATAATTAATTTTTAATGAATAGAAACATCTTTGTTGAAATAATTTTCTATTAAAAATTTTGAAATTAGTAAAACCACTATTAAAAAACAATGCGTATATTTAAATTAGCAATTACAGCAGTTTGATCATTTCTTATACAGTACAAATAATAAATATTTTTGGTCTTGACTATAACTCGTAACAACGAGCAGAAGAGAGTTCATCGTGTTGTCAATAACAAATTAATAAAAACATTTAGGAAGATTACAAAGTTTAAAAACTTGCATGGCATTCATAATGTAGATGGACTTGAAATTCATAATGTATTACAACATTAACCATTAGAACAGTTGTAGTAAGCAAATTATTTAAAAAGTTTTATGTATGCTATTAAAGTTTTACGGTCGATTCAGAGTGACATTATGTTATCTTTAATTTGATTGCTATGTATCAGTTTAAAATACATTCATTCGACATAAATTGATGAAAATGAATATTTTACGTCAAAGTTATATGACTATTCATTTAATTAAACGATGCTACTAAATTAGTTTGCTCATTATTATGGGCAATCAGCTTTAGTGACAAAGTTAACATATACTTACATAATATTTTACTTAAACAGTTTTCAATAAAGTCATTGCCCTGTGCTTTTTTTGTAATATATCGTAAGCCAGTCTTGTTTTAAAAAAACTGATTCGCCTTTTATCTTAATAAAGTAATTGTTCATCGTCGATAAGGAAGACTGGTGGCGAATGGCACCGTGTTAGCAAAGATCCACATACACGCAAGGAAAAGCAGAAAGTTGATGACGAAGACAAAATTTCATTAATAGCTTAATGCAGCCAGAAAATTTCATATAATTATAATATGTTTAATACAATGTTCTTTTATAATCAGGACTACTTTTCAATACCTGTAATGCTTTACAAAACACTAAAAATACAAGCATTCAAACACAGCAGCCGAAAAAAAATTCTTTGTTTGGAACGTCTCACTCCTTTTTCTGTAATTGGCACGCAACCTGAGTCGCATACCACGAACAAGTCCGTACACTCTCATCAGGAATCATTGGTATTCTTACTCACTTCGGTGTGAACATCCAAAAATAGATATTAATTCAACACGCACTTTGACGTACTGAGTGAATACAAGCTTAGCTATTCCAATAGGTAAGCATACGCGTCCCACCAACATTTACAAGTTCTATAGATATTTAACAATTTATAATTTTGAACAAATGGGATATGTAATAAATAAAAATTAGTTCTTCACTAGTTACGACGATGGTAATTTTCATATACTAACGGTATCATACCGTTAATAGTGAGTCCTCGTTATAGTTATTGCTAATTTTCTTATCAAATTTCAAGTTTGTTCGCAAAACGCCATGTTCGGTATATTGTTAATAGGAAAAACAAGAAAAATGCTCGCTACTTTCAGATTTTTGTTGTCAACTATACTAAGTAATACTTACGATACATAACAAGTATAAAAGCTAGTCCTCCTTTATATATTAACCGCGATGTTCCAATAAAACTAAATATTAAAGGAGACAGGCAGTGGCAAGCGGTTTTGGTAAATATCACTTATTTAACAAAACCGTCGCAAGTCTATCTGCAGAATGCTAATGAACTCAGACAGCCATAAGTGCACTCATTGGAAAAATTTATTTATATCGTGGGGTAATAAATTAATCATAGCTTTTACATAGAGAATGAAAATTATACTAGGAAAATCTTACAAAGAAAACGGGACTATGTTACTCTCGATTATAAGGAAGCATGTAAACATTAACCTACAAAAAAATCAAACGGTTAAATAAACTGTAACTAAATTTATAAACAAAATATTATATATTGTACATTAGACACAGTGACAACTTTAAGCTCAACAAAGATAATAAACTTTTCAAAATAAATACGTTGTTACATTAAAACTATATTCATAAACAATGAGAGATCAGAAAATGTTATTGTGCGCTATTATCATTTATTCATTCTTCTCTTTTTTGGTCAAACTGTTTTGCCATAACACATCCATATTAACCGTTCAAATATTACCTAACATCATAGCATTTTAAAGCATATACAATTTGTAGAAAAAATCATAAGACACTGCGCGCATGATTATACTCAAAACGCAAAAGCCTTTGTAATCGCTAAACGGATGACTCGTAAATGACAATTTGTACGATTGGTGGCTTTTGTGGACTTTGAATCGGAGTAGTGATGTCCCTGATGACCGCTTCCACTGCAGCCTCCCATTCCAATTGACGTTTCTCTCCTAAACCATCTTTACCGCTGCTAAATTTTGGCATGGTCACCTAAAATTATACAATAAAATATTAATA
The DNA here is from genome assembly GCA_029286795.1 of Byasa hedistus. NCBI lineage: Eukaryota > Metazoa > Arthropoda > Insecta > Lepidoptera > Papilionidae > Byasa > Byasa hedistus. Next base: position 6,681,978 of record JAGSMW010000015.1, on the reverse strand, counting down.
AGTGTGTCATATCCTTTCAAAATATAGTTATGCTAAATTCAAAATATTTTGTTTTACATAAAAATTATAGCGAGCATAGCCGAATTTTAACTCGATCGTTAGTGACACACTATCTGTAATAAAGCGGTGTGTTGCATAATATTCAATATAATAAATAAGCTTTTCCATCTGGTAAAAATATTTACGTTGTACAGATTGCTCTAATCTCATAATATATAAAGCGTATTAAGTTTTCTTAACAATCATAAAAGCGCAATATAATTCCTCTTTAATCCTATGTATCGTTAAAAAAAGCTGTAACAGTTATTTGTTTGCCTTCGGATTTAATACTTACCAGAGTAAAGATATTTAATAGTCTAACTAAAGATAAACGTACTCGTACATAAATTATTTGAACAAGCATTACAAAAATGTATCGTAAATTATGTTGATTAATATCTCATTCAGTAAAAGCAGTGAACACTATTATTGTTAACTAAAATTATCCAAATTTATTTCTTTAACGAAAAACAAACTTTAAGCATTTAAATAGCAGAAAAATCTGATTTGCTTATAAATGATACTTTTTAATAAGCTATAAAGTCAATCTTAATTTTTTACCGCTTTTTGATTGATTTGCATGATTTACATCAACAGGTAAGAATCTAGAGTTAAAATATTGTAGACTAAATTTACAGAAATAGTGTTTTTACACTAATGTGTATAAAGATTATTTCCTCTAAATGAGAACGCAAGGATTACATTGTATTTGTCTCCAACTCTTGTTACCATAACCAGTTCATATCTCTGGAATAGCTAAGTTTACGCGACTATTGCGTAGATCTTTACGAAGGTCGAAACACTGACGCATTTTATAACGTATTCGTTTCACATCCATTTGATCGGAAACTTATAAAAATACACCATAACATTCGACTTACACTTTGTACGTTAGCAGTTGAATTTATTTATAGCAAAGAAATATAAAATCGTGAAATACTTCATAGATTTACTTTCACAATTTCACAACGCCGGCTATGGGTTAGGAAATTTTAAGACAACGGTTATATAATTAAACTCATATAATTAACACTAGTGCTGGAAGCCGTTTAGATAGCACGACTGCTCCTACCTCTAAATTACTGTGTTCCGGTGGGAAGGGTGATATAGCTTGTGAAATTACTAAGTTAAAGTTATCTTATGTTTCAAGGCAATGTGTACAATGTGGTGCTGTGTATATCATCCTAACTATCTTCACGATTTGTCTCGTCTCAACGATTTGTCGAATGAAAAAAATTATTGTTGCTTAACAAAGCGTATTTGGAGGCATTATACCTAAAAAAGCTTTTACTGTATAATTAATAGCCGTTGAATATATACAATACGAATAATATAAAACATTAACTATTTATCCAAACGTAATATAAAATGAAATCTTAGACTTAAACTACTTTATAATTTTAAGCTATGATCAGGATTCGCTAAATAAAATTTCCCGCTAGATGCTTATTACCTGTGCTTTTCAAAATCACAAGCTAAAGTAGCGCTTTATATATTATTGTTTCAATACATTTTTTTATTCACTTCTATCACAACATACCCTCGTTCCTACGTGCGTCTTGTTACTGGTATCTTTCTGAAATATTGGCAATAAACAGTAGTAGATCAGACTTAAATCATTACACCGTTCGATAAGAGCTATATCATAGCAAGAATATAAAAAAAAACATTGAATTAAACATTCATATCTTTACAAAATTATTTCTTTTGTTTCGCATAAATGCAAACAATTACTGCAACAATGTTAAAAAAATTAATCTTATATCCATAAAATCAATAGATATCGCTATTATAATCATTGCTGTGCGTCGGTTCCTTTCATTGCGAATTGTTAACTAGGTACTCTGAATACATTCAATGGAACTTGAGCTTTAGATATAAAAAGAACAGTTGTTTTATTCCAAACATAATAGAGCCGTTCGCAACGGTTTATAGGGCACTAAAACTAAAAGGGTGGCTATTGCGACATCGAAGCACTCCACGGCCTCGATCCTTCTTTCTGCTTAAACAAACTAAATAATTAAGAACGACAGGGGAACTTCAAGTTTGTTAACGCCGTTTGCATTAAGTGTTTTAAATTTCACGAATACCTAATCCCAAATCTTAACCAGTAAACGTAATACTTCTGGCACAACCGTCAATTTTAACAAAAATATTATTCATGATTAGATTAGAAACATTTAAAAAAAGATTCTAAAGAAAAGGAGTCACTAGCGAAGATAACAAATAAACGAAAAAATTATAATTTGAGAACAGTTTTTAGAATGTGTATACGTTTTCCCAAAAACTTTTCTAAATTCCCAATACCTCCGTTTGAATGTTCCTGAAAACATTTCAATCAAACATGAAACACAAGGTCATAGCCATCTATTACAAAAGATAACATTTGTATATCTCTGTTTCTCGTTGAAACAGATGAAATCAGTTACTTTAACGTACTGGCTGAGCCAATAAATAGTGTTCATAGCTATGTTATTATTTGACTGCGAACTGAGCTGAGACAATGTCTGTCAATACAATCGATTCGTCGGCGATGCATGATGTGCTAGCCACAAAAAACTAAGTGTATACCGTACAGACATTACAAATGGAAAAGTGTATCTATCTGTTACGTTTTTGCGCGTGCGCTAAACTAATATTGATGAATTTTAGTATAAAGATTGATAAGTCTTTAGAGAACGACACAGACTACTTTTTGGCGCGACGCGTGATACGGCTATGTGATTTCGTTACTTAAGGATTAAAAAAAATATTTTATTTGTACTTCCGATTAATATTTAAATAACATTAATAATTAATTTGCTCCCTTGTTGTAAACATACATTATAAAAAATTAAAACAAATTAGAGATACTATCTAGAAATTGTAGAAACAATCTGTGTACTACGGCTATTTATTCGATGTTTACGTGTTTCCTGTGCAATAATTCTTGCTCAGACCCAATACTGATTATCAAACAGATCCATTATTGGATGTTTCTTTTATGTCAGAGTCGTATGGGCGCGGCCTTGTTAGCGAGTGATAATAAACCAAAAAGTTACTCACGATTGTAAGAACCTTCCGCAAGTCGTTATGTAAAGCAGACACGTCGACTCCCCTGCCGGCGTCGCCGAGTCTTCTAAGCGTGTCTGCCAACGGTCCAGACAATGCGCGCAGTTGTTGCCAAGACCTGGCATATTGCCTCCGTACCAGCTCGATAATCGTCGAGGTCAACGCCAAACCAATTAAAATGTATAGAGTACATAGTAACATATACTTTGGCCTTTCTGTAAAGGGTGAACAAAATCAATAATTTCATTCGGGGTCTGTGTTAATATAATTGTTTATAACTTACTTGGAACTAGATCGCCAAATCCAATAGTAGTCATGGTAATAAAACAAAAGTAGAAACCGTCGTAGAAACTCCAGTCGTCCTCCCACATTTTAAACAATGCCGCTCCAGCGGATAAATATACAAACAGAAAACAAACCGCCCACAACGCGTAAAGTGAACGCTGACTCGCTGGATTCACCTCTGCGACGCGACTGCAGCATTCTGTATAAAAATTACCAGTTTTAATACCTGGTCGGGGATTTGTTTCCCATACATAAAGTAACGCTTTAATATTTTACATTAAATGCTAATTTCTTATGGAAAAAATTGCTTCTGTTTAATTAACAATGATACTTTTTAAAATACAAATAAAGGCGAATAATGACATTGTAAGAAAAAGTGTAATGATATTTTAAAGAAAAACAGACAACGATATTTTTTTAACTAATGCAAAAATTGGTGATATATTACTCACTTGGCATTGATGGTAATTGTTTTGCAGCAACTGACAGAACTGTTGCGAAAACTCTGCCCAAATCAGCAATCACCGTGAGGGTCAACGGTATACCAATAAGAGCATAAGCAATGCAAAATAATCTGCCCCAAAAGGTTTCAGGTACGATGTTACCATAACCTAAAAGAAAATACGTTTAAGTACAGTAATTATAATTTAAAATCAATCAAAAACGAAAACGTTCTGTGTATCCTGAACCTTATTTAAACATTTCTTTCTATAAATATTTGAAGGTAATTATGGAATGTAAAACTTTTGATAAAAACATTTGTTTTAGAATAAATTCACAGTTTTCCCTTATTCATTTAATTGCATGTTTAAATTTACAAAATTGTAAATGTCGCCAATTCATAGTAAATGCACTGATATGCTTACATGTTCTTACACACCTATAGTGGTGAGCACCGTCGATGAGAAGAAAACTGCTTGCAGTATGCTCCACCTTTCTTCTGAAGGAGGAAAATTTCTTTCCACTTCTAAAGACAAACCGCTAGAAGAAGCTTCTTCGAGTATCTGTACATACAAAATTTGAGTTCTGAAGAAACGCATGTAAAAATTATGCAAACATTCATTATTTAATTTATGTTGAGTGTATAGGTGTTGTGAACCTGATCTTCTGAATATACAAATTTGATAACGAAAAATATAGAAATGGATTACGGCTAGTTATTGATAACATTACCTTTTCATAAATAGCTAGTTGATCGCTGATTAATTTTTCCATACTAACAAATTCAGTTCCGTTCATTCCATAATCAGAAACAACACGAATAAGATTCCATCTTTCTGTGAGCAAGCGGTCCCTATGGTATTCTTGTTTTGCCATTTCTGCCGGAAACTCCAAAGCACGAAACACCTATACATAAATGAAAAGAACGTTTTCATGAATCATGTTCAAAAATGCATAAATATGAAAGGCGTACAATACCTTTGTCAACACGAATATGAAATGATACGTGCACGTGGATTTCAATAATATTTATTATAAAAACATACTCCTTATAAATCTTTATTAATTTATATTTACATTTTATTCTAATTATACAACGTTACAGATATTCCAAACTTCGCACACTAAAAGTTCAGAAATTCTTTTTCAAATAGACACACAGGTGACTTCTTCAATTTGATATTTGTGGAATCCAAATTGACAAGCGAATCTCCAAAACCTTTACAAATAGGTATATAAGGCGGTACAATTTTTTGATGTAAGAGGGCAACCCAATCAATTTCATTAAACCACGTGCTTTGCTTAATATCGTACACTCCAGCTTTTAAAGAACCATATCTTTTCATTGGATCGACTACTAAAAGATTCTTCACCAAATTCTTGCAATTTGGAGTCATGCAATCAGGTGTTTTGAAACGCGCTTCGAGTATTCTTTCGTAAAGTGTAATCGTATGAGAACTGTAGAACGGAGGATGACCAGCAATCATTTCAAATATTAATATACCGAGTGACCACCAGTCAACTGGAAAAGAATATCCTTTGGAAAGAATAATTTCAGGAGCTAAGTATTCTGGTGTCCCACATAACGTCCATGTGCGGTTTTTGACCAGCTTACAGAAACCAAAATCACATAGTTTTATGTAACCCGACTGATTTAACAAAATATTTTCTGGTTTCAAATCTCTGTGAATCACAGAACAATGATGAAGATATTCTAAGGCCAAAACAACTTGAGCAGCATAGAATTGTGCTAGTGGTTCTGACAAAGCACCTAGCTTCTTTATGATGGTAAACAATTCACCGCCAGCTTCAAACGGTAATATTAAGTAAACGTAGACATTGTCTTTACTACAGAAATCTAATGAAATCAAAAATGTAAATTTCACACTTTGCAATATCCTTCTTTCACGATAAACCTGTTTGATAGTATTATTTTTAACAATCTCCGCCTTTTCTAATACCTTCATTGCATGATATGCGAAGCTATTTTTATCTCTAACTAGAAATACACTACCGAATCCACCAACACCTAGCGTTTTAATTTTGTCGAAATCATCAGCAGATTTATCACACGGTGTAGGATTGTCGTATGCCCTAACAAAATCATGCTTCAAAAAATCTAAATAATTTCTATGATTAGCTTGGAGGGCACTTGAATATTGTGAATTATTTTCTGTGTTTTTACGAGTTGGAACTGTCATTGTGCCATACCTTTGTTGTTAATATGACATTTAATTATTTGACACTAAAATAAAATACTCTACTTTTGATGCCATATTTTTTCTACTGATATGGTATTAATATGTTGTAACTCGTAAAAATTATAGTGTTAAATAGTTTACTTCAATTACAACTTACAATTTCAAAACCAAGTATCTTATAAAAATATCTAAAGTTAAAATTTAATTTATGAAAAAATATATTTTACGCATAGTATTTGACGGATATTATATTAAGATTACAAATAAAGAGGTTTATCTATTGTAATGTATTAAAGACCTTGCGCCGAAGAATTGGAAATACAACCTTATCAATAATAATCGAACTGCAGCACAGCAGTTAATTGAAAAAAATCTTTATTAAACAAGTTTAATATACCTGCATGTAAATATATTGTTTAAATTGTAACATCGATTATCAAGCGGATCTCAGAATCTTCACCAGATCATCCGTCCACCTTGTGGAGAGCCTTCCAGCACACGTCTACGGGTACACGGCCGTTAGTCTTTCCATGTGCACTACCCAATGCTACTTAGGTCTAGCAATACATAGGACTAGGTTAGTGACCTTAACTTTTCTGCAGATGTCAATTTTGATACGTTCGCGCAAACAAACTACGAGGATAGCTCTCTTAACTGCCGTTTATGTGATTTTGAGCCTTTTTACTAGGTACATTGTTAGTGGGCACGTATTTAAACTTATTCAAATAATATTTTTCAGTAAAGTAAAGATGCATGGGACCATAAATTAATACATAGAATGATTAACGAATCTATTCTGTATTTCGAAATAAAGAATGTTTAAATTGTAATAGAAATTTAAAAATTAAAAAAAAAAGTATTCGACATACTTACGATTTATTTTTATTTTAACATTTGGACAATAATTCCTTAACTACCGTAAATTATAAAAATTAAAATAATAAATAAAAGACCGATTATATATTTAAAAAATTATTAAAAAATGTTTAAGATACAATAAGAAGTTACTAAAATTAATAAAGAAATAAAAATTATTCAGTATTTATAAGTGATATACGACATTTGGAGTATTGTCAAAAAATATTGAACAGTTAAAAGTGCTAAATTGATGAAACGATTTGGAAAGTTATGAACAATCTATGTTAATTCTTTAAAAAGTGACATGTATAAAATTTAATGTTTTATCCATATTACTCATTTTGTTACAATGCCAGATATCTAAATAATTTGTTTTTAAAAATACGATGTAGGAGCATTGGTCATCCTTTTAAAAGCTTTCTATTGATTAATTATTCTCTTCTTTCATATTAAAAAATCCTTACAGCAAAAATGAAACAACCATTGCAACTTTCTCTTCTCAAATAACTCCATAGACAACCATCTGACCTTTAAATCTTGTTAGCATGCTACTCGCTCTTACGAATTTCAAATAGGTGCTAATTTTTTAATATGGATACATAGTGTAGTACATGGGAAACTGAAACCTACCAAAACGCGATATCAGATACCAGACGACTGATCTTTTCCGTATCCATCAATCATGCCTTGGTAACTTAACTTTTCACCTATAATAAACAAGAGGCTCATTCTCTAACTAATAGTTAGCAAATTAATGCAGATATGCAATTAGTGTATTCGTCATTGTCATCATTGTTTACTTTCTAAGTATTTGTGATTATCAAGATAATAGCAAAATGTTCATCAGAAATCCTCAAATTCGGCTTCATATAAACACTTCGAACTCCTTTTTAAAACGTGCAGAGACATATCCGTTAAAACACTTAAATCTCTTTCTGGTGGAATCGGAGGAACATAGGGTGGTTGTATAGATTGTTGCAGTATTGAATGCCAACTGACGCCAAAGAACCAGGGGTGAATCTTAATATCATACGCACCATTTTTTAAACAACCAATTCGCTTTAATGGATCCAATTGTAAAAGACCTTTGATAAGTTTTCTGCATTCTGTATTTATACATCTCGGAAATTTGTAATGCCCATCTAAAATTTTATCATATATCTTTTCGATTTTTGAGTCAAAAAATGGAGTATTTCCTGACAGCATTTCATAAATTAAAACTCCGAGAGCCCACCAGTCAACTTGGAATGAATAGCCTTTTGATATAATAACTTCAGGCGCTAAATATTCAGGTGTACCACATAAAGTATAAGTCTTTTTATCTAAAATCTTGGAAATACCAAAATCACATATTTTAAGATAACCATTGGCGTCAATCAAAATATTTTCTGGTTTTAAGTCTCTATGAACTACATTACAGTGGTGTAGATATTCTAACGCCAATGTCACTTGACTTGCATAAAATTTTGCTAAAGAATCTGAGAAACTTCCAACATCATGCAAAACCGCAAACATTTCTCCACCAATCATAATAGGAAAAATGAAAAATAGATAAACGTTGTCTTTAAATGCCTCTTCCAATGTTATGATAAATGGAAATTTTATAGATTGGAGTATTCTCTTTTCCGCAATCAATTGTTTTGCGTTACTTTCTTTAACCCCTGCGGCTTTCTCTACTACTTTCATAGCTTTACAAGTTAAAGTATTTTTATTTCTTACCAAGTAAACTTCACCATATGCACCACTTCCAATCGCTTCTATAATATCGTAGTTATCAAAACTCCCTCTATGAAGCGATGGGTCATAATATTTGTTGTCGAAATCCTCTTTTAAGGTGTTTAAATACAGCAAATAATCAGCCTGATTTTGGTAAGTATAAGTTGTGGCCATTAAAAGTTTTAAACATTCGTATATTTCTTTGTTCGTTTCTTATCATCCATTACCTGCTATTAAGAAATTTCAATCTTACCCCTCACGTTAAAACACGAAAACATTGATTTAGTAACTGCTAAACGTCTTATGACATATAATGACATAGTCGTATATTATTCAACAGATGAATATATCACTATATAGAATATAATCATGTTGCACAATTAAGCTAGCTGATTTCTTCGAAACTGCATTTTTTTATTTATAATATAAATTTTACTCTTAAGATCGAATCGCAATAATAACGTTTTATTAAACATTGTTTTAACTTTTTTTAATACATTTTCTTCAAAATTACGCAGTCTACATTGTTTTGGCTTTTGTACAGAAAAAAAATGGTGATGAAAAAGAAATACTCTTGTCTGTGACAAACATGTTGCTTTTTTTATTTCAACATTTTTGTTTTTGCCATGTCTGTCTGTCATTTTCTAGAAGAAAACAAACTTTTGTATTATATTAGCATCTGGGTTAAAGCCACTATATTTGTACCAAAAATGGCAGAAGATTCCAATAGATTTTTTAGCTCACATCAAACTGGAGGTTATTCTCAAGTAAAACAAGACCAATACACACAATATCTTCGTAAACTTCAGCAAGAATTCAAAGAGATATGGAATGAGAATCCACAAAGTAATGCCAAAATAACAGAATTTGAAAAGTATAAAATTTTGGGTACTGGGGCATTCGGAGTTGTTTATTTAACAAAACATCTTACCACGGGAAGATATTATGCGATGAAAATGCTTGAAAAAGAGAAAATTATAAAACTTAAACAAGTAGAACATAGCTTTTATGAAAAGAAAATACTATGTGGCCTAAATTTCCCGTTTGTAGTTTATATGAAATACTTTTTTAAGGATAATGTATATCTTTACTATATTTTACCATTTATTGCTGGTGGCGAAATGTTTTCTCATTTGAGAAAATTGGGAAAGTTTGAAGAAACGGCGTCAAAATTTTATGGAGCTCAAGTTATTTTAGCACTTGAATATCTTCATGCTTTAGATTTAGTGTATCGTGATTTAAAACCAGAAAACATTTTAATAGATAGACATGGATATATCAAAATAACTGATTTTGGATTTTGTAAGTTAATCCATGGTAGAACTTGGACGCTGTGTGGAACTCCAGAGTATTTAGCACCAGAAATAATTTTAAGCAAGGGTTATGGCATGACCGTCGACTGGTGGTCAACTGGTATTTTAATTTTTGAAATGAGTGCTGGATATCCACCATTTTTTGCTTCCGATCCAATGAGAATTTATGAAAAGATAGTTGCAGGGAAATATCGATGTCCAAGTCACTTCACAATGGAATTAAAAGATCTCCTGTCACATGTCTTACAAGTAGATGTTACTAGACGCTACGGTAATCTTAAGAATGGAATCTTAGATTTTAAAAACCATAGATGGTTTCGAGAAATCGATTGGGATTGTCTCTTAAACATGCGTGTGCAGCCTCCTTTTATACCAAAAGTTAAACACCCAGGTGATACAACAAACTTTGAAGTCTTTGAAGATGAAAAAATTAAGGAAAGTCCAATTAATTTGTACGAAGAAGACTTCGCTAATTTTTAAATATTGTTAGAGAATTTAATATTTCTTGTAATTTTAATTTTAATTACGTGCCTTTAAGAATACATTATAACATTTAATTTAGGTAGAAACTTAAGAAGTCGCGTGTTTTAAGTTATTATTATTTTAACGATGTTTTTATAACATCTTCATTTTCAGAACATTAAATGATATGCCGCAATTTGCTCTAATAAAAGTTATATAATACTAGCAATAGATAAGGTACGTAGCTTATTACTGGTTAAAGTTTAAATTTAAGTCTAAGATTGTGTCCGCAATTTGCATAAATTGTTTTAACATAAATCATGAGTTGGTTTGATTTTATTTCAACTACATATACGGATTGAAAATTTTAAAAGCTATTATTTAAATTCAAAAACCTCTGTGAATGGTACGTATATGAACAATAACAAAAATATTAAGACTGTTACACATGTTCTGTATAAATTAACGATCCTACAAATGTATCCTCCTTACGGATTCTAATTTCATTATAAAAAGCTTAAACTCGTTTAAATTTAAAATTCATCAGTTAATGTAATAATATTATATCCCGTTTAATAGATGGGTTACAGCAACACCTGTTATAATATTTTTTATAAAACGACTATAGAGGAAGTAATTCCAGGTAAAATGAAGCTGCTTTCTCTGTACTTATATTTTAAATCGGCATGCTCGCCCCTTGTAGTGGCGAACAAAGCAACCCTCTTCTTGGTGAGGGCAGTGTTCAGCAAACTTTAGTGGGCTGGAATAAAACAGATAATAAAACATTTTACTCACCAACCCACCACCAGCAGTATACAGCATGAGCGCTACAAATAGACCAATGTGTGATAAAGCGGCTCTTGGACATAAGCTTTCCCATCTCGATGGCTTGGTTTGCCCTCCCATTAATGCTTCGGTCTCCCATGTCACGCCTTTTACGTTTTTGCACATAATTGCAAATGGTGAAAATCTACCTTTGCTGTTTGCTCATACTTATATTACCTTTAATATAAAGAAATAGATTAAATTAAAACATTCAATTAAAATCAAAAAACGGTTAATGATAATATTTTAACAGTTTTTGTAACTAGTTCAGAAGATGTTTAATTATTTTCCTTAACCGTTTACGGAACTGCTGTACAAGAGGCAAATTTTTGCCATAAGTAACTTTAACCATGCTTTTGTAGTGAGTTTTTGAACATCTTTCTTAGAAGTCTACTAATTTGATAAGTGAGGATGCGACGCTTATGTTTGCTGCCAAGCAATGGTATGCAAACATTTCAGAGTTCACATGTGGACGGCGTTGTAACTAGTTATGTAACTAGGTTAACGAATCCCAAGATTTCATTCTGGAAATGTAAATGATAAGAATAATGCGAATCGCAAAAGATATGTTGCTCATACCTCTTTGCTTTCGGAAAAAAAAAGTTCAGAAAGATAATAATATTTATTAACAATTCTTGTATCAGAAGCGTAAACTTTATTGAAAAACAACCTTACTGAAAAAAGTAATTTTTTTAGTAAAGTAAAGAGTTTCCTAAGAATTGCAAGAGAATTTTTGTCATTAATGAAGTATTTAAGGTTTTTGGAAAATAGGTTTTTACTATATGTGTTTTTACTTATAAGCCAACGTGCATTAAATTTAGTAAAGGCAATCCAGAAAGCGTACTTTTAATCTTATTTTTTTTAATAAAATCATCTCTTCTATTAAGTAAAATAAAAAATACTATTAAATTTAAACAGTTTTTAGCGACCCTTAAGTTGACAAACGCAATGTAAATTGTTATGGGATTGTTATTAACCAACATCAATTATACACGATCAGCGACTTCATAAAAAAAATGTTTAAAAAAGAGTCTCATAATAAAATATAGTTTTTAAGAGTTTGTCTTTATACAATAAACAAATGATACGCAATAAAGAAGTCGATTTACTATTAATTACAAAACGTTATTAGCGTTGACTTATCTACCGACCGGCACTTCGTCCGTGTGGTGGATAAATAGCCTTGACTCTCTTTGTGAGAAAAGGCTCGAAGGAACATAAATAAGAGTTGTTTATTATTTTATTAGCGTTAGGATCACGCCCTTTGTCTATTTATCAAAAATAACAGTATCACAGGGAAATGATTTTTTTTTTGTAAACTTAATATCAATCTGATAATCTGATTATTAAACGGTATTATAACAAAACCCAAAAATGCCACTCAACACTTTTGATTTTAGTATGAGTTTAAAAATGTACTAAAACTAATTTAATGCCTTATATTATGCTTCTACTTCTTTTGTATAATATATTGACACGCTTCGGAAAGAACTGACCTAAATTCATGTTGTTACCGTAACTTTAAATTACAGTTTTCACTGCTATACGTAATGCTATTATAAGCATTTGATAAATTATAACAGATTACTTTAACGTTATTTAAATTTGTAATTCAAACAAATAAAAATACGAAATTATATTCACACAAAATAACTCGTTCAGTTTTCAACATTTCTAGACACTGTTTTTTAATATACAAAAGAACTTTGTAAACTTCATCCAGTACAAAAATAATAATAATTGAGTGATTAAAACCAAACGTATTTGAAATTCCATTATAATCTCAGAGATTTTCATCATACATTGATTAAATATTGCACTTTAAAATGCATAATTCATTTACATTAATGCTCATACGATATTCGACGACGACTAACCATGGAATAATAAATAAATCTTTATTACTCATCATAAAAACTTACGCCACAAAATTGTATAAAGTGTGAAGAGCAAATGGCGACAGCAAACACCGTCATCTCGTTAACCAAGGGTCACAGGGTATACAAAATAAAAAAAAACTCAATGAAGAATCCTCTGAGTACCACTGCGCGCTTAAGGCAGTAAATTTTAATGTTTAGGATAAAGAACGACTCACAGCCTTTACTTGAATTTGGCACACAGGCTGTAAGTAATATTGAAATTAATTTCACAGCAATAAATAGAATAGGGAGCAATATTTTTATATACGTTGATTTTTTCTTTTGTTATGTGAAATGTATAAACAACGGAATGCTCGTTAGAACATTTACACAGCATCGTGCAACATTTAGGCTTTTCCAAGACCAATCCTAATTTATATCGAGTATTAATGCGGAAGTTTCTCATCATTGTATGAGAAGTTTCTCGGCATCAAAGACAACCAAATTTGCCACGCATTTTATATGATAAATAATTTGGTTTACGCTTATGTTATATTAATACTATGATGACAAAAAGGTAGCAAAAATAATTACATTCATAAACTATTAGAAGAATTTTAAATGGAAAGGTACATCCGTTTTGTTATTATCAATTTATTTAAAAAAATTTATGCAATTTCATTTGCTACAAATAACCGAGAAAAATGCTATACATAACTGCACAGACAACAGTTATGAAGTAGCCACTAGCAGATTTTATGTTTGGAATATTTACAAAATGATTTTCTGTTAACATTAAAAACTGACTGTCAACATTAAAAAAAATTAAGTATTACAAGCCAAGTTCTAACTCTTCGTAAAATATAGTTAGAATTTTTGCAATATTCATATTAAATCTAAACATTTATAAATGTTTAATAGCAATTAAACAAAGTGATTTAAAAATCAAATAATGTGGGTGTTATAAAATATTATTATTATATAATTTTCCATAAATGTTTAAATCAGAAACGATTTTAAAAAAGAAAAGATCTTTAAACATACCACTTCTACTGCAATAGTTTAATTACTAAAGCATTAATAAAACGATGTATTACCGAATTTTATGTAGCCTGCAATGGCGTATGTTACATAAGCTATGGAAGGATAAAATTTGTCAGAATCCAGAAAGTTTTTTAATTTCACGCGAACATAAAGAAAAATGGTTATGTGCTTCATTTAAAAATAATTAATTATGCATTTTTCTAAAATTAAGTAATGATATCATAATACATACCTTAATGTTGTTTTTTAAGAAACTAATAACTGTGTACTGCTAAACGGTAAATGGAAACTTTTAAAAATGTTTCAAATAAACAACTTATTATGAAGCCTAATGTTTACAGTCACGAAGTTTGATCCAATTGATTCGTAGCCGCACGAGGCGGGAACACAACTTATCCCGGCCGACACCAGTGAACAACTGGATGTGAACTAACCGGGAAGCAAGATAAGCACTGGACATTAATAAGTACACATACATACGCATGAAGCAGTAAGCAATTTTGTTTCTACGTCAATATATCAATTTAATTACTTTTACTAAAATATTTGCCAGAGTTATTAGTTTGCAAAAAATTTATAGTGAAAAGTTTCGCTTTATAACATTAAATTTATCTATAATTTTCATGAGTATAGTTTGTACCTTTCAAAACAAAATGAGTATATAATAACTTTATACTTTCTGCCAGGCGCTGATAAATCGATGTTTCATTATTATTTATAGCAGTAGCAATGTAGAACGACACCTCAGACATCGATTAACAAGATATCGCCGAAGAAAGACATTATAAATAGACATAACTGGGGTAATATACTAGTCAAGACTTGTGGGCTCTGCGGCGAGCTCATTGGTTGCACGCTAACGCCAGATCTTTCGGCGCGATACGATTGCGGTCTATTAAGTACTGTTAGTGGCAGGCGCTTTTTCCTATTAATTTTTTTAATTGTTAGATCATTGGCATTTTTCACGTGAAAGCAACTAACAGAGCCTGGTATAAAATGGTAAAACTTTATTTAGCAAACATAGTTAAAAACACTTTATTTTAGCAACTATTTTAGGTTAGGTTAGAAAACTGAATGAAAGAAAATTTTATTTATTCTAATTTTTTGAATAGTAATTAATAAAGCAAGAAATATTCGGTATAATATTTTTCTTGTTATATAACATAATTAAGTTTTGTTTAAGTATTCATTTCTCAAAGGTCTGCGTACCGAGTCGGCATAGAAATCTTCGGGGTAGACCTATGACCAGCAGAGGACGTTTATCGGCTAGTAATGATTATAAAGATTTTTTTTATAATCAGTTGATAATAGGTTAGTTACTAAACGATTGCATTGGATAATTCCATTAATACAAAAGAAAAATAAAATTTTTGTAAGTCATGTAGTAGAATTATTGCGCTGCAATAATCTCATTCTTTATACATTAAAAACGAGGACGAATTTAAACCAAAGAGAAAAAACTTTTGTTTTTATTTTGGCATTCTTACTGACAACAAAACACCGATACCAATCATTTATTGACAGCATAAGCATTGTTCTTCTGGCACCGGCCCGTATTCATTCTACTGAATGTTTTATTTTGCTCCGAGTCAAAATATGAAAACGTTTCAAGATAAAGAACGCTAACAAATTAATTTTACAGCATTATTCAACACTATGCCGAAAGACTATTACTGTTAATGTGCCTAACTAACTCCTGTGCAGTAAAATCTAAAAAGTGCAATTACATGTCATCCTTTTTTAGGTTCTATTTATTTTTGGAGTTAAAGCTTTTCCAGATATAACTATGTTTAAATAACTACATAAACATAATTTACCATTTTTTTTTATTTGTTATAATTTTGAGAATTACAGTGTTCGTGTCAAAGGGGTGTCAGCCACGATCCAAAACTAGATCATCAACTGTAACTCTTTTCTGTAACTTTTTTACTATTGAGCTTTTTGCTTCTATGGGCCGAGCTATTCACTGTTGTCCAGTAGATTCTCCAGATCGATCGATCACCTTATGAACGGCTAACAAAATTTTATAAATATTATATGTTTTATAAATTTATTTTAATTATAAAAAAAAGTTTAAACTAACAGTTTAATCGCTTTAGTAATGAGAAACGTTAGGTAAAACCAATCGAATTGGGCAGAAATGCTTCCATTGTCTGTGCCTGTATAAAATGCTACAAAAAATAGTTTTATTTACAATAAGTTTTATAGGTGTCGTCGTGTTAAAAATAAATAAACAGCGCATGTAAGATTTCTACTGCTAGGACTCGTGACCTTCTCACGCAAGTAGATATATAAGACCAGTTATCCAAAAGGCTGATGAAATGCGAACTGGTGCATGATTCACGTTTACGAAAGCTGTTGTTCCTGGAGCATGTCCTTACACATTCCTTGTTTTTTTTCACCGGAAGTTCATACTTAGTGGTGATTGAAAAAAACAACGATGATTGCCATACAATTATTGTTACATTGTGGGCTGCTAATAATTAAAAAAAATCACTTTTGTTTAAAAAATATTTTTAAACTATAATATAGTGTAAAAGAATCCTAAAGAAATCGCGATTCGAAAGACAGATATGTAGTAGCAACAAATAAGCGAAAATGGTATTATAGGAAGGTGATTAGTTTTCTTTAAGATTTTGAAATGATGCATTGCATTAATATTCCAGAATAAAATATGTTAAAGGTTATATATATTCAATATAAAATCTTTGTTATTTGTACAACGTATAAACTACGTCTCAACAAATAAACATAATTCACGCTTTTATTTTATTTAACTTCAAATATAAAAAAAAATCTTGAATGTTTATTGAAAGCATTTTTATAATAAATTGTGGGAAATGTCTCTTGCAATGCTACAAGAAACAAAGGCTTATTGTCTGCTTTAAAGTTCAACCACAAGTTCATTAACAAAGAATTGGTCCTTTCTTGTTAAAATTTGATTTATGAACAAAAAAGATACTGTGTATCCGTGTATTACTCGGACGTTTTCTTTTTAAATGTTAACACAACTGATACCTAAGGTTACGGCCAACATGAATTGAGACAGATATGTGAATAATCTCAATCATGAATGCAAATATTGCATGTTTACTCACAAAAAAATATTAAAAAATGCTGAAACCCTTCATTTGAGACTTTATTTAAATGAAAAGAAAGTTCATTTAAATCTTTAATATGCAGATATACAACCTTGTAACCTGCTGTACGTAGATTAGTAGCAGTTATCACTGAAAGTACAACAGAAAAAAACACCTATAATAATTATTAATGTCAAGTGTACATAGCGTGATTAATAATCAGACCTTTCAACTGAGTCAAGGAATATTGTGAGATTGATTTCAAAATGATATTTAATCCATAGGTCATCTCATTGGTAATATGCCAGTAGTCTCAGTTTCCGGAGACCGCCTAGATAGGTACCATCGCAGCTCCAATTTCTGCTACAAAAAGGTAGTGTTATCTTATAAAACTACTGGGACAAGTATTCGTAAAGTAAAGACATCGACTGAATCCCAAAAGGTACGAAATAGTTATATTTGTTTACTAAGAATAAACAAAAAATGTATTTAAATCGATACACACTTTGTTAATGATGAAACATTTATGCTGTTTTCATGAAACAGTTCATTGTTCTGAAACGATATATTTTTCCTGGTATCAAACAAAGAATCTCACGGCTTGGGGATAACTGCTGCGCTAGCCTACATAAAATGTTATTACATTAGTATTGGAATATATAAATCAAATCGGTTTTTATCAAACTCTACCATCACAAAATTTATAATAAAAAAATATTGTAAATAAATCAAGTAAACTATAGGAATTTGGATGTGAATAAGTATTTATAATAGTTCTTTAAGATACTTTTAATTTACACTCGTACGGCACGTTTTTTATTAAGTGCTAAGTTATTAAAATTATATAAAGCCACATTGCTTTTACACACACGTACATGACAAAATCATAATTTAATTATCACGAAATAGAAATTAATCTAAATAATTTTGTATACATTTTTAACAAAGATGTAATAAAAAAATATGGCATCCACATTTACAACACAGCCTTTTTTTATTTAACGAAACAAAAAATCGAGCACGACGTTCATCTGATCGTGAGACATGCGCCCGCCTATAACAATGTGACGCTAGCTAGTATGACATTCACTTCACTATATTATCATCATCGCTTTGATACATAAAATCTTAATTTCGTTGCTCCAGTAATTTACTATATACCCCTTAAACCGAAACACAGTAATGTTCGCAGATTAACTGTCTAACGGACGAAATAGGCGATGCGGTATTAAAGCTACAACTTTAATACCGCATCGCCAGCGGACTTAAAGCTACAAGTAATAAATGATTTTAACTAAACTTGAGATACATGTAATCAACATATTTTACTAAGAATCTCAAAAATTTACTTATGAACCCGACAAGCAATCTTCTTCTCACCTAGCATTCTTTTAAAAAACATGATACGACCAAGAGATTTATCAAAACTCTGACTTCCTTTGATTATTATAATCACACACTATAATAAATACAAGTGTCATGATGAAGCGGTTTTAAAAGATTATCTTGTTTTTTGTAAAGTAATTTGTATTTCATATATTACTACATACAGAAATTAGGACCTGCCTACACTATATTATAGTGATACAGATTTATAAAGCCCGCAGCTTTTTTTGTATACAAATTGATATAATCTCTTTTTAATTACTAAACGGTGAGTCCAGCAAGACGTTCATCTGTTTGTGACCTAATTAAGATAGGCCGGCCCACAACAATGTGGTTCGGGATAGAATCATATAATAACCACATTATGCCCGTTACCTTGAGACACAAGATATCGTCTCGTTACCTAAGTAACTTCTCTGGGTATTGCGCTCTTCTAACAGGGAAAAAGTAATATTTACACACAAAAATTTGATGAAGGTGTCGGTTTGGGCACTGCTAAGATCTACCTAGACTGATATATTTACATGAATATCATATAACTTGTACATTTGGTATTATGTGCGGCCATAACTAATAGTCATTGTTCACTATATATTTTTTGTGGACTGAATTGCAATTAATGATATAATTAACTTCCTCGTTGGGGCAACAATTGTCTCACGCTTCACAACTACTTCATCGAAGGTTGTAAATTCAATTCTCTTATCCATGAGGTTATTTTGACGCCCATAACTTTATTTTATTTGTAAATTTCTCTGTTGCTTGACCATGCAACGTACCACATCTGCATACATCTTCCGACGTCTTCACCTTAATAAGATATTTGCAAATTATTAAAAGTCAGAATTGATTGTTCACATTTTTTTCGACTTATTAATATAATTTTTATTTTATTAAATGCTCTATTTTCATTTAAGCAGTTAATTAAGATAAAATCATTATTGCGTAAACAAATTAAAGTAATGAAGGATATATTAAGTTTTATATGTATATATTACTTGGTATAATAAAGTTTTAGTCGAATTTCAAACGTTATGTTTATTTTACATTGTTAACCGTAATATACGAATTATTCCTTATAGCTTCAATATTTTATCGTTGCAGACCTAAAACGTACAACTTTTTTTTTTCATTTATAATTGTATGTGTAATTAGTCGGGACCTCGCCTGTGCTGACCATAGACAAGAATACAAAATTGTCATTTAACAATATCATCGAAAAGTCGTAATCTTTAACAGATTCATTAACACAACGACACCACGATACCTAAATAAATTTTGCATTCGTTTTTGTACATTTCATCTTCGCATACACTGCAGACTCACCTACAAAACAGGTTTATAAACTAGTACCAAATAAAATCTTCTTATTATTTAATCTCTAAGACTATGCAGCGCTGTATAACTACATCACGCAACTAAGCTATAAGTCAAACACCTTTAGAAGTTAATTTAAAATGACTACGATCAAGGTGTAAAAAAACACTTAAAACTTTGACTAATTATGTTGATAGTTTGTTGAAAAAAATTTGTTTTGCCGTGTCTCTTCCGATAATAAAACAAGTATTGGGCTTGCAATATATGGATGCCACTAGTATGTTTCTCTAAAAACGTGAACTTTCTTTCTCTTCACTGACAGGGTACACTGAAATGTAGAGCAAATCTTGCTAGACTCGGAGATTAAGTACATAATAACGCAGATCCACTGTAAATTTAAAGACAAAGCATATATTTATATAATAGAGTAATAAAACAGGAATTATAAAAGGCCTCGCTCATATTTGAAACACTAATTATCTAAAGTAATCTTTAGACTCCGTGATTAAAAATATATATAATTTAGTTATAAATTAAACAATTACTATAATCTAACAGTGAATTTAAAATTAATTATCATACGTGCATAAAAAACATTTGAAAAAAATCGCCTGTTAGATATTATTATTAATGTTACTAGGTTTTAAGTCAAATAACTTATACTTTACGAGAATAATTTTTTTATTTCATTAAAAATCATAAAATAGAAATCATAGCGTCTTCGTAAGCAAACAGAAATAATTATTTCCAATACATCTCAAGTAAGCTCTGAGTTTTTAATAAGTTTGTAAGCACGCTTCTATTATATATTATAATTAAGATAATAAACCATGAAGAATTAATAACACCAACATAAGGGAACTTTTTTGGTTGGGTCCCTTTCGGCCGAAAACGTATAGTGATAGCTCTCTTTTGGCAGAGACCATCTAGGTATGTCGCTAAAACAAACATTAATGTGTTCATTGTATCTAATGAAATAATGAGACTTAAGAGCTTATGTCTCGTCGCTTTGTCTATTAAAAAAATGTCCTAACCTAACGGTCTTGGCTGAATTGACTGTTATTTAATAAAGAAGAGAAGGTATTGCTTCACTTGCAAATATTCCGTCGTAATTTAAACAAATTTGTAACCTTATTATCTAAAGATACTTTTTCATTGTCATCAACAAAAATTACTTATAATTCGTTGACGTACACCGAAGTATTGATGTAACTCAAAACTAGATAAAGAACTTTAAATAAAACTCAAGGTGATACTAGAACAGCAAGGTCATTGATTTTAGTGAAAAATAATACTATAAAGCCTATAAAGTTCTTGTAAATTAACAACGTATTTCCCAGACCAACTATTTTTGGCATCATCGAATAAACGTAATATAAAATATTAAACAACTCCTTGGCGCAGAAGCTAACAGGTTACAACGAGGTCTATGGTTCGCTTCCGCGGCCACCTTAAGCGAGGAGTTAGTAGTACTAAAGTTTTTCGATATATACCTGGTCAGCAATCACGCATATTAGCAATGATGATGATGCCAGACGTGAAAATATGAGACCTATAGTATTGTGGGCGATCTCATTAGCGGCAGTCACGAACAAGTATTAAACCATAATCGTTAAAGAAAAACAAGACATAAAGCTATTGTTAACTTGGATCCGCCATCGCTAATAAGCTTATTAATTAGATTCTTGCGTTATTAATATTGTTAATTGTCATATTATTAATGCTTCTTAACAACCAAGACTTAATAACCAAGATTGTACGAATCGTTAATTCAACAATAAGAAGAAAAACATACTCTCGACATAAAAATCATATTTTTCTTTTGTAACAAAATCGGCTATTCAGTATATTTTTTTTCTAAAAACATTTTAAAGAGCGAAAATCTTTAATCAAATAAATTATAATTGTATAATTTGTAATATGTTTGAAAATATCTAACAGTTTTTTTTTTATTACAATGCGGCTAATTAAGTTAATATGGAAGGATACTTGATATTCTTGAAGCTTCCCCTTGTCTTTATAAATGTAGACGTAGGACCTCAGCGGCACATAAATAAGTGGTACGAAGCCTGCATTAACACAGTAGGTGTCGAGCTGCGACCAAACATATTCGCTAATCAGTTTTAATAAATTAAGATTTATTTTTAAAATTAAAATGCAGTTGATAATAAATGTAGTGCTTTTTGTGACCCTTCTATGTCATACATTCGGCGAAGATGCACAATTGCGTAAGTTTTATAATTATGTACTTACAAAGTTGAAAATATTTTAGACTGTAGCTATAAAAAAATACGTTACATTGCAATCGTATTTATTAAGAAATATAATTTAGCCTATAGTTATTATAATATTATTACAGTTTTTAATATTTCCTAACAGGCCTCTTTACAGAATATACAGAAAATGTTTTGCAGGAAACTAAAATTAAATATCTATTTTTTAAACATATATTCTTGAGGATCGTAACGTAAACGTGGTCAGAGAAAAATAAATGAATTACGAAGATTCCCTAACAGGATTATACAAAAAATATTGCGAAGTTCTTAACTTTGTTTTGTGCTGTAATATTTTAAATAAATTATACCCTAAAAATTATTATAAAATCTGTTATCTATAAAAAGACTGACAAATTCTACTTACAACAGATTTTCATTAATAACCTCATAATTTTATGTAACTGTTTAAAGTTTAGTATATGCACATCATTTAACGAATTTTAAGATTACCTCAAATACAAATTCAAATTCATGATATTATTCAGATTTCCAGAATGTACAATACATAATTAACAAACAAAATTTGCATAATTTTTTTGACAAAATAAACAAAAGATTTTAATAACTGCCAATATGGATGTAATGTCCTTTTAATATACTGAATTATCATAGATTCACGACCTCACCGATTACCAGTTTTATATGTCCTGTTGAGTTTCTATCGTATTATATACAATATATATAGTAAACACATATTACTTATAGTTCATTAGGAATTTCATAAAATTATTATAAAATTTACTTATTATATAATTTTAAGAGTAAAAATAAAAATAGTGTGCATATGTCAATCAGTTTGAAGTTAATTTATAAAATAAGTATAACTAGTTTTTTGTAAATGTTAACAAAATACCAAATAATTACCTACATACTCATTGCACTTAGGATTCTAAATAGTGTATTACTAAATTTTTACTTAAATTTTTCAATCGCGAAAAAACCGTTCAAACGCTACGTTAAAACTTCATGGAGACACATTTCATTAATAGACGGCAATAGTTAAAAAGACGGTCCATTGCCAATAACTTTATGAAAACCGTTACAAGTTCGCAAGATCATATTATTCGAGGTCATGCCTAATCAAACGCAAATTTAAATTGATGTACGGTACAGGTTGATTTGTATAAAACTTTTTTTATGATATCTGCTATAATGCTATTGTGTTGATATAGTACATTAACAATCTTGAAAATATGCTAAGTTTCGTAACTCGACGATTCTCATTGAATTATTTTGAATTTTAAAGGATCTTTCTTGCAAAATTAACATGTAATTTCGAAGGAAGGTTATTTTTTTTATTTAAACACTGCACTTGGACTTAATGTTACATTCGATCACTTTGGAAATATTTCAGGATAAAAATTATTAACTAAGAACATGATCTACGGTTTATGTAAGCGTGCGCGACCTCAAAACTGAATTGTGTAACCGTACAATAATTTGCTAATTAATTTATGACCTTTATGATAATTAACTTCTTTACCTGTCACTGCTTTACACATATCTAGTCAAACCCTGTTAATGAAATCATCGTTTGTTGTATAAAGAGATTCCTTCGACACGGCAATTGTTCATTTACAGTAAAAATGCCAGAAACTTTTTATGAAATACATCTTCTTTATAATACCTTTCCGGGTTATCGCGGTGAAAACATCGCTATAGATGAAATTCATGTGTTTATTTTATAGAGCTCAATAAGAATTTTTTCAACCAGAATTTATAGCAATTAGGTTAACCTTAAGAGCCTTCGGTCTCGTAAAAGGCGACTATGAGGAAACAATTCTAGGAAAAGAGCAGCATTATTACTGGCGGTAGGTCTTTCTTGTAGGGAACCTTATAAGTAGGCAATGACTTCTTCTGAGCTGGGTACCACTTTATCGTGGCGGTAAAGCTCAATAGCCGTGGCTTGGTAATTGATGATGCCGTGGGTCTTACGAGGTATACGGCAAGGTTAAGGTGCCCGTCCTAATATATATATGATATACTATAAGAAGACCCGTTTATAAACAATGTTTGAATCTTAACACTACCTATAATTTTTCAGCTTCCTTCATAAAGAAGTGTAATTATAAAGACAAAAAATTAGCAGAGTGCATAAGATTACAAATAGAAAACAGTTTACCACATTTTACCAAGGGTATACCGGAACTAGATGTGCCCTCTACAGATCCTGTGCTTTTGGATGACATAAATATTGATGGCAATGGGTTAAAGCTAACCTTCGCTGATGCAGCCATGCATGGACTTAGTGAAAGTAAACTTTCGCAACTTAAGTAAGTACCAATTAGTGACCATTTTTTTTTTTTATTTGTTGTACATTTCTTCCAAAAAACATCACGATCATTCACAAGGCCCTTTACCAGACGATATACATACTGTTTTGTATCGATCGGAAGTAAAACTTGTTTTGTTAACTTTAAAGGTAATCCGTTTAAGTGATAAAGTACAATGTGTATGTAATACATACAATATATAATATTTCATACAAAAAATAAGAATTTATACTTTACTATATTAAATTAGATGAGAACCTTTAAGGGTTAAATATATTCCTCCCTGGTCTGAACTAATCACATAAATTTACTTGATTTAATAATTATGATATATTAATTGTATGATTTTTTAAAATACAAAATTATCTTCCTCCTCTGTGTTGACTAGCGGAAAGTACCTCTATGACCCGCCCTCTTTACCTTAAATAACAGTTATATTATATTCAAACAGTGGTGGTTAATATTTACCCTGTATTAATACATCACATTAAAGTAAAACGTATTTAGTTAGAGAACTCGTTATAAGGTTTTAAAAATGGCAGCCGTTGGAAAGTTTTAAACATATTTTTGTGACCAGTGCGGACGACAATAACAGTAGGAGAAATTAAATAATTTTTTGCGATACTATAATTTTGTCCATCAGTGTATTAGTACCGTTTTACTAACGAACCTATTCACTATTTGTAAGTCAGGATTTTTATTTTCCGAAACTTTGCAGTTCTACTTAAGATTGGTGGTCTTTCGAGCTGGAGACAATCTAAACATATTTTTTCCACCAAGCAGTAATGTACAAACAACACCACGTGCCAATTTAAAACGCGCTATAACAAGTGAAATTACTGCAAAGAGGCGATATTTCTCAAGACGACTAGTGCAAAGATATTGTACTGCAGTGTAAAAATTCTAACTAGATGTTTGTTGTCACGTATAGGCGTATAACCCAAGATCATTTTCGTTGAGTAAAGAAAAAAGTTACCTAATTAATGAAGATCGTGTAAATCGTTTAATTTAAGTAAAATATTTAACGTTTTTATTCTTTCATATGTAATAAAAAACAGAGTCATACATTAATTGTCACAAAGACAACATTACCAAAGGGTTTTTCCATTACCAATATATATATGAATTGTATCGACAATTAATGTTAACAGGTTTTGTTCACATTATAACACAATACCACTGCCGTCGCACGGAAAAAAATATTGTATGCTAATGATTCTACGAATGAACCATGGAAACAAGTGATTCATTGTGCCGCTTAATGTAGTAAACTTGATTTGCAGAGTTGATATTGGCAACGAAGAAGAAGACTTCAATTTAGCTTTCAAGGGTAACCTTAAGCTTACTGCTAAATATAATATTGATGGAAAAATTCTCATTCTTCCCATTAAGGGAAATGGCGATGCAATTGTTAAAGCAAGTAAGTTAAAACAAACGCAATGTATTCTTACAGACAACCAGTAAAATTTTATATATACTCCATATGAATAGCAACGTTTAATGTCAAGTTTCTAAAGGCGTACGTAATGGTGCAATACTACACTTTTTTAAAGTGAATACAATCTCTTTTAATTTTTTAACAGGACTTGGAAGGTAAAAGATTTTAAATAAACATTACCTGTAATAACTACAATACTTTATCTTTAAAGATAAGATAAGCAGTCGATAATCAAAGAACAAGACCTAACGAACAATTTCACACTTGTATGAGATGCTATTAAAATGTCACATGTGATATAAGTTTATTGAATTGTACCTATGGATGGCCGTTTTATTTATACATTTTTACCTCATTAACATGAACTTATAATATAATTTATAAGTGCCTGTGAACAAATGTTTTTATTTGCCTATAAAATTATGCAATTAATTTTAAGTTTTTAATTATTCATGATAAAAATATATATTTTATACGCAGACAACATCGAAGTGAATATCCAAAGCAAACTAGCTCACGTGAAGGACAGCAAGGGACAAGTTCACCTTAAAATCGTAAACCCTAGCTATAAATACGACATTGAAAACACAACTTTTGACTTAAAGAACTTGTTCAATGGCAACAAGGAGCTGGGTGAGGAATTTATTGAAAATCTTTATTATTAAACAAATTGTGATCTCATACCTTGTTAATTTAGATACGTGACTGAATTTTCTGTAATCATTTACAACTACATCATAAACTCTTTTTTTATAAACGATCTTTTACAAAAATAACGGCCTTTACATCCTAGCTAGTCATTAAAATAGAAATGCTTTTTACTTACCTATAAGTTTTTTAATCAAACATTTTAATCGGCACGCCTTCTTTGGTATAATAAAATTAACAAAGAAAAAAAGCAAAATGATTATAGAGCTCCCTTGTTTTTGGTAACTCGTTACAGACAATTTGCGGTAAAATAAAGGAAGTTATTTTTTACAGCTGACACGACCATTGCATTTGCAAACGAAAACTGGAGACAACTGATGGATGATTTAGCACCTCCTGCCATCAAGCAAATCGTTCGAACAGTCATCAAGGCTATTAATAAATTCTTCGCTAAAATTCCTATTTCACAGTTGTTGGACGGATACAATTAATCTTGTATAATTTATGTGTAAATTATCCTTCTTAAGGCGCCATCTTCCTTCGAAGGTCGGCGACCATTAAGGCAATCTGGACTTTCAATATCGCGGCTCTGGAAAGTAAACCACTGGCGTAGGTTTTTTAGCCAGGATATGTATGATATAAAATATTAATTACTTTTATATACAAATGTCTAAGACGATGTCTTATTGAATTGACTAGCACTGACAGTAAAATTATGGTATGCACTGTAATAAAGAATCACGGACCGAGATGTTAAGGATTTTTAAAAACCAAAATGAATACTTAAATTATCTTTACATGAATATTTACATAGCATTTATAAGAAATTTATAATTACAATTGTAAATAAGTAAACGTTATAATTATAAAAATATATTAATAAAATTACAATATTATAAGTCGTTTATTAAACTTTATATCGCACTTCCTTTAATTTAATAATATTATTTTTGTTAAGTTATCAAATATCAGTTTTAATAAAATTCAGTACAGCAATTCAATTCATGTTTATTGATAAACGCCACACAAAGGTTTACGTTACGATTTTTTGTAACCACTATTGTTATGTACTATAATACATAAATAGCTAATACATACAAGTCTATTAAACAAAAAGAAAATATAGTGTGTTATTCTAATTGCTTTGATTGCTATCTAGTGATTCAGCAATTGAAAGGTTCCCACTTATAGATAAATTATCCATTATAGTCGATGGAGCAGCTCTCCTCCGGGGCAGATGCAACCCGTATCTTTTATACATCAATACTCCAGCGAGGACCACTGCTAGTGCTATCAACCCTATTGACATACCTACAATACTAGCAGTTGACAAAGATGATGCAGCAACTAAAATATAAAATTACATATATTAATACTAGGAGGGTATCCCTGTCTCGAACGAAGTATAATAGCTCAAGAAAACAATAAAATACAGTTACATATTATGCGTCAACGTTCTTGCAATAACTGTTATGGTTATGAATTTATGATATATGAAATTAATAACAATGGCATTTACTTTAAATATCAATGAATGCTTTTGGAAGATTTTACTATAACTTTCTATTTAAAACTAATTACAGTTTTTTGCAAAAGACTCTTGCGTCTGTTTTCGTGTACAAGTTATTTTCGTTGGTAAAAAAGGAATCAAAGAGTAGAACATGAAATTAAAATATCGTATTTATCGTATCCTTGCATTTTATGAAAATTACTACTAAAAATTGTTCATTAAAAAAAAAAACATACTGTTTTTTCTACTTTGATAAATATTACGGATACAAAAAAATTAAGTGTTTTTCCTGTTTTGCTCGTTTTATTGTTTACCTATCAAAAGTTTATAACAATCGTTTTATGAAATGATTCTTTATTAACTACCGAAGTATAAAATGTGGAAATCAGTGATAAAACGGCAAACAATTACATCAATTGCTTATTGCTTTGCCTGTAATTTATAATGACAATAACCACTTAATATGAGAAAATTATACCGCTAGTGCACTTAATGTTGAGTACGAATACGTGATAAGAATAGAAAATACAACTTTTCGGTATTTATTCAAGATATAATTGAATAAATAAGCAGGACTTTCATTGTAAATGGTGCATTACTCAAAACAATATTATGGCGGTGCACAAGATCTTAAGACAAAACTCTTGCGGAGCACTATCTTTCCACATGCGATCTCTATACAGTAACAATTTTTCTACGTTACATCCGATTTTTAAACCTAAAACAAAATAACAATCCTGGACAGCAAAATAGATAGGATGTGCTGCTTCATGATCACTGAGACTAAACATAAATTAGATTATCACCTACCAAAAAACTCACTCATTATTTATTTAAGATGTCCGATATTCAGTTAGTTCATACTTGATACATACAAAACACAAAAAAACGGATGCTTAAAGTTATCATGGATTTGCGATAACCATAACAATTAAAATTGTGTGATAAATGATTAAAACAAGGTTTATAACTCCTTGACCTTTAAACATGACATGTATATGATTGCTTAATATAAATTATTATTACTACAAAACAAAATATCATCTGTTTAGTTGTAATATAAATACATACACTAACTATAGTTTTAGTTCATTTTAAATTATACTAACATCGATATCGAAAAAAATAAACTTACCGTCTTGGTGAAGAGTAACATAATCTCTTGATTCTAAAACTTCTTCATTTATCATAGCAGCGCATGTCCATTCTCCTATGTCCTCATTCATAACAGGATTTATGGTTAACGAACAATCTCCGTAATTTAAACTTCGATTAGGTGTGAAATAATAACGATCCATTATTTTACTAAAAAAGAATCATAAAATTAAGTACAAACTATTTGGTTCTTAATATTATTGAGATTTGGTAATGTCCGAAAATTTCTGATAAACTATTAGAATAAATTTAAACATACAGCAAAACCCTGTATTCACCTAAATGGTAAAGTAGACGAAAATGAAAAAAAAAAAAATCTAAAAAGCAAACGATACTAAGGCCAGTCGGTGCTTATAATAAATTTCGTGGTTATTGAGTATAACTTGATTTATCTATGGGTTAATAACAAGTTACCTGTTTTCTGTAACAGACTCATCGATCCTTATACCAATGTAACTTGGTGAACGAAATCTGCAATATTCTAACGGTCTCTTTCCATTTGCAGTGTGACAGTATAAAGTTGCTGAACCGTGAACATTTGCTTCAACTTCCTTTTCATTTGCAGCTAAAGGACCAGTAACTCTTAAAAGAATATTGTCTATTAATTCCACTCCCAACTGATCCCTGGGACCCATGTGACAGATCCATTTACCAGCATCTACAGTTGTTACGTGAGCAAAAGTGATACCGCAGTCCCCTGTTTGTAAACTTTCTCCCGTATACCTGAAAAAAGATGGTAATTAAATTAATATAAGAAAACATTGTTTATCCGTTTCTACCCAAGCAAGAATCTTGGAAGGTGTGTATAGGTCTTTGTGATATTAAACATATTTTTTTATTAAAGCATAATTTATTAAAAAAATTTAAGCTATAAATAATGTTTATCGCTACCCAAAGACGTTTCCAGCCTCAACGACTATCAGTCCTGTATTCGTAAAAAAATAACAGACGTGCGAATACTAAGGAACATAAGTAAGATGACTATAGAAGGTAACAAAAACCTATTTAATAACTTTCGTTTACCGAGTAAATATTTTAAACAATAGAGCAATCCAAATCCATTTGCAGTATAAAAAATTTAAAAAACGTTTCTGTCGTTTGACTTAATAAACATACTACAAATGTTATTTTTAAAATATCGTAATTCGGTCACATATCTTACCAGAACGGTTGTTCTTCATCAACAAGAGGTCCTGGTGTAAACTGGGTACCATTCGGATGCTGGAACCAGCAGTAAGCTAAGGATACGTCCGCAGGACACATTATAGTGAAAGCCATATTTTGTTGAACAAACACCGTCCGTATATTCTTGTCTCTACTATTTAACTCCGGCAAGGTTCTCAAATCTGAAATCTCTGTTATGATAAGTCTTGGAGCAGAAACCCGTAACGTTTAATATTCAGGTTTTATACACAACATTTTAAAATACGTTAGACAAACTGTAGATTTTAGTTCCATTGACAAAACCGTATCAGGTTATGATACACGATTTTTCACATAGCCTAAAAATTTATCCTATCGAGCTAGATTTCTCATTATTATCAGTAGTATAAAAAATAACAAATAAAAGTTTTGTAAACTATGCAGGATCCAAGCCAAGATGCTAATTACAAAGACAATATAATGAGATGGTTTCACAGTTTCATACCAGCAAGAACAATAGATTTTGATTGTTGTATATATCTTGTTTTTTTTTTTAAATGCAACTACTGCTGATATTATTGGATATTAATCAGTCAATTGAAAATGGCAATAGGTAATTTTGTTATTTTCTACTGTTAAAGGTAATGGTTTCTAATCCATTAATGCCGACATGCAAAGACCTAAAAGTTAACGGACATATTTCTGTTAGAAAACTGTTTAGTATACAAATAAAGTTACGCACATCTTGAGTTAGGCGCAACGCTTATAAGAGCCTGCATTGGAGTCTGTGGTTTAATGATCATTCCTTCCCACTCTTGGAGTCCTATAGAACAACGCCATGTACCATAGTCTTGAGACGTAGGATTCTCTATTGTAATTCCGCACTGTTTAAGCGCGAAACCTTTTCCGTAATAACTAAAAAATAACAATGTAATTGATTACTATTATTAAAAAATAAAGAAAAACTACCTGTTTCCTAAAGTTAAGCAAATATTTAATTTAACCAATTCTAATTAAAAATTTTGCAGGTGAAGGAAAATATCGTGAGGTAACCTGCATTGTTGTCATGACCATCCGTGGTCGGACTAGTATGTGAAATGAAGAAGGCAATGACAAACCACTCCATTATAATTGCCAAGTAAGTCGTCGTGTGTTTCATCACACATGATGACCACGACCCTCAGTCATGAGGAAATACGACTTAGAAAAGAAGAAGAAATTAAAACTTAAAAGTGCTCTGAATAGGAGACATAAACAGAAAAATTACAAAAATTCTTAACAACATTACCTGTAGCGTCCGTCACTAAGACCATCCATTACATTGTAACCAAAAGATTCTGAAGTTTTCTGGAAGCGACAGAACGTTATATTCTTAGAAGTGTGCAAAATATTACAGTACAAATTCAATTTATTTTCACTCCGGTCTTTAATATAACCAACGTCTAAGCGTTCCGCTGTAAGTATAAACGATAACTGTTAATTTTCGACATATTCCATACAAAACAATTTTACACAATTTTAAATTTGCTTAATATGAAATATTTATATATCTTTTTATCGAGTTTTTGTTAATAATTCTTTTGTACGAAGGTCTTCATTATAGAATTAGCTTTTTCTTAGTTATTTCATCAATATTGCATTCTAAATTCTCTCAAAACTTATTGCGTTATTCATCATTAACTAAATACTTCATTACAAGTACAAAAGGTTTTTTATAAGCATAAAGCTACATAAACGATAAACGAGAAAGCAAGCGTGACTCAAAATTCAATTATTTCATTTAGTCTTCGACATTTTCCTTAATGCGATGTAGTACACGGAGTAAACGTAATATCTCGCGTTACTGTATACATTCAAGTAAATATTCGTAATTAAATTGAGTATTTCTCATCACGAATTGAACTATTTTTAACCTTAACCTTATTTCAACTCAATACGATTTCCTTGATGTTGTAACCTTAACTTGTATATTAAATTACTACTTATTTCCGATTTTTACAATTTCATAAACAGAAACTACTTCCGTTATAAATAAAG
Source organism: Byasa hedistus (assembly GCA_029286795.1). Taxonomy (NCBI): domain Eukaryota; kingdom Metazoa; phylum Arthropoda; class Insecta; order Lepidoptera; family Papilionidae; genus Byasa; species Byasa hedistus. Next base: position 6,649,621 of record JAGSMW010000015.1, on the reverse strand, counting down.
ATCGGAGTAGGTAGAGCTATTGACCTCAAACATTAATGTTAATATGGATATTCCACGGGATTCCAACTAATACTCCGGGATTCGATTATAATAATAATTTTTATCAATAAGTATAAAAAAGAAACGTAGATTTTATATCAGCAACACATTGATAAAGTTTTTGTGAAACGCGCGACATTGCCGCTTTGTTGACGCTCGTCGTGTTATCGCTGCATAATGCGCTCTCGCTAAAAATGTTAAATGATTGTTGATTCTTGTATGTATAAGAAGTTGTTACATTAAATAATATATGTGTTTTAGGTAAATTACTCCCTAAGGCATGTATAACGTAAATTTTTCTACTTAAAAAACAAATCCGGGGATTCGGGGAATATCCACATAACTCTTTCATATGGCAAGGACATAAAATAGTTTTTTTTTTTATATACTACTATGCGACGAGACGAGCAAGACGTTCACCTGATGGTAAGTGATACGCTTGCCCATGACGACGTGGCGCTAGTTAAGATGGTACACACTGCACCACATTGCGCTCGTCGCCTGAGACATAAGGTGTTAAGTCTCGTTACCCCAGTAATTACACTAGCTACAGCGCCCTTCAAACCGGAACACAGTAATGTTTGCACACTACTATTTGGCAGTTGAAATAGGAGCTGCGGTGGTACCCACCCAGACAGCCTCCGGCAACAGAGACCTACCACCTGGTGCAGAGACCTACCACCTGGTACCACCAGCTCTACATACTCGGATCTTTAGTCATAAAGCATTATGTCATTCTTGAACGAACTAGGAAAATTGATATTTATTTTGTTCTTTGTTATTAATTAATTTGTAGCTTTTAGCCTACTATTTAAAAATATATGTTCTTTTATCTGATTTTTACAGCTTATTATAAGCAATAGGACATTCTCAGACAAAAATTGAAAAATACTAGGTACATGAAAAATAAAGATATAGTATAAACAATTAACCTTAAAGAAATCGTATTGACCCTAAGAAAATATAAATTCTACAATCGGAATGACTCTTAAAAAAAACCTTACATTTATTATAAGGATTTTATGAATTTACATTTTTCAGTAGTTGCGTGTCTCCTAATCGCATTACAAAATTTTTAAAAGTGCTTACGTTAAATTCAAGTTTTTTTTTTTATTTATTAAGAATTCATCGGCTTTTATAATTTATATCTTATTCTACAAGTACTTAAAATACATAAGACAAATAAAAAGTGTCCTTAGGCCAGTGCACTTTCTGTCTGCACAGAGCATAAATGAATTAATTTAGTTATGGTAAATAAGTAAAAGCTACAATGGTAAGTGTGTAAAATCAGAGCCGGCAATAACATTGGGGATATAAAGACATAAAATTAACAACGTTCATAAACATACGTATATATACGTATATATATTCATAAATATTCAAAAATCAAAAACACAAGGCAAAAATTATGTCATTAATGAAAATGTAAATGGTGTTTTGTATTTATTATGTTATTGTGTAAGTTGGCGTTTAATGACATGAAACCGAAATATTTTATAGCTTTCAGTCTTATCAAGAATAGCGCTTTTCTGCCTCCGGACTTTTCTTTCTAAACCGATAGTAATTCTAGCTTACCATGTAATTTCAAAAGGTTACTTACTATCCTACAATCTTAATAGAACATTTGTTAATTAGGAATGTAATAGAAATTTTGTGGTGCAATTGTTACTTAACTAACAAATACAGAGTACGTCTTCGTCAAAAAAATGCTTACTTTCGACAGTAACACGACGTTGTACCTCCAATTCGGTCACTTGACCAGGAAGACCCAATAGAATATTCCAGTTGCCTTGAATGGCTCTTGTAGTACGGTCAAGGGTAATACTACAATGTCCGGGTACCAATGAACTTTCCGCAAAAGGTTTTGACACAAAACAATATGAATTGTCCAAAGATGTCAGTTCAACTTTCGCCTTCGTTTCGCCGTCTTTTAAAGATATTGGTGTACCCGTGTAGGAAGTTTTTGATTCTGAAAAAGAAATCAAAAATAAAAAAAATCTTATAACACGTACCTGTAATCTTAATATACCATGTATAATTATCATAAATTGAATATAAAATCTACGTATAGCGAATAAAGATGCTAATCTTTATGCAACAATGTAACGAAGCGTTATTTAAATATAAAAGTAAATCAAAATCGAATATTAAACTGATAATCGGTACGTAACTGATTAAATATGATAAATATATAAGTGATTAGTATTTGATATCAATGTAATAAATATTAATATAAACTTTAAAGTTAAATTATGCACGTACGCAGTGCATATAACTTCACATAAATTGCGATTTATTTATGTTATAGGTTAGAGCAAATTTTCAATTCATACTTTCAACGTATATTTCTGTCCACCCAGTAAATGTTTTATTGTTATTAATGGCTGTCAGACGCCATCTACCCTCGTCGGTTTTTGCTAGATTTCGTATTCTCACACCACACCCGTCACTCCATTTTGTGTACCTACAATAATTTTTAAATTTAAAAATTCATATTATTAGTGTTACAACTAAATCAAAAAGTAATTAGAACTAGAGGAAAGCAAAAAACAAAAAAGGTAAAAACTAAAGACATAAAATGCTTCTGGTCATCCCCATCTGGCTGAGTACCGAGCAATCTAACGACATTGCCTTGCTGGATGGGGTGCCGCCTGGGGTCTGTGGTGGCTTCTGGTAGTTTTGTTGATATTACTCTAAAAAGGGTATGCGCACCCGAACCTCATAAGCTTAAGCTTTCCACCCCAAACGGCTCAAATATGAAAACCCCAAAAAGTTTTCACAATTGCCTCGCTTGAGGTTTTCTGCAGTGTTTGCGGTTGTGCCAACAATGCTCATAGTGCCTTGAACGTGGGACGGAACAAGTTTATCAACACAAGTTGTATTTGATACCAAAGCTCCTCCTATACTCCAAAGCACCAGAGTCATACCATCTGCTCTCTTGCCATCATCGCGCGCTAGACTTGAGAGTTCCCGTTTAGATAGTATTCCGGCGGCGACATGAGCCTGTCGTATGAGATCGTTCAAATTTGATACTGGGAAATACGACCGCCGCTTCGAGTACAAGATAGCCCGTGGTGTCAAAAGCTGTCTACTTTATTAGCCTAGTTTTAGTCAATTTTCCTTAATGTGTGCAATAAAGAATTTATCTATCTATCTTTATGGCCGTAAACACACTGATGAGAGACAACGTGGGGTACACCGAAAACGCATGACAGTGGCTAAGCGGAAAGTACTGCAAACCAGCAAAGTGTCAGTGTTTGGTGTTGGCATTGTCTGTAACCAAAGGCCCGTTTCCTACTTCACAACAGCTAAGAGACGAGCATGCTCTGCAGGACTAGAAATTATGATTTTAGATACTAGAACTACCATAAGTAATATTATTAAAAAACATATAACGACGGGATAAATAAAAAACTTAATTCCAATATTTTGTTTTTAAATAATCCTAGTTGTTATGTTATGAACTGTTGTTTTTCTTTAATTTATTCGTACTTTTACTCCCTTTAATTAATAAGTTACTCGATTCAGAAGAAAAGGCAAGAATCTTAGTGATAAGAGAACATGTCTGTGAACATCATAACAGTTTTACATTTATTCCATCAAAAATCGTCTTCGAAGCATTAGCTTCGAATAAACATATTTTGATAAAGATGGGACAAGTTTAATAAATTTTTACCATTAAAGAAAAATAAAATTGAATAAATTATATTCGAAATGGCGAGTAACGACATTAAGTACCTACATTGTTTCAGTATTTTTGTTTTATTAGTCTGAAAATTTTAACGTGGCATTTTAAAAGTCGAAAAATGTCATTGCTGAATATCATGAATGTAAAATAACTTAAAATCAGCAGGACGCAGTTACGAACATTTATATGTATATTTGACGTACCGTTTACTTGGAGGCGACTGTACATTGAACGTCACCCCGGATGGAGCAGTGACTTTACATGATCGTTGTGTTTCCAAATTTCTGTCTATTCGTAATAAAGCTTCGTTCCCTTCTGCCACTCTGAGTATTTGTGGCCATCCTACACCTTGTTGCATTTTTAAAAGGTTTTTGACGTCTATATTCACGACTGTTTGCGGTGTGACTCTTTGCACCAAACATGTTAGTACTAAAAAAATCCACGAAAATTTAAAACTACGAACTGTCTGACCATAAACATTTATTGTGTTTCGAAGTAAAAAATTCTTATTAAACAAAATTGCATTGTTCTATCAAATGACTGACTGACTATCAAATAGATATTTAAAATTTTCAAGTTATATAGGATGACGAATAGAAGGTGTAATGCATATTATTTCTTTAATTTATTTAAACATTGAATTCAATATTAAAAAGAGAAGACAACTTACCAAAAGTAAACAAAAGCATAAAATTTCTTGAAAACGACATCATTATAAATTATTAAAAATCACATCACATCATACAACAAGATACGGTAGACATGAAATAAATGATAATTTAATAATCGTCTCAATTTTATAAAAACTAATCAATACTAAAGTTACCTACGAAATGTGACTGATAATATAATTAAATAACGCTTTAGATAATAAAGAAATATCCAAGTTTTCATAACATTATATACAAGTCATTCATTCAGACAACCTCTGCACATAACATGGATGTCTTCCAAAGAAAATATTCTTTGTATATTTTAGTAAACACAACATAAAAGTCAACTGCTCAGCATAAGCTCCTCGATCAATTTTCACCGTGACCAGTTTCGCCAACGCCTTCAACAGAAAATACAGTCACCAAACGGTACTCGGGATCTTTACAAAACACTACGTTGTGTTTGTATATAATCATGTCGATGTATCGCGGTGACGTATTAGCTAGGAATTTCGATATTTAATAAACTTTGTGTAACTTTTAACAGTATGATCTTATGTTAGAAAAATTCTCCAAACAATTACCCAGACATATATACTTATACATACTTTTTGTCTTTCAAAACAAATTTAGTTTTTACCCCTTACCTCACCATACCGGCAATATACATCATTAAGATTAATAACATATGTGATATTAGAATATATAAATTATAAAATAATTCTGATTCAGTTTCATTAGGTTTACTTAAAAGTGTTTGAATTTGTGATAAACATTTTATATTTGTTTTGGTGATATTAATATTATTACATAAAAGTAGTCTTCGAAAATAACATCCATTATTTAATTTTAAAACGAAAATTTGATAACAAAACTGTTTTACGTTAAACACTTTGCTTTTTAAAATGTCTGTATTGTATCCGTTTATTAAACTCCGACATGGTTTACATTGATGCATTTATTGTCAGGCATTCTTGGTTTCATTGCCCCCAAACTGTACAGACAATTTATATTTTTTTTTATTATATTAGTTGGGAATGGTCTTGGGTCCAAAATAAATTATAAAATTATGTATATACAACAGATTTTTTTTTATCTCGCAAGTTTTTTAAATCTTAATATAATCTAATCTAGCGATTGTGTGATAATAATGTCACATGATCTGTATAATCGTTACATATATTCTTTAAACGAACACTTATTATTAGTCTCTTTCAAAATGCATTTGATTTTTTTGTCTGCTTAAACGAAATGATTATTTCTTGCATAATGATGATAAAAACTAAAAGAAAACACTTTTGTTCTAAGATGTAATTCATATATATTGTTTGCTTAACCTAAATCACATACATGAGATCTATTTTAATTTAAGATTCAAATTTAACTATTAGTTTTTCTGTAAATTTGTGTTTTAATGGAAGAAATGGTATAACGTCATCGGCTTCTTTCATTTGTGTTGTGGGCATCTGTAAAAAAGATAGTATTACTCCATCCAGAAATGAAAAAAAATCTATTTAAATCTCACTCAAGCTTTTGGTGACAATTAAGTTTTTTTTTTTTAATTCCCTTTTATTTTTACATAATCGCAAATAATAATTCAATATTATTTTTAATGGCCGCGACAAACAAGAAGTTTTAAATTTTTTGGCCATGCCATCACAATTCACAACCACATTACATAAACGTTTTTAATTCTAATTTCTTTTGTAAGAACTGTTTCTATGTTAAAATTGGTGTTAGTAATAATTTTTATAAAATCGGTCAGCCGTGTCATTGGTAATAATCGACATATTTTTTATATATTATAATATAAAGTAACGTAAATAAACTTTAATAATATTTATTGCCTCTAATTCGATTATGGGGTCACTTGTAGAATTTGAATGATATTTGGACTTGCGTGGCTAGCTATCACTCTCATATTGTAAATCTGCCTCCATAACAGCACTAGCGCGTTGTGGCTGTTAAGTAATGACAGCCTAAGTGTTTATGGCCAACATTCAACATCTTGTTACAATATCACTTACCGCCATGAGAAATTGAGGTGCAACTTTAATCGATTGTCAATAAAAAATGCTTACATTCAAATCTTTTGCTGTCGATTCCTTTGCAGTGAATTCTCTGAGCACGTAATTTGTGTTTAACATGTGAAACATTCTTGTTTCATGTGAACGTACCAAAACTTCATCCACCCGTAAAAAATATCTTAATAACACATACCAGTAGGTAGGCATCACTCTCTGAAATATTAAAAAACAAACAACGCCAATAAACTATAAATCTGATAAAAAAAATTATAATTCATGTCCAGTTAGAACCAGTACTATCTGGCCATATAGATATCAAATCTTTACAATTGTCAAAGATAAAAAATAATTTAAGTAAAAAATTAGCTAATTCAATGTTATACTTTTTATATTATTCATTAAGAGCTTTACTAGGCAATATAAAAGGTATGGGTTATATATATACATAGTTTACAGAGAGATGTCTTATTGTACATATGTAAATATAATATATTTATATATATTACTTTACATTTTATTATTACCAATAAAAATTAACGTTTATAATTATTAATACATATTTATATAATGAGATCAAAAAGATTTGTTAAATTATATGCTACAGTAACATGTAAAAATAAAATACTTACAATTTTAACTGATAGCTTAGAAATTCCATGATCATGCAACTCATCTTCAAACAATGTCAAATCATGATAAAACAGAATCTGATCCTTTTGTTTTAATAGATCAAAATTGATTGTCTCAATGGTTGGTTCAACAACAATATTATCACTAATTGTGCCTTTATAATCTGTAGAAAATGTCCAGTCAAAGTTTTGCTTCTTCTTTTCCGCACCTGGTCTTAATACAAAAACATGCCAGGTAACATAACTTAACAATGTTTTAAGACAAAATACTATTCATAAAACATAACTTAAAGATGAAAATCTAAAACAAGACAAGGCAATGGCAAATGACAATGAAACCCTAAGAAATTATTACCTATAATAGTTGCAGCCTGCAACAGTTTGACTAACATATGTTAGTGGCCCTCATGAAAAAGGATGAGTACCACTATTTTAGAGCAATGTTAAAAATCTAAACTAATAGTTATTTTTATTAATTTTTTCCATCGTTCACCTGCACATTAGGGCAAGGCTGTTTTTTTCCTTTTTGTTTTAATTTTATTTTTTTTCACACATTCCTTTTTGTGCTAATGGTTTAGTGGGATTGAGTCTATCAATTGACTAAGTGCAAATTAGTCAATAAGTTAAATTTAAAATACATTTTAACAAATCCATATTACAGAAAAACAAAATAATTATACAATGAGTTAACTACAGAGAACATAAAAAATAATCTTACAAACTTTTCAATAATTCATTTGTAATCCACAAAACAAAATCACTCTGTGCAAATTGCAAATGCATTATTGCAGTAAATGTAATTAGTAGGTTTGGCAATATTAAAATGATTGTCTTATAACAGAATGACATAGAAGAAATTACCTAGATTCCAGCCAAGCTTCAGCACAAGCTACTTCTATTGCCTCAACTTTACTTGATACTACTTTTAATGCATCCAATGGGTTGAAATTTATGTTAGCTCCACTCTCGTGTGATAAACTGAGAATATTTTTAGGAAAAACCATATCCGGAAAATGGGGAAAATCTAATTCTTTACAATAGCTGAAAGAAATATTTTTTTTGTAATTGTGTTCTCGAAAAAAATTCTTTTGAAAATCAATCAATACTTACATACAAAACTGGCAGTACTGATCATCATCTCGTTCACATACAACTTTTGTGGAGCAGACACTTGGTAAAATACAACTTACATCATACGAAATATGCCAAGGCCCAAACTGTATAAATTTTGAATTTGTTGTATACCTTCCGCAATCAACTTTGTTTTCCTAAACACATAACAAGTAAAGGTTGGTGTAATAGTTTGTAATTTAAAGTATAAACAATATGTAAAGAAATTAATAAAAGCCGCTTGCCTCTGTCATAAACATCATTTAATTGAATATTTCAGTTATTCTCAATAAGTAAATCTTACTCTTAGTTAAGTAACCTATACAATAATCGATAAAAACAACAGAATAGTAGCAAATTTAATACAGACAGAATATATAAGGAAGTAAATCTACGAAATGATATTTTTAGTCATTTGTGCTGTGATGTCAGTTTGACATAGAAATTATAAACACATAAAACGTTTCAATTTTTTTTGTAATAGAATGCAATCAATACCGATTTTCGTATTAATTTTTAACCTTAGGCTAAAGTACAACTTTATTTATTATTTAACGCTTTTGTAGAACATTGTTTTGAGTTAGTACATTATCCAAATAGCATTTCATGCTGTATTTCGTACCTAATTAAAGAACTAATAAGTTTTAATTAGAAACAATTTTAAATTTCATGATGTATTTAAAAAAATAACACTAAAACAAGGTAGCAAAATAGCTAAAGTATATTAAATGTGTTATCTAATGAAGAGATTCTTATTTTATGATTACGAATATTAAAAGCATTATGTTTTAATTTAAATTAATATTAATAGTGGTAACCCCATACATCCCAAAAATCAATATGGCCGACTTTTACCGGTCTGTTTGTGTGTTTTGATGGTTAATTTTAATTGAATTAAAAGTTGCATTACCTATAACTTCTGTGTATCCTAATAACTGTTTTGCAGTGTTTATTTTATTCTTCACTAACTATGGAAGCTCTTATACCAGTTATAAATAAATTACAAGATGTATTTAACACTGTTGGGGCTGATGCTATTCAATTACCTCAAATAATAGTTTTAGGAACACAGGTATTAACAAATTTTTTTTTGTATTTTTTGCTTACTCAAGATTTTGGTACATCTCAATTTTTACTTTCTCACTAATAGTATAAAAAATAAACGGTTATGTAAAGATGTCACTGAAGTTCTTTGTCCTCATTTCAATTGATAGTATCTAATCGATGCTCATTTCATTGCATTAATGAAACATAAAAATTCATGTTAATGTAAAAAATCGTTTTTAGTTTACAAAATCTGTAACCCATAAAACTTATTCTATGTTACACATTTTTTTAGAGTTCGGGTAAAAGTTCTGTGATAGAAAGTCTAGTAGGGCGATCATTTTTACCCCGTGGCCCTGGAATCGTGACCAGGCGTCCACTAATCCTACAACTAGTTTATAGCCCAAAAGATAGTAAGGAGCATCGTTCTGCTGAAGAAGGTATGATTTCTCTGTTTTACATACATTTAATATTAAAATTAAAACACATTGTGAATACAATTATAAAGTGGTCTATGTAAATTGCCTAAAACCTTTTCAAGAAATTACGTACCTATGTATTTTTAATATAACATTTACTTAATTTTTATGTTTGGTAAATTTTATCATATTCATGTGCTAAGACAAACATGGTTGTGGTAGAAGGTATTTTGAATTACTCATCAACTCCATTAAATAGGAAGTGAAATATTATATATTTTAGTCTAAATTAACTGTAAGCCCATAAAATTAAATTGTTTACATCTGGTGTTGTTGATTCACACAAGTGATCAATTGCATTCTTGTAATGATTGCTTGTTACAATAGCACAATTATGATGCATTGATCTACAGCTATTGTGTTTACTGGAACAATAACCTTTTTATCTGGTACTTTGAATATTTTCCATAAATAATTTTAGTAAATTTACCAGTGAGTGCTTTTTAATAAACTACAATTTTTTCTTCCCCATTTATGTATAAACTTTAAAGATATGTTTTTATTGGTTTATGTAAGACAGGATGATAAATATCTGTCATCAAGAGGCAACTGGTTGATGGCCAACTTCTTGCTGTGGTACATTAAAGCTCTTAAATTTGTACCACTGATGTGAATGATAATTTTTTTATATGTGCAATTACTTTGAGAAATTAGATGTTGGTAAAGTTAGCATTGTAGTTTTGACCCAATCTTTGTAAGTAGTTCATGAGTGGTTTGATACATTTTAACTCATGCACTTTAGTAATTAAAGTAAAAATTCATGTATTAATCATTTCACAGTGTAACCCAAAAACAATTTCTGAATAAAGTTTACACAGACAATACAGTTAATAACATTTACATTTATTTTTAAGAAATAATTACAACATAATTAATAAAAATGTATACAATATGATAAGACCATATGTAATTTGTCTTAAATATTTTAGGCACAGTTAACTTAGAAGAATGGGGAAAATTTCTCCATACAAAAGACAAGATATATGCAGACTTCGATCAAATTCGACAAGAAATAGAGAGAGAGACAGATAGAATGGCTGGAAGCAATAAAGGCATTTGTCCAGAAGCAATAAATTTAAAAATCTACTCTACCAAAGTTGTAAATCTAACACTTGTGGATCTGCCGGGTATTACAAAGGTAACTTTGATATAGCTTTTTCTTATGCCATGAAGGTGGTAGCAAATAGGCATTTGGCTCACCTGATAGTAAGCAGTTGCTATAACTTTTAGACACCTGTAATACTAGGGCATCACTGGCGCATTGCTGACCATGGAATAACCTTATCACACCCTTTTTTTAAAGAAAACGGTTTTAGGTTTTATTAACATCTTGGACAAACAAACTTGTTTTAGCTGTTTTGAAGGCTTACACTTTCTTTCATTAGTAGTTGGTAATTATGAGATAAATAACAAACAGACTTACCTATTTTATTGTTAACATTATCATTACTTGCTCTTTTCAATGACAAAGTGATAATTTGCATAAACTGACTTATAGAGTGCTTGTGTTTTAAGTTAAATATATTCAAATGGTGGAAAGGTGTTCTACAAAAATTTTTAGACATATATGCATATAATTAATCCCTTAATATGCACATCATACCATCAATGCATATAATGCATGTGCTAGACATAAAAAGAAGTTTGCACTAGAAGTTTTTAGTTGAAAAATTAAATAAGAAGCAGCATGTTTATATGATACACCTGCCTATGGCACTATGCCCATGTCAAGGTTGCATTGCACCACTTTGTGCTCTACTCATGGGGTACAAGAAGTTATATTATGCTATAATTTCACTAGCTTTAACACTTTTCAAACAGGAACATTGTCATCTTTGAGTATTGAAACATACTCTGTGGTGATACTTATCTAAAAAACTTGCAACACCACCAATATAAGAACTTTATATACAGTTACACAGGTTAAAATAAAAACAGTTTATTATGACTTAATAAATAAAAAAATTGTTTCTTCTGTGTAGGTTCCTATAGGTGACCAACCTGAAGATATAGAAAATCAAATTAGAAACCTCATTATTAAATATATATCAAATCCAAACTCAATAATATTAGCGGTAACAGCTGCTAATACTGACATGGCTACTAGTGAAGCAATAAAGATGGCAAAGGAGGTAGACCCAGATGGCCGTAGGACTTTGGCTGTAGTTACAAAACTAGATCTTATGGATGCAGGTACATGATGACTATTTTTATTAGTTATTACAATACTTCTGATTTTTTAACAATCATTTATAAACAAATTAAAAGACAGACTATATCTCCCTAGGTTCAAAATGGTTTTAATATTATTTTATTTTAAACAATTGAACATTGAGTTCTTTTTTTTTAATACTTTAAGGGCACTGATAAATAAATCGTAATCGGTCAATGTTTTTTGGATATTAGAAATTTAACAATAAACCACACACAGCACATTCTATTGGTAATAAACATTATTCAGAGGCTAATTATTTTATGTATCAACAATGAAAAGAGTCATACAAGAATATTGTTTCAAAATTTCAATATTTATTGAAAAATAACTAATTCGGCTGTTGATTGTTAATGGTTTATAACCATGTCAACAGAACTTTTGTCATAAGTCTGCTATATTTATGGCCTCTTAAATTTTTTATCTTTATATATTCTTTAAAACTGCTCACTAGTCAGCATTAGTCGTGCCTGGAGTAAAGACTTGCGTAACAATTATCGAAATTAAAAGTGAATGGCGATCTGCAGTTATTGCTCTACATAACAAACGCAAATCTGAATGTAAGATTGCATCTCAACTTAACTTATCGAAGGCTTGTGTTCAGCACACTATTGTACGTTAGAAAGAAAGTAATCAAGATAGTCCGCGCTTCGTAAGACCAAGAGGTACCACTTCTAGTAAGGATCATTTTAGTGTGTTTACCAGAAAGCGGAATCGACGCCTATCAGTCACGGAACTCCGCGTTGTAGTAAATTAATCACAGACAAAACCAGTATCAGTGACTACAACAAAGATATGATAGCTAGACGCAAAGTTGTTTGGTCGCAATATAGTCCGAAAACCTCTGTCAAAGCAACAAAGTAAAAAAAAACGGGTCCAATGGGCCTTTGTCCACAGAAACTGTACAGAAAAATATTTTAAAAGTGTTTGTACTGATGAATCCAAATTTGAACTAGGTGATTCATAAAGAAAGGTTTATTAAAATTAAAGGTTCGGGGGTTCTCTGGGAAAAAATAATTATACTATTGTGTGGTTTCAATCGTCAAACATGATTTGGCGGTTATGTAATAGACAGTTGTTGTTTATAAAGTTAAGGCACTGGAGACTTAATTGGAATTGATGGAATAATGAAACTGCAGAAAATTTTCGTTGCCATTGGGCTAAATTTAATCAGGCAAGGCTTCATTTTCCGGCAAGATAATAATCTAAAACTGTGCTTAAAATTATGAAGAGACTATTGAGAAACGAAATAGTCGTGCGAGGTGTTGGTAAATGTCACACTGCCACTATGAATCCCGATCTAAACCCCATAGCGCTTTTGTGTGAAGAGCTTGTTACAAATGTACAGGAGCATTTTTTCTTCATATCAGGCTAGGTGGGAGAGCTTAGCACTAAAGCTGAAAGTATGTAGCGCAAGAGACGATAAATAAACAAATTGATCGCTTGCGTGTCGAGATTGGCTAAAAGTTATCAACTACAAAGGCATATTTTAATGAAAAATCATTGTAAACATTTTTTATCCTTTTTTTAAATATTGACTTGTCAATATGTGTTAATGTTTTTTGATATTTAATTTAGTGTATTATTATGATAATTAAAGTATATCTTTACATTTGTTTAACTATGTTGAGTTTTATTTAATGTACATACATTTATTATAGCAGTTTCAAACTCTTTACCGGCAGTGTATGTTAATGTGTTACTTTAAATAAATTTATTCTGTTTATTCAAATTCAATGATCCCTGCACATACGTTTAAATAAAAGACAATTTTTATTTTTGATTTTCCCAATTAAAGCGTATACACATCTTCTTCGTTAAATAATAAAATAATAAGCAACATTGCTAAATGTATTGATAATCTATAAGTATTCAGATTTTTTTCATAATAATGCTTTTATATATCTCGTTAGTATAAAAAATTCACTGAACAGTAATGTCATATATAAACAGTAGAACGGAAGTGGTTGGGTGTTGATCTAGCAGTAGGCATAGCATAATAATTATATTTCGGAATTAAAAATATGAAACAAGTTTACTACATTTTTGAATAACTATAAACTAGTTTTGATTACCGTTTTAAACCCTTTGTTACATTGATAATGGTTTTTATTAAATACTGAAAAGTCTACAACTAGACAATTATTTCCAGGTACTGATGCTATCGACATTTTATGCGGGCGGGTGATACCGGTGAAGCTCGGAATTATCGGTGTCGTTAATCGATCGCAGCAAGACATCATCGATAAGAAGACTATTTCGGTATTTGATTTTGACTTGCGATATACTATCAACTAGACAAATATCGATTAAATATAATCACTACATATTTCATTTATCGTTTAAGAAGGTTATCAAATCTTTGGTTCAGCTTTAATTTTTTGTTCAAATTTCGATTCATAATACGGCATCCATTCGTACAGTCCTTTGTTTAATGTTACCGAGTTAATTAGTTTCAGTTGTTTTGGAGAATATACTTCTTAATACAATTAATATTCCACAATAATGATACATCAAGCCAAGGTGGCTTTTAATAACACCTATTGCAAATTCCATTTTTTTAAGTCTAATAAAAATGTTCTGTTTTTATAAATATTAATTTTATTTCCTTACTGGTTGTCTGGAAGAAATCGCTTTTAGCGATAAGGACCGCCTTTTGCTGCCTATTACATATATTTCTTTCTTTCTCCTTTGTTGTGGTGTGCAAACGAAGAATAAATAAATAAATAAGGCATCGTAGGGATATATACTAAGGTAACGAAATGAACTCAAAACGATGAGTATACTGTAGTGTAGTGTTTATCATCCTAACTAGCGCCACATTATGGATAGTCGTATTACTATTAGCTAACCGTTCTTCACGTCGCGTAGCTTCGTCGAACAAAGGAAATACAAATTGTTCTTTGTTTAACATTGCTGGATTAATTCATTGTTGTTATTTATGAGAATTTGAATCCTCTTATTACAATTAACATATCGTAATTAAACTACAATCCAATTTAATCTTATTACTGCCAAATAAAGATTAAATTTTTATTTCCATTTTATAGTCAGTCAGCTTTGTTTATGTTTTAAAAACTATCTTGTTTTCGGCTGAGATTGTTGAAAAAGACAATTATTTAGATTACAGTAAAGTTAGGATTTCATAGAAAATAAAAATTACTTATAAATATTCCGTCATCTCCGAGTTCTCAATCAAATTGTAACTATAACTTTTTTTGGTAAATGGAGGGTGAGATTCTTCGGAAAGATGCCCTACATTTCTCAGGGAAGAGTTACATACGAACATAACAAAAGAATTTATTTTATAGGACGCATTAAAAGATGAAGCGACCTATTTACAACGGAAGTACCCTACCATAGCGACGCGGAACGGTACGCCGCACTTGGCGAAGACCCTTAACAGGCTGCTAATGCACCATATAAGGGACTGTTTACCAGAACTCAAGGTATGTCAATATAGAGAAATGTATTGCATTATTGTTTATCATCATTGAATCATGTTTTTATTTTACTTAATACATTTTTACTGCTTTATCACAACTGAAGTAGTTTTCTATTTATACAAGTTTAATTTGGTTATTATTAATTTAGTTGTTAAGCTCTTATTTTATATAATAACAAAATAAGCAGCCTTCTTATTTTCCCTACTCTTGGGACACGGCGTTCTGTCGCAGAGGGAGAAAGCTGTTTATCTACCGCACATCCCAAGTGCCGGTTGGTGGACGTCATGACTCCACGAAAGCTGTTTTTCTCGTAACATGTCAGTTTCAAGCTGATTATGAATCGATCACGCGCCAACTAGTATGACGCGTACGATCAACTTACCAACGGAGTTACCATTTCATTAGGACAATTATTATTTTTAAGTAAGGTACGAAACTTTCTAAATTGTTGATATTAAACATTTAAAATTAATTCTTTTTTGTAGGTGCGCGTAAATGTTATGATATCTCAGTTCCAATCTTTACTCAACTCGTATGGTGAAGACGTTTCTGACAAATCTCAGACTCTCCTGCAAATTATAACCAAATTCGCAAGTGCATACTGCTCTACTATAGAGGGCACTGCGCGAAATATTGAAACAACAGAACTGTGTGGGGGAGCAAGGATTTGTTACATTTTCCACGAGACCTTCGGAAGGACTTTGGACTCTATACACCCATTAGTTGGTGAGTAAAAATAAGTTATTGTATTTTCAGAGAAATTGTTAAACGGTCAAATGCCGAAGCGAGCCGGACTTTCGCCTGGTGGTAAGTGATGCGCCCTCTAAAAACAATGTGACTAGTTAGAATGGTATACACTACACTGCATTGTGCTCGTGGCCTTGAGACAATGGATGTTAAGTCTTAATACCACCAGTGATTTCGCTATCTGTAATGCCTTTAAAATTGGGACATAGTAATGTTTTCACACCAGTGTTTGGCGACAGAAATAGGCAGTGTCGGGCTATAGAGACCTATTACCAGTGAATTATTATATAGTAAGATTAATTATAACCTATTAATGTGAAAATTATATGAAATGTGTTATACAAGAAAGTTATTCTGTAAATTTATTTAAGTATTGCTAACAGTATCTATATTGTCTGCAGTTAAAATATTATTTTTTACTTAAGTCCGTTTTTATGTGTGAAAGTTTTTGTACCTCTTTGTTATTGTTAATTTTTAATTAGAAAAAAAAAACACTGCAATATTTTAAAAAATACTGCAATAATTATGTTTGCTGTTATCACTTTTAGGTCTTAGTAGGATGGATATACTTACTGCTATCCGAAATGCGACTGGGCCAAGACCTGCTCTGTTTGTACCTGAAGTTTCTTTTGAATTGCTTGTCAAAAGACAAATCAGAAGATTAGAAGATCCATCACTCCGATGTGTTGAATTGGTAAATTTGTCATATTATTCAGTACATAAACAAAAATTCCCTAACTTGTAGTTCTAATAACAAAGTATAAATAAACAGGATTACAGATATTTACAATTGAAAAAAAATATTATTTGGGTCACTAATCTCTTTCTTCATTTTTTACTACTTCTTTTTTTTGGTGTCCAATGGGAAATATTATAAATAAACCCACTTAGAGGAAGACAGTGTTAAGAGGGATATTTACCCACCTCAGTTTTTTTTCTTCAGTGCGTTAGGAAGAACTCACAACGCCCATGAACCCGAAAACACTTAGTCGCTTTCTACGCCTTACCTCGATCTTATTCTTCCTAGCCTGTTACGACACCACTGTAACCACCTCATCTAAAAATTTATTTTGACTTAATATTTTTTCAGAATTCGGTAATAAGTAGGTGTATATTTGTGTACAAAGTTTTAAATTTTAATTAATAATAGAACAGTACTTACTTTGATAAAAATATGTAAGGTCAAACAATAATCTAAACAAAATTAGATTCTGATTAGATTCTTAAATAATAAACTGTCTGCAAAATTATTTTCCAATGACTCATTCTTCTAACACATTTGAAATATTTATGTTTGTTTGTAGGTGCATGAAGAAATGCAACGTATTGTGCAACACTGCGGTACAGAGGTGCAACAAGAGATGTTACGCTTCCCTCGTCTTCACCAGCGTATTGTAGACGTCGTCACTCAACTACTGCGCACCCGTCTTCCTGCCACCAATTCTATGGTATGCATATATACATATGGGCTATTACCTAACTTCACGACCCAGTGACTATTGCGCTCGCCTTGTCAAACTAAGGTTTCTTGTTCTATTCGGGGGTGGGTTACATATTAATCCTGATTGGTAGTAGGCTAACTAGCTAGGTAGCTTACAATATAAGTGACATAACTATCATATTGAAAATTTGCCGCTATAACAACATTGCTGTGTTCCAACTATTAACATGAAAATACTCTGTAGTTATAACTATATAGTTTTCTGGATAAACATGCTTCACAAACCTGTGTCAAACATGTAGTCGCTTAACACCATGTGAATTTGACATCAATGGCGTTAAAAAGTATTGTTTTCCGGTATCATTATAGTATTATAAATTTCATGATATGGCTCAATAAATAAATCCATTACTTTTTTAGGTGGAAAATTTAGTTGCAATCGAACTCGCGTACATAAACACGAAACATCCTGACTTTCACCGAGAAGCTGCTTTAGTGTCTGGTCTTTTGAAGAGCACGGATGGTCTTATTGAAGATCATAGCCCGGTGTACCGCCAGAAGACTCCCCGGCCCACATCCACGCCGGTATCTACAATGTTCAAAGTATATATTTGCTTTTTATCTTTTATTTTTGTTATGGGACAACTAATCCACTAACATTTAGTGAGTATAGTGTTTTGAATATAAATTAATTATTGGTTTAATTATTTTAATTCTGTAACATATGAAAGATAAAGAAGCAAATGAGAGGTTAAAATCTGCGCTTCCAAAATTTACATTCAGTTGCATTATACCCTAATTTTGACTGTTTGATAAAGATAAGATTAAGATATATTGCTAAACTTGTTAAGTCTTATAATGAATACGGCGAGTTCTCAATTAAGCAACGAAAGCGGCTTTGTAGGGTTAGTAAAAGTTCTACGGATTTTGATGTACTTCTTATTTATAAATAAAAAAGCTAACTAACACAGCACTAACAAAAAAGTTGCACGTTATGATTAATTCTGTTGATTACAAATAACATAATTCGGGAATTGTATGACTTTTAAGTTTAAAATGATGTAGATAATTTGTAAACACTTATAATGAACAAAAATTATGTTTATTTCACATTTTAAATCATTTAATGAAATAATATTGGTAGTGGCTGTGAATAAACTATATTAGATAATTATTTCGTAGCTATTGCTTCGACAAATGGGCGAAAGGGGGTCCATCTTGGTATACTTGATAAATGTGTGGGAGATATATAACAAGGTAAATACTGTATGATAGCATTGTATTATCATCGTTTTTCGGTTTTTTTTTAGTAATATTCATTTTGCGACCCAACCATTAATAATGTGTCATAAGTGAATGTTTTAAAGTTTTTGATACTCCCAGTTACATTGCCTATAAATAATGTTATATTACTAGGTACCATGTGGACTCTCTTTCTAATAACATTTAATTTCATAAATGCATGCCAGTTTAATATCTTCACGCTTTTTAATAATGACATTCAGTTCCATAAAAATAAATTAAAAAAAGATCCCATTCAGGTAAAGTTGTTGTAGCCTGTGAAGAATACAACCCTGACTCAGAAGGGTGCTTTTCGCTATTTTACACGAATGTTTCTCAAGATCATTCATAAAGGTTTTATTGTTTTAAAGTTTATTCCTACGTTTAATAAATAGAGAGCCTTAATTATATTTGCAGCATGTTCCGGCTATTACAGACGGCCACGAGAATAGATCACCACCTCAAACCTCTAACAGCGAGCCTCCATCGAGTCTTCAGGTGATAAATTTATTTTTAATTTTGACCAATGGCTTAGAAAGTTTAACTTATATTAGTAATAAGTGTGGTGATTTGGAAAATATTAATATTTGTTAATGTTTTTTTAAGACTGCGACCAATTTCATTGACATAAAAAAGTTTCTTGTGAAATTTTGTCTTAAGGTGATAAGCACAATGTGATGCTGTATATATCATCCTAACACTACGTTGTTACGGGCAGACGTGTCAATTACCATGAGGTGAACGGCTCAACCGTCTCCGTCGTTTCGTCGAATAAAAAAAAGAAAAAACTTTCTTTTATTGATTTTTCTTAAGATCGTGGATTTGAATATGCGCGGATAGTGGAAGGATTTTTCTCGGACCATCCTGGCTTGTTACCACTCACGAATTGTAAACATGCCGCCACAACAGTGTGCTGTGTTCCGGCTATTATATTTGGGAGCCATGATAGTCTGAACAAAACGTGCTACACAGTTGTTCTTTTTGTTACTTAATTCCATGTGAATTTGAAGTCAAGTGTTAATTCCCTTGTATACAAAATACTTATAATTATGGTTTTTTTTTATTAAAAAATAATGATAGAACATCTATAAATATATATTTAATCTGACCTTTTTAACTAGTTAAATGGGTCTCCGGAAAGCAAGATTCTCACGCCGCAAAAGCCCGTCAATTTGCTCCCTGAAGTGCCGATACAAACATCAAGGAAACTGTCTGATCGTGAACAACATGACTGTGACGTCATCGGTGAGTTATTTCATAAGTAATAGGATCTACAAACGCAACGAGACTTTACGTCTTATGTCTCAAAGCAACGACCACAATGTGGTGCAGTGTATATCATCTTAACTGGGGCCACATTATTAAAGGCGGGTGTATTACTTACCACGTGAACGTTTTGCTCATCACGTCGCTTTATCGAATTGAATTAAAGAGGTCAAGGAGTAAACTTTTACAACACACTACACGCTACTGATTCTATTAAACTAACAATACAAAATTTGAAACTTTCAAACATTAAACAATTTTGATATAGATAGTGTAAAAAAATACTTGAAAATTAGTAATTTAATATGCGCCATGTAAACCAAAGTGTTTTTGTTTGTTGCAATTGTGTAATGACCGTGCATCTCTCATACATGAGCCCTCATTTTACTAATTAATTTGAATACAGCCTATCATATAAAATCTCTATCTAATAACTTATTAACGTACCCTATTCACTTTAATATATTTTCAATGCTGTCATAAAGTTAACAGTATAATATATATTTAATTTAATAACATTAATATATTAAAAAGTTCCCATTAAAATTGCACTTTACACAAACCTTATATTAGTTAGATTTAGTTTGAGATAACTTTTTCATAAGCTGCTAAGTTTTTTTGTTCTGATAGTTTATAACGATTTTATTCTAAACACTCTATAAGTACTACTTAAGTATATAAGCCATTAAATTTTATTCATTATGATGCTAGGTGGACGGAGCGAGCCCACGCCAAACCAAAACTCTAATACAAAGATATTAGAAGGCATCACCATGATGCATTTGAACACCATGGGTGACTTAGTTGGTGAGGATTGCATTAGAGACGATGCGGACTGGCTTAACTCATTTCTCACTGATAGGTTTCCGACCACCTTTCATCAATGTTGTTGTTACGCTTGATGCTTCTAAAAAGATTTGTTTGTTAATAATCGCATGCTCTATATACACTGTTTAATTTATACATACAACATATAGATAGCTTTCCTGTGGCTTGCAATTGTTATTTTTATTGTATCGATGTATAGATTCCAAATGAACACTTGTATTTTTCTTATAATAGAACACAAAAACAGAAATTTGTTTAAACAAAGACTGCACAAATATTCTTTAACTAAATATATTATTGACATGTGCATTTGCAATATGCAGCTCTTAAGATGTTTGTTATGAAAATTTTGACACCTATTTTACACGAAGAAAGTCTTCCATATTTGTTATTACAAACAAGAGATATTTTTTTCATAATATTATAATATTGTAAAATAATTAAACAACTTCTTAATTTATTTCACAAAATGTTAGTGGCGTAAGAAGTTGAATTGTTATACTTTGTTAATATTATCTGTTTTGGGAAAATATGGTAATCTTTTTGCCACATAATGACGAAGGTTTTTAGGCCGAGGAATACAAATCCGCATGCTGGTATACAATATTACACAGATACTTGACCGATTGCGTTCAAACGAACTTTTAACATTAAACATCATCAGAGGATAGTATTTATAAAGATCCAGTGTAGTTTCTACGCAACACTTTAAATGACAATAAGATTGCGCATCATTTTAAACGTATTGTAAAGCATGCTTAATTATATTAGTATTTGTGTATTAATAGTATCATAAAATTAATCAAAATGGTGTCCATAGCATGGCTTCTGTTTTTGCGACGTGAACATTTTCCTTTTTGGTTATAAGTACACGTAACTAATATTAGTCGCCAAGAATTGCACTCAAACCTATTTTTGTAAGGTAAATAGGGACCGCTTAAAAATTATTCAATCACTTTATTTATTGGACACTTGTGCAGATCATATACGACTAAGTCTTTGCGATTAAAGTGTTCAATACATATATACATATAAGGTAATACACGGACATAACACTTATTTAATATGATAAAACATAATAAAAATCGATAAATCGAAATGGCCAGTTCCACCTACTTCCTACCTATTTATTTATAACTTAACTAAAAGGCCGTACAAAAACAGGTTTGAGTTTATTTGAATTTTTTTAATTCCATTTCAAATTGATTTATTAACTGTTTATAAATTTATCCATATAACTAATTCTTTGGCAGTCATATATGTAATCAACTTATTTCATATATTGTATATTGTCTTTTGGACAAATTGCCAAACAATAAATTTAGATAATTACTTTAATGTTGCTAACATGTATGTTATACATGTATTTTATTGTTATGCTTAGCAACGGACGTCTGTCGGCTGATAACGTATGTGTATAATATAATATTCTATTTATTCTGATTATTCTAACAGCACTGACTTGTTGAAAATTTCCTGATTTTTTTGTTATCTAGTTTAACATACATGGCTGTACAAAATGCTTAAAAAAATTGCATCAGAAATATTTATAATTTAATATTTTTTTTAAGTCTTAATAATTTCTTATTTGTCTGCCTTGTTTCTACAGAAAAATTAATAAAATCCTACTTCTACATTGTTCGTAAATCGATACAAGACTCCGTACCAAAGGCCGTGATGCATTTCCTTGTGAACTATGTGAAGGATAACCTGCAGTCGGAACTAGTGACTCATTTGTATAAGTCCGACCAAGCGGAAAGTCTGCTGAATGAGTCAGAACACATTGCTCAAAGGAGAAAGGAAGCCGCTGATATGCTTAAGGTATATTTTTATTGTTAATTTCACAAAAAAAAATTATAACAAATAGACACAACTATTTCCAAATTTATTACAAGAAATTAAAACAGAAGTTACCATACAGTCTGGTGGTAGGCCTGTGTCGCCTTGGTAGGTATCTGTTTTGGATAATTGTGTTTTGAAGATTTGAGTATGTCAGTATTGTAAATGAATTACTTGTTGTCCGCGCGAGCTATGTGTTTTAAACAGTAACACCACAGTGCCTGCCTTTTTCTACCACCAAACACTAGTGCAAATGTTACTGTTTTCCAGTTTAAAGCGCATTGTGAAATTAATTCATATTTGTTTATGTTCGTTTTGCAGGCCCTTCAACGCGCTGGTCAAATCATAAGCGAGATACGGGAAACACATATGTGGTGATATTCAGAAGAGGACTAGTCCATGATATAGTTAATTTCTGCCACGCACTCTATACATACTTTCGGCAACGGAAATAAGTGCATTAGGCATATTTACTTATTTGTTTAGGTAGGTCTTAGGTTTTCACATAACTTCAGCACACTTCTTTGTAGGAACTAACAGTTTAAGTTACATAATATTGTTAAAACTTTTTCCAATATGTCAAAAATTAACTAAAGCCAAATATGTGTTATTTCCCATACCATTTATTACATCCGCAATATAACCGCAAAGACATCCATAAGTGAGGGAGAAAATTAGTTCACACTAATCCTAAATGCTAAATGAAGTTTGATTGTTTTCTGTGATAAGCTTTCGAATGTATTCTGACTTTTATGGAATAATTGGTTATATTTGTAAAAGTCATAAAACTTGATTTTTTACTAACCATCAGTAATAATGGGCATTCGTTTTCAAAAATATTGGTTTAATATAACATTAGTCACAGTGATTTAAATATAATTAAATCATTAAACACTGAAAGTAATCCAAGAAAACTTTAATTATTTTTTGAATATCTTGTGTTCTTTGTGTTACAAAAAATATAGTTACTCTGAAGTTATGTAAATACCTTTCCGATATGTTGTTGATATGGTATACACCTATATATATCTCAGCGAATTCCACATAAGGTCTTTCATTATATTTCACATAAAGATTTTTTCGACCATAGACAATTATAAAAGTATTGGCCTCTTTGGGCGCTGAAAATAAATAGAAATTATTTAAAATGTCTATTTAAAATTTGTTTATGTAAAAAAAACTACTCAATGATTTTTTTTAATAATTTAATTGTCAGCTGATGGCTCTCATGTCTACTTAGACCATATTTACATAGATATAATTTTTAATGATAATGCTTTATGTATGAAAAAGACAGTGGGTTTCCAGCAACGCTTGTTGCATCTTTATAGCTTGTTTCGCTTATGCAGTCAACCCTCTTATAATGCAATTAATTCATACAGT
Organism: Byasa hedistus; assembly: GCA_029286795.1. NCBI lineage: Eukaryota > Metazoa > Arthropoda > Insecta > Lepidoptera > Papilionidae > Byasa > Byasa hedistus. The sequence goes on along the minus strand of JAGSMW010000015.1, from coordinate 6,625,509 downwards.
GTGATATCGAAATCGCGTTATAAGAAATTAAAATTTACTTGCAAACCAGTTACAATACTGCTGCTTTATATAGACACCGCACGTAAACGACTCAATATTAATACTAAATACTTAAATTAGATTGATTTTACCGCGTTGTACGAAACTCAAAAGTAAGTAAAATCACTTATTAATCAATTGGATTTATTCAAGCACGAATGACAACATAATATGTTAATTAAATTAAAATTATCTTACTGAATTAAGCTCATAAAAGAAAATTATAACCCTATTGAAACTACACCATACCCGCAAAAATTATGAGAAAAGTAGTTGCAGTACCGAAATTTTGGCAGCGTTATTGGAAAAAATATCGCACAAATGTAAACAGACAATCATATGGTCTATTTTAAGTATGAGAATTGATCGCCATAAATAAGTTTGCACCGTTTCTTCCTTTATAGCGTGAGAGCACTAGTCTTAATTGCGTATAGAAGCTCAAGTAGCGCGAACTGCTTAATAGGAGGGCTGTTGCAATTTTTGCTCCCCGTTATATGAAAATGCTGTTATTATAGGAGGGTTCATTATAATTTTTAATTGCAAATTTGTACGCTACTGTATTTCAGTTACCATTTGATTAATTTAAACTTGCATAAGCTAGTTTATTTGCGTATATATCGTGGTAGTTTTAAATCGGTGATGTTATATGTAACTTGCAGTCACGAAAGTTAATTTAGAAGTCGGTGACGCAACCGCCATGAGATTTTGTGTAAGAATTTCTCATTAAAAACAGGGCTATGTAGATTTAATATTGATGAATATTGTTTGTATCAAAAATTTGCGTTTAAGATATACGTTTGTTGGCCTCTACGTTTTAATTTGGTAGTACAATAGTTCCTTTGAAAATCGTGTAAACTGTATGCATGCAGTGATATAGTCATTGACCATATCATCATTTAACACCAGGCGGGATCGTGGTCAAACACTAGCTAATATTTAAATTATGTTTTGTTAAAAAAAATTTCAATATGTTGAAGTCAGGCGTGCACTTCAAATAGTCTTATTTAACTTGATATTATTAAAGTTATTAACAAAGTTTATTATTATTATAAATTAAAAATATGAATCCAAAAAGCCACACATTACGAAATACTTTCTTGTATGTCTTATTTTAGTTAGTGCATAAATTCGTTTATCTAGACGGAAGCACGTTAGTACTAATCATTGTTTACAATCCTGAAAAACTTCTATTTCCAACTAGTAGAATTTTTGCCTTTCAATGTGGCTATACATTTTATATACTTAGCCGGAAACCGCTTAGGTACGTTGCACCACATCTACTTCTGCCGGCAAACAGTATTGTGCAAACATTATTGCGTTACGGTTTGAAAGGTGTTGTAACAAATGAAATTACTGGCGTAATGAAACAAATTCTTTTCCAAAGTGACGAGTTCAGTATGATGTGATTATTATTCTAGAAAGCGCAACGTTGTTATCTGCGAGCGTTATCATTTACCACCAGGTAAAAGTGTTATAGCAATAAGCACACACTTAGCTGAAAGATAGTCCGAATCGACTAGTTTTTACTCAAACTCACAGTAATAAAATATAGTGTTTCTAATAACACTTAAATGTAATTGGAATTTTCGAATAGAACTGAAGTCGTTAAAGTGCGTAAACATTACCGATGTAATGAATCCCCTAAGGCGTGATGACTCAATTTATAAGGACGTTATAGGTACTTTATTGTCCAAGAGACGCAGGTTCAATCCCCACTGAACTTGAGCTTCCGGTTAGGGAAGACATCGTGAGGAACCCAAAATAGTTCAAGAACCAACAGCTTTCATGAACATGTAACATCCACCAAACCGCACTTTTCCAGAGGGGTGGATAAGAGAAGATTTGAGTCCCGCCTGTGGGAACATTAAGATTGCTGTTTAATAATGAATATCCAAAAATCCTTTAAAATAATGTTGTTACTTCGGCTTGAAGATATGTTCTTTATAAAAGATAAAGTTTTGCGCTCACTGTAAACCATAAAAAGTGCAAGCTTTGTAAGCCGCTACGTTTTAGTACTGTGAAGAAATTTTATCGTCAACATAGAGGTAGTGTAAGTATTCCAATGTTACGTATTGTATTTATTGTTGAACTCCGCGGTGTGGGTAGAGGTACAGCGTTTTCTTCATAATACCAAAACCAAACTGTGTGTTACAAAAAGTATGAATGTATTTAAAAGTCTGTTATATTTAAATAGAATCATTCTTCATTGTATCATGGTGTATTTTCATTTTATCCTTTAATGTTTAGTCTAATTGTCCTCTATATAAATCACTTCATTAAACTTTCTAATGACCTCCATCTATGGAATCCTATTCCTTGTCTGGCTACGAACCTTTCTTCAGGGTTATTCGCACTATAAAAAACGCAAGAAGAATAAGTTTTCGATTAAGTTTCATTATCGAACATAGCTAAATTTCTTTAATTTCCCCGTATAAATTATACAAAGAGATGATACAAATAAATTGCTGAAAAAATTATTTCAGAAACGGAGCTGAAAAAGTACAATAAACGTCATTATTATATTTAAGGGCAAAAAAAGGGAAAAACTAAAAACAAACAAAAAAAAGCAAAAACGGAAAACCAAAGTAATAGATCTGCCGATACCCTACAGACCTAAACACGTGAACCCCAATCAATACTCTCTGCAAATGTATCCCATTAAAAAATACTGGTATTAGATAACTCAATCCTGTTAATATCTTACTAAACGAAAACTCGGTTTATTAGATGATGTTGAAATAAGGCATGTATGTAAAACGAACGCTGATTACCTTCATATTACAATTGTTAAAAAAATATCGTTGCAGTTATAATATATATATATAGCTTAAAAGAAAATTCTTCTCGTAAACGATTTCGTCTGCATGGCAATTTTGTAAAATGAAAACTATTGGCACTGCGTTTGAAATTGTCAATCTAACCTAAGGTCAGGCTATTAATTTTATTAGCTGAGGTACATTTCAAAATAGAGCCCTTTTACTTTGTAGTTTACTCGCAGCCTCCAATTCTATAATAATATGTACTTAAAGTAAAATGATTCGTGTAGATAAACATAATTAGCCAATCTGTAAGGTAATGTCTCTCCTGTGAAATATCATATATTCTAATCTCCAGCTATATGAATCCAGTTGGTGCCAACCTCCATAAAGCTAAGCTAATTATTTGAAATACGATACTGATAGTTTTACAATGATATTTAAGGAATGTGTGAAATTGTCCCGTCCTAATCAATTTTAATATTACAAAGCTACTATAATTCAGCAGATTATTTATTTGGGGCAAAAGCTAAGCTAAATGTAAAACTTTAAATTGAAGTTTATTTAAATAAAATAATAATTCACACTAATAAAATGTATTAATGCAAAAACTTAAATTCTCTTTTGAATATTAGTAACAAAATTATAATTTATTACAATAGTAAATGCAGGCCAATTCTTAAACTGTAATTATAGTTAAATAGTAAAACTTAAATACCTCACATTAATATTAAAAGAAATACTTTAGATGTTTTCGCACAAAACAGAACCGAATCGAATCGTAGTCATCCTGAGGTAGCCTTGTGACGCAAAATCTGTTAGTAGTTACGCCTACAAATGAAGCAAAAGCCGCTCCGCCCACAGCAAAAAGTTAAGGTTTTGCCAAAAAAACGTCAAGGAACCATTTAAAATACGTTATTTTACCCTTCAATTACGACTGTTATATTTGCTAAATTTAAGACGTACATAATAAACAATAATGTAAGAGAAAGAAATTTTGATGTTCTTTGTACTGTCTATAAACAAATTCATGTTACAACGTATTTAACAAACAATGAAGTTGTAAACATTCAAACGAGCAAATTCCATTTCTATACTGCAAACTCGAGAGTAATAACAGAGTATACAACATAGAGCAGGATCATCAGTTCTCGCGCCTCCCATTCTGCGTGTGCGCCGCCTCACTCACTCGGACTTCGGCGGCGAATGGCGCGAGCGTCGCCATGCGAACCAATAGTGAACAAAGCAAGTGAATAAGTGGCTGTGAACAGTGACGGTCAAATTTCAGTGAATTTGCTATTTTCAGGTATGTTTAATTAATATTTTTATCACATGTTAATCAATAAAAATTCCTATTTAAATTGCGATTAAATCGTCCACATATTTTTTTTATGTATGTATAAAAAAGCACATTTAATTATTATTTTATAAACATTTATTACAGTTTTCGAACACATTAAAATTACAATTTTTTTAACGCAAAATATGGAAGGTTTTAAATATTTATCTTTTCCATCCGGAAATAAGATGCGTCAGCTCATAATGGTAATAACTTTTAATTACAATATTCATCGCGTTAAATTATAACTAATTCAAGTACCTGCTTTTGAAATACAATATTTTTGTTATTATTTGCATACGAAATTCGATTCGATTCTTTCGACACGTAGGTATGGCGTATTGACAAAGGTACTTATAATGTTATTAAATATTTTTAATATTATGTTACGTTTTGAGTGTATCTTATATTGACATTGCGGGGATTATTTCATAACAAAATCCAATACATCTGCTTAGTATCCCTAGCAAGGTCGACAATAATGACGTCACCATTATTATGATGATGCAGGACATACGGGTCGCTGTCGAGTCGACTCGTGAAGCGCAGTTTGTGAGGAGAACGTTTTATAGAAGCGGTAATTGATAAAGTGGTTGACACATGTACACTGGTATCCGGTGACCATTTAAAACTTATAACATAGAAACTTGAAGAACCATAGAATGTTAAAACGTTTGCGTAAGCAAGTTTGTGGTCTGTGAGACAGGTTACGCGGGTTCGATAGCTTATTACTGCGTTTAGTTATCTAGGTATAAACTTACGAAGTGCTAAGTTACAATATCTACATTTCAGAAGATTGGATTACAAGCAGCTTTATTAAATATAATAATTTTTATTAAAAATGCATACTGCGGTCCGGACACTAAAGAGTTGTTTAGCATAATTTTTTAACCATGATCTATGTACATTACCAACAGTCATAAAAATAAACCACATTTGATTAAATCTGCATGCATCCATGTGCATGCAATACATGCGAATGGGCGAAAGATTAGAGAAGGCCAAAAATGAAATGAATGGATTGCGAGAAAGACGAGGATTTGCGTGTGAAAGGAGTGGCTTGTGAGTTGACTTTGGCAAAAGGGAATTGAAGGAAACATATTGTATCAACTGTAAATAAAGTAGGAAGAGGACAGGGAGACGATGAATTGATTAAGTACATTGGATTACAATATCCTCACACAGATAAAGATTGTATGAAATTAAAAAGAAACATTTAAATTCTTGACAAATGTTTAAGGAGTTTATTGATGTTAATGAAATATTTTTAAAACGTTTCACAAAAAATATTTGATGAATGTTTGCGACTAAAATGTTTAACTACTCCGCGTAGTAATTCTTTATAAAATACAAATAAATTGACTGAATGATAGTTTAATTAAATGTCAACGTGAAATAACACCACTGCTGTTTTCTGTTTTATCCATTGAAGGCTTACAGACATTTTGATAATTCATTAATTGGTTAATTGGACGTCTGTTAGTGGGGAACAAATAAATACTCACAATGTTTAGGTCGTTCAGTTAGCCAACAGTTTGTTTGAAATACAAATCTACAAGTATTCGTTAACTGGATTCTTGTTTATCAATCGATACACGTAAAGGATTAATTAAATTTTGACGGATTCCCACGGAGTTGTGCTAGTTTAACTATCCTACAAACCGGTCTTTTCCGTTGCATTTCATTAAGTAACGGATGAATCACTCGTGTGTTGCGAATGCATAAATATTTATTGTTTTTTTATATGGTAGTAAAACAATGATTTTTATAGGTTTCCACGGATACTTTTTTGAAGACTCTCGTAAAATGTTTAATTGTATTAAGCCGTTTAAGGTTCGTACTATAACGTCTCATTAGTGTCTTGTACATAAATAAATGAATGAAAATATATTTATGAACCGTTTATATTATAGAAAACATACATCTTAACTTTTGGTTTTATACCCAGTCCTCTCAAGCATATCGTACACTTAGATATGTTTGTAGACGAAGTAAATTAAAAGTACTATTGTTTAGTTGAAGAAAAGTTACATCAAGTCTCATTTGAAAACTTACAAATAAATATCAAAATAAATGACATATATGTTGTATTGCTTTAGGTACATTATTATTTTATTAAACACTTTAATAACTTTCAATCAATGCAAATGTTATTTTAAAATACGGACTGCGCATACGCATTATACAAATGCATCATGAGACCGGTGACTACAGAGTGGCCAACATACAAATATTTGTTAATGTTGAATAGCGATGACTACATTTCGCCCACGTCCCGCTTATTGCGAGGCCATTTAGGGACCTCAGACAAACACAGCTTATTTGTCACTTGAATAAAATATCAGCTTCCGTTACAGAAAACAACGAACGGTATCTTTACTACACACAGAATAGGCCAAATCAGTTTACAAACAATCCTTATTTGTAATAAGAATATCTAATTTGTATGTCTTTGGGAAGTGTTAAATGACTATATTGCATGGAACTAAAATCTGTTTACAAATAAAACAGTTTAACGATTTGCTGACATAGTGGCATTGAAATCAATGATAATTTTAACAACGCCATTTTAAATTTCAACCTTTGATAATTTATTTAAAATTTTCATTACATCATCATCAACAGCCCGCAGCAGTCCACTGCTGGACATAGGCATCTCCCAAGGAACGCCACTAACCCGGTCTAAGTAAAAGTCAAGTTTCTAAAAAATATATACGGTATTTAGATGTAAAAGACAAATTTATACTAACATTGTATTTACGTCATCTATGGAGGTTTACGAATAGTACTAGCAAACTATGTTTTGTTAATATTACTCTGACTAGAAAATTTAAGTTCAAAATTGACTAAAATTGGTATCATTGGTAGTTGTTTTAAGTGTAAAAAACACTACCAAATAAATATTAATACAACTTATGTAACTATATTCAACTTCTATAAAATTATACATTGAGTGATTTCATTGAGAGTAAGTACAAACAGAGATTGTATCGTGCAAAAGTAGCAATGATCTCGGTAAAAACTCTTAATCGAAAAACTGGTCCGACTCGCTCTGCTGCCTCAAAATAGAAAACTCAAAACAGCAACGCTTTAGCAGGGCACTTTAGATTGTCGTAAATGATGTACATGTTGCGCAAATCTTATTGGCTATCAAGCACTTGATGCGGTTACCGGGAATTAACATGCAGGCATCCGATTAAGTATCTTATTTCTGGACTTACTTTTAAAAATTAGTCATTTCAAACGATCGGATACTTTACACGCAAATAAACCGTTAATTCTAAAAATATAATTATGTACATTACAGATCATATACAAAGAAGTCTATATAAAATTGAGGGCACCGAATATTTCTACTTCTCATTATATAATTCATAATTACAAAAAAATAACACAAAGTAACTAAAAATGGGTTTTAATGACTTTTATGGTATATGAATTTAGATTTAAAATACACGTTAGCAATATAAAGACGGAAATTTATGCATTTTTTTCGGTTAAGTTTGCTTATCAAGCGTGCTTTAAAATCTGTTCAAAGTCCATAACTGATAGTAGGTAGTCGTAGACACATTTGGAAACATCAGATTGTTATAACTTTGTTAAAAATAAAATCCGTAATAACAAATTATAACTGTATATAAGTTGTACATACAGATTATTTAGAGTTTTGTAAGTGTAATTATTGCGTCATCATCAATAATTTTATACAGTTACATAATTATAATAAAAAATGTGTAAATTATTATAACTTAGTTTGAAACTGTCCTTTTTTTACAGTCGAACCATATAATGAGAAGAAGCATTATGCAATCCTCGCAATTTTATATAAATTTCTTTGTATATAATTAGAAATGTTTATAACTTTTTTATGTATGTTTTCAGTATTTACTTTTTGTCCTATAACTATGTACATTATTTTTTTTTAAACGTAACAGGTAATGGATGTTTTTATTGCAGTGTTTAAAGAAAGATGTTGACAAAAAGGCCCCGGCCACTCGCGCTATAAAATGTGCGTGTCCAAATCTCGTGTGCGGAACGGAAGGTATTTTACTACGTTGTTAGCCAAGAGCGGATATGTGGTAACATAATATAACGGATATACACTCAAAAATTAGAGAGGTACCATTAAAAAGAAAAAAAAACTCTGCCTCAAGTTATAATGTAGCAAAAATAAGAATAGATCCGATGCGATATTCATCGAATAAATTTTTTTAACTGTAGTTACGTAACCACAACATGGAATAAGTGTAACTTAAGTACTGTACACTTAGCGATAACATTCATTCTGTAACATAAAGCCCTTATTGTATTTCATAGTGTATTTAAGAAATATGTTACATGTAAAGTTCAATCCGCTTGCCAGTGTACTACAGAGCGGTTGTCTGCCTGTAGAATAAAGTATTATTTTATAAAAAGCTTCTTTATTGGTTGCACAACATAACAGTTCTCTCTACACCATTACATGGGACAGTAGTCCCAGAGTTTTATTTACAAAACTCATCCGCCCGATCGCCCAACATAACTGGCGCAGTCGTAACGGATAGCATCTCCGGAAGATTCGCAACAGCAACAAATCGTGTCTACGAATCCGCTCAAAATCGCGAATACGTCCGGCATCGATTCTACAAAAGAACCTACAACGAGCATCGGGTGGAGTAAAGAAACTCGCAACCGCAACGAATCGTGTCTACGAATCCGCTCAAAATCGCGAATACGTCCGGCATCGATTCTACAAAAGAACCTACAACGAGCATCGGGTGGAGTAAAGAAACTCGCAACCGCAACAGATCGTGTCTACGAATCCGCTCAAAATCGCGAATACGTCCGGCATCGATTCTACAAAAGAACCTACAACGAGCATCGGGTGGAGTAAAGAAACTCGCAACCGCAACAGATCGTGTCTACGAATCCGCTCAAAATCGCGAATACGTCCGGCATCGATTCTACAAAAGAACCTACAACGAGCATCGGGTGGAGTAAAGAAACTCGCAACCGCAACAGATCGTGTCTACGAATCCGCTCAAAATCGCGAATACGTCCGGCATCGATTCTACAAAAGAACCTACAACGAGCATCGGGTGGAGTAAAGAAACTCGCAACCGCAACAGATCGTGTCTACGAATCCGCTCAAAATCGCGAATACGTCCGGCATCGATTCTACAAAAGAACCTACGGTGTAACCAAGAGGTTGAAGACAGACAACACGCAGCAGCGGATTCCTGGAATAGCACGTCCAGTCGCAGGAAGAGAACTATATGGACAGCAGGATGCTCTATATGGGGTAAGGAGATTTTCATTACTCCGAGTATTTCCTTTATGTACCATCCCTTCCTCGAAAAGTGTAAACTCATTGATAGGTATTGCAGTCAGTATTAACCTTTAATTAGGGTGTACCTTGTACTATTGGTTATAATCCCGTCGGTTACCAAACTTTTCTCCAAATAGATAAAATTTCTAGCGGAAACGAAAAGGGTTAATCGTAGAAAGTTGGCGCAGGGTACACAAACGCAAAGCGTACCGATTATTGAAATAGATCAGTCATTGCTTACGGCTAGTGCCGAATACGCAAAAATCAATGAGCTGTTGCCATCCTATGATGAGAACAGAAAGACAATAAATTTCTTCATAAAGGCAGTTTAGAAAAAGTAGAAAATGTCTTAGAAATTGTTGACAATAAAAATAAGGATCCTAGCATCGGATTGCTTATAATAAAAAGTTGGTAGGTAGAGCAGCTGAAGTTTTTTCAGAGGTGTCCAGTTTTAAAACTTGGCCCAAAATTAAAAGTATGTTAAAAAAACGATTCGGTGAGACTCGTGACGAAATCACGCTAGTCCACGATCTTAACAATTTATATAGAAATAAAATGGACTTGGATAGTTTTGGCGATAAAGTTAGGTACCTTACTTACACTTTAATTAATCTAGATCCGTTAAAAAAAGAGTTTTACGATAAAAATGGCTATCAACACATTTGTGAGGCAACTAAGTCCATATGTATCACTCGCTACAAGGATGCATAAACCAAGTAGCCTCGAAAATGCTATTCGGCTAGCAATTCAAGAGGAATATACTCGTAAATTAAAATTATACGAAAATAAGAATAACCTTTATAACTATAGTAATAAAGTAGAGCTTACGTCAAAACCGGATTATAGTAATTATAGCTCGTTTTCAAATAATAGATTTGTAAACAAATCGGACCCGCTAACTCCGACAAAAAAAAGAAATTAAGCTAGAACCATATAAAAAAGTCAAGTATGAAACAAACGCCGACGCATTATCACGTATAAATATAAAAGCTCTTGACATTACCTCTCAAGAAACAGGCGACCAATCGATAAATAAATTTATTGAAAACTTATCGGGTTCACCTCCAACATTCCTTTTAGTAATAACACCGACCTCACCAATATAAACATATCCACTCTTTTTAAACTGCCGAGCACTTCAAATCAGAACAATGAACAAACAGAATCTGATAAAAACAAAGACTTATTATACTGTAGAGACGCAATTGATAAACAACTTAAACAACTTCACATAAGAAGCTCTCCTGGTATCGATATCCACAATTTAGAGAAAAGTAGTCATGTTAAAGCTTATACAACTAACGAAACTTTGAATTTTATATTAGAGATACAGTTAGTCATGACAGAACTGTTTACCATCCTACATCTATATACTCAACCCTTTACCTAGATAACTTTATACTTGTTCCCGGGCATCCTTCCACTATACTCGATGAATACGCATACCCTCAAGAGCCCTGTACACAAAAAAACCAAGAGCTCCAGATCTGCAAATACTTGAATTGGCAACCTTTACAGTTATCAAAAGATTGCATTGTACAAACAACCACATAAAAACCTAAATAATGTAAGAGTTTTAGATGCTGAAACAACTATAGAAAACAACAAGTTACTACAAGCAAACCTGTTGGCTTACAATGGTTTTACGGATACTACTACAATTAATCACTATTGTAAGTTATGTCACCAGAAGTGCAGTACAAAGAGTACAAAGAGTCAAGTCTCGACGGGCAACTGTACAAGCATCGAGATGCAAGAAGCTCCTAACCTAAGGGTTGAAGATTCACCCCAACCCTCAGTTCCAGTACGCTTCGTTCTACGGGCGGAGGAGTTACGTAACCACAACATGGAATAAGTGTAACTTAAGTACTGTACACTTAGCGATAACATTCATTCTGTAACATAAAGCCCTTATTGTATTTCATAGTGTATTTAAGAAATATGTTACATGTAAAGTTCAATCCGCTTGCCAGTGTACTACAGAGCGGTTGTCTGCCTGTAGAATAAAGTATTATTTTATAAAAAGCTTCTTTATTGGTTGCACAACATAACAGTTCTCTCTACACCATTACATGGGACAGTAGTCCCAGAGTTTTATTTACAAAAACTCATCCGCCCGATCGCCCAACATAACTCTGTCCAAACCTAAAAAGAGAAATGATAATAAGATTTCCTCCCTTCTAGAATTATATTCTATGACTATAGAGTTTCTGTTATATTAACATTTTAAAGGGGCGCCCACGAGTAACATGATCATGATAAACATTTAATTTATTTTTTATTACTTTATACATCATCTGCAAGTTGTAGTACTATATATATTTTTATGTATTCATCAAGTAAATTGATCTTATTGAAGTTATTGGTTCTTTTTATATTTAATTACTAGGTTAATTAGGAGTTCACCAGGTGGTAGGTCTCTGTTGCCGGAGACCGTCTGGCTGGGTACCACCGCAGCTCCTATTTCAACCGCCAAATAGTAGTGTGCAAACATTACTGTGTTCCGGTTTGAAGGGCGCTGTAGCTAGTGTAATTACTGGGGTAACGAGACTTAACACCTTATGTCTCCGGCGACGAGCGCAATGTGGTGCAGTGTGTACCATCTTAACTAGTACCACGTTGTCATGGGCAAGCGTATCACTTACCATCAGGTGATCGTCTTGCTCGTCTCGTCGCTTAGTAGTAGATAAAAAAAAAAAAGTTAATGATATAAATATCACATACAAAATTGTTAAATGATCACTATTTTTTCAAATGAAGTAATATCCATGAATTTGAGAACTTATTAATGTTAGTAGAGGGGATAACATTTTGTGTTTGTAGACGACGAGCGCAATATTGTGGTGTAAACATCGATATGGATAGACACTTAAAACGAACAAATATCTTCTTACTGCAACTTATTACCTTCATCACAAAATTTATGGGTATTTTATATTTATAAAACAATCGTCAATTACATCTGTACTATAAAGAGCAGTATTTGATATTCCACGTATAAGGTTTTCACTTACATCATCTCCCAAGGGCAGTAAAGTGCAGTCCACAACACTACCAATGCCGCAAACGCTCTCTATATACGGTCAAAACCACTTCTCTACCAACTTGTTTACATTTACACAACAGCCTAAAGTTATATTAATAAATAAAATGAATCCTTATGAATGAGTAATACAAGCTTATTATGTAAGGAAAATGTTTAGTAAATTTCCAATAAGTACAATATATCGTAGAAAGTAAGAGTGTACGTATTATCTTAGTTTCTTTGGCGTTGATAATCAACGACTATCTTTATTTCACTTACTTATTTATCCCAAAATAGAACAAAACACAGTCTCGATTAATGTCTGAATAAAATCTATGTAGAAAAACTGAAAGTATTGAACCAGACAACCATTAATTAATGTGATTTATGATAAAATTCACTTCGACGAAACAATGTCCTTACTTTGCTTTTATAATTAAGAATTTAGCTATGTGGCTTTTAAATAAAATTTAAATTCATTTGGATTTGTTCGTTGGCGATTTATTGTAATAATAAAATAACTCGGTTTTACGGATTTTATCGCGGTTATTATTTGTATGTTTATTCCCGACGTTTCGACCGCTTTGCAGCAGTCATGGTCACGGGAGGACTGAGATGACAGACGTCCAAATGTCACAGCTATCACATGGTACCCACAACTTTTTAATTATTATTAATGGTCCGATCTACGCAGAAAGAGCTCACTGTATCTTGAAGTCTTCTAGTGGTTCGCCTGGGATTTGGTTTAATTTTATTGATAATAGGATCCCAGGCAGGTGGTATTACCCAACCATCTTCTCTATTAAAATTAGGATGTTTTTTAATTTCAATAGCCTCGCGAATCGTCCTTGGCAGGAATCGGTGTTCTTTGGCGAGGATTTGAGGTTCATCGAATCTGATGTAATGGTTGGGATGATCCAAAACATGGTCACAGATTGCAGACTTCTTAGTGCGCTGATGTTTCAAGTCAGCTATATGTTCCTTCACGCGGGTCTTCACTGATCTCTTTGTTTGACCTATATAAGAGAGACCACATTCACAATCTAACTTGTATACTCCTGCATCTTGTAGAGGGATATTGCACTTGACAGGTGGTAGGAATTGACTTATCTTCTTGGGCGGCTTGAAAAAAGTTTTAATTGAAGCTCGCTTTAAAATATAGCCAATCTTGTCCGTGACTCCTCTGACATATGGTAACACGGCAGGTACACGCTCGACTGTGGCTGGTTTCACTCGGTCCCTGCGACGTTGACGCGGCACGCTGAGCTTGTTGTCCTGCAGCACCTGCTTGACATGCTGAAGCTCGGCAGCCAGGTGTTTCTGGTCGCAGATCCCTTGTGCTCTCTGAAACAAAGATTTTCCCACGGTAGCTAACTGTGATGGATGGTGGTGAGAGTCCCCGTTTAAATACCTATCTGTATGGGTCTTTTTTCTGAATACACTATGACCTAGGGTGTTGTCAGGATTTCTTATTACTAAAACATCTAGAAAAGCTAGACAGTTATTTGCTTCTAACTCCATAGTAAATTGTATTTTAGGGTTTATGGAGTTAAGATGATCAAGAAATGCAGTTACTTTATCAGATGGTAATATTGTAAAAGTATCATCTACATACCGCTTGTAGAACCTTGGTTTTACTGGAGAGGTACTGAGGGCTTTTTCCTCAAAATCTTCCATATATAAGTCAGCGACTATGGGAGATACTGGAGAGCCCATCGCCACACCATCTACTTGCCTGTAGTACTGTTCCTTCCACAATAGGTAGCCAGATGTAAGGCAATGTTTGAGTAATTCAGCATATTCTGTCTGCATGTTATTATCTGCTAACTTTCTACTAACAACTGAGATGCAGTCATCTACAGGTAGACATGTGAATAGTGACTGGACATCAAAGCTGACCATAGTTTCATTATCAGTGAGATGTAGGTGTTTAATCTCACTGACAAATTGGTAAGAATCCTTGGTATGTGCTGTTGTGTGTCCTCTTAGCGGTGAGAGTATTTTCGCTACATGTGAGCCAATCTATAAGTTGGTGAATCGATCTGGCTCACGATAGGACGTAGAGGAGCATCTGGTTTGTGTATTTTCGGCAACCCATACAGTTTCGGTGATTTAGGGCAAGAAGGTATTATCGAGTTTATGTCCAGACTAAATTTTTCGGAGTGTTTCTTTACTAACTCGCTAGTTGTTTTAAGCGTGCTAGTTGTGGGGTCTGTTTTAACCTTTTTATACGTATTTTCGTCCGATAAAAGTTGTTGTATTTTAAAATTGTAGTCTGGGGTGTCCATTATCACCGTAGCATTACCTTTATCTGCGCGAAGGATCGTGAGTTCTGATCTGCCTGTAGCGAAAATACTCTCACCGCTAAGAGGACACACAACAGCACATACCAAGGATTCTTACCAATTTGTCAGTGAGATTAAACACCTACATCTCACTGATAATGAAACTATGGTCAGCTTTGATGTCCAGTCACTATTCACATGTCTACCTGTAGATGACTGCATCTCAGTTGTTAGTAGAAAGTTAGCAGATAATAACATGCAGACAGAATATGCTGAATTACTCAAACATTGCCTTACATCTGGCTACCTATTGTGGAAGGAACAGTACTACAGGCAAGTAGATGGTGTGGCGATGGGCTCTCCAGTATCTCCCATAGTCGCTGACTTATATATGGAAGATTTTGAGGAAAAAGCCCTCAGTACCTCTCCAGTAAAACCAAGGTTCTACAAGCGGTATGTAGATGATACTTTTACAATATTACCATCTGATAAAGTAACTGCATTTCTTGATCATCTTAACTCCATAAACCCTAAAATACAATTTACTATGGAGTTAGAAGCAAATAACTGTCTAGCTTTTCTAGATGTTTTAGTAATAAGAAATCCTGACAACACCCTAGGTCATAGTGTATTCAGAAAAAAGACCCATACAGATAGGTATTTAAACGGGGACTCTCACCACCATCCATCACAGTTAGCTACCGTGGGAAAATCTTTGTTTCAGAGAGCACAAGGGATCTGCGACCAGAAACACCTGGCTGCCGAGCTTCAGCATGTCAAGCAGGTGCTGCAGGACAACAAGCTCAGCGTGCCGCGTCAACGTCGCAGGGACCGAGTGAAACCAGCCACAGTCGAGCGTGTACCTGCCGTGTTACGCATATGTCAGAGGAGTCACGGACAAGATTGGCTATATTTTAAAGCGAGCTTCAATTAAAACTTTTTTCAAGCCGCCCAAGAAGATAAGTCAATTCCTACCACCTGTCAAGTGCAATATCCCTCTACAAGATGCAGGAGTATACAAGTTAGATTGTGAATGTGGTCTCTCTTATATAGGTCAAACAAAGAGATCAGTGAAGACCCGCGTGAAGGAACATATAGCTGACTTGAAACATCAGCGCACTAAGAAGTCTGCAATCTGTGACCATGTTTTGGATCATCCCAACCATTACATCAGATTTGATGAACCTCAAATCCTCGCCAAAGAACACCGATTCCTGCCAAGGACGATTCGCGAGGCTATTGAAATTAAAAAACATCCTAATTTTAATAGAGAAGATGGTTGGGTAATACCACCTGCCTGGGATCCTATTATCAATAAAATTAAACCAAATCCCAGGCGAACCACTAGAAGACTTCAAGATACAGTGAGCTCTTTCTGCGTAGATCGGACCATTAATAATAATTAAAAAGTTGTGGGTACCATGTGATAGCTGTGACATTTGGACGTCTGTCATCTCAGTCCTCCCGTGACCATGACTACTGCTGCTCTGCTGCAGAAGCGTCGAAACGTCGGGAATAAACATACAAATAATAACCGCGATAAAATCCGTAAAACCGAGTTTTAATAAATGTGTAACATTCGCGGAAATATAAGAAATCATTAAATAAAATAACTGTAAACAATTAAAAGATGCCATTGTTAGAATGTTTAAATTTGCTTAAATTTGTAACTTTTTTTCTGCTGGCATCGTAAAGGCTTTCTTAAGGTTTGTTCTGAAATGTAAATAAATCTATGGCAATAGCTAATCTGTTCAAGCAATGTCCCTTAATTTTTAATGTTTTATTTTGAACATAATTAGATTCTTTTTTTTGTTGTCATCACTTCATTAGAACATTATATTTTATTTTGTAGGAAGGATTAACAATTTCGATTATTGCTCTTATATTTCTTAAAATCATCTATTCTTATAACAAGACATTACATTCTTGCTTTTAGTGGCAAAGTTCCTTCTCGACTAAAGTCTATTAACAACATGAAGATTCTTCACTTACGATCTTCTCCAAAATATACAGAAAAATTTCTTTATTACAATTTATTTGTTTTTAATAAGGAACTACTGTTTAATGATAGGTTTATAGCACTTGCATTGGCGGAAATCAACGAAACGAATAACTTAGAGCTTTCTTTTGCCACAAGAATGTCATAAAGCTATACATATCATACTACTTTATAAACATGAAACGTTATTTATCTGATATCAGTATTTTTAATATATATATTTAACAACTAGTAAGAATAGGACTAGGGTAAACCTTGCCTGTCTTAGAAGGCGACTAAAAAGGTTTCGGATTCGAGAAATATGAGAGCCGTTATCGCTCGATAAGCGAGCCCTACGTAGACAGTAAATGCGAAGAGGTCACGCACAACGAGGGTGATAAGAAGGGCCTTACACTTCTTTAGGATGTGCTTAGCCACAAATCAAAAGAGCACCGGTGCGTTCCGTAGGAGATTCCAAGGCCCTATACATCGTAGTACTGGAGATCACTAAACTGGTTTTAACCGGTAAAGGTATCAATGTGACATCTCCCCAGAAGATCTTTACATTTTTCTTTTTCTTTAACTTAAAATATTGTAAACAAACGGACACACATCTAACACAAAAAAGATTATACACCGTACGCATGATCACGCTCCTAACGTGCAGTAGTTCTTTTCGTAAAATAATAGTTTGGTTAAATGTTTAGGAAGTTTATGTTGAATAAATAACTAGGTTCACCAAAGTAATTATTAGTTAAGAACCAAGTTACTGACTTAGTTTTCAATGATTTTAAGTTCGTAGTTTGAAATAGGTTGAGATTTTGAATCTATTTCGAAAATTCATATCTTTATACTTTTATCTAAAAATTTCTAGGTAATATGTTTCAACGCAATAATACTGTATATATTTCCCCGAGGCGTTCCTTTTTTTTTTCAAGGAAATATATCTAAACAAAACAATCGATCGAAGAAACAACAAATAATGATCTAAATATACATGGTTATTATGTTTTTTATCCAGAATATAAGAATAACTTTACAAAATTTATTATTGGGAGAATAGTACTTTTTCATATGTCACCATCATAAAGTATCTCATTCCACAAAACATTGTTATGACTGGTAGTTTTGTAACCAGAGTTTTAAAAAATAACTTGACAATTTACATATGAATAAGTAGATATTTCAAATAAAGATTAGTTTGAGACGGGGCCCACGAGTATTTTAAAGAAAGTCATTCGCGACCTCGTTTGTTTGAGAGATAAGAGCTTCTCTATCGGTAGAAGAAAAGATTGGCGATTGTAGACAGGGCAAGTACAAGATTAAAAGGTTACCTTAAGTACGGGTTACTTAAGATGTAATGGAGGTTATTGCTCTTCACGACTTTATTACAAAATGTTAATATCACAATAACCCTTGTATGTTCAATAAACCTTAAAGTACGTTCATTAGTACAGTATAATAACGATATAAGTTCGCAACATAAGTTTGGTTGGGCAGTATATATTTTGCACACTGTGCCATGTTAACTTTATTTTGTAGTATTATGGTAATTTTTTACTAACGGAGAACGTGTAGGTAGGTACAACCGCAGAGCTTATTTCTGAGGTTAAATAGAAATAGGTTCTGCGGTCGTGTGCTGGTATTAATTTGTTCAAGTTTGGAGAGAGCTGTAACTAGTAAAAATACTGTGGTCGACATTAGCATCTTATATTTACTTATCAATAAGTCAACATGCCGCTCATCTCGTTCTATTGACTAATAGAAAAAATTATGTAGTACTTCACCAATTGAAATATATTAGTAAGGAAGTAGACAACCGATTTTCAAACAGATAAAAAAAATTAAGTACACCAAGATTAATTTGATATTAGCTGCAGTCACTTTAACCTTATTTGGATGACAATTAAAGTTATGTGTATAAATTTTAAATTTCAATTATATAAAAAGTTAGGGAAAGACTGTTAAAAAGAATGAGCTATATATTTTACAACTATAGCCAAACGAATTAAATAACACTGCTATGTGTAAGAGACGGTTAAATTTTATTAGTTTATTTTATATCTGTAATAAAAGGTTATAAATGCTTCTAAGTGATACGTTCTTGTGTCATGTTAAGACGTTATTAAAAATGGGTTTCTTTTTTATATCGATTGTGTTTCAATCAGGCCTAAAACCCATACATATGTTGTATTTTATTAATTATGAATAATATTTTTTACAGAACCTTAGTGGTTTATAATATCTATAGTCATAATAGATACTAATAGCGAGGGTTGAATGTAATATAGAATTAATATATAAGTCACACAACGGTTACATTACGTTTTTAATTTTTAAGTAAATGTCAAAAGGTGCTTCTTGTGTTATATAACTAAATATGTTTATGGGGCCTAACATCTAACTTTTTAATAAATTTCTTTGTGCTGATTTATAAATATGTCCATGGAATTGCGAGATAAAAAATATACTGACACGCTGGAGAGATTTCTTTACCTCAATAAGTTAAGGCTCCGTCATGTTTATTTGCAATCTGTAATCTGCTTTGTTGTTTCGGAGATTTGACAAACTTGGGAGATTTGATAAACTGTACATTTGATATTTCGCGATAAATGACCAGTAAGAGTGCATTCAAAGTGGATAACTAACCGATGTTATCGACATTCTCGTTAACCACTCTAGCTAACTACTTAAACTCGTTTACTTGAAATGGTCGTTGGTATTTGGTCTACTTTTCCGCAAATAGAAACATATTAAAAACAATGCTATATAATTCATATCATATGTTTCACCCACTGCTAGAGATGATCTTCCAAAGATTTGCACACGAATTGGTATTACAAATACCCAATTACACTATATTGTAGTAAGGATATAAAATTAGGCTATTAAAATAACTTTTAGAATGAAGACGTAAAAATCAGGTACATTATTACAACTTCTGCAGCAAATTGAATCGCAAAAAAACGTTAAAAACGAAATAGACTACAGTGATATTTCATCTGGTGGGCCTTTCTTTAACAATTGTAGACGGAACAATAAATCAGTGTTCCTGTAAACTATTTGAATGGTAACAGGTGATGCCAGCCGGGAAGTTAGGATAGCCATATTTGTAGATTATGCATTAGATACAAACTGTAAAGTTTTATCTTAAATTTGAATTAATAGGTCTTTTTATATATTCTTTTTATGTATAATGTTATGAAAATTTCTTACAATTTTTAATTCAAAGTATTTTTTTTAAAACTGCGTAAAACTGCTTTTTATAAAGGCAATACAAGCACAAATCATAGAATAGAATCATAGAATAGTATCTGCATTGCTTTGAATGTTTCAATATTTGCATTTAATGGAAAATATTACATAAAATACTTAGTATTGATTTATGACTGATATGATGAGCAAACTTTAAAATTAGCTGTGATAGTTTCTGTAATTTTTCGACGTCTATTCACTTCTCCTGTGTTATTTGATTATCATCGCCTTGATTCTTGAAATGTCACTTCCCCGATCTTCGGCTATACGTATATACGTATCATGTACGAACAAGCTGTTGTATGCCTATCAACACATATGGTGAAGTGTCGAATGAACTAAAGACATGTCCGGGCGAATGTTGATGAAACCTTTGCCACTTTAAACGGAACAATGGTGAATATTTTCAATTCGACGAAAGCGTATTGTTCATGGCTCGCTCGCCCGAACATGTGGACTATCTCATTACGTTACAATGGCTGAGCAACGTAACACGGTCTCTCTTTTTGGTATGCCTAATATATGGACAACGCTCAGTTTACTGGAATTTAATTTTTTTATATATATATATATACATTATCATGACCAATTGTCAAAAAGTTTATTACAATATTATACTTTTAATGGAATGTACGTTTTGTTACAACCATGTATTTACGAAGTTAGAGGTTAAAGATGTATTTACAAAAACGCGATTATAAATCGGTAATTAGGCTAAGCTATTTGTTATTTTAATACCTTACTCAAGGCGAACATTAAGTCAGTGTATATTCAAAGCAAAGCGGCTAGACAAATATTTTTCAAGTGAATTGACAAGCATACCGAATGGAATAGCCATATAATCTCATTAAACGTATGCGGAACGCAAACTGTTATTGGACTTAACGCCTTACAATTTAAAGTCATAAATCGTGAATAAGGTCAGGTACTGCTAAATCTGAAACTAAAAATTGTGCCAGTCGCCGGAGAAAAAAGAGCCACAAGACATTTTAAAGACAGCTATTTACCGCATTTGTAACATTATATATCTCCTTTAATAGATAATCTTATTGTGTAATGAAAGCGTGTAAAACTCATTTTCCTTTAGTTTAAAGTATAATAAAATAAAAAAATTAGGTAATATAATACATGCGTTTACTACATATTCAATTTATTTTGTTGAAACTGGTGTTGAGTGTTCTTGACCTTCAAAAGGGCGTGCGGATGCTAAATCTACGAGCTAAAATTTTAAAATAAAACTATGTGCGACATTTCATAACTATACCAAAATTTTAAACCCTTTTAAATAATATTTGGCACTGACTGAAACGTTATTGTAGTAAGATACCTACGATGGTACATTTTGTAAAATTTTAACAATAAGATCAATAAACAATGATGTCACATTGAACATGAAACTTTTATGCGGGCGTGTACAATACGGAGCGAACAAGCGCAATCTATACCAAAACTTTGTATTTTTTTCATCAATGTTCCACTAATAACAATTATAGTTCAATCAAATCCTTTACAATTTCGAAACTATAAAACTCACGACAGCAAATTGCTGAAATGTGCGTGCACGCAATTAGGCTAATTTTTCTTCGTGGCGTAGTAATGAGCTTGATTTTTCAATTAAAAGCAACATTATTGTGAACTCGAATTAGGCCAATTAGACTTACGTGTGGGCAAGGCGGTGTAGTGCTGGCAGCATTAATTTTATGGCTTGTGGAGAAATTTGTAATGATTATACGGTCATTACGCAATATATTCTCGTCCCAATTACCATAGTGTCTAAAGACGAAGGTATTTCATTTGTGCGTGTTGCCAGTGATGACATACGGAACAGAGACGTGCCCGCTCACAGAGGGCCACACAAAGAAGCTCAAAGTCGCACAAAAAGAAATGGAAGGAAAAGCTTGGGGTTCCCCTGCGTAATCGAATTAGAAGTTAGTATTAGGAGAACTAAGATCTCCGACATAGTCCAAAAATTGCTAGCCTTGGGTGGCAATATGCAGGACTCAAAGCCACTGACAATCTATAAGTCTGCAAATAGCAAGCGCATACTTATACTCGTACATGTCATGTAGGCATCCAACAAGGTGATCGACGATCTGGTAAAGGTCGGGGAACCTTTGAAAATGGGCAGCGCAGGACCGATCGATGTGAAGATTACTAAAAGAAACCTATGCTCAGCAGTGGGGTACCTGCTGATAGCGTACTTACGTTTATTACTAATACTAATTTCAATCTATAATGACCAAATACAAATAGGTATGTCCAAAAAATTATAACAAATAGAAGGAAATGGAAATCTGCATATCACTATCTCAGTTAACTCTATTTCAATGTAGTACTAAAATTATTTCTGTAATCAACACAGAACCCTGCTTGTCTACCTTACAAATTGTGTCTAAATAGCCAGACCATATTAGAATTTTGGTCAGTCTCACAAGATAAAGCGTATTTAGTTATCTTATGTACTTACACTACACATTATCTCGTGAGCTCACTTCTTTATACCAGGTGTATTACAGTAGCAAATAATACTTTAAATATTTAAGTAAGAACGAAAATTATTAAACCCATTGTTACTTAAATATCATCTGTTTTTTTATGAAAATAAAAGGCAATAACTGTGTAAAGCGTTATCTCAATATTGAACTACAACATCGTAGCCACCATCAAACACTACCTTTGTTTATTTTTACATATTTTTTATTAATTAACATTACTTGCCGTTGCTTCAATTTTTCCTTATACCATTTCAACAACCATCATCAAAATTATTATGAGGATGTATTTAAACGAGATGAGTTTATTCGCGCTAGCCCATTTTGTTATAATTTGCCACGAAATGGCGCAACAATATTCAAGGGCGGTAAACGCCTGTGGGATAGGAATATAAAACTAACGTGTATGTATAACATGGACATTTATTCATCATTTTATGTAATTTAATACGACATAGTTATCAAAGAATAAAGGTTAAAGCAACAATTTTTGTCCAAAAAATTATGTAATCTTTGCTTATTATAACTAGCAAAATTGTATACATCTAAATCATTTGAAATAGTAATAATCACCATAAATTATACAATAGTAAAATAGCCAGAAGTTAAATAAATGTCGTACTTTCACACTGTTGTTAGTGCTTCTATTAGCATTTCTAATCAAATTTACGGGTATCGGTTTAAGAGTTAATGCAATTCTGTTCACATAAACATGTAAAACCAACAAACATCCACCGTACAGCATATTTATGACTTTTAATGTTTTTTTAATGCTGCTTCTTGTAATCAACGTACGGAGTTGTAACATAAATAAAATTTACATTGTCTAAACTACCAAATTTACTCATACCATAAAACGAATTGATAATTGTATCAATTACATTTAGTAGGCAATTTAATGAAATAACTGTTGTATGTTCTATTTTACTGTTGTTGTAATCTATTTATCTCTTTTTCAGATGTGAAAATTGTACTACAAAAAATGGCCCGAAACAGTTACGAGATGGACACTAATCGAATGTCACGCGGTGGCTCCCTCTTCGGCACTGATCCTCAAGTACAACTAAGAAAAGCGCTAAGAAGTAATGACTACATCACTTTCAAAAAACTCGTCAGTTATGGTGCTGTTGATCTTGAGTACATTTATCCTTACCCGGATTATAAAACTTGCCTTGAACTTGCTGTTTTAGAATCAGATAAACAAGATTTTGTCAAACTTTTGTTGCAGCATGAAGTGCAAGTAAATAGAGTAAATGACAAAGACGGTAAAGCTCCTATTCATTTGGCTATTGAAAACGGAAATCTTGATGCACTAAGAATTTTACTAGAAGATGACAGAATTGATGTAAATTTAAAATGTAAAGGCAATACACCTTTACTTATGGCTGTTAAGGCGATACAAGACATAGATAATAACAGAGAACATAGTTTGACCGTATATGAAGATATGATAGAATTACTATTAAAAGCTGGATGCAATATTAATTCTCCTGATAACAAAGGAATAACACCAATTTATTCCGCGGCAAAACAAGGGCTAGAAAGAGTCATTACATTGATTTTAGACTATACAAAAGATCCTATCGATTTGGACACTTACAAGGACATTAGAGGCCGGACAACGCGCTATTACTTAAATGATGCATTTCCACACCTTTTAGCAAAAATTGATACGTTTCCTGAACAAGAAGATTCTATTGATGTCGATAAACTTTTTTCTTATCTTAGTAGACATGAAGAAGACAATTTTATTCGCGATTATACAAAACTAGCTAAGAAAAATGAACATCGGCAAGTTTTGGCTGCAAATAATGGTATGCATACACTGTTACAGTTAAGTACAGAAAAAGGTTTAGAAAAAGTAGTTGGAGTTCTATTAAATTCAGGAGCTGACCCTAATGCTACTTGTTCGGCTAATAATACAAGATCAATAGCTATAGCATGTCAAAACGGTTATTACAAAGTTTTAAAAATGTTTATTGACAACGAATTAACCCTTTTCGAACCTGTTAACAATGAATCACTTTTACAAATAACAATACGTGAAATGAAAACTACCCCTAAGAGTTCTAAAGTCGACTTTAAGATTTGTTTGGATTTCTTACTGAAGAACCCAAAAATTAATATGAATGTAAATTATCCTGATTTAAAAAATAATACAGCTTTACATTACGCCGCAAGAAATGGGGATAATGACACAGTACTGGAATTATTAAGAAGTGGAGCCTGTGTAGGACTTCGAAATAAATTTAACGAGCCGCCTCTAGCAGATATTAATGCAAAAACCTTTGAAACATATTTAGATGAATGTATTACGAGTAACAGCGAACGCCCCAGCGACGACGATTACGAAGTTCACATAAAATATAATTTCCTCGTATACCCTAATAATTCTTTGGAAAATGAATTATGTAAGCTCCCTCTTATGGACAACACAAATAACAATACAACTCAATACGATGCTGTCCTGGCGCCTGAAACTGAGGCACTTTTGTACATGACCAGAAATGAAGAATTGCGGCCACTTTTGAAACATCCAGTCATAACCAGTTTCTTATATTTAAAGTGGCAACAGATAAGTTGTTTATTCTATGCTAATATTACATTTTATTCGTTGTTATGGTTGTCTTTAACGCTATACATTGTATTAGGTTACAGTGCAGAAAAAGGCCAAACGAAATCATATGATGCTTTAAGCGTTGTGACGCATATAGGAGCTATAATCGGTTTAATTCTTTTAATATTTCGTGAATTATTTCAGTTTCTAGTTTCACCAACAAGATACTTTCAAAGTATAGAAAATTGGATGGAAGTAATTTTAATATTTGTTACTGCTTCGATAGTTGGTTACAATTCAGCGACTGAATCGACTAGACAACAGCTATCTGCAATTGCTATTCTTTTGTCTTCAGCAGAACTAGTTTTATTGATTGGCCAATTTCCTACTTTGTCAACCAACATTGTTATGCTAAAAACAGTATCGTGGAACTTTTTCAAGTTCTTACTATGGTATTGTATATTAATTATTGCATTTGCATTAAGCTTTTACACTTTATTCCGAAACGATGTCGAAAATAAAGACCAAATACCGCCAAATCCTAACAATACGGGAAAAGAAGGAGAAGATGAAGAAGAGGACTTTTTTGAAGATCCAGGAAGATCTCTGTTTAAAACTATTGTTATGTTAACTGGAGAATTTGACGCGGGGTCAATTAAATTTAGCACATTCCCTGTTACCAGTCATGTAATATTTATAGTATTTGTTTTCATGGTTCCGATTGTTTTATTTAACTTACTTAATGGTTTAGCTGTTAGCGACACTCAAGAAATCAGAGCCAATGCAGAGCTTGTTGGACTCATTTCTCGCGTTAAATTAATTTCATATTTTGAAAGTGTTCTCATAGGTACTACTTATTCAAAACCTTCTAAAATCTGGTCATGGTTGCCAACAAAATGTGTAAAACCATTTGCTAAACGTATAAGCCTGTTCCCTTTCTTTTTACCTAAGTATCGAATAATAGTCAAGCCGAATCAGGATAATACTATTATTATTCCACGTGCAGAACCATTGGGAAAATATGACAATGATGATGAAGACATTGAAGGTGGAAAATGTTGTTTTGAACGTTGCCAGAACTATAGATTAGATCGTAAGATTGTTAAGAATGCAAAATTAATTATAAGCAAAAAGACATACGTGTCAGAGTTTGTTGAAATAAAGCACAAACTATCGCATTATGAAGCAAAAATAGACAATATTGAACATATTCTTAGAAAAGTACTACAGGCTCTAGAGGTACAGCGCGCTTATTAAATGACGATATATTGTTATAAGTTAATTAAGCTGTATAATTAATATATAGAATTTTTATATTTCTGACCTAGATAAGAAATCGATATTCCTCTGTTCTTCCAGTAAAACTTCTTGTGTTATTTATTTCAGAAAACTATTGACTCTCTTAAACTAATGTACGATAAGGGGACTTAATGCTTATTATCGTTAGAAACGAAGCCAATATTAATTATTATTCGTGCGAACCTACTCGACCTTGCATTATCAAAAAATTAAAATCTTTATGTAATTAATGTATTTTAATTAATATTGTGTAAAGATTCCAATACAAATATTTTTTTAAGTCACAAAAACTTGTGAAAAACCTGACATGATTGAAACACCAAGAACATCAGCTTTCATGGACATACGATATCTGCCAACATTCACGTGGCCAATGTAATAAATGGTCTTGACTTTTTTTGTGAAAGAAGGCGTCGAGTCTTTCCGGTGTAAAAATATTAAGATAATTATTTGTTATATATTTACGTAGTATATAAAGAAAGCAGGTTTTTCGCCTAATAAAAAATCAGAATACAGAATTTCATGCCTTTACACAAAACCTAAATATAATTCGTGAAATAAATCGTCTATTATTTTCTTTATAATTTTATTATTTAGACGCAAGATTTTCTACACAATTCCATCAAGATTAATTTCTAATAAAGTTTTTTTTAAGGGTGTTTTGAAGAGAATGGCATATAATTGGTTAAAAAAATCGTCGCGTTATCAGAGGGGGCGACGCCGTTTTTTATCTCTACCTTATTTATGTAGCCCAGACTCTCGTCAGTTCTTTATGTGAATCAACCCATATTGCAGCTATTAGTACGCGACAACCGGCGGAGGTAATTCCTCCGAGATGTTTTCAATCCCTCGAGTAATGTGCTATGTTCATTGCCGCCTAAAATTACTACGTTCTAGACATCAATTTGTTTACGCGCTTGGTGAATAACCGTAAAAATAAGATCAAAATACCATTTATAGTCTGATTTCTGGAATTTTGAAAAAAGGATTTAAAAAGATTGAGAAGTTGATGCTTGTTAAATATTCGACATAAATAATTTTTTACTTAATATCGCTATTGTATTTAAACTAAAAGTTTTATTTTATTATATCACAGGCACGGCGATCCACAACCATATGTTTAATGTTATCCACAACTTCAAACTTTTACCGGTATTTTGTATTAGTTTATAGTGACAAATAAAAATCTATTTTAATTGTAAGGTTATTGAATTTATTTTAGAATGATCACGTGCAAAACGATCATAAGGTTTTTATTAATATTTAATGAATTTCCATTCAAGGACCATTGAAATGTGTAAGTGTGCGTGACCAAACTATGAGAGTTTTTGGCACGCTTTTTTTTAGCATATAAAGTCTGTTTCTCTTTATCTGTGGTACTAACTTTAATTAAAAGCTAAGAATATAGATTCTCTCTGCCGGGAGCATCAATTACTTCAAAAAGCTGTCAATTTTAACTGTCAAAAAAGAACAAAATGCATACATTTTGAGATTTAAATGTTCTAGGACTTAATATTTAACCAATGTTACAAAATTGGATTTTATCTAAAGATAAGATGCAAAGTACTATAAAGGAGCTTTTGGATGCATTAGGGTAAGATCTCAAATGAAATGAACGTGTTACACTGAAATAAGTTCGTCGCTTAATTGAATGTATTAACTAATTACAGATGTAGTTTAGAAGCAGATATTGTATTGGACTACATTCAGAATGATCCCAATTACGGTAATAACAACCTATCTTCGAAACAAGTTAACGAATACGCCCAAAGATTAGCGCTAAAAGCTTCGAATGCAAAGACATTTTTAAAGAAGTATGATGATTTAAGAAACCGCAAGTAGGTCAATTTAGTTACTTAAATACTTATTAATAACTGATAAAGAAATGAAGATCTTACACTAAATTGCTTGGAGCTAACAATTATAACTTAAAATACTCGTTTTTGCAATTATCTTATTTTTATATATTCACAGCACTGATAATTTATCTGAACTAATAGTCCTGTTTTATAAATTGGTCTGTGATGAAAAGAGGTCTCGATTTAATAAACCGAAACTAGCTCCAAAACCAATATTAGGAGATAATAAACATCAAATCACTAAAGAAGACTTGCCACAGGTATGTATATATTAACAAGATTAAATAATTTTATTACAGTTATACTTTACCTTTGTTTTTTTTAGATAAAAGATAAACTACTTAAAGCTGTTGATGAAAGCAAAAAGTTAGTAATGAAATCCTTTGAAGAGAAGGAATCTAAACTCCGTCCCAATTGGTATAACACTTTAGACTTGCCAAATTGGCAAAAGGATCATCCGGCAATGTCATGGGATTTTCCTAAGGAACCAACTCCAATGATTGCATCATTAGGTAGGTAAAATTGTCACATAATGATAACATATTTCCATTCCTACTATATGCATTTAATACTAGTCGAAAATAAGTTAAAAATTTACAATGACTACAAATTATGTTTGGATTTAATTAGAAATCTTAAGGAACTTCTTTTGAGACAAACATCTTCTGAATGTAAGTTTAAAAGCTTTTTATTGAACTTGAAACACTGGTTCCATCTTTTCAATTCATAATTACTTGGGATAGGTCTCTATTCCCAAAGACTGTCTAAGTTTGCTGCCAAATAGTAATGTGCAAATAAAGTGGAAAATAAAACAAAAACAAAATTTGCCAAAAAATAGAAACTCCTTGTCACTAACAATTACTGGGGTGGGACACTGTGTTAGGGAGATAAGCAGTATGTATTGCAGTTTGTATCTATGTACCTGGCACCCTATTACATCTATCTTCTTCTTGCCAGAGTTAATACTTTGTTCAATAAAATAATATTTTGGTTTAACCTATATGAAAACTTTATTGTTTATTATTATGATTATAGCTGGAATACCAATAGCATCACAGGAGAACATTATTATAGATGAACTACTTTATATTTTTTCTGGTATACCAGGAAATTACATTGTACACCAACCTGTGAAAGATACTTTTGATCCTAGGACTTTTCTTATATGTGAAGATCTTGATGAAGCATTGAAACAGATAGTACAACAAATGCTTCCACTGGCATCCAACTATTCTATAGTGAGGAGATTCATAGAGCAATGTAATATGTGGTCTGGACAAGTCCTGCATGCATTAGTTTCTGCTATTGAAACCTTATTGAAGGATTATTATGTAAGTGTTATTGTACATGTAAATTATGACATATTTAAAAAAATCACAATGAATGATTACATTTGTAAGGAGATTTATTAGAAAATTTACAGTATTTTTTTTTGTTAAGAAGATAAATTTTTTTTTATGGATAAGCTTTTGTGGCTAATAATGACTACACACATTTCATCATCTAAAGCCTCATTGTCTCTTTATATAAAACAATTAAGTGTTATCCCATTGTTGATAAAAAAAACGTGTAGAATATTTTGACAGTAAAATGATTAAACTGCCTTACAGACTATGATAGCTCAATTAGAAACTGAACACATGTCAGGAAACTTGTCATTGCAAAAGTTATGGTATTATGTACTTCCTACTATGCACACCATGCAAGTGCTAGCAGCCATTGTTGCTAATATTGGAAAGGTAAGTGGAGTTTAGGCCACATTTTTTATTTATTTACACCTCTTAAATAATTATTCTCTAGTAGCACATAAAAGGGAAAATCCATCTATCATAAGTGTGGTAAGAGAGATTGACATTGTCTTTATCATAATAATACATTTGTTACAAGTAAAAATATTTATCAGACACTATATATATAATAAATATGCTTCCTAATGTTCCTACTAGCGGCACTGGACCTTTTTTCATAAGAAGAGAAACAAGCCTATTTACTCTCCTCAAAGGCTGGGTGAGGGTTGGGAGATGTCACATGACAATGATGTTGATCTTGGAACATGTCGGTTCTTCACAGTGTATTCTTTTATCAGAATATAAATGAATGACAACAATTTAAATCACAGGGGCAATTAAACCTAGCCTCTTGAGGTAGTGTAGTGCATACAACTGCCTTACAAAATAGCCATTGCCTCTTCAAAGCTCTCGGAAGCCTTTTTGACTCAAAAGTATGCATTAAATGCTAAACGAAAATATATGTTTTTAAATCACAGAGTGAAATTCGGGGCGGCTCTGTATTAACCATTCTTCATGAAAAAACAAACACATTAATGGGTGATGCACGTGCGCAGGAAATATCGCTGTTTCTGACAGAGCGCGCATGTCGTCCGTATCTGAGGATACTGGATCAATGGATACACAAAGGCAATATTGTCGACCCTTTTCAGGTATTTTTTTTCTATTCAACAAAGGCATGATATGAGCAGAATGTTCACCTGCTGGTAAGTAAAACGCCTACAATGTGGCGCTAGCAAGGAACATAAACACATCATATAGAGATACGATGCTAAGACTCTTTTTACTCCAGTAATTATATTAGCTCCAATGCTCTTTAAACCGAAACACTCCATGACAACTATTCCATCAATGACCAAGACCATCAATGCTATAATACTCGAAACGTTAGGGTGATAAATATGATAGTGAAGACGATAAAAGTCGTAAAATTTAGTTTTTATTAAAGTGAGGTTAAGTTATGAGTGGTATATTAAATAAGGGTTGTAATTTACTTTAATTTCTTGAGCATGTTAACAGTTTTGACCAAGTTTTTTTTTATACATACATTATCAATAAATGTTAAAGGTTTTTGTAGGAGTTTTTGATAGAAGATAATGAACTGATTAATAAAGAAGAGCTTCCCATAGACTACTCAGCCGATTATTGGGAGAAGAGATACAGCATACAAAGAGAAAGAGTTCCTAAATTTCTTGATAAGTATAAGGATACAATACTGAGGACTGGGAAATATTTAAATGTTATTAGCCAGTGTGGTATGTAATAGTAACTTTTAGATTCTTTATTTATTTGAATAAAATTAATGAACTAGTTTATGTCACTACACAAACTATACTTACGGGTGGTAGGTCTGCTGCTAAAGACTACATAGGTAAGTCTCACCGCAGCTCTTTTTTCGGCCGCCAAACAGTAGTGTGCAAACATTACTGTGTTTCGGTTTGGAGGATGCTGTACACTGTGAAATTATGGGGGGTGACAAGCAGTGTATTGCAATGTATATTATCCTCACTAGCGTCACATTGTTATATGCAGGCATATCACTTACAAATGGATAAATGTCATGGTCCCCTAGTCACAATGAAGAAAGTAAATATATCTAATAGTCAATCTAACACAGATTTTCGGTTTTCTTTATGGAATATATCTCTAACTTTCACTTTATTTTAGGTAAGTTAATAACGAAAACAAATACTGAAGATATTAAATACTCTCTAAGGGAACAAAATTACAGTGCCATAATACAGAAAGCTTATGCATTTGCCAGCAAGTCATTACTCGAACTTCTGCTTAAAGAATATGATCTCATGGGAAGACTAAAATGTGTTAAAAACTACTTTTTAATGAGCCAAGGAGACTTTATTGCACAGTTTATGGAAGCCACTGAACAGGAATTGTCAAAGAAAATTGATAACATTATGCCTTCAAAGTTGGAATCTCTACTGGGATTGTGTTTAAAGTAAGTTATAGTTCATTTTTGTGTTTAGTTTAATGTATGCAAGTGAACTATGAGGGAGGGCTATCTCTAGCAGTTGGAGTCATAGTGATGATTATTGTTTTTTGACTGTTGCTTGCCTTGTAATACAGGTTCCCTAGTTCAATTCAAAAGCCACATGTTGTGAACTTTGGTTGTTGGTAGGGATTTTGAATCCAAACTGGCTAGCTACCACTCTCATATTGAAAATCTGTAGTTATAACAGTATTTTTGAGTTTCGGCTGTGAACATAAGAGCCATAGTGTTTTGAAATTGTGGTCACATAATAGCCCACTGTATATCAAAATTAGAAGTCACAGTAATATTTACACTGCATCTTGGTGTCAAAAATACTATCATACCTTTACCAATATTTACTCTTAGTTTTCTTCTTGGAAACCACTACCATTATACACCATATGATACTGTCTCATGACAGACTCGCTTTTAAAATTTTATTTATAACCTTTCAGATTATCAGCGGCGAGTCACGATCCTTACAATGAAGATATGAGAGTAGAGCTATTACCATATGACTTACAATTTCAAATGTTTAAAATTTTGTCCATTGAAACAGAAGAGGAGAAAGGTAATTTTAATATGATCTAATTTTACAAACAAATATATTTACAATAGTTTATCATTATTATCAATAACCGACCATTGCTGGACATAGGCCTTGCTCGAAGATCTGTCCCGCACTGACTACATCCAGTTATTTCTTTTGAAATTCCCTAGGTTGTCAGTCCAACAGCCGCTGTGGTAGCTACCTAGATGTTCACAGGCAATAAAGAGCCAGTGAAATTTTGTTATAAATTAAAAGTTAGTTACAATTATGTACAACACAATGTTTTTGTTTTTCTTATTGCAGATTACAAACAAAACAAAGACTGTCCACCCTTAACAGGTTTGGAGACATTTTCGTTCGGTATGGAAGTAAAATGGCCAGTGTCGCTTATATTAAATCATAAAGCGATAGCTTGCTATCAAATGATTTTCCGGCATCTATTCTATTGTAAGCATGTTGAAAGATTGCTATGCAGGTTTGTTTATTACGTTTTTGTATCCTTGGTTTATTTTTTTATCCTTATTGCTACAATGCCTTAACACAAGACCTCATTCTCACATGGTGTTAAGTGACAATGAGGCCGTAGATGGTGAAGCACGCTGAAAATACTTTGGCTCTCATATGTTGACAGCCGGAACACATAAATGGTGGTATGACGTCTAATAAATAATGAATCTAAAAATATGTAGGTGGCAGCCATTAGTCCGAAAGATTGACTGCTCTTATCTTTCATGTTAACCTGTTTTTAGAGTTTGGCTGTATAACAAAGTAGTAAAACGTTTCTCGGAAGCGCGGCTATACGCCGACGCGTTTGCGCTGCGTCAACGCATGTTGAGTTGTATACAACACCTGCAGTACTACATGTGCGTGGAAGTCATCGAGCCGTCCTGGTGTCAGCTTATACAAAGTTTGGATAAGGTATTGGAGTTTATGTGACTATTGAAATTATATCTTTTATTATCATTTGGACAGAACATATGTATGGGGATTTTTTGTATTATAATTTTTTGTCACATTTAATCTCGTCTCAATGATTTAAATATTCGTTATGTAAAATAAGCATGTCAAATGAAAAGTGTCACATTTCTATTCAAATTGAATAAAAATGAAAAATAGGAACTGTGGTACCAGCCACATGTTCTATTTCTGCCGCCAAACAGTGTAAGTGCGCAACCATGACTACGTTCCGATTTAAAGGACGTTGCATTTGTGTTTGTTGCTTGTGTGATTACTCGGATAACGAGACTTAACATATTATGTCTTAAGGAGACAAGCACAATATAGTAATGTATAAATCATCTTATTTAGCGCCACGTTGTTGTGAACTCGCTCATCTCGACGCATCACCGAAATAAAAGAAAAGGAGTGTTTCACAGCTATAATGTAAACAAAAACCATTACATCGCGTAATCGTAAGTTTTCAGGGATCGATAGTTAGTTTTTTATTTAAATGTAACTTTATTTTATGTCTAGGTCAACAACGTCGATGAAGTTCTGGAACGTCACAATGACTTCCTCGAGTCGTGTCTTGGCGACTGCATGCTCACAAGTCCTCAGCTGCTGAAGGCGGTCACGACGCTCTGCCTCGTCTGCGTACAGTTCTGCACTTTCATTCAGGTAGCTAAGTATTTCTATACCTTAACAAGCACATCCGGTACGCCAAAGCGCGATTAAATTTATCGCAAACATACAACACAATTTTGAGCTTTTATGTGAATGCTTACTTTCAAACATACTGATTAGCTATTAAATTTTACTTGTTATTAACATATGTTAATTAAATTGTTAACATCTTACGTCTCAAGGCAACGACCACAACCTGGCGCTGTGTATATCATCCTAACACTAGCGCCACATTGTTATAGTCAGGCATATCCCTGGCCATCAGGTGAAAATCCTGTTATGTATAACCAAAAACATGTAACTATCGCCGTAGCGCTTGCTTAGTAACACGGAGGTTCCTGGTTCGATTCCAGGACTACATGTGGCGAGTTTAGTTGGTGTCAAGTGTTAATAAGTAAAAATTATTAATATTTAAATTCGATTTTTTCGCTTAAGTTTATAGGCATGTAGTATACTAGCATGCCTATTATTTGTTCTGTCTTAAATGTATTACGTCAGTAAATGTCCAAAACAGAGATTCTTTGTTTTTTGTTTAACTTTTTAGAATAGTACTTTAACTTTTTAGAATAGTAGTAATACTTGGCGTATACTACAAAGCTTTCACACAAATAGTGTACACAACAATAGTTTAGGTGTTCTAAATCTTGAGTTTAATTATTTTAAAGTCTTTTCTACAATGTTGAGGATTAA
This sequence comes from Byasa hedistus, assembly GCA_029286795.1. Lineage (NCBI taxonomy): Eukaryota > Metazoa > Arthropoda > Insecta > Lepidoptera > Papilionidae > Byasa > Byasa hedistus. The sequence goes on along the minus strand of JAGSMW010000015.1, from coordinate 6,590,677 downwards.
TTTTCATTTTATATTGTTTAACGCTACCAAAACACATTAATTGGCAAAAGGAGATGCACAAGTACTTCGTGGACGCAGAGCTTAACAGTATGCTTGGATCGACATATGACAATACAGATTATAATGAGGTATTCACATATATATAAACCAAAAGTTGTCGGTTTGTTCGCACGTAATAAATAATTTGATCACCACATTAGTGCACTGTGTTGCCATTATGGCGAGAGGTAGTTACTACTGCCACTTGTTATATTATCTTTATGCTTGAATCAAATATATATATTGCATCAGTTCCTTAGTAAAACATTAACTTTTATCAGTTGTACTAAATGACATATATAATACACCATACATAAATACATAAGTAATGCTTCCATGTAGTCATTGTGTTAAAATATTGATGTGTTTCTCGTTATTATTGTTGTTTCATGACTTCACTCTTTTAGACTTTCTTGGTAAGTATCTCATTATTACTATTTATTATAGTGTTTTCAGTTATGCATCTAGTCTTTCCTCCTTTTTCATAATTATGATATTTTTATGACTATATAGTTTAACGCTTGAGGACGATCCCAACTAGTAGTAAAAGGCGATGTATTCTTTAGTGGTAAAGCGCTCTAGTCTAAGAGAAATCTATATCAACAATGGGGCCGTAGATAGTTAAACGTATTTGCCCAGAAGTCGCCATCTGGCTACGGCGGTTCCTACGTACGAAATGCCATTTTTTTCATATTGCATACAGGGCTTTAGATTGTCCATACGCTTATATGTGTATATTAATACTAATAAAATTTCCCTGAAGCACAATCAACGTTAAAAATATAATTTATTATAATTTTTTTCTAGTGCAACTTGAAGTTTTGTTTCGCTCTCTTGTAAACCGTTGTATGTAGGTCGTTGTCGATATGTTGACTGCACAAATGTAACAAAGCTGTTATGGCGGCATATTTATATTATTTTAATGGTACCAAGGTCAAAAAAAACTGTCATTAACGAAACTCAACAACTTGTGGCTCTAGAATCGAACCAAAGATCTCCCTGTTAGAAGGCAAACGGTTCGCCTCTGCAAGAACGAGGCAGGACTCTTTGTCTTTCGATATAATAAATATGTTTTTTGTACATAATTTTGATAATTATTATTTATGTATGTTTGCGGCAGGGCGCTGGGTGCGGTACTACTACAACTAGTGGATCATCAGACTCATTCGCGCGCTCAGTGTCACGTTACGGATTACGCTTCAGCGCTGCTCTACTCTCCGTGCTGGCCATCATAGAAAGAATGGCCCGGGACAACAGCACAAACAAACTTCTTAATATTTCCGCCAGGTATGTCGATGATACAGACGCAGTGTTGGCAGGCATCCCCCAAAGTGGATCGACGATCTGGTGCGCTGGATCGATTAGTGTAGAGATCCTTAAGGAAGACCTTTGCTCAGCAAAGGATGTCTTCCCTTTGATAATGATGGTGTTGTAGCAAAGGCAAAGACTACATTACCCTAAAAGTTGTTAGGACGGGAAGGTTCTCATTTGGGCCACAAACTGGTGAGCACAGTGGTTGGCACTCACAAGACAGTCCGACGATAAAATTTTCTTGCACATTTATTCCATAATTAAAAAAAAATACTAAATTATAGTCAATTTATGTCAAATTTACATTGAGGCGCAGTGGCTAAGTGCTAAGAGCCTTGGAGCTTGGTTGGTGACAGGGTTTTTCGAAACCGTCCGGCTCTCTGCCACCTTTATGTTACAAATCGACCGTCATAGTAGGTCTCACTTTCACTTAACAATACGTGAAATTAACGTCCAGTTTCAACCCAGTAAGGATAAAAGATTTTAATTTTGTCATTCATGCAAATTTTTTCACTTTTTCAGGTTAAACTTTAACACATACTACGTGAAACAGCTCGAGAAGTTCTGCTCTGACGATAAGCTGCTTGACGGAGAGAAGAAACAAGTCGCCTCCTAGCATAAAACCGTGCGCAAGCGCACTAACCTCGTTACCAGCGTTTAACTCTGGTTTTTACTAACGTTGAATTTTACAGTTTGATATAAATCCCAAAAATCAATTGGAAGTAACAGTGAAAGGAAACAACTGTTTTTTTTTTAAGATACCTTAAATATCATTGTTACGATTATAGAAATTGACGTTAATTGCACAAATTATATTTTAAGAAGCATTAAAAAATTATGGGTACCATTTTTCGTCAGAAGACCCTACAGCCAGATTTTCCGATTATCTATAAAAATATTTTAAAGCAATAATCGTAGAAAACCGAAGTCGTTTAAAAAACTACCTGTTTATACATGTGCATTTTTGATTCGTCACTTTTAAACAATAGATAAAGTTTACTCAAAAATAACAGTGTCATGTAAACGTTAATAGTTTTCGATTTCACTGTCTATTCTAGGCATTGTGTATAATTACAAATATTATATACTAATACTAGGTATGCAGTTAATACATGACATTTTATTAAAATATCAAAGAATTAAATTGTTTAGATGCACAAAATATTAGATTAAATGACCATAAAAACTAGTAATAGTTCATTAAAACTAACTTCACTAGAATAACAAAATTTATTATCTAAATAATAATCAACTATCTTAATTTTCCCTTAGTTGGCAGTTGGGGGCTTCTCTCATAAGAGAGTAAACATGCCACACCCGCCAGCCCGTATTTCACCAGTACAGTGGGCCTTGGCTATCTCCTTATGGCCTAGAGGCCTAGTGTGCCAACAATGGCAATATTAACACTTTGCCGACCGCACACGCAACAGAGAACTGCTCAATATCTACCGCGCTTGGAAAAGCCAAACTGAGGCTGTCTACCGCGCATTTTTCGGAAGTAGCACACTAAATTTTACCATGTGAACTCAAAAAACTCCGAAAACTAGTCATGTGGGCATATTTCACGGTAATAATTTCGTTTAACTATTTCACTTATTTATACAAAACAAAATTAAAGTTTATAACAAAGATTTTTTTTTCGTTTTTCAAAAAGTCCGAAAGTAGGCAACAAAATTCGGAAATTAAGGACACTGAAGATGGCTAAGAATAAATAAGACGACTCGAACATAGATTAGAAAAACAGTAATATACTCTAATATTTTTTCTTGTTTTTTTTTTTAAAAAAAAAAAAAAACTTTGTACAAACATACAAACTAACAACAATGGTTACACGGAAATGGAATGGTACAGGCGAGCTTAACTCAAAATGAGTTTTCTACCAGCTAACCTTAGCGAAAAAGAAAAGTTGTATAGTGGTAGTTAATGTACAATAAAGAGTTTAAATATACTATATTCTATCTAATATATTAAATATACTATATTTATCTTGTATGGTATCATTCAAAACATTGTAGTTTATGTAGTGGCACTTTAGAAAATTCGCAATGTGGGGATCTTCCCGATCGGTCGGCAAAGTGTTTAGGGGGCTGTTTATAGTTTGCGTTTACATAGAGGCATAGAGTAAGACGATCTAGGTATAGTTGGAGCAGAGGACATGAATGTACAAATTCAAATTAAAAGAATCTCGAAATGTATCTATTACTATTATTTCCGTTTAAAATAAACGCCAGTAAATAAATAGTTTCGTAATGTAATAGTCGTTCGTGTCCAGTATTCATATATTTTTGATACCACGATAATATTTAATATGATTTGAAATCTCTCAAAATATACATACATACCATATCCATTGTTATATTTAGAGAATATTGTGATTGGTCAAAGGTGTTATTAGATTACAGACTGGAATAGACTAATTTACTAATAATAGAAAACTATTGATTGATTAGCCCTTGCCATAGTAACCTAAAATAGTCAGTACAATTGTTATTTAACGCCATGACACTTTTTAAATAATAGCACATTTAATTTTATTGCGCCAAAATGGCTTTTAGACTGCGTAGTTCTTAATAAGGTTAATATTCCTTTAGATATCTACTCACTCATTACCAAGATATTTTTTATGTAAAATGCCGTTTTTAAAATATCAAATCTGTAAGTTTTAAATTAAATTAACGATTTCAATTAGTTTTGTTATCTAGCTTGCGTAATACTGGGAAGGACATGTATGATAACATAACTAGTGTCTATATCATTCATCATCAGCGGACAGGCTTTTACTTCTGGGACGACTATCTTCTCTCAAATATTTTCATACCGATCGATCTTGCGCTGCCCGCATCGGTCCAGCGGTTTCCCCTCGATCTTCACCAGGTCGTTGGTCCGCCTTGGAGAGAGCCTTATAGTCATCGTCATCAAACATTGGTATAATCAGTAAATTTAATTTAAATTAATTTATACACTGAAACAAAAAACCTGAAAATGTACGTTTGAATTTTTTTATTATATAAGGTCTACATTTTAACATCCTTTGTATTTTACCTTTCTCATGAGTGTTCCCCTGTTAAGGCGAAAAATTGTGATCTACAAATATCTGTTTTAAACAATGCGTTGTTTTCCCTTATGAATGTTTTATAACAAGTGTAATTTTTTTTTTGTAACTGAAATACTGGCCATCAATAATAAAACTAATTCTCATTATTTGACTTTTATTGACATTTATTTTTATGATGGGTATGGAAAAGCATTCTTTAATAAATGATATGTGTTCACGCGGTGATGTTGCAACTTGTTCTTATTTTTCTTAAAGGTATTTCAAACTATTACAATACAGTTTTATTACATATTGATAAAGTTAGGAACCATTTCTAAGTTTCTTAAGATATTTGTCATTGGATGTCATTAAAATCTTGATTATCACTTTATTTGAAGATATCATCATGATTTTAGGAAGATATCTTTTTTTTATTTAGCTCGCGGATTCCGGATCCATAAGCACTGATTTCAGAGAAATTGTAAGTCGTGAAAATGCCTACCATAAACTCCATTTTAATTATCTGACATGTTCTTGGACTTTCAGTATATTCCAAATCTAGATAATATAGATGATAAGCTATCAATGTATTCTTTGACTTGAAAACGTTTTACCACTGATACAAGACATTAAAATGTAAAATAGTTTCCCTCGCTTCAGACTTATATACAAAGAATCTTTCATTTGATTCTAATTCCACATGATCTTAAAAAAGTCACAGGTTGTAGATGATATGGATATAACAGGCGAGTTCAAAGAAATATATCACCATTCAAACTCTACTACATACTTGTTTCCCTAACCAAATTTGTTTGATTTGCGCTGAAGAGGCATATATTCAGTTTACGTATTGTCTTGAGAAAAAAAAGATGGATAATGTACATGTCTTATTACATTTATGAACTTTGAAATTAATATTAGATAATAGCGATTTTCCCTGACATGAGCTACTGATAAAAATTAATTGACAATTAATATTGAAAAACATGGAAAAACTACGGAAATAGTAAAAAAGGCAATGTTGTAACATCATCATTTCTGTCTAATTTTGGCCACGTCTGAACACAGGCCTTCCCAAACAAGTGTGTTTTTTTTTTTTGCCCAAATTGCGTTGAACTTGATATTCTCATCGTAACGTGTCAAAGTATTTTGCTTTAATCGAATTACAAAAATGTAATAGAATCTCCAGTTTAATAAAAAAAAAATCAGTTTGGTAAAAAGCGGCTTCTTGTATTATGTTGTGTCAACTCATAACAATTGTACAACTTCTTTGTCAGTTGTCGGTGCGGCGTTGCGACAAAGACTTAACGGAAGCTTTAACAAAAGCTCGGCGGCCGTTTGTTGTTTTTGAACAAAGAAATACGAATTTTGTTTTGATTGTTCGTTAGAAAAGGCTGAGCCCCGGCACTTGTCTATCATATTGCCGAATCACGATAGAACATATTCTTAACAAAGTAACACATAAGTTTTAATGTTTCTCATTTTTCAATGACCGCGCCGAATTGTGTACATATTCTATTTTATTTCTTCTTAAACGACACACATTAATGAGATCGATTTTAATAACAGTGATTGTAGATTACATAGTTATTAGTTATATTTCTAATAACGAAAACGATATTTATATTGTGCATAACAGCGTTGTATAAACATCTAAGTTTTAAACAGCCATGAAAAAATATACGTCTTTGAAAACGCTCCTGTGATGTAGACTCGGGATCAAACCATTCTTACGCCGACTGATTTATATGTTTTATATGGCCGGTCTATAAACGCCATGCTTTTATCGGCCGCGAGACATTTACTGATTAATAAAGTGGGTGGTGATGCGGAAGGAGCTTGCAATGCTGCTTCCTAGAAATATCCAAGTCTATTACTACTATTTTTATGGTTTTAAAACCGTGCATCAGATCGTTTTAATGCCGAGCTTTGTTTCGTCGGTGTGGGGAAGCTTATCGGTTTATAATCGTAACTCTGAAGTGCGTTAAACCTTGCGAGTAAAGCATCCGCATAGCCGCATACCAACTCGTGCGTTTCGACATCCAATCTGAATTACAATGTACGGAATTTACAGACTTCAACCGGTGCCTCCGCGTCCGTATCCGAGCGGAATAAGAAGCAGCGTTACAACTGTTAAGTCCATTGTTCGGGAACATACACCAAACAATGTATTTTTGCCCAATATGGAGCCGCGATTATGTCAACGAGTGTGTATAGTTTTTAAATAATGACCAACGTCGAGTGTATCCAGAAATGTAATAGTGCTTTGTGCATATCAAATGCTCATGTACAATACATTATTATTGGCATGAAATTTCTTTTGTTCTTTTTATGTATATATATTATTACTTAATTCAACACATCACAAATTTATGAGAATAAATTTTATGTTTGTGAAAGTGTTTTATGACTAGAGCTCTGTTAGTACACCGATAGATAAAGCAACATCTTTAATGTGGGGTTCATAAAAAAAATGTTAACCCGTTAGCACAATTTACAAAACTGGTTCGTAGCTATGACGCAATAGTCTAATTATTTCCGCATCGACTCAACTGACACTATTTAATACGTCGGTAGGACTGACGGGCATTGCGTCAGCGGAAAGGTTGCGGCACTCGCGGTTACATCAAGCGCTTACGCCTCCTATAGTTACTCAACGCGGCGGGTTGCAGATAAGAAGGATTACCAGATGTCCGGTATTCACCGGGGCGAAATGATTGCTATGATAGGCGAATTATTATTTACTAAAACTTGAAATTTATTTTATATAACTTTTGTCATTTACTAACTTAAAATGTATAATAAATTTGATTGAAATGGAAATTTGAATGAAATTGGAAATTGGGAAAGTGGGTAGTCGGAAGAAAACGTAACCTGTGCGCTCTGATATCGTTATTATAATTAAAATAGTTAAAGTGTTTAAATCTGTCTATTAGTCTTATGAATAAGAACTAGGTCATTTTTGCCTACCAGTGAGTGTATTTCCATACGTTTTACACACATCAGAACAATAACAGAAACATTTTCGAAAAGTCCTGCACTTGCCCATAATGGAGTCTACTATTAAAGACACTTTGACGAATCTAATGGAGGTGTTTAATAAAAGAATGGCTAATTTTGAAGATGAGCTGCGAAAATCTCCAACTTCTCCTCCAAACACCACAGCTCTGTCTGCAGAATATGCATCATTTAAGACATTTATTGTCCAATCTCTCAGCAGCCTCCAACAGCAAGTTCAAATGTTGGCCCAAAATGTAGACCAAATGGAGGTCAGAGGCAGAAGGAAGATGTTGCTAGTTCATGGTGTCCCAGAACAACAAATGAAAATACTGAAGCAGTCCTCATTAAAGTGTTATGCGATCAGTTACATATTAAAGAGTGTTCTTCTAGTGATGTGAAGAGGTGTAACCGGATGGGTCGTCAGGTTAACCATACCAAGCCTCGACCTATCATTGTTAAATTTCAAGATGTTATTCTTCGCGATAAAGTGTGGTATTCGAAAACAAACCTCAAAGGTTCAGGTATCACTATTTCTGAATTTCTAACAAAACAAAGGCATGATACTTTTATGGCTGCACGGGAGAAATTTTGGTATCTCAAAATGTTGGACAAAGGAGGGATTTATTTATATTTTATTGCCAGATGGTTCCCGACAGTGTGTATCTTCAGTAATAGAGATTAATCAAATTAAAATAAACCCAGATGCTAAAAAAACAACTAATGTACCAAAAGCTGTCAATGTAAGGGTTAACGAAATATCACTACCAAAAAATAAATCCATGAAGTTATATTAATAATGATTGTTTATTTTTGCTATAATTATTAAAACATACTTCCTTCAAGGTTCATTTCAAATTTCTTTTTCTCTTTTGTACATTATAATCCTTGTTAGCCATCTTATTATGTTCATCTAAAGATTAATATTTGTGTTAAAAGCATGTAATAGAATATTTATAATTCCTCTGTCTATGTCGGTATGTCATTATATAATATTACATTTGGATTCTATAATCATTACACTTACATAAATAAATTTGCGTAATAAGTGAAACGCTATTAGCATTTGTGTTTATTTTTCTAAATTATAATGAATGATTATAGTAAACTTAGTTACATACATTTATTTAATATGAAATAACTTCCTTTGTAAAATATTATAGTACATTTACAAATTCTAAACAGCTTGGGTTTTTGGCTACTTATATTATATAGTAACGCATACCTGTATAAGTTTAATACAAGTTATGTAATAGATTAATTAAGCAAATTTGCATATGTTACTCCTTATTAATAAAATTCACACTCTCATACAACAGGTACAAGCACCAACCTATGATAGTGCATAGTTCATTGTGAATGTGTCTAATTTCTGTTATTGATTGTCATGCATTCAGCCTACTTTTGTAATGCAAATGGAAGTTTTCTTTTTTTTTTTTACTTTTTGTTATCTCCTCTACTTACAGCAGGTAGCTGCTAAACATAATTGTTTATTGGATATGTGTTTAAAGTTAAATGTTAATAAAATGTATAGTGCACTATGAACCTTAAAGGACCTGTCAATGTTATATTAATATAAAACTACATACCACTATTCTTACTACATCTACTATTGAAATTTTGGTATAAAAATTGTAACTTACTTTTTGTGATTAACTATGATATGTTAACTATATTAGCCGTTGTATTCCTTATGTGTGTTTCTCTTTTTGTTGTTTATGTATATTTAAAACTTTTACTAATTCACCACTCTACTGGTAGGTGGACATGATTGATGTTTATATATAGGTACCTATTTTGTTTTTATGTATGTATATATGTATTTTATTATTTTTCAATACTTTAAATTAGCCTTAAGACCGTCACTGGTATATTATAATTATTGTTTTTTTGACATATCTCAGCATTTTTTTTTTTTTTTTTTTTTTTTAGTCCTCTTGCCATTGTTATTTGATCCTATATATTTTCTTTTATTTGAGCCAGTGTTATATTTTCATTTATTTATTAATTAGTTAATTTTTCTTTTGTTTGTACTCGTTTATAATATTTTATGCACACTTTTAGCGATAATATATTTTCATTTAGACTTTACGGGCGATAGTGACACCTCTTGCTCAGTCGATAGTTATGATAACAGTCTTATAAGCATACCATGTCTTTCTGATGATCTCATTTCGCTGTTCCCACGTTCTAATAATAACTTCAATGTGGTTCACATAAATGCCCAAAGCATTCCGGCTCACTTTCCTGATATGCTGGCAGCAACTTTATAGCACAAACTACACGCTATTCTTGTCTCAGAGTCCTGGCTTAAACCATGTCTTCCTTCTTCCACCTACTCCCTGCCGGGCTTCCACCTCATTAGAAATGATCGTTCGATTGGCAATGGAGGTGGTGTTGCAATATACCTACGCAATCACATTTCGTTCTCCATTGTTGATATATCTGCGCAGCCACCTCCATGTAATGCTGGCGAGCATCTTTTTGTTGAGGTTGAGCTCCAACACTCTAAAGTGCTGGTTGGTGTATATTACTGCCCATCCTTACGCATAGATTATTTCAATTCATTTGAAAGTCTGTTAGAAAATCCTGTTCCATCCTATTCACATACTATCATCATGGGTGACCTAATACTTTCTTCTCAAAGAAGACCATCGGTCATCTACACTTCAATCTATTATTAACGCAAATAATCTCACAATCCTTCACCTAATGCGACACACCACTCTCCTAATTGCTCTCCGTCACTTCTTGACCTAATTTTTGTTTCTTCACCTGATCTAGTTCATAGCATTGTCCCAACATTTCCAGCTGATGCTTTTTCGTACCATGATTTAGTTTTTCTTTCTTATAAAATACGTCCTCCTAAAACTAAAACCAAAGTTGTTCTGCAACGTAATTTTGGTGGTATGAATATCGACAACCTAAAGGAAGACGCAATGAATATAGATTGGACAAGACTCTATAGCGCGAATATGCTTGACGAAAAAGTAGAAATTTTTTCTGATAAACTTTTAAAGCTGTATGATGTTCACGCGCCTAACAGACCGGTAAAAATAAAACACCGACCAGCCCCATGGCTTACAGATCACATTAAGTGCTTTATTAAAAAGAAAGCAGCTTTAAGAACTAAATACAAGTATAAGCCGACGGACCAAAACTGGGCAAATATATTTCTATTCGTAATCGCTGCAATAAGGTGTGTAGGGACGCCCAACGCCAGCACATTCATAATTCAGTACAAGACAGTAATCCAGCACAGATCTGGAAATTTCTGAAATCTCTAGGGGTTGGGAAAACACGTAAAATCTCCGTACCAAGAATTTAAATATAAATTCAGTTAATCAACACTTCTCATCTTCGCCTATCTTCGACAAGGCAACCAAGGATAAAACTTTAAAACGTCTGTCATCACTCCCAACGCCTAGTTATACTCCGTTTAAATTTTGTCAATTCTCTGCTTGTGACGTTAGGAAGAGCGTTTTATCCATAAACTCCAATGCGGTCGGAAGTGACTGTGTCAGCCGGAAAATGATCCTTCCAATTCTGGATCAAATTTTACCAATCCTCTGTCATATTTTAAACTCCTCAGTCTCCTTAGGAACCTTCCCGACGTCATGGAAAAAAGCACAAATCATCCCATTGCCAAAAAAACCAAATCCTACATCCTTTTCAGAATACCGACCCATAACGATACTGCCTTTCCTCTCTAAAGTCCTCGAGCGTCTTATTCACAACCAGTTCAACATTTTCCTGTCATATAATTCCCTTTAAATCCATTCCAGTCAGGCTTTCGGCAAGGACACAGTACCACTTCCGCGCTTGTCAAAATTACAGATGACATACGGTTAGGCATGGAGAGGGGCTATGTAACGGTTCTTGCCTTGCTCGATTTTAGCAATGCCTTCAGTACTGTTGATCATGATATTTTACTTGCGATAATTCGTTCTCTTAACGTATCTCCAACGGCGATGACTGGTTTCGCAGTTACCTGTGCGGACGTCAGCAACGCACACTAATAGAAGACAAATTTTCTTCTTGGTGTGTTACCACTGCTGGAGTCCCACAGGGTGGCGTTTTATCACCATTGCTTTTCGCTGTATTTATAAATACTATTTCCGAAAATCTTACTTCTCCCTATCACCTTTTTGCAGACGATTTGCAAATATATGTGCAAACAGCTCCAACTGATATTTCAGCTGCCATAGAGCGCATGAATAAAAACCTTGCACATATATCACAATGGAGTATAGCAAACAGTCTAAAGTAAATCCCGCAAAATCTCAAACAATAATCATTGGCACTCCAAAAATGTTAGCCAAATGCGGTATAAATAAACTTCCGGAGGTCATATTTGAAGGCACTAAAATACCTTTTAGCGAAGAAGTTAAAGACTTGGGTATTACTATCGACAAAAATCTGTCATGGAGACCACAACTGCAAAGTCTCAGTCGAAAGCTATATTCGTCTGCAGGACTCCTTCGAAGGTTGCGCAATTTTCTTCCCACTGCAACTAAAATTACCCTAGCACAGTCTCTTCTAATTCCAATCTTAGATTATGCCGATGCCAGCTATCTAGACCTCACTGAAGCCCAGCTAGACAAGCTTGAACGACTCCAAAATTTCTGCATCAGTTCATATTTGGCCTGCGCAAATATGATCACGTTTCCATTTTCCGTAGTAAGCTTGAGTGGCTGCCCATCCGTCTTCGCCGGAATGCTCGCATACTGTTTCTACTTTATAATATTCTCTTCAACCCATCCTATCCAACCTACCTCAAAGAAAATTTCAACTTTCTTCATGATTCCCATACTCGAACACTGAGATCCTCAGAAAATCCCTACTTACAAATTCCTTCCCACACTACCAAATTTATGGATGCTTCTTTCGCAGTGCAGGCAGCGCGCTTGTGGAACGCTCTGCCTCAATCGGTTAGACGTGCACAAACACTGCCACTCTTCAAAAAACTAGTAAAGTCTTACTATTCTTCACTTTAACTATATAATATAGCCCATCTCTTCTAATATTTGTATTTATTTACGTATGCATATTTATGTATAAATTTATGTATAGTTTATCTTAACCCGGCACACCCGCGTGTATATTCTTTTCAGTCATGTCCATTTACTGGTTGTCTGGAAGAGATCGCTTCTGGCGATAAGACCGCCTTTTGCTGCCCATTGTATAAAATTGTTTTATTTTCTTTTCCTTGTTGTGGTGTGCAAACAAAGAATATATAAATAAATAAATAAATAAATTTCCAATAATTTTTTTTAATTACCTTTTCTTAATGGGACGATGGATCTAGCAGGATGTTCACCTGATAGTAAGTGATTATTATGACACACTGCATCACACTGTGCTCGGCGCCTTGGGATTAAATACTAAATCTTTTCATCTCGTTAATTTCGCTGGCTTTAACACTCTTTAAACAGGAATACAGTAGTGTTTGGCGGAAGAAATAGGCGCTGCGGTACCTAGATTGCCTTCGGCAAGACAGACCAACCAACAGAAAAAAGTAAAAATAATTGCTTTATTTTCATAAATACATTTTGCTTTTTGGCCTTGCACAGCTCGTAATTTTATTTTATATTAAATGCTATAATCCTAATGTTTTGGGAATTAAAGTGGAAGATTCTGTTAAATCATCAAATTTAAACACGAGTGATGTTTAATTTTTGGGGTTAGTTTGTAAAAACGGAATAGTTCGTTTATTTTACAAACGTATTGTTTAATATACCAAAGGCACCTAGTGATCTTGACTTGTTGATGAATACCTTATGAGTTTAACGATGTTACTACCTAAATGATTTCGTATTTTCACAAGCAGTTTGAGTTCCGGTACATTCGTGGAAATGCCCATTTTCGCGGTAAGTATGCATTAGGCGATGTGTAGGCGCACGTGGTCACAAGCCCGGGCCGAGGTGGGGAGGTGGGAATGGTTTGGGATCGGTGACCGCGCATGCGTTGACTTGCATAAGGATCCGACTGTCTTTGTATTCCAGTAAGGTTGCGGACTCCTCAACTAGTAAGAACGGTACGAAAATATTGACACTTCGCATGATGTTGCTAACAATTATTATTTTTTGAAACAGCAAACACAATGAGCTAACATCGTAGAACAGCGTGAAGTATTGCATGGAATACTTATTATTTTGCAAGAGAATTAATTTTACTTAACTTATAAAATAATTTTTTTACTTGTCGTGTAAAAAAAATACAAGCAACCTCAAAATTAAATTTAACAGCATCTTTAAGTAATATTTAACAAAGTGGGATCGTTATAGCTGAATGAGTGAAAAATTTATGATTATTTCAAGTAGTATTGTAGCCAAGAAAGTACTTGGTTACAAGTATTAATAATTTTTTTCTCTGTTGTGTATAACCAAATTAAATATTTTAATAAAAAAACTACACGAGATATTAAGAAAAAAACTAGTGTTTATGAACAAATATGTAAAAACAGAGGTCGTTGATGACGAAGCGGGGTCGACCAGAATTCCCAGGTTCTCAAGTATTAGCAGCCGAAACACAGCAGTGCTGTTACGGCGGCAGATTTACAACAATATGAGAATGGTAACTAACCAGGAGGGTTCAAAAGAACTCTATCGCTATAAAACTACAACGTATGGTACGGAATCAAACCAGGGATCTCTGTGATATATGGCCAGTGGTTAGTCGATGCGCAAGGAAGAATCTAGTCTTCGTCAAAATCACAGGATTTTACTACTGATTGCAGTAACTGAGTTACTGTGCAGGACGCACTATCAGTATGCGGCTGGGAGGCACGTTTCCTGCTGGCCGCGTTCTCGCCTGCTATGGTAATTTCATTGTATAACGTTGTAAGGTTGCCAGCATTGGGTATTGAGCCGCTTAACCCAATGACGTTTCATTTACGTTAAAGAAATTATATAATACCGGACAAGTTGAACTTGGCGCGAAATCCCTTTTTTTAAAGATAATAATATTATATTTGCTGACTAAACGAATTCACGGCTGGTAGACTTTTGTTATCGAAGAAAATCTACGAGTGTGTCCACGAAACGGCTAATTCTACTGCAAACAATGCTCATATATTAATTATTTTACGATACTGTGGAAAATATCGTTCAACTTTAAATGCAGGAAGTAATAAACTGTTATTTATCAATTTACTTACTAGTAGAGATATGTCAAATATCTGAGTTTTAGCGAAAGAAAATATTTTGTCTTTATTATTTTTACCCTACTTTTATGGAAAGCATTGTAGTAGACTATATGTAAAGTAGCTGATTATGGAGACGAGTCAAATTAAAAAAAAACATAAAATTTTATGTACTCCGTTTTCCTTGAGGTAAATTAAAGTAATTCCATTTATTGACGTAACTTTGCAAAGGGTAATTCTAGACGTTAGATTATACATTCTAGGCACATAAGTTAGTAGTTGGCAATGCGTCAGTAACTTTTCAGTTGTGTTTCCCCAGTTCCGTGATCGTCGTTGAGCCCTACGCGACCGTTGACATTGCTGATGATGACGAATATATCTTGTGCCAAATGAATAATAACCGAAGCAGAAGTTGCAGAAGCAGACGCAGCATAAATTATGATAATAAGATCCTAATTGTAAGATAAATATTAAAAGAAATTTATAATGTTATGAAAAAAGAGTAGTAGTTAGTATGCAGTTAATAGTAATGTTTAATTTTCAAGTATATTTTCAAATGTATGTATATATATATAACGACAAGTGCCCTGTGGGATTTTTACGTATCTGTAGAACGACTTGCAGTAGCGAAAATCAAGCAAAATATGAAACATTAAATCTCTGGTTTTTCTTGTATATTATTACAAAATCGGAGTTTTTCTTGTTTGTCTGATTCACTTATTTTACCTACCTAGCATTATTACATTTACTAAGCATTTGATAAAGAATAGAAGGTAACCATTTTTATATAAAAAACTGTTTCCGTATTTAAACCCAGGATGAAATTCATTGTACCTTCGCATATAACAGAAAGTTCATTCTCCCGTCAATTTGATCGGGTGCCATTGAGATAGGTATTTAAAAAAACATCCGTAAATCTAGTCTTGAATACATAGTTTAATCATGCAAGGAAGTTAGGAAACAGTTCAAATAAATTTTTAATGGGCGCTGAACTTCTAATAAATAATGTTTAACATTACATTTGGGAACAATGGACAATAATAGTTCAAGGCGATTCAAGTAGCAATGACTAATTAATTTCAATAGCTTTAAATTCTTGTCATAGAAATTATGAATAATTCAACAAATTGTTTACTATTGTGTCGTCAGCAGATAAAGAATTGAGGCTTGAAGCCGTCATTGATCAGGGGGTGTCGCGGTCTCGAAGGGGCGCGGGTTCGATCTCCATTGAGTCTGAGGTTCCGGTGAAGAAAAACATAATGAGGGAACCGACATTTGACATCTATCGACCCGCAGGTGGCCGGAGTGGGTAAATGGCCTTCACTTTCGCCGTGTAAGAGAAGATCCGAGACCCTAAGTTGTGGGAACAGTATACTATTTAAAGAATCGTGGTAACTTATGCAACATTAGTGATTATTGTTACAAAAAGTTTTTTTGTGTATCCCAAACCTCGAACCTGATTCAAGTACAGATTCGTGTCATCTTGTACTTAGATATAACTAAAAAGTATTAAATTATCCAAGACTTCGCGAAGCGGAGAAGCTTTTGTTAAATTGATAAATTTATCGAGACACCTTATAACTTATTGTTATTCTTCTAATGATAAATCATAAATAATTTTTCTTATTCTCTTCTTCTAAGTCGTATTCTAAGTCGTATGCTCATTATTGAGGGTCGTGGTCATCATGTGTAATGAAACACACGACGACTTTTAGCAGTTATAATCGATTGGTTTGCCATTGCATTCTCCATTTCACATACTAGTCATGACATAATTATGTAGGTTTCCTCACGATGTTTTCCTTCACCGTCAGATCACGTGATATCAGTTGGTGTTATACTAACTGCACATAAGTTGAAAAATTCAATGGTGCAGGCCAGATTTGAACCCGCTACCTCCGGAGTGAAAGACGGGCGTTCAAACCACTAATTATCACGCACCATACAAGTCTATCTCAAAATTGATTATATTTAAGTGAATTCGGTTTCCACGAATTCCAATTTTTTATTTAGATTACTTTTATTCTGAGGATGTGATTCCGACCGGTGATAAGTCTGTTACCAATGACGCTCAGCTCGTCACATACACATAAAAAATGGAAAATTATTCATAGTGTATCTTTAGTTAACTATTTTTTATTGAAACATTTCGTACTTAGTATGTAATAATATAATATTACAATAAATACAGATGAGTCTAACGGAACGTTAATTGATTTTTAATGTTTGACAAAATGTCGTCGCAAGTAAAGGGCGTTTAATTTAAAATATGGACTAAATGCCAGAAGAGCAAGCGTAAGTAGGAACTTACGATTCTGTCTTGTTATATATCGGCGTACGTTGAATACGAATGATGATATTTGGCGGTCGTAGCGGCTACAAAACACCAAAGTAAATTTATGACTCGACTACTTAAGTATAGAGTTGCCATCCTATTCTTTTTCGATGTACAATTCCTGTGTTACATTACAATGCATTATTATTACATCCCGCCTCATTATTACTAGGTCCCCTTATAGAAAGCGGGTGAATATCCCTCCCGCCACTCTACCCTATACGATCCTAAAAGGGTGACTAAGAAGAAACAACTGTACTCAATTTCTAAAAACTGTATTCATCAACACGCGCAAATAGTAATTATGAGATCAAGTTAATTGTTATATACAGTTTTTTTGTAGTAATTATAACTATATCAATTACAAAGTATTAAACAACGACACCCAGCGAGGTCTTGAAGTAATAGGTATCTATATTTTAAAAATAATAGTTTTAATTTTTCTATGCTAGAAAATCAAATAGCATACTGTTTAGACTATTTATTGTTTATGCAGGAAAAAATATCAAAATCTCTACAACAATGAGATGTCTGTTTATTTTAAGAAAACTTTTTATTTTTTTGTTATTATAATCCTGTATTCAAAAAATAATAGTTGACACCCCATTGAGAAGCTGATGACATGTCCACTACGTAGCATCACGTATGCACCATGTGAAAATGAGTTTATGGGAATTGATACTTGGAATGTAATCATAATTGCTTCCGGTCACACAATTTCGTAGAACGTCCAGATACCATCAATGATGACTTGAATTCTATAGAGGAAAATTAAATGAAAAAAAATGTATGCTCATAAGATTGTCAAAAACCGTTAGAAACACTTTAGAGGGAAGAAATGTTGCTTCATTTGTAACACCAATATTTTTTTTTTGATATAATGTAAATATATGCGTAATTACAAAAAAACTAAAAAAGTGAGGTAACTTATTATGTGAATAGTTATAATTTTTCGTACAGTTACAGTTGTCCTACAGCAATGAATAGATTATAATACAATTCTCTGTTCTGAGAAAGGAAATAAACATGAAATAATAAAAACAAAGGTAATCGTAAATTTCCATCCAATAGATCTCACGCCTAACATATACATGGTATTTCTTCATATGTCATTAAAAAGAAATGAAACAATTAATGAAATTCAAGTCTCTTATCAAGCAGGTTTGCGAAATGCTTCATCGCTGTATTTTAGAAAAGTATAAACAATATTAATTTACATACCAAGTTACATCCATTGTTTATAGCAAAGCATGGTATCTTCTTTCATAAGAAAATACGAGAGACATTAAACGAACAAGTAAAATGAGCAGATTCTTCTTCCTCTAAAAAAGCGTACCGTTCAGATTAAATAGATTCTGAGACTCTCTCACCTTAAAACGCAAAATGCTTAAAGTACTAAAACACTTAACGATTAAGTAACACTATTACTTTAAATAATATATGATTAATACATAAATTGTATTGTATTAAATTTTCTATTCGACGAAAGATGGCGCTAGCGTTACTATATATTTACATGTAACGGTTTTTCGGTTATTTCGTGTCTATAAATTGCTTTATATAAAAATTATATACTTTCGATATTCTTTTTTTTAATGACTTAAACTTATTTGTTTTGTGTCTAACTTGACATTACGATACAATACATACGAAATGTATACGATACGTTACAATTTATTAGGTTACTATTTGACATAATAGATGTCGCCACAGACATTTTATATCTTTTGTTCAAGCAAATTCTATATCCATGCGGATGTGGAAATTGAAACAGTAAAAATTATTGATATTGTAGGTTTTTATATTTTGTAAGTCGCCTTACCTAACTTATTAGTGACGATATCATTATAGTAAATTTAATATAACAGATATTGAATTATTAATATAAAAAAAATCATAAAGTTACGTTTATATTAACATTTAAATAAAACACTATAAGGATAAGTAGCTACCGATTCCGTCTTCTAATTATGATTAAAAATAACATTACCAATAAATTAAAGGTGGACTGTTGTATTCCTTTATTTATTTAAATACCCATAATACATTTAATTGCGTTGTTATGAAACCCGAACAAGGAAAATGTTAAAAGGAAACCGGATTTCCATACTGTTTTTTTTATATCGGTGTGTTTATTGAGCACAATGGACATTAAAGAACCGACGGGCTGTCTGTCTTTTCTTAAATGCTCAGTGATTCAAGGGCCTGTGGTCTGCGGGCACATTGTAAACTAAGCTAAATGCACGTCATATTGACTTTTTGTTTTGTCATTGAGATTTTATTAAACGGATGGAATTACTATTAGCGGTGTGTAGCTACCTCCGCCTATATATAAAAACTGGACGATAATCCAAACACAACTAAAAATAAATTTAATAATTTAAAACCAAATACAGAAATAAAGCGAAGGAAGTAGGAACAAGTCAGTTCAATCGTCTTTTGAACATAAGTTCCTCCAAAAAAAAAATATTATATTAAATATAATTGCTCTTCATAATCACCAACGTGATCAATATAAAAACGTCTTTAAAATCATTGTGTTATTATACTTCATCAAAGCGTGTTGTGTTATTTTTAAGCTTTTTAAAAATAGCTTCATGTTAGAAAGGAGTGCTGATCTCCATGAGAGCCAGCAGGAACCGAAGTAAACGCCTAAGTGTTCGATCCTACTTCCTAGTGACGGTTGCGTTGTCTACGCTTACAACGCGCGAAATGTCAAGGCCGCGTCCGCTCACTTCCTTTGGCGCTGTATGCCTACCGCTTACCGCCTTAACCGCGACAATATATATAACCCGTATAAATTCCACTAACATGGAAAAAATGGCGTGGCATGCACGGAAGATTATAAAACCAGTTAAAATAGCACTTTACTACATCTTAACCCATCGCACAATAGATACATATGACGTACTTTTAAAATATTTATATCCAATTGACGTAATTCGCAGCAATTGTTGTCTCCATAATTTTTATTCTTTAGTGTGGCGTTTGTTAGGTTCATATCGTAGCGTAGTAAATAAAATACATTCACGAGTGAATTTCCATAATGTGTTATTTTTTTAATAATGTTGTAAATTTTACTTATTATCCACTGGATGTAATGGTTTTAATAAAAAAAAATGTTAAAAGTAGCTCGAAAGTGTTAATGTCACAGCTACCACAGTTTAGTTAAGACCATGTGATTTGCAATGTTCCCCTATTTATGAAGGAATCTATCATTACAAAATATTTTAGGCAATATTCCTTTTTCTTATTTTTTTTAATACATGACTTAAAAAAACGGATCTAAAGATCATAATGAAACATTATTAAATGGAAACAGGTGACGGGCTGAGCATTTATAAAAGTGTTAAATCTATTGAATAATTTCCTACGTATTTCCCTGAACGATAAGAGATTGTCAAGGTTGATAATTAATTACTTCTGCGTTACGTTAATCTCAGACTGCACGGAAATCACTTTGAAAACTTTTTTGAAATACGGCTATACAGTCACTAGCTTCATTGAGATACTGCCAAGGTTAACTTGAACTAACTTTTTTAACATGAAACCTTTGCGCCATCATGAAGAGGTATCCACAGTTTATTGCACTTTAATTTAAACAATTAAACATGACTATAAAAGTTTTTGATGATGGTATGATCATTTCGGAAAAAAAATTGTTTTAAGTCAAGTAAATGCTTTTAAGTATAAAGTATTAGATATAATACCTTTAAAAATCACCAGTTGGGACTGGGACGCGTTGAAGGGTCCGTCGTAATGACGACGTCAATGAAGCGGAGTTCCTCTGTGCATTTCTTATTTTCTTATTGCGGGCAGTGATTTGAAACTAAATAAAACCGCTGAGACTTCGATGTTTTAAAAAAATTCCATTTTAACTCTACATCTAATATTTAGTTAGGTAAAAAAAAACATGTTTATTAATGACTTTACATTATGCACCGTTTTCAAACACGTTGTTTCCAAATTGATGCGAAAAGAATGAAACAGTATGTATATTATTAAGTACATAAAATTTTGGTGTATTGTCATGTGAGACATTTTACTACTAAGCTAAAGCTAATGTTTAGGTAATGATATACCCTATTTTCCATAATTTTACTTGTAAAATGGATCATAAAATATCGCAGCTTCTCTACGGTCAGTTTTATTCTGGCTCGAGGCAGTTTTCGTGGTCGATGGAGCGTCAAGTGCGAGCAACTAAACGCCTGCACTTTCCCACCGGTAAATGGGGTGCGCCGTAGTGTCAACCGAAGCCTTACCAGAGTAATTAAATCATAACCGGTAAAAAACATGTTATTGTGCAACCTGAGATAATAAGTTTTGTCAATAGTTAGAAATGGCATGAAAAGATAATTAAGAAATAAGAAAAACACGATTCCAAAGTGATACCATTTCTCTGAAGTGTTCAACGAATAACATTTAGAGACATTACAATAATATTTTATTTTAAAATACAGACACACTCTTTTTTCTAAAAGAGGTTTCTTCTACGTACAAATTGTACAGTTGTATCTATAATAACGATGTTCTATGAAGTAATAGCATTAACTTGGTACTGACACTGGGATTTCCACACAAAGAAACTACATAGTTATACAATTCCTGAATGTATAAACAGTTTAATAACGTTTTCTTTGTTTTTATAAAGAAAAGGCGACGACGAACGAAATAAAATAGATTATATGTTCAAAGGTTTAAAATTAATGAATTAATTTTATTACAGATGCGAGCAGCTGAAGCTACAGGAGCAAGTATTACAAAAAAAAGTTAAATACACACATAGCAGTTAGTTCTTTTTTCATAAACCGTTTTGCTCTGTTGCGTCACTCGCGTGATTTCAGCTAAGCATTTATGAGCGTGTTCCACAGCGAGAGTGCATTCTATGCAATCTACTTGTTATGACAATGACAGAGCATCCCCGCTTTCCAAGTTCATTGACAATGAAAGTACGATTGTGTAGATAGGTATGCGAGAAAACCCTCGCGAGATTAAAACTCCGCTCTCTTAGCCTGGACAACAATATTACGATGCTGAGTGTGAAGGAACTGACAGACATCATCATCAGCTGAGGCTGGAGTACTCAAAACACAACCACTGTATCACATTAGTAACTAAGTTAATCAGGCAGCTTTTTGACTGCCGCTATATTGATGTTTTCCCTTTATTCTTTTACTACTTATACCATCTGCCAGTAGCTGTAGCAAGAACAATCAGATTATTTTTGGTATTATGGTATACAAGTTAGGTTAATATATTATAATAAGGTTACTAAAGTATTAGTTTAATTTAATAGTTTATAACCGTCTCCTTGGAGCAGTAGTTAACCGTTTTCCTGGTAACTCGCGGTGCCCAGTTCGATTCCGGCGTCACATCTCGATTCTGTTTGGTCATAGACTTTGTTCGAATCCTGGCCACCACCCTTATGTAGTAAATCTAGTGTAACAACACAATTACAGACGTCCATTCAATCCCAGAGATCTCGAAACTAATAAAAAATTTGCCGTCCCGAAATACAACAATGTTTTTGGTTCTAGAATATCTGAACATATAGTACCTAATATTATAAATAATCTTCATCTTGAAATCCAGGACATTGTTGTAACTTCTGAATCATACCGAGCGAAATTAATGGGATATTTGATAGAAAACCAGCTTGGATGTATGTTTAATTAAAATATAATCACGACGACTGTACTACCTAGATAAACCGTACTGGTTTCCAGGTATTATTGAGCAAATTTTCTTGTAATTGTAATTAATGTTTAACAATAAAAAAGAAATAGCAACATATTAAAGCCAGAGCATGGGCGAGCATGTTTCGCCATTCACGGCATCATTGTCACTTAACACCAAATAAAATTGAAATCGAGTGTTAGTTTATTATAGACAAAAAAATATTATTCATTCATAGGTTTTTATAAAGAAGTTCATAGTAAAAAAAAAGTGATTGGTTGTCTCAGTGACTACATTTATTGTAGTAAGTGAGCAACACGTCGCGCGCCGCTGATCTCGCTTCACTGGTTCACTGCCAAGGCCGATCGTGCTTTCTCCGCTCAAAGCCATTACGTGGCATCCGACAACGCTTGTATAACCACTGATAATATTAAGTAATTGTTATGTGATTTAATGTAACTAACGAACTGTTTAGAACATAAACAATTGTAACATTACTTGCCAAATGTAACTAAACGCAAACAGGTACTAGTTACAATGTTAACATAGCACCATATTTCGCTTTGAAACATGGTGGAGCAGGACTCGTTAATAAATAATTATAACACCCATTAAGCCAATATAGAGTAATTTAACATTATAGCCTGGTGGTAAAAATAGATGTTTCGATAACACTTAAGCGGTTTCCAGTAATTTCAACAGAAAATCAACACAGGAATAATAATCACCTCAAAAGCCTTTTTGCATTAAATTAATTGACAGAAGCATTACGCCACCCCATTTGAATTAATTGACATAACAATAATCACGAAAAAATATTAGTGATCACTTAAACATAACTTTCTAAAATTATGATATTTTTTAATATTACATGGGATAAATAATGGCTATTTAACTGTGTTTGTTATTCACAGTTATAATAAACGATTTTGAAAGTTCTTTTTAATTCAGATTTCCGGAATAACTTACTATGTTAAATATTGTACCAATATCCTGCTAAATGGTCCTTGAATATTATTAATTCACATTAATACTTCCTTTATGATATATTTGTTACTTACACTCATTAAAAACTCAGTTAATGTTATTCCAGGATGTGTACTATGTAATAGTATTTGAAGAAAAACTTTACTTAATAAATTGGTGATGGACAAATTAAGTAAACGAATACTATGTACCACAATAAATATTAAAAATTTTCGGATTTTAATTTAAAGTAACCAAATAATCGACATTGCATAACTAGGCGTCATAAACACGCTGACGCTTTAAACTGAACTTCAGAATTTGTTTACATTCTCACAGCTACGTGAGTTAAATATAGATTTTTTTAAGATAGTTTCTGTCATCCTTGACTACTGTAATCAACGATGATTGCCGGTCGCTCTTGACCCAAACTCGGTAACAAACCATCGACATCCGTTGTTTCCGCATTAGAGTCGTTTAGGTCCTCCATATTTTATTGACAAATCACGGAGACAATGTTTTTGGTCCCAATAAGTTACTTTTTTATCTTCTCCATGAGTCGTTAAAATCAAATGCTACATTCAAATACGTACAAGTAATAATCTAGTTACTCTTCTTAAAATATATATGAAGAATCATAATTGCATTTTATATTACAACAATACGCGGTAATGACGGTAAGCACAATAATGAGAAATATTTATAATGGTATATAATATTATATAAAAGGTAAAATGTTAGTCATTCCGAAATTGATACCATTCTGGATTAAACTGCCTGATAAAATGCTTGTCCTAATATATTCAAATACAAATGGTGACTTGGCCCTAAGAGGACGGTCGCCTCTATAACTAGCCGGAACACGCTCAAGGGCGCGGAAAGATTATCTCCTCGTTTAATTTCGTCATCGTCTATATTTTTGTTTGTTTATACTTTCAATGTAAATTTAAAAACATACAAGCAAGATCATATATTATTAAATTGAAGCTGATTACATTAGAAACAAATAAGTTTTTAGTTTCAATTTGTTACATAATATACTAATGATTTGATTATAAATAACCTATATTATATTCATAAGATTATAAGCGAAAAACTTTAGTTAGGTAAATCTATTATTGCTACTTTTTATATAAATTGTTAAAGGTCTTATATCAAAATTTTTAAAAGTTAAGTTATGCAGTTACTGCAGTACTTCTTAGTGTGCAATATTCATACGTTACGCTAAATTAATACTAATAATAACGTATTTTTAAGATTCTTTTCAAACTTAATATATACTGTAGGTAGTATGCTGTTGGGCCTATTATGATAATAGTACCACGTATTTTTAATATCATAGTAACAATAATAATATTTAACAATATTACCTACATTTGCATATTCCTGAAGTTGTCAATATATCTTACTGATAAAAGTTTCTGTAACAAAAACAAATTGTTTGTTTATATGTATCCGTCCTTACGTTTGTTAATGAATATTTATCAGTTATATTTGGGTCAAATACCATTCACTAAATTTAAACTGATGGAGATTAGGTAAACCGCTTTTAATTTATGTTAGGAGCATCCAATATTTAAACAATTCATGAGATTAATGTATCATCATCATCAACCGTTGTTTTGCTTATGTTTTGGATACAGCAGATAGTAGTAGTAAAAGTATTATCAAATATATTTATATTTGATAATACTTTTTACTCTTGATAAGTAAGATCTACCGTTGTACAAAATGATTAAATCCTCAATAAAAGAATTATTTATATATGAGTATAATATCTCAACGTGACTAACACCGAATTATGCCCCAACATAGCCTCAATCTGCTAATTTATAAAATTAAGCTACGAGAAGATGTGAAGACGACGGATTTTATACTTACAATAAATACTAAGTATTGTTGCCATGCGTGAGAATTTTTTTATATAAGTACATATTAATGTAGTCATTACATTATACTGTGTTTTAATATTACAATACACACAATTAAAGAAACCTTAGTCAGAATATCATATTCCAATAGTGCTTCTTTCTGTTTTGTGGACTGAGTAATAAATTGTAAAACAAATCCATTGATTGATTGATTTATACATAAAAAAATTTTTTATTACATATTTTTTTAATTCACCAACTTTTAATGGGCTTTCGTTCGTGGTACGAGTACAGGCGTGTAACATTCATTCGATGTGGTGTGTTTACACTGGCCGATATTTCATTCACAAAACACATTATCTACGCGCAAACGCACTCTAAGTATATGATGGTTAAAAAAACTTCGCATAGTGTCCTCGCAAAACGCACCACCCACGACGTAAATTGTCGGCCATTATCGCACCCATCCCACGGGCTCGTGTGACGTCCGGGGACCGAAACTGGGCGGCGATCAATTGCGAAGATTTATTTTTTGCGTAAGACACATTCTTAACATTACTTCGTGTGTAAAGAACTCAGTTTGAGAATTTAAAGGCACTTCAGTCAAAAGGCTTCCAAAAAGTACTTATGATCATTTAATCAAATTTCTGATAATCGTTACAAAACTTACATTTTTAAAATCCATATAGCTTTATCTAGTTTAAACAATGCTACATAGTTAGGCAAGTTATTAAAAATTTTATTACAATACATTTCTTTAACAATCTGTAAAATGCTCTTCCGACACTTATCCCATTAACGTAACGTGAGTTGCACTAAAATGTACATAATAATTTAATGCTAATAATTTGATTACACTATTATAGTCGGTGTTATAATGAAACGGTCCATCGCGGTTAATATAAATAAGTTTGTTATTATGGACCACCATGCTGGCTCGGAGTAGGTGCGACCTGCTAAACTAAATTAGTGTAGCCATAACCCCCGCGAAGACGTAACGGTGTCTACTTACTACGTACGTTTGTGTTTTGTTAAATATTATTTTTAAACACCCCCCCCCAAAACGGGAGCGAACCACATGTGCTGCCACCTGACTTTACTTTTGTGCTTTCCCACGCTGAGAATATCTGAGCCCCTGTAACGAAAACAAAACCGTTTACGTTTACACCTCTATGTATTCACCCATAAGATTAAGGCAGCAACGTCTACCGTTTTTATCCTTTTTTTACAGGAATACCAGTCGCTTTCGGCGGCAAATGCCTGCGTTGCAACGAAGCTTTAACCTTTTTTTTTTTGTTTACTCAAATGATGTGGTGATTGTTTTTTAATTTATTCCATCGTTTAACATCGACATGTGGTTCCAATCAGTGCTACTCAGAGCTTATACTTATTCAATCAATACTCGCATTCATTATAACGTACTTATATGACACGTGAACAAGAGTTTCCACTTTAGAACTAAATTTTTCGTATTTTTTTTATGAATTAGATTAGTTTGGTTGTGAGAAACGAGAACGTGCTAAGACATGGTATTTATAACTGCTTTTGTAGATTTATTTTCACCTCTTTCTTTCGGAGTCCGTTGTAACCATAAATATGTCTAACGCCTAGCTACACTTTCATAAATGATTTAATTACAGATCATCATGTCTATTTTTCGTTAGAGAAGGAACACACAAACTTTTAAGCGTTGTGTACTAAATTATTTTCAAATAAGAAGAGAGTTATAACCACGCTAACCAAATGCGGAATTACGTTTGATGCATGACCTCGAAACTGTCCGTGTTTTACTTCTTATAAAACGGGGATATCGGTGTTATGTTTATGACATAACGGAAAGAAAATTGTAAGTACATTTTAAATGTTTATTTGAATATAATTCTAGCATAGTTTAGGCAGCTTTTAATCGCTATTTGCTTGCAAAAAACAAATTAAATTGTTGTTGTGTTTTATACCTAACTAAATAAAGTTATTTGAGGTTAATCGAAATATAAACATATAATGTAACAATTTTCGCTTACAGATTCCGGATCCGCGTGCCTTTAGTCCGTCTATTAGCATAAACTAATCCAAAAAAGAAAAAGAACCTAAGCTTATACAACACCCAAATGTTAATTGATATTCGTGACCAACATAAAAGTGACCAAAAATTACTTACCTAATTATTAAATGTAATGAAAGAAAAACAAAGATTTATGACATAATATAGTTATAAGTATAAGCAAAACGTCCACTGTTTCACAAAACACAGACTTAATAAAAAGCTTAATTAGTTCCAGGTACGCAAAGAGCTAAAAATTGGAAAGATTTCTTTAAGATTAGCATTATATTAAGTAGGCCTTTTTGTCAAACAAAGTGGATCTTTATGGCACAATAAAATAGCACCGCACAGGTACCAACTTAGATAATTACCTCTATAAGAGAATTATAACCCATTGTAAAAGTTAAAGAAATGACAGAACAATTCAAAACTCGTCTTTATTTATTTCTCATTTAACATTGTTTTCCATATTTTTAAAATTGTAATACATCAAAATATTATAACATAATAATTTAATTTACGGTTAATATCAGTAAAATACTTTTTAAACCTTTCTTAAAAGTTATGTTTATATGTTGTATTCCTGTTTAGAATCATTATTAACGATACATCTTGCTATAAATCGAACAACGACATTCTAGGAAATATCTCATAGATGTAAATGAATTCAAGACTGCTTTAATTACTGGTAGATGTATTCGATGAGGAAGCAAGCGGCAACATGGCGCTGGTGACGTCATGCACAGAATTAACCCGATTCTGAGAAACGAGACAGGCCGAGTGTCAGTGCACTTGTCCTGATTGACGGCGCACGTGTGGTGAACCTACATTGTTTTGTCTACAATAATTTTCGTGCAAGATTAAAGATAAAGCTTAAATCATGTTTCGGCTTTGTACACATATATTTTGTTTTATTTATTGATAGTTTACTGGTAGTACGTCTCTGCTTACAAATACCATCAAATAAGTCACCGCAGCGCCTATTTCCGACGTGTAACAGAGATGTATAAACATTTCAATATTACTGTATGAAGGAATTTTGTGCCTCCGAGCAACAAACAATGTAATGTTTGTATCATCTCAACTAGCGCCATAAAAAACAGCAAAATTTTTAAAAGTACATCCGTACAAAACTATAAAAAAAACACGTTAATTATCTTTTGGGCTATAACATTTTTTTATATAAACCTCGGACATTTTAAGTGTTGGTTGTTTGTACTGGAAAACTTAAACAGAGATCCTTAATCGTTAATCTTTACCTAATTAATGCATCAATTGATGAAAGTTTAACTACCTCTATAAACGGTACGCAGTCAGTATAATAACCATCTATCTCGGAACCAAGTGGGCTATAACACACCTCATTTTGATCAGCCGCACTGAGTTATAATATTAATAACATTTACTCTCTCCCGCTGACTGTTTATCGTGCTAGTGGACTGGAAGCATTACCAGAGATATATTAAGTAACTGCTTGGGGCCCATAAAGTTTTAGTAATAAATCCAAGGTACCGGACACCTAATAATAATTAATATTGGTCATTTCTTATAAAGAAATTATTGCATCCAATTGACTTTAATTTCAGATTGTGTTAAGTGACGATGAGATCGTAGATGGTGAAACATGCCGCCTAGAAAAGTCTGACCTTCATTTTTGAGTATTGGTGCAGAGTCGTTTTTGTATAGTTTTCTTAATTTAGTTATTGTAAATATTACTAAGATCGAAAATGGTAGTAGAGTGTGCGGTCTCGGGCTATACTATGAGTCATTATATGTTACACTTGCGTCCAATTCTTGCACTGACCTTACCTGTTTGCATTGTTTTTTTTTAATTAAATGGTAAACATCCTGGCAAAATCATGTTGATATTTAATACTCGAGTAACTTATAAATAAGACTTTATCTTTTTAGATGTAATGTTGTAAATGATTACGAATAATCAGAACAATTAATAATAACGGTACGCATACAATCAAAAAGCTGTGTACATAGATTTTTCGTAAGCACCGGGCGTTTAAAGCGATCTTGTTTATAGTCTCCAATGCAAACGCTTAAGTAAATTAATTTAAAAATGTATAAAACATGTTTAACAGAAAAAAACTCAATTAGGTAGCGTCACATCATAGTGTAATGGTACAGGGAAGTTAATTTCAATCAAGCATTTTAGTCTTCAAAGTTGTATTTATTTTGACATGAGACCTTGATTTGTTTATATCGATTCGCTTTCGATTTTACCATCTATGCTTTTGCATTGACAGAAAAATAGCCACCGCTCAAATTATTCAAAGACGTCGTCGAAAACTGTTATTCGATATACGTTATTAATAAGCTAAAATAGACGTTCAAATTCCAAGTCTTGGGCACCTGTAACCTGACGCTTGACACACCGCACGCAGCGAAGCGGTTACTTCTGTGACATCATAATTCATGGCTCTAATTTATTACAAACATTGATCACCAAATTTATTCAACAGAATGTTAAATAATATCCCAGAAATAGTGCTCTTAACTTTTTAAAATATTGCATGTCGCAATTCTTTTTACTTAACTTTTGTATCTAATTTATGTAATAATTAATTACCTGAAAATGATAATTAAATGAAGGATGTTTACGTGTTGCTGCACCAACTGGTAGCAAGCTATGATGAAGTGACAGCACGAAAATATTTATTATTCTTCAACTCTTTTAAGAAATATTTCAAGAATTACCTCGCTTATATTAATTGTAAAGGAAATCGAAAGAACGATACAAAAATTTTAAGCTATATCATTTTGCGGTGAGTTACAAAAATATAAAAAACCTTTATAATTACACACGAATATCAAGCAATATGTTTTTGGTCATTGATGGATTAATTTGGATATTAGCGATCTCATTCTAAATTTATGAGATCCCATATAGTATCTATAAAAAATTAAACATTACACAGTATTTGGTAACAATTGTGCCCAATTTTTATGGAGTTTGTCGATATGTCAATTATCGAATTAATAATTAAGTTAGATTTGATCGAGGTTTTTTTTACACACTTGAATAAAACTCTTATAGTTATGTAGGTGTATTACTATACTACATTCTATATACTGATAGCATAGTATTTTATACGGTGTAGCTACAATTTAATTACTACCGTCATTTGAGTATGAATAAATAGTAATTAAAATTTTGAAATGCGGTAAAATCTTCTTCGTCTTTCTTGAATGCCTCGTCGCCGTAATTAAGAGCTTGCATTTTGACATGGTGGTTCCAGGTTTGTATCCAGGGCTACATGTCATGAAATTTTTAGTTAGGTTTAGCTAGTCACTATCGACATATTGTAAATCTGCCGCCGAAAAGTACCAGCATTCCTGTGATCCAGCTGTCAACATATGAGAGTCAAATTATTGTCTGCGAGCAGTTTCACCATCCATCTCCTCATTATCTCTTAAAACGTAAAATTCTGGATAAACATTAGCCCAAAGTGGATAATAAAGTTTCTCTTTATGATATGAATGGTTTATTCAATACGTAATATCAATTTCATTCAACTCAAAAGTTAAAAAAAATGTTATGAAGAAAATACTTAAAGAGTACTTTCAGTACGTTCGTTGAAGAGAGTATAAGTTACAAAGGCCGACTATTCGAATTTGATTTAGCATGAAAATATTTCGAAGACGGATCAGATTCGCCAGCGTGCTTTAGAATTAAAGAATCCTTTATTATCTGTGGTACATTTGATATCCACACGGCAGCTGGCGCCGCAGGCTTCTGTGTTTTCAGTGTTGTCATCATACATATTTTGATTTGAATGGTGGAATTTGAAAATTAAAAACAATGCAATCAGGTAAAACTGATTCCTTTGCATAATACTAAAATAGAGAGCAGAAATCAAAACGTATTTTACGTAATATAAATATTATAATTATTTAAATATAACAATAATAATAACAGTACTTTTGCTAAGATAAGTTATTTTTTATCTTGCATTAACACTTTAATAGATATGTAATAATAACAGATTAGTAATCCTATAAGGAATGTTTATATCTACATAGAAATAAATTGATTAAGTTAGAGAATTTTAAAATTAAGAACTTGCAATACTGAGCCCTGTAAGTTTTGGTGCATATTCAATTGCAGACACGAAATTCGATCTTTTGTTAACGGAGGCGAGATTCGAGGGATTTATCTCAGTGGCGATCACCGTGTCTCGTGCGCATGTCATCTTCAGCTGTAACTTAAGACAGGGCCAGCCTTTGTGGTAGCACAACAATAAAGAAGCATGTGCCAACTGTCAACATTTCAAGATAAGACGCCTATAAAAATCTGCCCCTCAGCTCTGTTACGATTGCCCTTAATTTTTTTTTACTTTTCTGTAGTTAAAAAATATGATAATTTTGAAATTTACTACACGGTAGATTAAAATAGCTACAAGACAACTTTCGTGTTTTCTTTATAAGTTACTTAATTATTTAAAAAATCTAAGTTCCATGTATAAATAATGTCACGTTGCTAGGTCAAAATATGCTTCTATATTCTCTAGGTATTTGCGTGATAAATAGTTTTTTAAAGATCATGACAAATACCATAATAATCTTTACTAAACTTCCATTCAGATTACGAGTTTAATATTTAAATTTTTGTTACGGGAGAATTTACATATTTCAAATAATCCGGTAGCAAAACTTTTACAAATGGCACTCTAAGCATACAAAATAACAATTAATTTACAAAAAGTTTTAGGGAATTCACAGTACATTCCTATCATTGTTTATTTATACTTGTTAATTTTTTAAAAAAAAATGTGTTTAAACAAAACACATTACTCAGTACTTAGTTGTCTCTAAAACAAATCTTTTTACAGAGTTTTGCTTTGCATAAACTTTACCTACAAAACTGGGCATTTGACAATTTAAAGAGATAGGACAGAATCAGGGCAGTATTAGTTGGATTTGAAGACGGCGTGTACTTACGTACATAGGTTAGCGCTGCCGTACGCGCCCTACATGCATAATGTCGTTACGGAGTATTACGTGCGCCGACAGAGGCCGTTATGCAAGCGCGGAACCGGCGTGAGAAGCGGCGCAGCACCTGTAATACTGTTAGGGCACCCCGCACACGAAACAAGTTATTACAGACGGTCTTAACCAATGACCAACCAAAAACAGCGTAGTGAAAATACTAAAGTGAAGCGACGGTCGTAGTATGGCACTGTGTGTACATCATCAGGTACCTACCTACTCGCTACGTCGTTAAAAACACGGGGTCCATTAAAATTGATATGTTGGTAAAACAATCCTGGCGCCACGTAGAGAAAGGATAACATCATTATATTATTAAAAAGCTAAATAAGATATGTATATATCTTTACACCGCTCATTCTTTTTCATGATGTTTGATGTTGTCAACCTTTACGGCCTTTATAACTTCAACAGACTGAAATCTCACAGACCAGGAATCCGCAAGCTTACGTGTAAACATACGTCTAGAAAATCCGTTATTAATTATATCTTAATATTCTTTACACAATGAATGTATCGTTTTTGGAAAAAGAAGTCAAACAACAGGTCCTATAGACTACAAACATTTACGCTTAAAGGTACCATAATACTATTTCTACGTTCAAACAATAAGGCATTAGTCTATTTTCGATATGTATTGTTAAATATTAGCAAAGTTCTCACTAATAACGAAAATTCAAATAAAATTATAAAAGAAATATTATTTAGATATAAAATTTACAAAACACATCCCATTGTACAATTTATAATAATATCACTATTTTAAGAAAAGTGCTTCTAAATACTCAAATTCTGAATCTACTTATTGGATTCGCGCAATTTTAAAAGTTATCTGCTTATTATTAAAGCCAATAGGGACTCGAAAATATATCATGTGACGCTAACATGAATTCTATACTGTAATTTTGTGCTTTTGTTTGTGTAAAATATGTTATTGATACCTAAGTGTTTTCGTAGTCAAGAAGACTTGTATTATGGACAAGTAACAAAATATTGTTTACAAGTCGAGAATTGTTAGTGATTTGATTAGTTCACGCAAATAATAATTAGCCTGAATAGGTTAAAAAATATGTAATTGTCAATATGAGTGTCCAAATGAATTATTGACATATGCACTTTTAGCTCTGAAAATAAATCACACCTTGTAAACATATTAGTAGCTGATTACAAAAACTAACAACCTATTAAAAGTTTAGATTTCCAAGAAATTTTGGAGGTTAAAACAATTTTAGTTTAAATTCTTCTCGTTCAAACTCCTCCTGCCAAGTAGCAAAATGATTGAATCAACAACAGAGAATCTCTGTTGTTGGTATAACAGATTCTGTTACACCATCCCAACTCGCATGTTAGTGTTTCTGGTATGATTAAGTAAATCTTGTTGAGAAGAACACGTTCATGATTATGTACCGAATGTGTTTTCCCAAATTTACTAATAATTTGTTTTGTACAACTTCCGCAAATTGACTTATCTTTTATCATATATTTAGTATTTCAATTTTCAATAACCACCAACCAGACTGTAAATAATATATATAACTAAGCGTCGCGCATGTTGAACAAACATGTGCGTCGCAGTTCTTTTAAAAAACGCGGCCCTGAAAAAAATGTAGAAAAAAGCCACTCAAGCGCTGAAGCTCGCCCGTTTGAAAGGAAACATGATATTTTATTTTGGCCGTGGGATCAAACCCGGCCGATAATTTGTGTTCCGAATAGAACATCACAGGCGACGGTGATTTTAAATTGTTCACGACGGTTTTCAGGTATTAATAGACTGAGAAAAAGGCGCTTCATAATTTTTCCAAGCAAATTTAACACGCCGCTTTTCAAAGCATAACGGAAATAAAAACAACTAATGAGAAAATATTAAATATAATTAGTGGCCATATAAATAAAATGGAACTGTCTCTTATTTTCTGTAATCTGAACTTTTATTCCTATGTTTACGCGACAACAAAGCTTACGCTACGCTGTAACTTTTTTCTACTTTTTATGGACGTATAGTTTTGGTAAGTCATAATAATATTGATGATGTATTAAATTGGATTAAAAGTTGTCATCATTAACTTACTACGAGGTCTCCGTAGAAAATACTTTTATCTAACATAGAGATGTCAAATGAACCTCGAGCAGGGGAAGTAATAATAAGAATCAATAGCAATCAGCGTCAATCTACTCCAGGAAACCTTATCGCTGACTGAGTGATTGTCTGGCTCGTAACAGAGCCCATTGTATCGTAGCGGAACAAAAGTAGCCCCACACTGTTTCATTATTTAACCAGTTGTAACGCTTGGCTTCGTCTGCTCGCTAATTTAAATCACTTCAGTCTCGTTTCATTAACGTACAAATGCTGCATGGTCGTAGTAACATAACTTTACCATTGGTCATGTACCACTACTGGTAATTATGTTTGTATTAAATCTTTCTGAACTCGGAAAGTTACTACCGAATGATATTATCTAATATATAAAATTCTCTTGTCACAATGTTCGTTCCCATACTCCTCCGAAACGGCTTTACCGATTCTTATGAAATTTTTTGTGCATATTCAGTAGGTCTGAGAATCGGTTACTATCTATTTTTCAAACCTCTAAGTGATCAGGGTTGCCCACACCAAAAATTTTTTTTTTATTTTTTGGGATTTTTTTTTCTATTTTATTTTATTATTGTGTGGCATCAAAAACTACATACAACCCTAAATTTTCACTTTTCTAGCACCAACCCCTGCTTTTTAATAGACATTTTAATATTTTTGTCTCGCTCGATATCATCAATTGTACATGGCCACGTATCAAACCGCGTGGCTGTAAACTCCAAAAAAAAAAATATTATCACTTGGTAAGTGATCCCCTCCACGTGTGTACCGGTGTCACCTCTCACCAGTACACAGCACGGAGTGGGGATGACAACGAATTCTTTATCTCTCAAACATTATGCCTTTTGTCACTCCCTCTACATATAAATATATTCTCAAGCAACTTTATTATTTATTTATTAATAACTAATGTCATTGAATATAATTTATTATTAATCTATAATACAAATATGTGTCGGTAAGCGCATCACTCTACAACGCCAGGACCAATTTGGCCAATTTGAGAAAAATTCGAATAATCGCCGGGAAGACCCTAAAAACAGCGCTTTTCTTTTTCCTATACAAACGTTCTCTAACTAAAATGTAGGGTCAATTTAAACTTTATTGCTATTACATAAAGTTCATATTAAATTACAAGCTTTCACTGCTGTCTAAGCAATGTAGGTGTGTTCCTAACGCTAAAGAGTCAATTTTAACTTTATTACAGCTGCTCAAAGTTCAAATTAGATCATTGTTTCAAAAGTGTGCGTATGCGCGTCGGAGGATCTAACGCCGCGTGCCGAAATTAAAACGAATGAAATAATAACATAAATAGTCACAAAATGTAAGAGCTAAAGATCATTACTGCTGATTTTCAATTAGGTCGGCTTCGCGGTATTATTTATTTTGTTTTAGTTTCTTTTTCACGACATCACATCAGTCCAGCACAAACCGCGTTACCGTCTGGCGGACCTAACAGACTTCATTCCGTCAAAAAGATTTGGAATGAGGCAGTTATTGGAAAATGGAACATGGAAAACGGAAAACGGAAAATGGAAAATGGAAAAAAGGAAAATGGAATATTGGAATATTGGAATATTGGAACATTGGAATATTGGAATATTGGAATATTGGAATATTGGAATGTTGGAATGTTGGAATGTTGGAATGTTGGAATGTGGGAAAAGGGAAAAGAGAAAAGGGAAAAGGGAAAAAGGAAAAAGGAAAAGGGAAAATGGAAAATGAAAAATTGAAATCTGACATCTGAAATCTAGAAACCAGAAACCAGTAACCAGAAACCAGAAACCAGAAACCAGAAACCAGAAACCAGAAACCAGAAACCAGAAACCAGAAACCAGTAACCAGAAACCAGAAACCAGTAACCAGAAACCAGAAACCAGAAACCAGTAACCAGAAACCAGAAACCAGAAACCAGTAACCAGAAACCAGAAACCAGTAACCAGAAACCAGAAACCAGTAACCAGAAACCAGAAACCAGTAACCAGAAACCAGAAACCAGTAACCAGAAACCAGAAACCAGAAACCAGTAACCAGAAACCAGAAACCAGTAACCAGAAACCAGAAACCAGTAACCAGAAACCAGAAACCAGTAACCAGAAACCAGAAACCAGAAACCAGAAACCAGAAACCAGAAACCAGAAACCAGAAACCAGTAACCAGAAACCAGAAACCAGAAACCAGTAACCAGAAACCAGAAACCAGAAACCAGTAACCAGAAACCAGAAACCAGTAACCAGAAACCAGAAACCAGAAACCAGAAACCAGAAACCAGTAACCAGAAACAAACAAACAAAAGTTCATAATAAATAACAAGCTTTCACTGCTGTCTAAGCAATGTAGGTGCGTTCGTAACGCTAAAGAGTCAATTTGCACTTTATTACAGCTGCACAATGTTCAAATTCAATTATTCTATCAAAATGGTGTGCGTATGCGCGTCGGAAGATCGCCACGAGCCGAAATTAAAACGAATGAAATAATAACATAAATAGTCACAAAATGTAATAGCTAAAGATCCACCATACTGATTTTCAATTTGGTCGGCTTCGCGATATTATTTCTTTTGTTTTAGATTCGGCACGCGACATAAAATGCATTCGTTTTCACGACATTACATCAGTCGAGCACAATCCGCGTTACCATCTGGCGGACTTGACGACTACATTCTGTCAAAAAGATTTGGAATGTGACAGTTATTTGTTCCTAATAAAATAATAATAGTAAATATAATTTATGTACTATAATTATAACTTTGGCCACTCTTCTGGAACCCACTAATATTTAAATATTAGTTATTAGATGAACATATATAGAGCTGAACCCCACACACCGCCCTATCACCAGAGTGACGGTCAGTCCAGATTTTTTTGCGCTGGCTATAAAATAGGTAAGAACAAAAAACTGCCACATTCCAATTTTTTTGACAGAACGAAGTCTGTCGGGTCAGCTAGTTATATTATAAAGTAATGCACTCTCTATTTGACACGTTGTGTATACGTATATCGATCGTTGTAAAGATCCTTTAAGAAGGCCTATGCTTAATAATGATTATAATATACTCGTACGTACAGTTTTAAAAGAATCACTCAAGTCATCAGATAAGTTTATCAGTTGAGTTTGGTTTGTCATAGGAAGATACGATTATATTTATCGTCTAATCAAAGATATTCAATAAATATTAATTAAGGAACAACTACATATTTTTAGAGTTTAGAAACATATTATATAATATCACTGCGTCCTAAAATCTAACATTTTTTGTGAGAAATATAATAACATTGCAAGTTGCAGAGAGGCTATGAAGTTTATGAAAATTAGCAAGCACGGTCAGCATGGGGTGAATAGGAGGAAATTTAAATTTAAAGTACTTTGCAACTAACCAACTTCCCGGTCTCCTCGTATCAACTTCGAAGATCGTTCTTCTCAACGATTAAATCGTTTTGTTACTTTAGTAATTTTACTAGCTACAACGCACTTTAAACCGGAACACAGTTATATTTGAACACAAATAGCCGGTAAGTTAGCACTTACTACCGCAGCTTACCCTACTTAGGTGATCTCCGGCAAAACTAGGGAATACAAACGCCGATTTTCTTCAAGTTTGTTCTTTGTGGCGGTCAAAGCAATATATAGACAAACAGAACAGAATCTATTTTCTTCTAAGTCTATACGTCGGACGATAATTAACACAAACTGTAACAAACTCCACTAAAATAACAACAAATTTAAATCTATTTATATCAAAACGTTAACAATTACTACATTTTCTCATGATGTTAAGTGTTAACAAGGCAGTTGATGGTGAAACGTACTCGGCTAAAATACTCTGGCTCTATATATGCGTGACTTTTAGAACATTATTATACTATATTATAACAACTGGGACTATGGGAGTGTAATTAGTAAGTCAGGTGAGTCCGAAAATCATCGACTCTTCTCTCACCATCACCCAAACTTCGACACTTGTGTGACCCCGAAATATAGAACTTGTGTGTTACAACACTGTAGG
This sequence comes from Byasa hedistus, assembly GCA_029286795.1. Taxonomy (NCBI): domain Eukaryota; kingdom Metazoa; phylum Arthropoda; class Insecta; order Lepidoptera; family Papilionidae; genus Byasa; species Byasa hedistus. The sequence goes on along the minus strand of JAGSMW010000015.1, from coordinate 6,552,164 downwards.
TGATTTTTGTGAAAAATACAATAGCTGAACTCTCTTCTGACGTCCAGCTAACTCGTAAATCACGCAACACAGGTTTATTATTAAATTGTTTATGTACTAGAAAGGTTTCCGCGTTTTTTTTTTCGCATTAAAAGTTACATCACAGTTGTTATACTTATTACCGAGTTATCAGTGTATGGTTTCTGATTGTTGATCTTTATAAATATTGATTATTCCTTACATTGAAATTTAAATTAAATTCGGTTATGACAGCCTCTCACTGTTCATCAGTTTCAGTTATTTTTTTAATTCCTATCATTCATAAACATTAAATAGTTTTAGTTACTTTACTACACACAAAAAGTAAAAAATAATCGATGAAAACAGCGTTTTTGTGAATTTTTTTTACATTCTTTAAATGCATTAGGAGTTAACAGCTCCAATCGACTTGAACCCTAATATTTTAAATCAATACTTCTTTTGTTTACTTCCACCATTTTATCAATACAACAACATTCTACAAGGACATTTGTCTACTCGGAAGTAAAATAATGTTATATTTTAAACCATATATAATTTAATCAAGTTAGAATGTAAATATAGTCTTAATTAAATTAACGTTTTAATTACTACAAATTAACTACCGAAGAAACATTAATAGTCCTTTTTAAAAAAAATGTAAATAGTACACTGCACTACCGCTATGGTGCGAGAAATAGATTTTACGATTGCGTGCGGCGATATTTACGCGTGTTTACACTTCGGACGATTTTATAGGCACAACGACACCGTCACTGCCTACCAGTACACCAAGGGACACTTTTAACCCTCGCCTTACATAACCGCTTCTGTAAAATTGGTACAATTATGTAACATCTAACTCAGTATGCAGTTTCATATTTCAGAACAATCATATCCGCGCTGCGAATGAACTAAAAATCGTAATCAATGTCGGAATTAAAGTTCGGTTGATCAATATTGTAGGTTATGCCTACCGTTGGTTGCAGGGAAAGCTGTTTAGTTTTGCTGATAAAAACCTTTTCTAAGACACGCAGAGGTTATAGTAGCGGCGGATACATCCGTATCCCACACGGTTCCGGAGTGCCTGGCCGAATATTGAAAGTGAATACCGTAAAATTGCAAATAAGAGCAATCGCCGAACGCTATAAAGTAAGATTTGCAAACCTGTCCTCTAATTGCAATTCTTTAAAAGAAAATTCTCTAAAAGGCTAACTACAATATAGCTAAAAAATTAAATAGAACCACCAAGAGTCTACTGTAAATTATTCAGCAAAAATTAATCTTCCTCGCATCTGCTTGAAGTTTCAAAGCCTGATTAGAGATAAGAAAAAATAGCCGGATATTTTATTGACCCCAAAAATTATAAATAAATTCACATTGGAATTTTGGCTTTAAAGCATAAACAACATATTAGCATAATTTGTCATTAACTAATATACATACGGACACAAATTAATAATAAACTGTGTACCCCTCTTTTTGTCACGACTTTCCAACAATTTAAGGACAAAGACAGCAATGACTCACCGCTGAGATTATTAGACCTAATATTCCACACGTGCTGGCTCACTACACGAAGTTTAGGGTTGAAAGATATAGTAGAGATCTTATGTTTAATTCACACTCATAACCAGATCATTTTTCAAATAAGAAATACAAGGATTTCATATATTTACCCGAACATAACAAATGTAATATAACTAAATTTGACAGATGTAATTAACTAATTTGGCGATGGTTTCGACTGCTTTACAGCACCTATGGTCACGAATAGACTGAACTGACCTGAATAAGTAAATTTTGACGCCGGTCAATGTTATCACTATGTGAATTATTCCGACAGATTTAGTAAACAAAAAATTGTTAAAACGTACAAGTTTAACATTCGAAAGTTATTTGTTTTTTAAATCCAACTTCACAAGCCAACTAGGCTATTTAAAATATTAAGCAGTATTTAATACACAAGATACAAGTTAATTTATTGAATGGTTTAATAATGTTTTTCGCGATTTTTTTTTATTAAAAAACTTTCTTTTGGTTTGGTGATTTGAGGTATCTTTTTAACTGAGCGTTAAACAATGTTACTTTAAATCTATTTATAGTTATTACTTCTCAATGAATCTTGATTTCAAAATTATTATATTTTTGACAGCCCTTTCGATGTACTGACGTTATACATGATGCGCCTTGTTTGCTATTTCTAGCGATTGGACTCCTGGACAGGTTAGTAACTGCGTATGCTAAAGATATAGTTGAAATTAAATAAACATGGCTTGTCCAGGAGTAAAGTATGGATGTGTACTATAAACTTGCGAAGCATTTTTTCGTTAAGCTACTCAGTTGAGTACATCGACAAAGGTCATGGTCGTTTATCACTGATAGATCATTTGCGAATTTTTAGATCGACGAATATATATTATGTATCTATTCCCGATTACTTATACAGTTTGAATGAAGCTAATGTAGTGTTTTGATTATAATACATTTTCGTCAACAATTTTGTGCTTTAAGAAAAACTTATAGAAAAAAAAATTTTTACTTCATAGATTAATATTACAAATAAAAGCACAGCAACTATAATTAGGTAAATAAAATATAAAAACGACCTCGAACGTCCTTCATTGTCCTCAAATTTAATCAATATAAGGAAAATATACGTGGGCGAGATATTCGTTTACCAAAACTGTTCGTCTAAAGATAGCGTAAGTCAAGTAATGTCAAGATCCAATGTCAAGGTAAGATAACGATTGCATTGAATTTATATGGGCTTTCAATGGAAATAAGAGAATCTTTTGAGATGAATTGGAAGAAATTAAAAATTTAAATACAACGTTCGCGGAGCCTTCTCCGCGTAAATCTCATCCGCGTAATTTTTCATAGGTAACTTACCTGTAAATAAGTATAACATTGATATTATATTATCAAAATCTTGAAAAATATAAAAAATAAGGTATATAGAAGAGCAACCGTATCGCTTTTATTACATTAAAACATTCTTTTTTGGCGTACACTAAATGAGTGTATAACACAAATGTACTAAATCTAATGCAGCTTTCGTACAATCAGAAAAAAAAATATTTTGTTAATTTCTGCGGTTTTTTATGTGTTGTCATATACTACTTATTACATACGAGTTCATTTACAAATAAAATTAATGTTTATACTAAAGAAATATTTTTTTTTATAAATATTTAAAATGGTAATAAAAATCATAGAACATAAAAAAATATATAGAGCATATGAATTCCCAGTCGAATTGTTAAATTGTTATTTTTAAATCTTTGTTTTTTACAAAAATCGGAGCCCGTAATACAACCACATTATTTATCATAAACCATTCTTATAATTTTCATCCATAAATTTGCACTAAAAATATTTTATTACTGTTCATTAACAAGCTTCTCTATTGACTGTTCCTCACATGGCGGCATGATGTAATTCTTAAATTGAACTTGTATAGGAACCATAAAGTAAGCGATGACGTGATCCCTTTTGTACGCTGCAGCAAGTTGTAAAGCCACACGAGCTTTAGGGATCAGAGGCGCCTCATAAGGATTCGCACGGACATATAATTCTGCACTAAGTCCAGGCGCTAAAAGAAATCTGGTTCTAGGGTAACATCGCCAAAATGCTCCAAGACGTACTTCGTCATTCCAAAGACCACAGCAATGAAGATAGATTAACCGTGTGCAAACATTTATAACTCTGTAAAAAGGCAAATTTTTGTTATAAATAATGGAGAAACTTTACTTGACATAAATGGTTACATTAATACCAGAAAATATGAATACTGGAAGTGATTTCATAGTCCTTTTTTTAAAGCTAAAGTAATTGTAATAAATAAAACATGAACATTAAAAAAATTTAACTATTTTTTATGTAAAGCCTGCAATGATTAATATTGTAAGAGGAAATTCTATAAACACAGGACAACCATGTCTTTAAAAAAGAAGTTTTCTATTACGTGGTGTTTAGTATCAAGCAGAAATACCTAACACGTCATTATCCACAAATAGAACCTTAAAGCAGAGCGTTAGTAACATCAAATTCGTTAAGTTGTCAAGTTTTATTCGTCGATAATTTGTTTTGTACAGCCTATATGTTTAGCCTGTAACAATTTAGAGTATTAAAATCATTCTAAAGAATTGATAAGCTTGTATGGTGAAGAGAATGAAGTAATTAATTTTTGATCTTGTTTTATAAAACTGACGTGCTGGGTGGAGAATATGTAATACACAGCGTCTGAAATAATTTCTTGAAGCTATATCAGAGTTATGTGCCTCTAACTCACGTTAGCTTCTTAAGTATTAAGGCTTTATCTAAAACAAAGCTTATTTCTTCTGGAAACCATGTTATTGACATGGGATATTTAGGAACAGGCTGAGTGGAACCATCCTTACGCGATGTCCCATTTCTGTAGTTCTCCGTATATCGTCCTTCGAAGTCGATAAATACCTGTAAATAAAAAAAATCATTTTAGAATATAGCAGTTACTTCTTTTCTGTAAGTATATTGTAGCTCCGAAACTATATTTTAATACGGTACAGTCTAAAAGAGCATGATAAAGAAAAGTACAGTACATAAGAACATTATTAGCATTAATTTGCACCAGACATGTTTTTCTTTTAAAACATTTAAAGGTTATATGTTTAAATTTACTAATATAGGTATAAGTTTCTTACGTTTTCGGGTTCTACTATTTGATGTTGGTTATTGCTTATCACTGGAGGGAGAATACATTCCTGTTTGTCCTTTATAGTTTCAGATTCAGAATTCATGACTTAAGTGATATTAATTGTAAATTTTGTGAAATAAATAATGAAATAAGTATTCTGTACATTACAATTGTCATGTGCGCTAAATGTGTAAATTCACAGATAATATAGATGTGTAGCAATTTAAATGTCATAAAAGCAAAGTTTTATTTCGAATCTTTTTAAACGAAAAAGGCGATTGGGTAATGTTATTAAAAAACAGAAATATTATGTCACTATATTTAAGAAAGTTACAGAAACCTTAACCTTAATTTTTGGATGTAGCACAGCACATACATGGTGCCAAAAAGTAATAATAACTCATATCATGTTACGGCGAATTTTTAATCTTTGTGAGAAAATTTAACAAATCATGACAGATAGACTTAACAAAAACCTCAAATGTTTGTATGTTTCTATTAGTAAATTGTACTTTTCTTCTTTTAGATCAAAGCAAGGATTAGCGACAAACGATAGGTAGAAAAAAGATGATGGAATGCAATGTTTCTTGTAAAAAACATTTACGGAAAATACATTTGCATTTATATTTAATGTGATCAGATTTCTATGTAGAATAACTATGGTATCAAAATGTTGACAACACTTGATAAAAAACAGTTTACTCTTGCAGAGGTTAGTCAGATACGAAACGTGGAGCTGAAAATATTACTTTTGATTGTTTATAATTTTAATCTCGGACTTGTGGTTACGCTCATATGTAATATTAAACAAGTTTCGGAATCGGTCTGGTCGGTCGTTGGCGGCGACGCGTGACGGTTCCTCCCGAGGGAGCGGAAGTCTTGCGCTTCCGCCCGGAGATCCGCTCCGGTACTCGCCCGGTCACGACGTCCCGACTTACACTCGCTTCGTGAATAACGAACCACTTGTTATTTATATTTTATATCTTCCATTACAACGAGGGCAATAAACGGAATGTTCTTTACCTTTCCTCATCTAAATATTCAATCGTTATAATAAATCTTTAAAACAAGAGTGTGCATTTTATCTGATAGCCTGCAGAGACATGCTTCCAAAATTTTGCCATATTTATAATTTAATATTATTAATAGGCAAGTCCAAAACTTACTCGTATAATCATTTTAATACATTGATGTATACTTAAATTATAACGTTTACACAATTTTGTTACAGCGACTTGTGCATATCAACATTGTTATGCCACACAGTATTAAAGCGGAATATGTAAGAAATATTTAGCTGCCGTTTGGCCGTAGACTAAACAATGAGATCAGCTGACCTATTGCGGGCGAGGGGCAGTTTTCGAACAACGACATCGGTTCAGCCGATACTGGCGCACGACGGGATCATGTACGTGTGTAAACAAAACTTCAGATAAATCATCTCTATGAAATCGGGTTCATGGTATAGTAAATTACAAACTATTTATAGTTTTAATAATACAAAAGTTTAAGAAGAAACATTTTAAATAATTTTTATACAGTTTTATTAAATAACACGTTAAAAAAAATTACATGTTTACTATTTTATAAAAACCGATAGTACAAGAAGTCACTCAAGTTTTCATGAAGATTCAAATATATTTAACTAACAATTTGAGTAATAAATAGCAGTCACCTTATCTGATTTCTATATGATAATAATTTTGTACTAAACGTGATATAAAAAATTCTTCAAATGATCAATACAAAAACGTATCATTGCCTAAGGTTTATTTTAGATTACAAAAGGAATAGTAAGATGAAGAAACGTACAACGCTTTATCTATCTTTTTTTACTCCACGAAGCGACGAGACGTGCGAACGTTAACCTGAAGATGAGTGATACCCATGGCCCATGGTCATGATAATGTGGCGCTAGTTAGGATAATAAAAACAACACCATATTATGTTCCTATGAGATACAAGATGTTAAACTCATTACCCCAGAATTTCATTGATTGCGGCGCCCTTCGAACCGAAACACAATAATAATTGGACATTGATTTCCGTTGTAGCTAGACGGTATCTGGTAACAGAGTAGTACCAGTATTTTAATTGTATAAAAGATACAATTTAACAGTATCGTTCCGATAATTAATCGCAAAATCAACCATATCATCTTAATGCGGAACACGTATTTCTTAGAATCATAATAAGGAAGGAAAACCGGTGGACTATGAGACTATTATTATAATACCAACGGAAAAATAAAGGAATGCAAACATCGTAAGCAGTGAACGCTGTCCGGTCTACCTTACATATCGTTACTACACTTAACAAGCAAGTCATATTGTGTAGTTGCTCAAGTTACTTACATTATTCTATGTATCATATATGAGAGAACGCGAACCGCCGCTTTTTTTGTTCATAAGCATTTTGATCTGTTTTTTTTTTAATTATTAATATTTGCAATTCTTGATGTTACTATAAGTGTGTTTAAATTTATTCTGATTTCTTTAAAATATTTTTTTCCAAGTACTACATTTAGCTTATATTATAATTTGCGTAACTTATCCAGTGTGTATTGGTTTATCATTATAAATAATAGATTTTTTTTTTTAAAACAAAATGATTACATTATTATTTTACATGGTATACATATTTATTTTACTATTCTCAAAAAAGTAATAAAACAAAATTATTAAGTCTTTGTTTTTATACTTGTAGGTTACAAATTTACTGTCATCATTCCATTTAAATATTAGTTTAGCTATAAAAAAAGTAATTTCTGCATTTCGAATGATGATTTTGTCTTAAAAAGAAATGGCACCTGAAATTTTACGATTTAAGAAACATAATCATGTAGTTTATAATGGTCAGCCTTTATACGTTAGTCTGTAGCTGGTATGTCAAGACACATTCAGTGTATTTCCTTGTCGACTTGCTAATTCCAAGTATCTACAGCGAGTAGTATAAAACAAATAGGAAACTTTCAACATCATCCTCGTTGACGCACTCTGGAATTAATCAAAGCTGGAATTACCGAGAAAATCCAAGAGGTCCGAGGGGTGAAGGTGAGGCGCGGGAGACGACGAGGTGAAATAACGGATGGAGTTCGTGGGAACGGCCGAGACTTCCGCTCCGCTTAACCGCTCGCGCCTCGCCACTCTTGAGCTATTTCCTTTTGGTAGGGTGACCAAATACCTGTGTCACCATTACAATATTAGTACAACACAGCTTTTTTTTTAAACGACACCATCCAGATTGTTTACCTTGATAAGAGGTACGCTTGCCCATAAGATTTCGAGGCTAGTAAAGATTTTTAAACTTCTGTACTATACACTAGTAATCACACTATCTAAAGAGCTCTTCAAATCGAAAAGCTTAAAAGTTTGCAGACTTCAATTTTGCGGTAAATATTGGCACTGTTAGTTATACCCACCTAGAATGCGTGCTTCAAGGTGGTTTTACAACCACTAATCCATTTATCATAAAAGATAATTATAATACTATTTCGTTCCTGTGCCAATTGTTATATTTCCGCTATCGTCACGATACACTACTTATCTACAAAATTTTTGATATAATATTTTCCTTCCGATAGGCTAACTATTTTATTATATTAATGTCTATCTTATCGGGTTGCGATATTGATAACGGAAAGCTATTATTTTTACAAATAAAGAAACTGTATTCAACTGTTACAAAACTGTAATATAATTTTTCACTTTCTCTTAGTCTATTTGTATATAATATAATATAATCGTACGAAAAAGCACGTCAATTCAAAAACAAAAGGATTCAACAGAAGATAGCTCATCAAATCGCGTCTATGCCACCTTATACAATATTTAATGACAGTTTTCAACAAAATGTAAAAAGAAGAGACGAAAGTTGAGAACTAATTTAAAAATACCTAATTATTTACAATATGCGGGCAACGTGTTAAATTGAACACCCAAGTTTTATAAAGTCATGACGTTAAAGGAATTTACGTCAATATTAAGATAACATTACGTTAACATAGATAATTATTATCTCTACATAACTCCGAACGAGGAAATAAATCTGGGAGCCCCCGATTCTGCAAACTTAAAAGAAAATAATATGCGGAAAACCAGTTAGACATGTTGGATGAGCAGATTTTGTTTAAAAATATACGTCATATAATAAATCAGTAACATAATAAAATTTATGCAAAGAACTTTTTTATATTCCACGAATTATAAGTCGAGCAGGACCTTATTGATAGTCAAATTACCAATTACCAGAGTCGTATTTTATCAAAGATTTCATCAAAAGTTATCCCTTTTTTATTTTGAATTTTGCACTTATAAATCAACAGATATTCGTATAATGTTTGTATACGAGTACAAATTATAATTATATTCATAACGTACTTGAAAAATTATACTCTAAAAGTATTGTCGGAGACGAATGCACCTGTTTCTACAACTTACTAGTAGAGTGTAAGTTTGTAAGTCGTCAAATTGGTAAGGAGAAAAAATGCACGAGCAGATACTACACTAAAAAAAAGTACGAAGTCGGTTTGGAGACTTTTCTTGCTTTATTTCTTATTAACACATTCACTATTTGTATGAATAAACTACGTAAAATGTTTAAACAAAATAATAGACGTAATTGGGCAAAACTAGAAACACTAGTTCAAGTTCAAAGAGAATACCGATTTGTTGTTGTATGTAACGAAAAAGTTCACATTTATATATGTATTTAGCAAATTCGTGTCGTCTATTATATTGTAATTATATCATAACTGCGCTCCCTCAAATGTTAATTTGGTTTGTTGTATAATAAATTGTAAACGTATAAAAAGGTAACGTAGTTTGATTGTCACTGCGAGTACTAAATTATATTTCTTCTCAGAAAGGATGTAACACTACTTTTTTTTTTTTTTGACGTGACAACGTCTATTAAATTGGTATAAGATAGGACGCGCGTGCTGAGAAATGTCCCGCACATAAGTGGGCGTGGCTTACGCCGACCGCTAAGTCGGTATGCGTTTGCCCGAATTGGTTGAAAGTAAAAGATGTATTCTATTGCTCAATAATAATTAGAAATAAAATCCCTAACAAATATAATTGAGAGTTAGTATAACTTGATTTGTAACCCGATAAACATGTCAAACAAGAATAATAAAATTTATTATCAAAATTTTTTGTGATATAATTAATAGACGTTGTCACGTTAAAATACATAAGTGCCCTGCACATATAACCCAGAATTTTTATTTATTATTAATTAAACAAAAATATACAACAAATTTTACATTTAGCTTGTAAGAAACCACAAACTTAATCAATAATATTACTCAAAAAGATAATTTTTTGGGATAGTATAGTTAATAACCTACGTCATTAACTGTATTCTTTCAAAACACACATTTGTATCAATTAAACAAAAACATAACAAATAAATATTTGTAACAGATTACGCGCGAAGTTAAAAATTCGTTTCAAATCAGAATCCGTGTTACATGGCACAGCGACTAACCGCTTGTCTTGTAACACAAGGTTCGGTTCTACATGTGGTGGAGTTGGTACGGTTTTTTAACACCCGTTAGTATATTCTAAATCTACCGCTATCTACGCTTAACCATCTTCGTCATCTTTCTCACTTAACATCACGTGGAACTTCAGAGAAGTGATAGCTTATTGACAACACAAGGATATGAAAACTACATGAAATACATCTTTACAAAGACTTGCCATTATTTGTCCAGTAATGGGACCTTGCTATAGTTTAATTAAAAGAACAAGGCCTAGGTTCCCATACTCATTAAAAGAGGAATTACAATAGCAGCTGATGTTCTTTTTGTCGACGGTCGCAGACACCTCAGTAGGTAGGCAGCAGAGACCAATGACCGTTAGCAAGTCCGGCACTTAGAGCGGTCTTGCTTTTATCGACCGGAAGCGGCGCGACGGAAACTCGCAATCTCGGCCAATTGGACGGGCTAGCTGTCACGCCGCTTGCGCATGCCTCCTGCACTGCTTTCCTATAATATTGTTACTGCTATGCTTTGCTGTAGGTATGTAAAAGGTATTTTAAATTATTATAGTTCGGTCATCAGAACTTTGCAAAATTAAGTTATAAAACAAAAGCATCATTCTCAGATAAAGTAGACACATATCTTTTTTATAATGTTTCTTTGTGTTAATGAAACAGATAATACTAAAAAGTGTTTACTAATACATATTCGTTTACATACATAGAACAAAATTAGACCATCGTGAATTGAATTACGTATTCTGTAGTTGTCTACTTAACAAAACACTCCATCGATCGATGACTTATTGTTAAGATGTATATCGTTTAGCATATTTATATGCGCCCAAAAGAATAGTCAAGAAAGTCACCGTATTCATCTAGTAACAATCAAAATATGCATTCCACCTAGAAAAAACAAAACACCCAGAGATGAATTAAATTATACCATATTTGCATATGGTCTGACGGATTTTTTATTTCCAAATAAAACAATACAAATTAAATATCGTTTTACCAAAACAACTAATAACAAATCATTTACTTTCTTTTTATTATTTTGAAGAACTTCATAGGTAGTGTTAAGAATTTATTAACACTTGAAAGAATTAATTTATTTACAACTTACCTGCCAATAAGGGATCACGAAGCGGATAGCTAAAACATCAGCAAAACAGTATAAAAAATGCAAGTTATAAAAAAACTATGTATGTTTAAGAGCAATATCCTGTTGGCAATATAACAATAGCCTACCAAGCTTTGAAAGGAGGAAGCTTTCGTTACTACACCTAAAGGTTAGTTGTTTAGTTTCGCAATATATTTTTAAGAAACACTATCATAATAATGCTTATAGCTTTGTAAACAGTATATGTTGTACTAAATATAATTGATTTTTATCAACATGTTTTAATTTATAAAAATGGCACCTTTTTTATTTAAGTAATTTGTGCAAGAACTGTTAAAATTTGTTGATAGTAATTTCAAAACATCCAATCACTGTTACTTTTCCTCTTATAATCTACAACTCACTTTCTATTAAACTACTTCAAACGTTATGAATCACTTCTGTCCATTGTCTCTCTCTACCCAGACATAAGAGATCAAAATATAAGTAACATATCTGCACGCTGTTCACGTTTTTTCGAAAAAGAGTACTTTAATTTCTAGTGAAATAAACAGCATAAGGACTTAAATCTTGCAGTATATTATTCCCTAGTATAGCCTATTGCCTTATTTGTCACTTTAGTGTCCCCGTTAAAAGGACTTTCCTTTTGTCGGGAATGCAAGTTTTAAAGTCTCATATAACATATGTAATTAAATAAGTAATCATTTATGTAGAGTAAGCGTAAATAGATTACAATTTTGTTAGAAATAAATGATTTTAACGAGCTTAATACATGTTTACTAGTTAAATAAATTTATTCATCATGAATTTCAGGAACCGTGACAAACTGGCTTATAGATAATTTCATGTTTCTTATTTTAACGTACAGATTTCTTGTTTTTAGCCAATTTACCTTTTCAATATATTCAATGACAAGATATGTTTAAAAAGTACAAATAAACCGAGATATTATGAAGAATTGATAGAAGTCTTGTGAACGTCCTCATTGAGTGGATCTTGTTATTCAACTGACATTGACCTCTAGAACGGTCATCGAGACCTCTCTCTGTGATCATAAATATTCAACAACTGTTTAATATACATATTAATGAAGATAAAGATGGGAGAACGACTTTATTTTATCCACTCACAACTTACCTACAATGTCAACCAAAAGACTTCGTGCTATGAATGTCTTATTAATAAATCGATTGTTCTGTTCAGTGGTAAATTATTTTTATATTTAATATAGTATAAACAATTTTAGTTCAGCTATTCTCCAAGAATCGAAAATAGTCAAATAACTATTATTGATTATTATGAGTAAAATAACTTTTATTTGATAACGTTAAGTGACTTTGGCGCAATTTAGACTAAACTTAGCTGAGTGTCAATAATTTATTTTAAATCTTAGTTATCTAACACTCAACAATAGAATTTGGGTATGAACCGCAAAAGATATGTTCCCATAACATCGTTATAGCCTGATGGTAAAGGATCCGGACATTGGACTATTTTCGAACACCATCACCTGAAACAAGCAAAAAAACATAGACTGAGTATTACACATTGCTACGACTAACAATTTTCAATAAAAAATAAAAACATTTGAAAAACAAAATTTAAATAAAACTAGTAAAAGTAAAACGTTTCGTTGTTGTTTTTGGTCATCTTTGTTTATCACCGTCCTATCAATTTGTTCACCTACATTAAATATTTTTATGTTCATTTATCAAATGACTTGAAAAAATGTTGTATGAAAACGATTCGCAGCGATGTCAATTTAGATCGATAATGTCCTTCACTTTATCAAGTAATATAACATGATAAAGAAATACTTTTTTTCGCCCACGTGTAATACGAATCCACATATCTTCAAAACAGTTACAATGGAATTAAAATAGATATTCATAACACATAAAAAATTTAGTTTTTGTAAAATGAGTTGCTTGTTCAGAGTTTACTGGTGCTCGCAAATGCATTTTTTCTACTGAAAAGTATCTGTAATATCAAAAAGAGTTCGAATAGTATAGTATAATCATTAATTATAAATGTTATCGATAATTACTAAAGATACTAACGACTTTGACTAACACTAACAAAAGTAAAAGATACCAAAAAAATTGTCATCATTTACAACTTTTGTTGTGTTTTTTAAGTAAAAAGAATTTATATTTTAGCTAAATGTTTTCAACTAAATATATTTTAGCCTCATCTGTCGCTATATCATATGCATCTTTTATTTTTCTGTCGTCTTATTTCGTGCATAATCACGGACGTTATAACAGGTCTTGAGCTAGACCAATGTTCAGTGTGACCTTCAGCAATGTCCGTCGAAAAAAAGCCGTTGCCGTCCTCTGATATCGGTGCCCGAATGTTGCCAGTTCGTCAAATCTGCAACATTGTTCGGTAATTCATTTCTTTAAAAAGATCAATTTCAAATATTAATTTTAAACGATAACCATGCTATAAAATTCACAGTAATTTATAATGTTAACTGTCAACATACATATGCGATGGTAAGTGAAGTATTTAAAAGTTACGGCTATACAGGTGCAACTTTGTTTGGTCCAATTCCAGTATCATAGGCTTTATAAAACCGGGTATACAAATTAACACAAGATCAATAATCCATTCCGATTATGATCTGTCTTGAAGAGAAAAGTGCTAAGACTGATTGTTGGAGTTAAGAATTTGACTACATCTGAATTAAAGCCTAACCGATAAGATTGTAATTACGTTATAATCTAAATAAAAAATCAGAAAATCTATTTTCTTGTATATAAGGTTACATAATCGCACAAAAAGGCAAAAACAAAAATTTATTAAAATAAATTAATTAATAAACTTACAAAAAATAAAGCTTCTATATTACAACAATAATAAAACTAACTTTTGCGGGTTTCCTCGATGTTTTGCATGATCGGGGCAGTGAATATCTAATTGAACACGATGAAATCTGCTTAATTTAGAGTTATTAAATGTGTAATATTCGCGTAAATATAACATGAATAAAATGTCACTTTGTTCAAAAGTCTTATAAATCATAACAAAGATATTTAAATAATCCAGAGAGAACGTTTGTATCATGGCAACATTTAATATAGTAGCAATAATGCGTGTCCGGAAAGTCCAGAGTCATCTAATTTTCGGAATAACACTTGCAGAACCGGTCGAGGCACGAGCTGTGGACTGTAGAATGACGCCAAATATCAACTTGTTTCCTTCCTTGTTTTGCAAGATTCGATCCGCACATTCGATTTGCCTTTGTCATCATAGTTTTTTTGTTTTAAATCACGATTCTATATAATGTTGACATATTTACTACACTTCGTGCTATACCAATTATTCTAAGTACGAGTATGCAGGGCATAATGAACTAACAGTAACTTTTCGAACATTAAAAAAATGATACTGTCCTCCGTTTCCTCTTGTTAAACATTTTTTATTAATAATTATGTGAACGTATAATTTTCTATACAATGATAGTGGTATTTAATATAATAAATTTTAACCACCAGAAATTTTCTATATTGTTTTCTAAGAGTCTTATGAATTTACGGGTATGTCAACGCACTACTTCTCAATATGGAAGTAAACAGGAGACGGAAGCTATACATAACAACATGCAAAATCATACGGATTTATCGATTCGCGTCCGGCAATATGGCGGCGGTTTATTTATGTTCTATCTGCCGACCTTCCTGGCGCCCTACTTCCGCCGGAAACGGGCGTCGTCTCCGGTTTAACCCTTACCGCTTTTCCGGCTTCCGGCATCCTTTGAAATCGCACGAAGTTTCCTATCGCGACTTGGTTCTCTTCGCATAAACAGAGAAACTGGTTTCTACGGAGTAATATTGCTTGTAAATTGTCTGTATCTACAGGAAGAAACATTTTAAAAACATTCTAAACCCACTTAAGAATTTGAATTACTTATTAACTTTTTTATTATTAATATTAATAATTATTATATACAGTCGTTCTATGTTTAGTAATTTTATTAGAAGGATTGATTTTATATGTTTTTTCTGCTTACAATATAAGGAAACTGTTCATCTAATTCTCAACTTAAGCTCACGGATTCTAGATTATGCCAATGTTATAAAATGAGTCAAAAACAATATTAACAACGCATATTGTTTTATATACTTTCTTTACAATCTTTAAAAAAATGTTTTAGTTGTACAAATATCATCACATGAATTTTTTCTTTACAATTATTAAATTACTTAAAAAAAATTAAACAGTAGAAATTCTATTAAATTTGTTGCATGCAAAAATGTATTTAATGAGTCCAGACGTCTTAAAACTTGCCTTAAGGCTACTAATTTTTATTGCTAGCGGATTAGAGTAATAATAAACTATTTACTAGAAGTTATAAGGTTCTATTAGGCTCAACAATCGTATATATCAAATATAACAAACGGTGTCGTCGTGGTCCGTCGAAGGTGAATCGGGTATTTCACAAGACGCCGGGTATGCCGCGGCAGTTTCCTGAATTACCGAAACATGAAAGAGAATTTCTACACTCGCGCTAGATACCACTTCCGACACAATCTAGAATTTTCATTCACTGCGCAGCGAAGTGATGAAACGGTGGGAATCAAATGTATAATAAACACTATGCATGAAATTTTATATGCATTTTTATTTTATATAAATTGTACATGAATTTGTGTAAAATAAAAAAATAATATGTATTACTACGTAAAATTCTTAAATTGACATTTGTTACTTGAAAACACGAGATGATAAATTTCGATAGAATAGTAAGTTACCAAGAATTGTCGTCCGCTGATTTAAAAATTCTCTGTGGTGCCATCCATCAAGACAATCTTCGGTAATGTAAGTAAATGACTATCAAAAGCAAAATAAATTGCAATTATGGGAAAACGGATTATAAACCTTAATTAAATTTAACATTTAAAATGTGATTGTACAAAACCTTGTATAATCTTCATTCTTTTGCAACACTAGTTCAGTAGATTTAGATATATAATTTCATATAGAAGCATGAGTTTCACAAGTTGATTGCAACAATCTCCTCGGATTCGAGCTTCCTCTATCGCAACTTCACAGCGCTCTTCCCAATTTCTTTAACTTCATTTACCAACCCTACGTTATCATAGCTGTTTTGCAAATATTATAATATTTACATCGTTTACAATTCTTTATTTATATTAAAAATCATTGTTTCAAATTGGAATAAGTTTCAAAAAAATTTGAATAGGGATCCTCAAACTAGGCTAGTTGCTACTACAGGTGAATAATTTCAAGTAATTTAATTATGTAGTATTTTTTTTTAAGAATATTATAGAATAAAATTCACTTTTAAATAAAAAATCGCAATACGTAACTGGTATCTAAAATATGTTATTAACAGTGGAAATCCAAATCCACAGAGAACATTCCATCCAACTAATGTTGCCAATATAATTTATTCTACTTTGTTACGTAAAGTTTAGGCTTAAATAAGTATGTGAGTAGTCACTGATTAGACTAACAATAGCTATAAAACGTAGCTAAAAGTCGGACAGTAGTGTCTATATCTCTCTGGAATTGCGCAAACAATTAGTTTCGGCGCATCTCACGTGGCCCAGTTCGCAGCGAGCTGGTCGCTTTGTAACGCGACCGGATTGGGTCAGCGGCGCCCGAGGTCTGCCTACGCAACTTATGTCATACAAAGTAAGTGCGTAACATACGTGCTCTATCGACAGCCGTATCATTACTTAGCTTAACTGTTTCTTCCCCTACCCAACTTTACGATAACACTTAAAATTGCGTGCGCAGTTACATTACCTCTGTGTAATGAAATTTGATTAGCCAATTAGGGACTCGTTTAACTTAACCTTTACTGATGGATATTTTACCCGCCATAGCCGATGCAGGTGCTCGCAACCTATTTATACCGTAGTGGACATCAGTATGCAGGCACGCTGCCAATTACAGTGGAGACCTACTTTCTTACCTTCGAACTTTTACTTCCTGCGGGGCAGGCGAGGCGGCCGGTCGGTCCACGCAACGAATTACGAAAGTGGCGCGAAATGCTCGGCCGACATTCGCACAAGCCTTGCGCCACGTTCAGGAAGTGCCGTTGCGGAGGGATTACGTAGCCGGCTTACTGCTTGAGCATACCTCCTTACGCAGCAGGTGCCGTGGGAGCATCCTAATTGAAACATAATTGAATTTAAGTCGCAGTTGTGTCGTATATGTAGTGATAGGACTATCGGTACAGACTGATTGTTAAGGTTTTAAAATTTCTGTCGCTGATTTGCTAATATCTTATAGTAAATATATAATAAGTATTATGCGAATAATTCACGCTAATTCTAATATTAATGAAATAAACAAACACTTAGATGACCTCTAAGAATCATGAGATTGTAAGTATTGTACTTAACAAATGGATTTCCTATTCTGAACTAATGTAATAGACCGCTTACTATGGCACTATTATTTTTTAAATAATAATAATGTTATAAAATTTTTAACTTATATAAATTAAATACATAAATATTTAGAGAAATCAATTTTGCTTTTAAAAATGTAGTTATTAAGAAATTTGTACGATTAACATAAAGAAACATTACGAAACGGAGCTTGTTTAATATTGAAGCAACATTCGCCAAAGTCTATCTCGGAAATCCACAAGTTACCTAAGCTTGGTTACTAACTGTACTTATATCGTATTTGTTATGAAATGAACGGGAACTGATAGTAACCAACTAAGTTAACGCGGTACAACAAAATCAAAACTAATAAATAAATTGTGGTTAACATTTTTTTACGATTGCTGAAATAGTCTTAACTTATTGTAATAAATTTAAACATTACAACGATTATAAGTATCATTCTTTTATGCGGCATCAAGAAAATATCCGCATAAGGAAAAATATATAGTTGTTTCCTAATGAGTATTATTTCGAATTAAATGTTATTAATAATTACTCATCAAACAATTAATTCAAGTAAGTAGTATATAAACATTACACATTTATTAAGATATTTCCGCAATTTAAACGAACCTACAGTAACGATTTTTTTATGTTTAATTAATTCAAAAAATCTTGTATACAAGTAATAAAACCTTGTTTATTACATTTATTTTCTGTTATCGCAATTACACAATAATCGCATAAAATCGGATAACAATGCAAAAAGATATTAGGGCGAGAAAATTCACATCAATATGATCCGTTACTCGAGCACACTCGTACTGTATATAACCCCTATCTTCTAACCAGGGTCACCATAGACTTGATGTCTTTCGGATAAATTTATTACTAAAAGGAAACAACATTCATATAATTAACATTAATAGGTAATTGTAAACTTAGACCTAATTTCAACAAATGTTTAGAGATATGGTTTTTTTGTTTCAAATCAACAGATTATATTAACATTACAGTACTTCAAAAAGAATAATAAAAGAAACCTTAACATAGTAGTTTCTTTAGAAATGCACCGCCAACTGGATTACCACGAATTGAGTTAAACTAGACGTAGAGAACAGATAATTTCAAGATAATAACCATAATCCTACAGATTAAACAGACTGTACTGTTAGCCAAAACACTGTGGAATTTACTGGTATTATTTTTATTTATAGGGAACAAAGACATACATAATCTATTATATTACTATATATTTAGTTATTTTAAGAATGTCCGCCATTTGTTACATAAAATGGCAATACATCTTCTAACACGTAATACGTGCAACGGTGCGCACCCGATCTCGTACGACCGGTCCTGAAACTGGGGCATCTCTTTTTGTTTCACTATGATATTTCGTAATTAGAGAGGGTAAGGGGAAGGTTTTATTCACTTATCACGCAATATTACATGTTAATTAGTTCAACGATTGCAGTATCGAATGCAATGAACAGGAATTCGTTAACGCATGCAAAATGATTACGACACACGTTAAAGTCCACTGTGGTCACCGCTAATCATCATAATCTTCAATAATTAAAATTGTTCTCGCTTCCTATCCAAGTACGGGTTAATTCCTTCTTAATGCAAGTGTAATAATATACCTAGATAAAGGATAATTAAAAAAAAATGTTCATCCAATTTTAGGTGCAATTATTTAATTGTACCGTATTATTATTTTTTCATAGTACGGGCGTTTTAGTTAAATTTATATTAATAAATTATTATATACAATAAGTTTTAAATGAAATCTTTGCCATATGTTAAAAAAACATTTGAAAGGTTATATTTTTTAGATCACGCATTAATTCTTAAATTAATCAATGAACTCAATTGAGACTGTGAGTATGCCCATTTGAATTATAATTATAAACCATATAGTTATTCAGTAAATACCTGAATTAAACCTCTTATACTTAGTATGAACCTAAATAAAAGCTACATGTATAATATACTATATCTTATGGATGTACGCCTGCAGACGCGAATCTCGCACGCAGTTAGCCAAGATGGCGGCACGCGGAAGTGTATACGACTTCCGCGTCGCCCTGCGCCGCGTGCGCGCCACTCGTGACTGCCACGCTATAGGGTTACCATATTAAATTTTTGGAAATGTGTCGTAGTCAAATTAAATAAAATTTATAATGTTACTGTTTATACTAAACTGTAAAACAATTAACTAAAAATTTGTTTTACAAAGTCATTGTAACCATTCAAAAGACTTAAAAGAATCCACGTTACCGCCTAAAATATATAAGCCGAGGTAAATGAAAAAGTCAAAACTTGTATGTGTATCTAATTTCTTTTTATTTTTTAGTGTATATCCGAAATCTTTTTCTTGGGTTTATTAAAAAATTACTTGTAATATAATACAGTTAATTGATAAACGGCATTAAAACCTACGTTTGTCTAAAACGAGTGTCATATTCGGTAATAGATTTAACAAAGTCTACCTTAAGCATCTGAAAATGCATAATTTTTAACAACACCAAGCGCCGACTCTGTCAAAAAAATATTGATGAACAGTCTTTCATACTATATATACTTCATACATATACAAATGTAAATGGGACAAGTTATTAAAACATAATTATGCAGCGCGCGTACATTTAAGCCATATAAACAACACCGGACACTACAAAAAAATAAAGAAAACTTTACATTAGAAACTATAATAATATTTATTACAATGCAAAGTTCTTATTTACAAAATGTGATTAAACTTTGCTCAGCTGATTTAGAATAAATGGAGTTAAATTCATATTTTTTATACAATTCCCCCGGTTCCCTTGTAATTTCGCTTGCTCTACCACATTTCCTACCGAAATAGTAATTTTTACGTACTATTCCTTGACGGCGGAAATCTACCTATTCGTTTTACGATAGGAGGCCTACTACAAGTATAGCGTATGAGTACAATGTGGAAGTATATAGCAACTACCTCATTATAAACACTGCTTCATATTGTATCAAAATTAATGAGTATAAATAACGATAACGACGCAAAATTATGCTAAGAATAACTAGGAAATAGATCTACCAATGAGGTGAATGTTTATAGAACCGGAGCTTCTGAATATTTAACAACCAATATTAACTATATATAACATTAATCCAAAATTTGTTGTATATTCGGGCTTACAATAGGCAAGAGTAAAGGTATAGAAAAAAGCTAAGGTGTAATTTAGAATAAGATGTGAACTACGCATATTTTTGTATTTTATGTTCTAACATAAATAAAACAAAATCTTTTATGGTCATCATCGACATGTTTTTAGTGTATTATCACACACTCCTGAACAAAGGCATTCCCAACCAATTTCAGCCGATTCGTCCGATCCCGCTTTCATTCCCTGAGATCAGCTAAGTACCAATGAGACGCGATTTTTCACCGTGTAGATTATGCATCTATTACTGTACTCCGGCTTGTAGTTAATGCAATTACTGAGCGAACACATTGTATTATTTGATGCTGCCACATGAGAAACAAACGTATAATTCTCTTAAGTTTGTGTGTTTAATAATTAAACATTTTTTGTAACTATATTTGTTTGTGAAAGATGCGTCACATGCCATTAGGTTGAATATACGACCAGAGATGATAACGATATTATATAAATGTGGTTGTGGTTCACCAAGTGTCGTCAAAAAAGGCCGCAGGTTCTATTGTGATCTTTACAAACATAGCGAACTTGCATGCCAAGCGTGGTGATTTCCTTTCAAAATAAAGAAAACCGAGGTTCTTCATTGGATATTAAATTATTTAAATGATAATTCTTTGTGATTTGTTATAACCATTATATTATATCATAAGACATCAAGCTTGTGGAAACATACACAAGCTTGATGTCTTACTCATATCAGAGACGCACTTTACTGACAGAAGTAGTATTAAAATACCACAGTATAACATCTATTCTACCAATCATCCTGATGGAACTGCACACGGTGGTACCGCAATTCTAATAAAAAGCTCTATTAAACACCATCAATTGCCATGTTTTAAAAAAGAACATTTACAGGCGACAACGATTTGCGTACAAGATAAGACAGGTGAATTTAACTTGTCATCTATATACTGTCCACCTAAACACAACATCAAAGAAAACCAGTTTGAAGATTACTTGTTAAGTCTAGGAAAAAACTTTATTGCTGGTGGGGATTGGAATGCCAAGCACACACATTGGGGATCTAGACTTATCACTACAAGAGGTAGAGAGCTTATGGCATGTATTTTGAAAAATAAGTTTACTACTCTGTCAACAGCGAAACCAACACATTGGCCGGCAGATTCCGCTAGGCTGCCGGACTTAATAGATTTCTTTATAGTCGGAGGTCTGCCAAGTTTAGCTTTTAAAATTGACTCTTGCCTAGATGGCTCATCTGACCACACTCCAGTTCTGTTAACAGCTAGTACTACCGTATTACATACTGATAAATACACCTCACTTTATAACTGCTTCACTGACTGGTATTCGTTTCGAGAAATAGTAGAGAGAAAAATGGAATTAAAAATATCACTTAAAACATCAGAAGATATTGAAGAGGCCGCTAAAAACCTAACTGATATTCAATCCGCATGCTGGCAATGCACTCCTGAAAAACGATCTACAAATTTTAAATTCAGTATCCCCATTGAAGTGAGAGAAAAAATAAGAGAAAAAAGAAGATTACGACGTGTTTGGCATGTGTGCCGATGTAAGGATGATAAAAGGGCACTCAATAAAGCTATTTTGGAAGAGAAGGAAGCCCTTAAAATTGCAAACAACGCTACAATAAAAACATACCTAGAATCTCTTTCCCCGACAAAACATACGAACTACTCTCTTTGGAAGGCTCGTGGCAGAATGAACCAGCCCCAAAATAGAAAGCCTCCAATAAGAAGTAGCCATAACACATGGGCTAGAACAAGTGAAGAGAAAGCAAATCTTTTTGGAGAACATCTTGCGAAAGTGTTTGTGCCTAATTTGCCGGAACATCTGGTGGATGATACAGATATTGACTTTGTATTGAATCAAGCCCCCCAACAAGAACTACCCATTAAACCCATCACACCCAAAGAAATCTGGAATGAAATAAAAAAAATTAGACAACAAAAAAGCTCCAGGCTTCGACTTAATAACAAAGGAAGTCCTAATTCAACTACCGAAAAAAGCCATAGTGTACATAACCTTGCTATTTAACTCCATCCTTAGAGTCAAATACTACCCTAAACTTTGGAAAGTATCACAGATTGTGATGATTCATAAAGAAGGTAAACCCGAAAATGATGTATCATCATACAGACCTATTAGCTTGCTTACAGTACTTTCGAAACTATTTGAGAAACTGTTACTACAGAGAATGATGCCTATCCTTCACGAAAGGAATATCATACCAGATCATCAGTTTGGCTTCCGACAGGAACATGGTACCATCGAACAAGTGCACAGAGTATGTAATAAAATAAGAAAGTCTCTAGAAGATAAAGAATACTGTCCATGTGCATTCTTGGATATACAACAGGCATTTGACAGGGTTTGGCACAAGGGTCTGCTATATAAAATAAAACTGCTCTTACCACACTCTCTCTATGAAATCTTAACATCATACCTCTCTGGCAGAATATTTCAAGTAAGAGAAGACGACAGTACATCTCCATTTTACAACATCCTTGCAGGTGTACCCCAGGGTTCGGTTCTGGGTCCAGTTTTGTACACTCTGTATACCGCAGACTTTCCAGAGTGTACAAATTTAACAATAGCAACTTATGCGGACGATACAGCTATTATGGCCAGTCACAAGGATCCCAAAATCGCTTCTGAAATGCTACAGCATGGACTTAATAAAGTAGACGAATGGCTAAAAAAAAAGAGAATAAAAGCCAGTGCCTCGAAGTCTGTTCAGGTGACATTTACACTGCGCCATGAAAACTGCCCATCAGTTAAACTAGGGGAACAAGAACTTCCAAATAGCGATGTTGTCAAATCACTCACATGGAAATCCCACATACTAGCCAAAAGAGATCAGCTAAATATGCAATACCGGAACCTCCAGTGGCTCATAGGAAGAAGATCTGTTCTGAGCTTAGACAATAAGCTTCTTTTATATAATGCTGTGCTCAAACCAATTTGGACCTACGGGATACAAGTCTGGGGTACTGCTACTGCCTCAAATTTAAATATTCTACAGAGAGTGCAAAACCGCATATTGAAAAACATCTCAAATGCCCCTTGGTTCATAAAAAACTCAGAGGTGCATGATCTACTAAAAGTTAACACCGTTCAGCAGGAAATCATGTTAACCGCCGAGCGCTATAAAAGAAGAATTACAAACCACTGCAATCCTCTAATAGCTACCTTATCCAAATGTGGGCACAGGAAAAGACTCAAAAGGGCTGCTATAATTGAATGAAGCAAAACCAGATCACCAAAGGTCTGTCGTGAAGGAAGACGTTTCCTAATGAGGGAACTGCTCTTAAACGCCTAACACTCCTCACATCTGCTTAAAGTTTATAACTGATCGCAGATATCAAAAAAAAAAAAAAAAAATATTATATTATATGCACTAACTTTAACCCGTCGTCTGCACAAGTTCCTTTAGAGTGTTGCAACGTGGGTTTCTTAAAACCACCAAATTAAAAGGTGTGTATCAATTAACTGAATTAATTAATACATTTGATCGTCATATTTTATTTGGACATGATGTAGTAACAGCGCCGGCGGCCATGCAGCGCGGGTCGCGTCGCCCGGACATTCCGCCCACAATTACTGGCAATTGTGCCAATTGAAGAACCGCCACCCTTCCGCTTTGGTGTGCGACACAGCGTCATCAACACGACTTTATAAACATCTGTCGCTAACCTCGCATGCGTCTATTCGACGCCAACATCTGTTCTAGACTGTTGCTGTAATTGTTTAATTTTGATCGATAATAAAAACACCTCTATAACTATACTGTTCAATTATTTCCTTAAGTTTTTTCATTATAGATGAAAAAAAAAATTTTAGGCTATTTTTTCCCTTACTTTCGTAATGTAGGTACGACAAATTTAGGATATTGGAATCAGCCTGGAGCCGTTCTAACCATTACAATATAAGCGATTAGTATTTAACCTTTAGCAGTTAAACTTGTTACAAATCCGAAATATTCTTTATAACAATAAGTTCTTAAATAGATACAAAATAGTTTACATTTCAACTCTACTACATGTTAGCAAAGTACCAAGTCTCTAAAAATTACTTTATATATCAGAATAACATATTTTCTTGACTATGCTGTCAGGTACTTCACAGAAATAAATAGTACTCTTCCTAAGTACTGAGTTCTAGAAAAAGACGTTTTTATTAGGAAGGCGTTTCGTCAGAAATGTCAGTGAAATAACAGTAACAAAATTTACATACATTGCAATAATTGAACATTTCGCTTTTCAACTTCCGTCGTCATTATTTTCATAGTCAATTCATTACAACAGATTAAAAATATTTACATTTTTTTAATACTTCTGTTACTTCTTTCATGGTATTGAATCTTATGGTAAAATAGTAGCGGAGAAATCTGTTTAATTCCATATATAATCTATCGCGTAAAGAGTTTTGCAATGGACTTTCACATAATGTTATAATACTGACGAACGTTGCACCAGTCACTATTTCGTAAAATACTAAGTAGAAAACCCGAAAGTCCTCCGAATCATCAAGAACGGGTGATGTGTACAAAAATGTTTGTACATTACTTAAATAGCCCACATAGTGTTCCCACTCCTGGAAGTTGCAGCATTCTCTTACAAGAAGAGAGTTAAGGCCATTTATCCACTAACTGGCCAACTGCGAGTGCGAATGTCACATTTCCACGAAAGTTGTTGATCTTGAAACATGTTAGTTTTCTCGCGATGTTTACTTTGACCGGAAGTACGAACTTAGTAGGGATAGTACTCCTGCCTCTTCGATATACCTTTATTATTTTATTTTAAAAATAAATACGTGTATTTATTACTTATCTTACGATTATACAAAAGAAAGGAGAGAATGTCTTCTCCTTTATCTGTAGATATATACAGTGAATATTTTGTTACGCAGATAATATTTAAATTGTCGCTAAGACTGCAACGTTCATGGACTTTTAAATATAATTTTTATTATACAACGAGAGTTCAGTTACACTTGTTAGTCTAATAAAAAGCCGTCATCGTATCAAACACATTTCATACAAAGATAATAACACAAATCAGACAAACGTCTGTCCGTCACGAATTTAGCTCAACTAGTTCACGCACACAAGCACGCCTAATTCCTTTTTGCCACCGTTACAATTGCTTCAATTGGTAGCGCTCGGGCCTGTCACCCTTCCGCTTTCAAAATGTTGTCATTTATCTCTGCCGCATAAAAACAATTTATAACTTCATAAATTGCCCATAGGTAGTAACTTTTCAGATTCATTAACATATAATTTAAAGTAAGAATCCAAAACATATGAATGTGTTTTCACATATATGTATGATAACTCGGGAAAACAATTTTTTTTGTAATAATAGCCCTTATTTTTTTATCTGATTAAAATTAAAACTTTAAATTAGATTTAGATAGACTTAAACATTAGATTTATATTTATACTTTATATAAAAGCATAAATTTATGTATAAATGTAACTACTAAGTATAGTCGAATGCAGTTCTTGTCAGTCTGGTCTTCGGATTTATACTAAGCATATACTATAAAATATTTAACTATTTGTTACCATATATATATTTTTGATATGTTTTACAGTGTGACGTTTATATGAAATATAATTAAAAATGTTTCAGATAGTATACTATAAATTGAATAATGAATTTAATATACTGTAAAATTATAATACAACTTTTGCAACCTGCTCTTGTCAAACCAGTAAACAACAATCACGTAACGACAATTTTCATTGTGAAATGCGATAAAACATTTCAATATTTTGTATATCGTAATAGTGGAAAGCTATAACAAAATTATTGCTTTCATGTGAAACGTCTTTCGAGTACATGTTATATTTGTTCTATCATAATATGTTTTATGTAACAAGTCGAGTTACAATAGCCGATAAAACCTTATCTTAATATCCGCTTTCAGAGATAGCGCCGGATTCGTAGTGAAGTCGTAAGTTTTTGCTCACGTGTAAGACATTAAAATGTGAATTATCGTTCACATGTTTATTAAGTATAATTATTCACGTGGATCTATAAAACACATTTATAATCAATCCATTTATAAAGATTATAACGTCGGGGTTAGCAAAAAGAACCGTATGTGTAAATATGTATTTTCGCAAACTACTTAGCGATATCAATTTTATCACAATCATGGATTTTCCGGCTTCGGAGTACATTTCTAAGCATAAACTACACGAAGTTGTGAAAAGATAACGCTATCAAATTATTGGTGCTAGTTCCCAGATATCAGAGCGCGGGAGCTGATAAAGCATATTTTGCTGCTAATAGCGAACATTCATTATAATGATGAGGTTTGGTAAGGTTTTTTGAGCCATGTAACATAGTGAAATTGTAGTAGTAACAAGATAAAAGATGTTGTCTCAGGGCGATGTTATGCTAAATAAACATCTTTCAATTTCATGAGCGTATTGCTTCACAGGTCTTGCTTCTCTTTAAACTTACCAAAAAAGTGGTAATGAACATGATAAATAAAATAATTCATTAACGCGTCAAAAGTTTTAAACTGTTATGTTTAAACCGTGTTTTGGTCGTATAAAACATGGATACAGAGTATTCCATCACAGTAAAAAAATGTAACATAACCCAGAAGTTAATTGATAATATGTACAATATAAAAGTATGAGGAAACTGTTTCCTCATATTGTTGGCAATGACGTCAGCGTTCAGTATTCGCTGCAATTTCCGGTACAGCTGGCCGCGTAGGACGATAATATTTATCATAGTGGCGCTGACAGAGGTGGATGATCGATATATCGCTGTTAGTGGAAGTGCAGCTATGCTTATCAGTATTATTGTACACACATGTCGAATTCACTTGATTACAGTGCACAAAAAAAATTTCACTTTCAATCGACCACAATCAAAACTAAAAAAAACAGTAGTTGATTTTAAGTCAGTTAAAAAAAAAACACCTGTTTATTGAAAAAGTTTAATAAACTTATTAAAAATGAGATATTGCCTTCATAAAGAAAAATCTAATAAAACATAATGCGAATAAAATTCGATTATTTGATACACAACAAATTTATATAAAAAATCATACATTATTTTTAAAAATAATTGTGATATAACCATCGCCCAATACACGTTAGATATTTGCCGTTAAACAGTGAAGACCATTCAAGTACTTGTTTTTACTAAGTATTTTACAATTATAGCACGTCTTGATGTTTTAAGGCAATTTAAATACAAATTCACCAGTCGTTTATCGATAATACACAAAGAAAGACCGAAGAAGTTTCTAGATAATTTACACAAAACCAAGGATTGACAGGTAGGGAATGTATTTTGAATGTTCAGTCCACCTTCAGTAACAAGTTTTTAATAGGTAAAACAATTATTTATCTAGATAACTATAAGAATAATGGACATTTTAACTATAAAATCATCAATCGGCAAGTTAAAATGAATATCTATTAAAAAATTCACGAATATCGTGACCACGAGAAGTCTCTTTGACTTGTCGCCATATATTACATCTAAGCACAATTACAGTGTGGGTCGCAGATCAAACAGTTATGAACACACAAAGTTCAACATTCTGTTAATGTATGTCCGTAACGTTTGCATAAACACTGTATGCAGTATAGATAATAAAAACTTATCAATTCTCTCTAATGTTTAGTTTTGTCCATGTTATATAGATAATAAAGTATTCCTCATGTATTTACTTTCTTAGCAAGTAGTAACACATTTGTCTACATACACAGTTATACAAGTCAATACCAAAACAACGCAAGCTAGAGATGAAAGTAAAACTATTTAAAGCATCTTAAAAATTCTTGTTTAAACCTAACTATAAATGTTATGGAGTTTATTAATTAATCTATTATGATAATACAACTGCTAGTAACGACATTTAATTCACAAATAAATATTATGTTCAATGCTTTAATTTTACGTCGACAAATTTAGAGGTTTTAAAATTCAATTATAATGTTATTTGTAATTTACAAAAAGCTTTGTACTTCCTTTAAGAGGATTTGCGTTACTATTCTCAAGGTAAGTGCCATGTAGTTGTGGGCGAAACTTTTAATCACCATTATCCATTTCACCTCACATGATAGCGGACAGGCCTTACGTTGCTCTTCGTTATAAAATAATGTAAACATGAAATATCAGTTTTATGAAAACGTCAATCGAACTAATGTGAAACAGGATATTATCAATCTTGGTACAAGATTATGGTTTGAAATTATCGCAGGTGACGCAAACCGATATCCGTTTTATAAAAAAAATGTGCTGTGTTCATAACCGACTATATACATTCTATTAGTATAATAAAAATAATATACAGAAATTAAATATTTTGCTATGATATGTAATAATATAGCTTTTATGAAAATGTATGTAAGTGCGCCCGCCTTATCACTTACTATTTATCTGCAGCGCCGAATTATTAGATTACGTATATCCCCAACTTAATTTTTTTGTCTGATTACTGTAGATTAAATCATAAGTTATATGAAAATTATTTCCACAGCATAGATTTGACTTGCTATGATTAACCTATAAATTATTTATTTATATTCCAAGCGTATGACACCTAAGACGTAACATAAAGCGTTTTAATTAATTGCAACTCTTACTGTCTCTCCGTTCCGAACGGACGAACACACACCACAACAATCCACTTTCTGAGCTGAAGGAATTTCACGCAAGACGCTCTTCGAAACTTGGCGACAATGAACTTTATGCAACATTAATATATCAACTTGACATAATGTTCCCCTGGAGAAGAAATGACAACGTATTTATATTTTTAAAGTTATATACAATTTAAAGATAACCAATTTTCTTTCTCTTTTAACTAAATTTTCATCTTTTCTTTTAATATTTAACTAGGCGACGAAACGAGTAAGCCGTTCACCCGATGTTGAGTTATAGACCTATCCATAACAACGTGGCGCTAGTTAAGGATACACTGCACCACACTGCGCTCGGCGCCTTATATTATGAGATCAGTAATTTCAAATCTGTTTATTTTCCGTTTAATATGTATACTGTATTCAAAACTATCTTTAGTATTATTAACATCATGAGGCCCCTACTACAAATTGAAGTTTGGCGGTCAGATTGAGAAAACTGTTTCAGTCTTCAGCTACTCTTTTTCAACTAATAGTATTTAAGGCCGGGTCATTCATTTATATCATAAAGCGATTACTTCCACTATCTTGTTTCGAATAATATTATTAATACTAATCCTAACTCGGTACTTATCCGTATTTTAAGATGAAACATGTAACGGATCATCTGTATAACCTAAGAAACTTGAAGCTAAGTTTTCTCATGTTTTCAACTATTCTGACGAATTACTAAAGATAACTAAAATAATTACAAATAGATTAAGTCTGCATCACAAGGAAGCTAAAAGTGGTTAAACTGTTATAAAAGTTGCAATAAAGATGTTGCGATGGGTCCGTTAATTGTGTGAATCACAACATCCGGCTTCAATACAATTAATTTTTCTTTAGCCAGCAACAGTTTTTCTCTCGTTCTACGATACAATGCGGATGTACAACTCGATAAACACTTATCGATTACAAGAAACTGACAACAAAAGATATGACGATGAAATTTTTTTTAAGTAAACGCCTCATGTTACTTATGAACAAAAAAGGTGAACGTGACTTATACTTATCTAATCATAGTAGATTTTACGTATGTATGTGAAAGAAAATTTAAGAATTTTTTTGGGTCTTTCAATATGTGGTATGTGACTTCTGATAATCATTGTTTTAGGTTAGAGAACACATAGACTATACGCGGGTGTAGCACTTTTCTGTAATTTTACATCTAAATTTCTTGTTCCGTCTTTTACTTTAATGTACTATATCACCAAATAAACTATTTCGTATAACACCTAAAGGAGTAACGATTCTTATAATATAACAAGAATACCAACATGTAAACGTCACGTTTTTTTTAAAAAACACGGGGTTTAAATTTATTCATCGAAAACATATAAATAATTCACTGCGAATAAGCTAACAAAATGGTAAATTTATTAACATCGTATTGATTTTGCAGTTCACATTAACATTACGTTTTATCGTTGTACTGAAAATAAGTGAGCAAATAACGTGGGATTTTTGGACGGCAAACTATTGTAAGCATTTACGAAGCCGTGTCTCCGACACTACGATGGTTTAAGGCCAAAAGTCATATTAGCTATATTTCTTATGAAGCTCACGCACATGAAGAACTGTCGAATTTTTATTAAGAAACAATTTGATAAACAACTCCTTATCACCTCTTGAATTCCTTTCGAAGATGCAATTGCACAGCCATGGATTAAAAAGAAATTTATAGTAATATTTTGAAAGGCTTGAAATGTTTTCTAATCCTCTGTACAAATACAATTTGATTTATGGTAAAAAAAAGATTAGGTTGAATATATCGAATGGCGTCTTCTGAACCCGGTTGTAGAAAGCCGAGACCTTGGCAATAGCCTTGTGTGTGGAAAACAAGTGACGATGCGGAAGCAATGGCGCATTGTTTTAGCACAGACTAGTGTTGCCATCTGTACTGATTTCTGACATATTTCTGTTCTCTCATTATTCGATCTTATAATTTATAAAGTTTTATAAAGTATAAGTGAAACTTATACTGTTTAATATCACTTATCTTTCAACAAGTTATAAACAGTACAAATTCCTTCTGTATAATGGTGTGACATTAACATAGAATGTTATTTATGGTCATCTTAATTATGATATTCGACTCAATGTCAATCCAGGCTTCCCTAATAAAATAAGTTTATGAATGTCCTACGCAAACATTTTTTCTTACAAGCAATCACAAAACTCAAGCGCAACGAACCAAAGAAAACGGATGCAACAAAGCAAGTCTTAATTAATGCAAAATTAACATTTTTATATGAATACAAAAAATTTGCCGCTTATACAGTCTGTAGACTTCCGCCTTATCATCATTTATTTGTATTTCATTCGTTTTTTTTCATTCATTCGACCAATGATTTACATATTCAAAGTGTATCTATCTTCACAAGTTATATTATATTATAACAAGACAAGTA
Source organism: Byasa hedistus (assembly GCA_029286795.1). Lineage (NCBI taxonomy): Eukaryota > Metazoa > Arthropoda > Insecta > Lepidoptera > Papilionidae > Byasa > Byasa hedistus. The sequence goes on along the minus strand of JAGSMW010000015.1, from coordinate 6,520,250 downwards.
CTACGTCGCAAGTATATGTAAAAATGAATATATATGTAAAATTATTTTTTTTTTATAAGGGGATAATTTAATAAATTAATAAAAATATTTGCACGTAATAACAAAATTCAGAGATCGTTATCGAAAAATGCAGCATGAAACGGATCTGAAATTACAATAACAATAATATAATATTTGTTATGAAAACTTCGGTAATGGAATCGATATTGGAGAGAAGATGTATTGACAAATTCTTAAGAAACATTTCTGAGCATTACTGTCGTGACACAATTTTTTGTATAACCAAACGCAAGATAATTACAGTATATATTTCCGTCGGATACATTAATTATATATAATTACTATTTTCTGAAATATACACTCGTGATAAAAACCGACGACAAAAACAAATTTATAACGTCTTGATATACATTATAATTCTACGCGGAAACGAGTAACCCATACAGTTTTAATCAGAAATACAAGATCATTTCTGAAAAAAAATACTTGTAAAACAATTTCGTAAACAAAGTTTATTTATCTGAATTTAGAAATAAGTAGGTATAAAAAAAAACCATTTATTTTATAAATATTTAGCCACTTATTTCGCTCGTATTATTAAATTTAAGATTAGCAGTCAAATCAATAACAGTGACAGAGCAATGAGCGCACTATTTTTACCACAAGCTAAATAATTTTTAGATTTCGTTGAGACTAAGAAGCCGTCGATTTATCTACGAATAGAAATAATAATTTGGAGAGGATATACTCTTGGCAGAATACTTAGCAATAAATATTTAGAGCTTTCATTTAATTTATTTTATAAATCAATACCTCTGAAGATTAAGTGAGTTTTGCTTGATGTAAAACAAGAAACGCTATTTATAACAACAATCTACCATCGAATGGATAACCATAGGTATATAAATACCTACTAAAAATCAAATTGCCTACTGCAGATGTTTTTCTAGAGAGATTTTTATATTAATAGAAGCAGAACATACACGTTATGGTAAGCAATATGTCTGTCCATAAAGAAGAGGCGCTATTAAGAACCTTTACATAGTCAATATTGCGCGCGACTCTAAAACATGTTGTGTTATGTGTAATTACCCACCTGGTTTTGAGCATTAAAGTAAGTAACGTTCATTAACAATGATTTAAAATGACCACTTTGTATAATAGTTCATTGAGTATAAATACAATTTAATATTAAATCAATAAAAATTGCTTGCTTTTATCGCCCCATGAGACCTTCAAAGCCATAAGCTGTGCGATGTCTTACAAAATTTAACACGTGTATATATATCCGTTGTCAAGAGCTTGAATAAGAGATCGAATACCTGTACATCGCCGTCCTGAAACGGTGACCACTCGTTTCACGTTACTGTGACCGCAGAAAAACATAAACAAGGGGACAGCGTGTCCTCAATAGTGCGTGACCGCCGTAGGGCTAACAGCGTGCATTTAGTACTGTGATTTGTAGATATTAGTTATTCATCGACTAATCTTTACCTATACAAAAATACCAATAAGTTTAAAAAAATTAAATAAAAATACAGAACAATGTTTATCTTAAAGTTAAAAAAAGCAGAAAAAGCCGTCGCCAGCATCGGCTTACAGCCCGGGTCCCAGAACATGGTGAACCGTAGTCGAAAGACTTAAGAGCAAACATCTCAAAAACCAAAAGTGCTATTGATTTCCGGTTTTTCACTGACTTTTAAGAAGTAATGGTCGCTCTAGATTTTACGTCTTTAACAAATGTTCTTCATATAAAAATTTGTCATTTGGTGAAGACCGGAAGTCTATGGCACTCCCGATTAAAAAGATAGTCATATTTTAAATTTTAAAATGGAACTATCTCTAAAACCAGATCTGCGATGAACTTCCGATTTACTCTTACTTACTTATTTTTGTAAAAGGAACATTTTTCCTGTACATTGTTTTCACCAAAAGTGAAACTGTTTCTTTCCCCCTTTTCAACTGTTTTTTTTTTTTACATATCTGTGCTAACTCAAACTTTCATAACTCTTTAACCGGTAGAGCTATAGACTTTTTATTTCAGTTTTCTCGTCTCCTTATTATGTACTTCATTTTATCTTAAGAGTAGTAGTTGTAGCTCCTTCGTTATAATAATTACAAGCGTTACGGAGTTTTTAAGTCAGCGTATCAGTCTCTGAACGCTTCTACGCATGCGTATGTTCAGAAACTAAATGTTGCTTTCACTATAATGTTTTAATAACCCCAGTAGTATTAAATATATTGTTGTGGGTAAGGCTTGCATGTGCGATTATCTCTTTATAAATTAAAAGCGATGAAGACCTGCTTCCGTGCAAAATGCACATGTAACTGGAACTAAATAGTCACAAGCACTTTTTGCCTAATAGTATGGTCAGTGTCAGTAACTCCGCCAGCAACTCCGATTAGTGATGGTAATTACCCCTGAAGTAAGATTTATTCACACAATTAATTGTAATAAAATACTTTCGTTACAACCCTAAAACTCGTCGCTTAACCCGTTGCGTGGCTGCAGGAGGGGGGAGTGAGGCAGGAAGCCGCAGGACATCCGACACGTACAGGAAGCAGAACCAGTTCCAGAGCCTTTGTCCCTCGCAACCTCTCGTCTCTAAGACCCCCCTCTCTCACCCCTCCCCACCACTTCCCAGCACCTCTCGCTTGCCCAACCGCATTCCTCCGCAACCTTTAAGCGCTTGCGCACCGATTCTACGTGAATGTTTAATATCATCTCAAAAACAACCTGTCTTAACACAATCAATCAAACATCAATAATAGTGAACAGAAATGTAACTATTTAGACAAAAGTTTGATAACAATTACTATTCTCTAAATTTAAAAAACGATTACAGTAATAGCCATTTCTGTAACTAAATTAGAGCACCAACGGTTAGACCTATTAGAACACATTTATAATTTAAGAATTTATTTGAAGCAGCGCACAAATATGAAGACCCGTTCTTTATATTTAAAATTTTAATATCTAATGTCTAAGGTAAAATCCGAATAGAATTTATAATATAATTTGTACAGAAGTTGTTAAATATATGCTGTACAAATATATTACGGAAAGATGTATCGTACACGGCGGGGATACGGATAATACGGTATCGCTATATATAACTGAGCGTCAGCAGATCACGAATATTGTTCAAGTAATTTGCACGATTTATCTTATGCAAATAACTTTGCGGCGACCATATGAGTTTATGTTGTACTTGTAACTAGACGCCATTATGTACAATTATACCGCTTCTAAGTTTCCGTATACGGAAGTAAGTACAAGATTACTGTTTATATTTCGACGAAAATATAAGATAATAAAAAGAAACTATTGTTTAAAAAAATCCAACAAATACAATAAACTATACATACACATTCGTGCAATCTAGTCACAAACGAACTCAGACAAATTATGAGTTTCTAAATTCGTTCTGTAGCATTTTTACTCTATTAATACACCGGTCAAAGTCGACAGATATATGATTAACTCACCCAATGTCTGTGTAAAACGGAAAAACGTCGGTAACCAAAATAACCCGCTGAATATTTCCGACTCGTATTCCGCTCGACTTGTGGAAATGATGTCTAAAGACGGTCGGCGCGCGCGCAACTTCCGGAGCGCGAATAAACATGGCGGCGGCGGCGGCGTTGGCGCGCCAACATGGCAAAGTTTCCGGCCGCGCTGATTCACATATGATGGCTGGATTGCTCACTGCATTTCTGTTTTGTGATTCAGCCTTACGCAACATGTAGGTGTCCACGAAACATTATGGAATTCGTCTGGCATAAACTCAAAGCTTCTGTGTTGGTTCGGGATGCCCATCGTCTAGACGGACTTCATATTCAAATGAAAACTTTTTATAGCTCTATAGACATATTTACTGCAATCTATTTAGTCGAATAACATTTATGAGAGTAAATATAGATTCTATCCACGTAAAAGTGTTATCGCTTTTGCAACGCTTGCATTGTATGGATTCAATATTATTTTTATCTTCAAGGTTTCATTTTTGAACTAATCAAATAGCTTGCGCCTCAGCTACTTAGAAACAATTTATTAATTTGATTGTGAATTAAATATTTTTGTAAAGACTTTTGATAATTGTTACTATAATGAAAATAATACTATCATTAAATGATTTTTTTAAATTAAATTGATAGTTATAGGACGCACTCATAATAGAAAACATTCGTAGAATATTTTATAAATAAATATGCTATAAAACTTCTTAAAACCACGCAGTGTAGAATTACTAGACAATACGTTCTAAACATGTCGGTTTTTCCACTACATGATCCTTTACTGAAAGTTCAAAATCAGCGGTGAATCAACTTCTTCATATTTGTGCTATACATCGCGATAAATCATACACATACACTTACACTTACAACTAAACCATCACAACTTATTGAACTAATTTCGGTTTAAGCTGCCTAAAACTTAACTAAAACTTTTGTGTAAATATAAAAGAGAATTTCCTAGAAATTGTTGCTTTTCGTATAGATATAAACCCTACTTTCAAATAGCACTAATAAAAACTTTGTAACGTTTTCATCGCTGTTATATTCCCTCACCGTATGTGACACAAAGCAGAAATTCCCAACTGAACGGTTGGCGATAATCCACTGCGAATTCAAAGCGCAACTTCTCTTTTCAAGGACACCTGGAGATAACCTGAGAGGCCTTTAAGTGAAGAAGCTTCTATTTTTTCAAAAGTAGAGGACTGCTTTTGAGGTTTTTCGGCTACCCATAGGCAACGATGATCACTAACTCCTACGTGTGCCGTTTGCACAAGTGACGGATTGCCTACTTTCTCTATAGAAATCAACAATATTTTAGGTTATAAGATTATTACAGTAAAATATACCTTAAGATTGCTCTTCAGAAAAACTCTTTACATTATTAACAAAAATATAACAAATATGTTATATAAAACGTATAAACATGAAATAGCGCTTATTTTGACTAGATAAGTTTTATTGACGCTACGCTACACGGCGAAGGCAAACCAGCAAGGTTGTCGCACCGTCAGCCGTGGCAGTGAACTTGCTTTCTTCGCCTAGTGTTGCGACTGCACACCTCTCGTCGACCAACCGTGAACCGTCTCATTAAATAAATAGCGATCACTTGCGAGGTCATCAGAGCTTTGACAAAAACTAGATTTAAGTTTTGTAATCAAGTATTACTAGGCTAGTGTGACGCAAGTCTTGTATCTCAAGGCGATACACGCAATGTTTATTGTGGTCAAACGAAATCTTGATTAACATAATTATTGAAGTGTTGTTTGTCTAGACGTTTTGTAGTATAAAATATTAAATATCCATAGATGTACATAAAAGTGATAAGAGGTAAATGACCTACAGCTTCGTTATTTCTAGGGGAAAGTCAAATCACAACCATCAAATATAACAAAATCATATTTTATATAGTTGGAATGAAAATGGATTATTGTAAATGTGACAACATCACAAAACAACACTCATAAAGATTATTATATTATATGTGTAACTAATTATTACCATAAACAAATTGCTCTTCTAGACTAGAAGAGACCCGAAATTGATAGATGTATAAAAATTTTAATTGCAAACTGAAAGATGTTTCTTACTGAATAAGACGTTTGTTTATTCCATTCTCTTCAGTAAAAAATATAAAAACAGTATTGATTTTTCAATTTGTTCCATTTTAATATCCGAAATATCCCATAACAAGAACGTTTCACTGTCCATGCATATTTCGCTACACAATGTAGTTAGTAATACATATAATATTATCAATTCCTAAAGTCCACATTTAAACTTGCTAAATCATCATTTAATGAAATATAATACAAATTGGGTTTTTCCTCGAAATAGCTTACTTATATTCCACTTTTAGTTGGTTGTTTTATTGCTGAGGACTATTTAAAAGTCGTATTGTTATTTTTATTTGTATTATTTCTTGAATATTGTGTACGTTTGATATAAGTGGAATTGGAATCATTGTTGATTTTTTCATTTCACATAAACACGCCTTGCTCTCCCTGTCCCATTCCATTCTATTAACTTCAAAGTGTGTTTGTGTGAAACTTCAAGTTTAATATTCCAGATGAAAGCGGGACAGGTCGAGCGATTACCACGAGATCAGTCTGCAGCTCGCATTAGCGCATGTCTAACCGCAAAGCGGGTGGCACGCGGGGCGCAGGTTTTAATCGTCCGCATTCCCACTTCCGCGTGCGCTCATCCCGCTGCGCGACCCGGCCCCGGGCCTCCCGTTATCAGCCCGTTACGTGACGCGCCTGACCCGGATACAGGCGTACCTAAACGCGACTACTGGAAAAACGCACTAACTGTCTTCGTTTCTGTCCGTAGTCTCCAGTATAATGCTGTCTGTATACGAGTCACTCAGTACATACAATATCTCCAAATGACGATCGTTCATGACTTCTAGCTTGAGACAAATATGAATTAAATAGAAATTCAACAGTTACTCATATGGTGTTATTGATATAATATTATCAATAACACGAGTTTACTATAAATATGTACTCATAAAAAAAAGTAATTTTTAAAACACACAGCTCTGTACTTCTTTGTACCATGTCCATTTTTATGAAAACGGTTTCATCAGTTTTCGTTGTGAGTTTTATTGTTTTAAAAATAATTATTAATCTTCAATGATGAGTACTAGATTTACCTCAACGCAACCTTAAAAGTACTTACATACAAAGTAAATTAACTTATTACCGCATAAAGTATGGTGTCGTGGTAATCCCTATATAGAGCCGGCACGTCGCAGAGGCAATTAAAAGTACAAGTAGAGTGCTGTTGGCCCGTTGTCAGGCTCCGGTGACACTTATCGAAGCGGGTTGCAGCCGATGCGGTAGTTTTCCGTGAAAAACGTCGCAGCCTGTTGCACATACTGCTATATCTATATAGGTGAATAACACACGTAATTACCAATAGTCAATACTTAATTAAAACTTCCCACTCATTCTATTAGATATACACTCCCAGACACATCTATCGGCCCACCTAGTGTTTAAAGTTTTGACAGTGCCCAGTTAAAAATAAATGTTAGGTGGCGCAATAAGTTTTAATACAATTTTGAAGCTGATTTTTTGGACAACCCCTAGGTATGTTTTTTTTTAATTTCAAATTCAGGATTATGGAAAAAAAACCAAAATTCGAGTCTGTTCATTGTTTTCAACGACCCAAGAATGGAGAAAACTTTATTTATTTCGCAAAAGTTGGATTTTTTTATTGATGTTTCCGATTATTTGTTCCATAAAAAGGCAAATCTAAACTAAGAGCCAGTTTTGACCAAAAAATATGGATACTCGGCCTGAAATTATCGCCCAAGCTGTAGCACTTCTGCAGGCCAAATCAATTCGAAATTACAAAAAGAATTAAAAAAAAAAGGTACATAAGGGTTGACTAATAAATCTGCTTCAAAACTGCTTTAAAACTTATTGTTCCACCGAACATTTATTTTTAGCCAGACACCGTCGAAACTTTAAACACTGGGTGGTGGGCCGATAGATGTGTCCGGGAGTATATTTTAGGCCTTCGAAAATATGTCTATACTTCGGTTTCACTTTTTAATACAGGTTACTCTCTTTCACGTTACGTTTTTCAATTGGAAATAGCACAATGATTAATGTCGAAAAGAGACACTTTAAGTAAATAAGAGAATAGATATGCTTTAAGTATTTTAGAGAATAAGGCCAGTTCGTTTAAAAACATTTGTAACCATCAACCAGATCTGGAGCCAAACCAAACATGAGACCACCGCTTTGCAAAGCAGGCGTTTAACCTGCACCACGAAAGCAGTTAAACTGTGTATGTCTACAGTCTAATATTTTTTATAGCTTTAAAATTTATCTCAACGGCTGAGCTTGATTGGAATTGGATACGTAGTTAAAATCTTAGTTCATTAAAATTAAAAAATTATCTAAAAATTACGGTTGGACTGTACTGATTTAAAATAACGCCACACAGAATTTGGGTATCAAACTATAACTGAAGCGCTTATTCAACATCTAACACTATTGTAATGAATTACATCTTTGAAATATAAAAAGTAGTACTTTGTACGAATATTCAGTCATCGCTTCGTGAGCCGTAACAATAAGTGACAAAAAACGCATACATACATACATTTAAATATAATTTGGCAAACAGGAAATACAATCAAGACGTAATACTCGAAGAAGCAAACGTATAAAAAAGATGAAATAAGTAAATACAATTTACAAGTTTTACAAATTTTTCAGTAAGAAATATGGTGTTAATTTCAAATTAAGTATATAACAAATAAAGTATGGCTTTATTTTGTATAAAATTAAAACAACTCGAATCGTAAATACTTGTAGTGAGTTAAGAATCATTTTAAAGTACAATCTCGGTAAATTTTAACGAATTTACACTCTATACCGTCTTTTCTAAGACCACAAAGCAAAATACTATTCTCTAAAGAATAACGTAAAAGGTAAGAAAGAATACTTTATAATAATGAATGAATACAATTGAAGGGAGTCAATCTTTCCAAACTATATATAGTGGTAAGATATATGAAGGTAAGGTGACAATGGGCCCGGTCATCCAGGAAAATTATTAATTGGCCCTAGAGACTCGACAAAGAAGCGGAAATATAAAACTTCTGCAACCGACCCCCGCGGTGCAAGGCGCTCTACCTGACTCTTGGCCCTAGTATTGTGATCTTATTCAAAAGACCATATTTACTTTTGATCCTCTGTGGGAAATTGCGCAAAGCTCGGTGTTACCCATTTACATAGATCACCTGTTATTAATATTTTTGATGAAGTAACCAAGATACTTTTCGTAAGTTGTCTTTAATATACACATATTAAAGACCTTCATAATTTGTAAAAATACAGTACAAGTTACAGGTACAGTATAGTACAAATTCACAAATAATTAAAACGATTATCATTGTCACTCTTAAGTGCTTTGTAGTCTTAACTAGCAAACTTTTAGGTTATGTCGGTGACTTCAGTTCGCAATAGTTTATAGAAATTATCGTATTTATGTATAAATAATAAAGTTTTTAAACAGGGAAATTCTTCTTTGTTATCTTTTTATACTACTACTATGTACAAATTATGTAACAGCAACAATTAAAAAAAATATAATTTTAATTTTAATCAGAACAAATGCCAAAATTTATGTTAATACGGTTTACACTGGATCCTCTTAATCTCTTCTCATAATTTAATTGAATGACGATAAAAATATTACAATACTACCTTCCGCCGTTGGTCATTCTTACACCCTCTTTGAATGTTTTTTATTGCTAAAACTACATATGATAATAATAGTTTGCACACATTTAATAGTACGTAATAATAATAAATAACTCGAAGAAATTTTCGAAAACACTGGTAATCTTTAGAAGGCCTAACGGCGTATTTTAACAATCCGTTATATATCAACGATCCCAAGATGAAATCGTAAAACAAAAAATAAAGGAGTACCTAACAACCCTTTCAGTCATTTTGGTACCTTGTAAACGTAATCCCAGATAAACGAACTGTTATCCGCGGGATCTTGAGAACAACACCACGTTTCGACAATAGTCTTGTTTAAAAAGACGAAATGGTAAAAAACAAAGAACAAGCAGTAAGCTAGTTTGCAAAAAGCATCTTTTCGAAAAAATGTTTAGTTTAAAGCCTTCCTAATATTGCATGAATATTTATACTTCATAGAATATGCCGTTTTATACAAAGACAAAACAAATACAAAATTTTCTTTTGTTTTCAAGATTAATATAATAAAGTAGGAACTTATTTCGAAGATTAGACTTAGCAAAATCTGTACACGCATTAGAGTTATCGCTTTGGCGATCGAAAGGCGCCATCACAACGTAAACTTGTAAAATCTCAAATTCACACTTCATTGTTCTCTTAAAACGCAAACTAAAGTGGATGTCCGGATTCGTCGAACTACATTGCTATGTCCACTAGTCGGTCTATAGCTCAAAGATGAGTGTCAAACAAATCCGAAGACGTTTCCTAGAAAGGACCGCGCGGCGCTTTGGATCCCGGCGTTTTTGTCCCTGTAAGGATAATAAATGATGCACTTGTAAAAAAAGAATCCGACCTGTTCAGGAGATAACGATCACGAATGATTTTTATAGAAACGGTTCGGAATTATAATGATCAGGAATCCTTTGAAACGAGCAGACAATGTGTCGGCAAGCTAAACATTAAAGTTCTTGTACGATTTAGATCTATTAAAATGATTGCGATAGATAGTGTTGTAAATGCTTCTCTTAAAAAAATTACATGTGAATTTTCGAAAATCTATCAACGTTGCTTAATTTTTAAGGAATTGTGAAATAAGTTAGCGCTGTATTGTCTAAAGAACAATATCTTTGTAATAAAATAAACTGTAATTATACACAAAGCAACATGCTTGCAAATTACTTCGAGTTGTAGTAGTTACATACTTATTTTTTTTCATCCATAATAAATGAAGTAAACTACAACATTGTTGCAATAATTATATCCTCTTTATTGTATTCATCAAGTTTTATTTTAAAATCTATCTTTAATATAGGGTCACAACATGTAAACAAGTAAATACATAAGATTAACGCCGGCGTCTAAATACACATTGTACTGGTTTCTAAACTGAAAGTACACACTTTGTTGCATTTCCAGTCCTTTGTACCAGTTCAAATAATGAAATACCCACAAAGCTCTTGAGCCTTTTCTTTCACGTTTCCAAACCGTTTACTGTATATATTCTATTATAGTTTAGCTTGCGATTTTTTTTAAAAAAAACCTCTTCAATTACTTACAATGTTTCATAAACAAGTGTTATGAATTTTCTATGAATTTAAATACGCTTCGTTTAGGTATACCAAAGACAGAGAAAAGGAAGAATTTCATACGTTGCAAAATTTATTTTTCTAGTTAGTTATTACAATTTTGAGTAATATCTATTAAATGTATAAACATATATAAACGTCACTTAAGTAATTTTACAAGTCATTGTACTTATGTCATATCAGTACAGTTAACTATCAGAGATAAACAGAAACGCGTGTTGCAATTCAATTTAATGCATGTGGTTCAATCTCGTTAAAGAAAGAAAGAAAGAAAGAAAACTTTATTCAACATAAAATACACAACAGTTGCTAAAAAAATGAATTACGTAAAACAAAAAACATATTAAAAGTGTGTTGTGACATGATGTTGAACAGGTCTCCACTCAGCATCTACTGCAGCAAGTTTAATGCTGCAGCGCTGATATTATGTGGAGCCTTTACAAAGAGTCGGAGGGCTATATTTATATGGGAATCTTTAAATGGCCATAACTATAAAGAAATAAATAAATGAATAAAGTGGTTATTTAATAATGTAGATATATATATATAATAAATAGTAACAGCAAAAAATATTAACCAGACTAACGAATTGTAAAAGACAATAAATAAAAAGATATATTGGTTATATGTATATCAGACCCACACAAACTTTGTAATGAAATTACATTAGCGCATGCGGCAAAGGCAACATGATATAGAAGGCCTATTATATCCTTCAACTGCATATTTGTTGTTCCAAAAATAACAACTTCAATTTTTTCTTAAAACTGCGTAAAGTTAAAAGCTTTAGTGGCGGCGGGATATTGTTCCAGCATTTAGACGCTGCATAGCGAAAACTGCCACGAAAAGCAGCCGTGTAGTGCCGAGGACAACGCAGACACACTGTTCTAGAATTTCGTTGGCAAAATGAAATGTTTTCATATAAATACATTGGTTTCTGTAAGCTAATCACCCCAAAAAGTAAACTGGCAAAATGAAGTTTACGTCTCGCCTTCATTTTTAACCAACCATTGTTGTTCAAATAAGGCGTTACGTGCCCTCTAGGTGGAATACGGAAACAATACCGGGCGCAGGCGTTTTGAACGCGTTGTATTTGTGTTTGTGTGCGGACTAGCAAGCACTCGCCGTACACCGTTACTATGATTTTTTTATTTTGCTTAAAGATCTTGTTGCCAATGCATTTAACCAATCAATAGTTTAAAAGTATACCAACTACTTCATAAAGAAAATCATAAAGAAATTCTTTGCCCTATTATAGTTGAGATACCTTTCTTTATAAAGCAGGTGAGAGGCAGGATTTTCTTGTCTGCATATCGACATTATTGGATCTTTCGTGCCAAATAATACCTAACGTTATTTTTCTTTATTCAGTCAGCTACAGAAAATCTTGAATTTCAATTATAAGCAGATTTTATAAATTTTTAAATGTCTTCTTTTTGTTATTCGTTTATCACAATAGTTTACTATTTAAAAAAAACACGAGAAAAGAAAGCATGATCTATCGTCACAGTCAAAAATTATGTATATAAAAGGGTATGATGTTAGTTGGGCCGCACATCCCAGTGCTAAACAAACGCCACGTTCAACAATAGACACCAAGCTACGAGTCGGATTCGTAAAGGAACCACTGTTTACCACTTCGTTTCCCATTCAATCTATTGTTCGGAAGTGAAGAAGTGCCTCATACTGGAAATATAATGTTTCCCATTGTGCGAAAGTTAATATTTTAGCCCGAACGAAATTCACCTCCATTGTTAACAGCGAACGCGTTACCTGGCTTTGAATAAGAAGGGCGCAAAATCTGCACTTATTACTTAGATTCACGATCTGAGCGTAATGCGGCTAATGTAAAGTGTTCATTGTAATAGGGTTTTAAAAATGGGCTGGGCAATGTAATTGATGATCAAAAAAAAGTGCATATCTAGTATTATTGGTTGTAACGAATATTTCTATAAAATATGTTTCTACCGACAGTATTTATGTCCCCAGTATCCTCATGTTTTCTTATGTTAATTGGTTATTTTTAATAACACTACTACTATTCTAAAGCTTGAACTGCTTAAAATTTAAAGTGAACGTGTCGACTCTATCATTTGGTTATTGTCATACGTAAAATACGTTACAAATTGCAAAACAATACAGTCGTCGTTATTTTTCATAAGACGCTGAGGCGCTCGGTAATGATATATGTACTAGATGGATGGAGGTGGACGTTGTTGACCTTGAGTGACGCTACGTTTTCCTACTTCACTTCCTGCTTAATGGCATCTTGCCCTGTCTCGGCTTAACTCGCGGTTTAGGCTTTGTTTACCTCTAGAACATGGTAAGTTTACACGATGTATGTATATTTAACATGAACACACACAATTAGTTATCGGAGAAATGAGTTACTTAAATATTCCATCACGTGGCAATAAAAGTAAGTATTCTCATAATTAGCGACGTAAATCTACAGTAATCTTTTATAAAGTTACAAAGATTTGTAAAATGGATCAAGAGTGTACTCTCGTAATGCTTTTTCCATTTCAGCTGATCGAAACATTGGATAGTGTACTTTTTGTTAATAATCTTTAGTACAATACCGAGCTAATGTAATTTAAACTAATTAGGTAGTAAAAGATAACCATAAATGTAGGTGAAAGTAATGTTTGGCGTGTATATAAGGATATTTGTCTTTTAGTTTAACAATATTTCATTTGAAAAGATTCTAAATACACGGACTTCTCTCCTCACTACCGAACGACATCCAGTGAAGTTTATATTATTAATAAAGTAAAATTTTGTACTCAAAACTTACTTTAATCATATTTCAACCTATAGAAGTCCAATGTTGAATATAGACATCCGCAATTCCCAGTTTACCGAGCGCAGAAAGTTAAAAATCACAAGATTCTTTTAATCATATTCTAGCTTCTTAGTCGCCTATTGCGACGCATCTTCCATGGAAGAAAATGTGAAATTAACAAAACCTAAACATAATTATTTTTAATACTTCATGATAATAGGGTAAGAAGTTTATAATAATTAAAATGTTTTAGTTGTCATTGAACATAGGAATTCGTAATGTACGTATTTTTAATTTTGAAGTAATTCTCATTACTTCCTGCGATGAGAAGTAATCTTAGTAATGGGAAGATGCATATGTATATCACTCACATACCGGTTGGACCGTTGTTTAACCCGAATGCATTTGCTTTGTGTCACAGCCTCGTTTCTTTGGCGTTGAAAAATATGAACTTCCTGAACACAAGCGGCGTAGAATAATGCCTAGTGGCAACACTGACGGGCAGGAACAATGTCACAACATGGTGACACGAGCGTATACAAAGTTTCGCTTCGCGCCCTCGCAATCTTCCTAATGAGTGAACCCTTTCACACTTAGGACAAAGCCGGGGTTTCACGGATGGCATGGCGTGCATTTACAGCGTCTCTTTTTTCTGAAACTAAGTAAAATAATTTAATCGCACACGGAAAAGTTGATGAATTAAATATTATCACGGATTTTCAACGCATTATGTAAAAGAAAAGAATTAGTGCAGAAACTATGAGACGTGGAGAAGGACGTCAGGGTGATTATAATTGAAAGGTAGTTATAAAATATGGCGATATTTTATAGCGAGTGCTATAAAATAGACGCACCGTAATCAACGTTATAGAAATTAAAACAGATTACAGAACTAAAAAATAATGTCATCTTTATGATGTTCTTACTGACGTAGTTAGATAAAAACGTAATATAGGTGTAAGCAAGCATTACTTCAGTAGAGAATTACTAAAAATCTAAATGAAAAGTTATAAATTATTTAAAAGAATAAATTTCGCATATGATTATTGCATTTTTTAATATTACGCACCGGAAATGATATTTAGAAGTGTAATTAAATACCACTTTATACACATGATTATTTTTCAATCGTTATTTCTATTATTTGTTATCTGGTGCATACAGTAACACGTTTTTAACGACGATGAAATAAATTTTTAGTTATAAATGGTTGTCAATTTAGATAAATTTAGTTTTATTGTCTTCTATCTTTATCTCTTCTCTTCCATATTTTTTAAAATTAATGTGTTCTTTAAAAATAAATATAGAACTCACCTTAAAAAGTTGTAAAAAAAGGATTTTATTGTTAACACTTCACTTCTAATTTAATATTCAATATTGGAATTTGTGCAATTTCAGATATTAATACGCGAAATGGTGATAATACATATAATCATACACATGAATGTACGAGTATGAGTTTGAGCGTATGAGTACCCAGTGTTCGGAAGATTGAGAGTGGAACTGGAAATATTTAGATATATGATATAAATAGCAATAATAAAATTAGAAATAAGTATTTAGCCTTTTTTAAATACATTGCAAAAAGCGGCTATAAATAAAAATAAATTAGTAATACACCATTTAACTATAATCTACATAAAGTATTCAGTACCTATTTTATAATTCAACTTTGAATTTTATTAAAGTATTATTAATAAGTGTTATAATACTTCAGTGTACAATGTATTCACAGAAAAGTTTATAATAAACGTTATTAATAAATTAAATAACTCAACATAATAGTTGCATCACTAGCAAGCATTTCTGTAATAATAAGGATGTAACGCGCTGAGTAAACGCAAGGTGCGGGGGGGAGGGGGCGAATAGGAAGCGACGATAGACAGAAAGAATAGACTGTATACTAAGAATTCATGTGTTAGACTGAGAGAACGCAATGTCACCGGGTTAAGCGACAAGACGAATCCGAATAAAGACAGCGTGCGTTTACACAATTTACATTACATACCAAGTACTGGTCGCGATATTTGTTTTGCTACATAGGTAACAAAACAATGATAAAACAATCGCTGAATATAATGATTTCTTATATTAATGCGAATATTACAAATTTAATTAAACATAAACTACAGATTTTATCGCGTTTATTTAATTATTTACAGCACCCTTGCTGACGGAAGGCCTGGGGTGACAGACATCCTGACGTCAGTTATCACGAAGTACCTGTAATGATTTAGGTATGGTTTAGTCATATCTACCCAGAATGAGCTCACTCTATTTTGATGAATTCTAATGGTACTCTTTTGACTTGCTGTCTTTTTATTAATAATGATATCCCAAGCCGGTGGTAGTACCAAGAGATGGGTCGGATAATAGATAAAGGCGGTGAAGTACGTTAATTTTTGTCAGAATGAACTAAATTAATCTAAATATATTTTAAAAGAGTCCATTTGTAACGGAACAGTATTAACGATCAAACAACTACCTGTTGATAAGCTTAAATTGACGAGGGTGGTTTTTATAGTGTTAAGCAGTATAGTTTGTTAAGTTCCCGTAAGAGACTAAAATTAAAGTCTTTTTGTGTCTCTCTAAAATACCGATTTTTCAATAAGTCAAAATCCGCCAAAACTGAATAGGATATTTAAAATCTTTGCGTTTTCAGTAATTTTAACTTTGTTTAAAGTTAATCTCAATCAGGAGCTAAAGTTCAATCAGCTGTAAGTTTACCAGCTAAATGATCTTGGAAACCCCACAATTACATATCCCTTGCCGTCTCCCTTCTTTCATTACACTAGAATGCAAAGCACGCAGTTGTTCATATTACAACAAAAAATGTATTAAATTATGTCATAGATCGAGATTTCTATCGAAACCACCGTCATATAGCAATTTTATACTATTCGAGTAAAAGCTGGAAATAGTGGATGCAATCAACAATAACGTAGCAATACTTCGTTCCTAACAACCTTTTAGCATCATTCTTTATTGAGAATTATGACTAACTCTAATGTATGGTAAAAGCGTTTACGAAATCACAAAAATGGCATAGCGGTATTTGAACTATAAAATCATGATCGCGATCATGAACAGAAGAAACAGTTATCTGCTGGTATACGTCTCCAAAAAGATCTCACTAAGCTGTCAATGTCCAGCTTTTGTTGTGATAAATCGAATTCATATTTACGAAAAACCGATTTCTTCAACTGACAAACAGTTTTAGAAACTACATAATCATAACAAATTGTTTCTTGAAGTGATAGTTTATACGTTCAGTGGAAATGCGCGCTATATGACCCGAAAAGACGCGGGTTCGTTGCCCACTGAGCTTGAGCTTCCGGTGAACGAAAACATCGGGAGGCAACCGACATGTTCTAAGAACAACAGCTTTCGAGGACATGCGACATCCGCATGTGAGAGTAGGCCGCGAGTCTCTGCAGTGGGAACATTAAAAGAGTGGCTTATTATTATTTATTATTTACAGTTACCAACTGTTAATAAGCGCTATATTTCTAATACAGAGCAACACATAAATCACCAAATCTATCAAAGTTTATGCGACATGTGTTCGTGTGTACATGAAATTCCGGAGTAATCGATAACCCTTCGCCTCAGCCGAAATCAATTAATGACATTGTATCTAATCCGAACTAGATGAATGCGACAGATGTGAGTTGCGGGAGGGATTGTTGGTGAAAAATTCATAGATCTCCCTCCGTAAGGACCCTTTGCATTTGTGCAAACTGCCAGTTACGAGTCGCATCTGTCCACTTGCGGCACCTAGCGCTTCTAGTGGTGACCATTAGCATAATTTATCGATATCACCGGATTTTTATAACGATATTTTAATGAATAATATTTTTACAATTAAAAACTTTTATCTATCCTAAAAATAACGGAAAAAATATTTCTTAAATTCACTTAACTCACTTAAAAAATATTTTAGCAAATAGCCGCAATATTTTACTATGCTAACACAGTTAAGTAAAAAGAGATACAAGCAAGAACAATATGTACGCGATTAAGCAACACATTGGAACTGAAAGTCTGGTTACGTTATTCGCAAAGTTAACTGTATGAATCGTTTTATAATATTAAACACAAAATGGTACAAAACGAAGTCAATGGGCAAAGAAAATGATAAAATACTTTATCGCAAAGTTCCCATCAAGATCTATACACATAAAGAAATATTTGTTTGCAAAACAAATAACTTTATTTCTAGTTTCTTCTACATAGTCTTAATTATTTTTTTACGAAAAAACAAACCTCCAATAAAGTGACGATTAGTCAAAACATTAAATCGATCCATGTCCAGTCACTTCCTGATAACAGAAGATTTGCAAACAACGGCGGAACTGGTATTGTTTCTTACCAAGAACAGTATGCGCTTGAGACATTACGGCGGACTTACGCTTCCTGTTTCCAATGAGAATATAAACATTAGCTCTTTGTTTTGAACACGCTATTTCGCACAGGGCGATCCGGATACTTGCGACATCGTACAGTAACGTGATCAAACAATAACTACATTACTTAGGTAATACTAAATAACATTATTTGTACGATAAAACTAACAAAAATATTACTGCATTAACTAGAGTAATCGGACGCTGCACTATGTCCCTTACTGAGATAAAGTCGCCCCAACATTCGAACAAGTGGCTCACTCACACAGGCTCGTAATCAGGAAGTACAATGGAGATTAAAAAGACTTGACACACACGGCGTTAATGTAATAATATTCGTGTCGATGTAGACAAATATAATATAGCTTACGCACACGAGGGTAGAATTTAAATAAAGCATCTCGCGCATTGTACCAGGAAGTAGCTGCTCACACACACATAGTGTGCAGCGTATGAAGTTTGTTGTGGCGCTCGCGCACACTTGTGTGTCACTACGCGTGGGAGCGCGCGCACATGGCCTGATTGGGACATGCTAAGCGAGCCCCTTGACGATTCATTTTTTATGACACCAAAATAATACACATAATACAAGTATAACATACCTCACCTTAGATCCATACTGGTCGTATATGAACATTGTAATTTTATGCATCTATTGTTAGTAAAACAAAATTTTACGGATTTCATAGCACTTACTTATTACCGCCTTGTTTCGAGTGTTTTATAGAACCAATCCAACGTGTCCACCAAACCAGGATCGTATTGCAGACCATCAAAAAGCAAAAGGTTGAATATCTTGGCCACGTGTTTCAGCACGATAGATATCACCTGCTTCAACTTATTATGACGGGCGAAGTTGAAGGAAAAAGAGATGTTGGACGCCGAAAAAAATCCTGGGTACGGAACATAAGGAAGTGGACTGGTATCACCAACGTAGAGCAACTGTTCCGTGTGGCTCAAAATAGGCTGAAATTCGCAGAACTGACGGCCAACCTCCAGTAATGGAGAGGCACTTTAAGAAGAAGATAGAACCAATGGTTACTGGACAACTAAGGTGAGAGACGTCCTGATGACGTAGTTATCACGAAGTACTCATAACTTTTTAAATATTGTCAACAGTCATACTACGCAAAATAATCCAAGTCTTAAAATATTCTATTGAAATGCCACGAATTTTATTTAATTTTATTAAAAATGTAATCCCAATAGATAAAATAGAGTATATAGAGTAAATAGTACTTAAAACCAAAGATTTTTTACCAGTACTTATACTTAAGTAAAACAAACGTAACAGCAAAGTTAAACTATTATTTTTTGTAATGTTTTACATTACAGTGCAAGTCTTATACAAATCTTTTTGTAAATGTAATTTAAAATTAAAACCAAGTAAACTTATTCCCGTTTTACAAAACTTTCTTTTAACTCCTGGATGGCGTTATATACGAATACACATTCAAACATGTGTCTCTCCCAATACGGGTGCATTCCCAATCCGGTTTTTTGATCGTGTTGATCCCAAATCAACGGAGGGGTCGCTTTGTCATGACACTTGAGCACACCGAAACTCGCCTGGGGGTTAGTCGTTAGAATTAAAGATTTCTCTATTTCGCTTGATGCATACATCGAAATTAATATATGTCCGAAATGCGATTATGTTAATAAGATTTATATATTATATATGACACCAGTCTTAATATCTTATATCCATGTATTATACATATTTTGATTTTGTTATAAGAAATACTGATAGCTTAAATAACGACATATTTATTTAAATACTAGCTGACCCGACAGACTTCGTTCTGTCAAAAAAAATTGGAATGTTCTTTGTTCCTGCCTATTTTATAGCCGGGGCAAAAAAATCTCCTGAACAGAACCGTCACCATGGTCACCATGGTCATGGGCGGTGTGTGGGGTTCAGCACTATATATATTCATCTAATAACAAATATTTAAATATTAGTGGGTTCCAAAAGAGTGGCCAAAGTTATAATTAAAGTACATAAGTTATATTTACTATAATAATTATTTAGGAACAAATAACTGCCACATTCCAAATCTTTTTGACAGAATGTAGTCTGTCAGCTCCGCCAGATGGTAACGCGGTTTGTGCTCGACTGATCTATTGACGTGTAAACGAATGCATTTTATGTCGCGCGCCGAAACTAAAACAAAAGAAATAATATCGCGAAGCCGACCAAATTGAAAATCAGTATGGTGGATCTTTAGCTCTTACATTTTGTGACTATTTATGTTATTATTTCATTCGTTTTAATTTCGGCACGCGGCGTTAGATCCTCCGACGCACATACGCACACTGTTTTGATAGAATAATTGAATTTGAACTTTGTGCAGCTGTATTAAAGTGCAAATTGACTCTTTAGCGTTACGAATGCACCTACATTGCTTAGACAGCAGTGAAAGCTTGTAATTTAATATGAACTTTCGTTTGTTTCTGGTTTCTGGTTACTGGTTACTGGTTTCTGGTTTCTGGTTTCTGGTTTCTGGTTTCTGGTTTCTGGTTTCCTGGTTTCTGTTTTCTGTTTTCTGGTTACTGATTTCTGGTTCTGGTTTCTGGTTCTGGTTTCTAGTTTCTGGTTTCGGTTTCTGGTTTCTGGTTTCTGGTTTCTGGTTTCTGTTTTCTGGTTTCCTGGTTTTCTGGTTTCTGGTTTCTAGTTTCTGTTTTCTGGTTTCTGTTTTCTGTTTTCTGGTTTCTGGTTTCTTGGTTTCTGGTTTCTGTTTCTAGTTTCTGTTTTCTGGTTTCTGGTTTCTGTTTTCTGGTTTCTAGTTTCTGGTTTCTGGTTTCTGGTTTCTGGTTTCTGTTTTCTGGTTTCTGGTTTCTGGTTTCTAGTTTCTGTTTTCTGGTTACTGATTTCTGGTTTCTGGTTTCTGGTTTCTAGTTTCTGGTTTCTGGTTTCTGGTTTCTGGTTTCTGGTTTCTGGTTTCTGGTTTCTGGTTTCTGTTTTCTGGTTTCTGGTTTCTGGTTTCTGGTTTCCTGGTTTTCTGGTTCTGGTTTCTGTTTTCTGTTTTCTGTTTTCTGGTTTCTGGTTTCGGGTTTCGGGTTCCTGGTTTTCTGGTTTCTGTTTTCTGGTTCTGTTTTCTGGTTTCTAGTTTTTAGTTTCTGGTTTCTGGTTTCTGATCTCTAGTTTCTGGTTTCTGGTTTCGGTTTCTGGTTTCTGGTTTCTGGTTTCTGTTTTCTGGTTTCTGGTTTCTAGTTTTTAGTTTCTGGTTTCTGATCTCTAGTTTCTGGTTTCTGGTTTCGGGTTTCGGGTTCCTGGTTTCTGTTTTTTGGTTTATTTCTGGTTTCTGGTTTCTAGTTTCTGGTTTCTAGTTTCTGGTTTCTGGTTTCTGGTTTCTGGTTTCTGGTTCTGGTTTCTGGTTTTCCATTTTCCATTTTACGGTTTACAGTTTTCAGATATCAATTTTCAATTTCCAATTTCCAGTTTACTGTTTACAGTTTTCAGATTTCAGTTAGTGTCACTATCACAAAAGATCAAAAAAGTAAAGTTAAGACTTGACTACTATTTTGAACCAATCTGAACTTAGGACAGCGGTGTTCCTGCTAGATTTCTACAATCGCTGCACACGAACACACTAATTTACTGCATGATACACTCACATTTAAGATTCAACTGCATTATGCACAAAAAAATTAAAATTAACCGAGACAACGCGACCTTTACGCCCAGATTCCCGCTAAAGTTCGTAAAATATTATAGTTGCATCAGAAATTGTTGGTTGTCAATATCAAATGTCAAAATCAAAAATATTCTTTTAAATTGTATTTGGTGTCTAAATGACGGGACGAACTTCAAATTTTTGACGTTTTATGTATCTAAAGTAAGGAGACCAGACATCTCGCTTTTAGCGGGACAGTCCTGATTTTTTTACTATTAATCCCGCGTCACGCGACGTTTTTCAAAAGTCCCGACTTTTAGAATTAAGTAAAATTTTAAATTTATGAAAATCATTGTTTTGCGTAACATATTGCTTTTGCTACCCAGTTACATTGTATTTGTCTCTCAAATGATACACTGTGTATCCGTACTGCGTGCTAGCAAGATAATTAAACAAATAAATATTACAAATCTGTTTCTCACCATAGAAAAATAAAAGTAAGTAATTTATTTAAATATTTCATAAATGCATAAATTTTCTTAAACTTAGCTTAAAATACTCGTAGTCTTCATATTTTATATTGATGACAAAACGTGTATCACCCACCTTAACCTCGACAGAAATTTTAGAAAGTAATATACGAATAAAATTTTGCAAATATTTCAAGTCAATCAAACTAATTTATCAAATTCTTGTGAAGATTTTTATAATATTTTACAAAATTACTACAATCTACTCAAATAAATTCACTTATATAAAAAAACATTTATAAACTGTACTTATGTTAAAACTAAAAAAAAATTACGATATTATTATTCCTTCAGAGTTGTCCCGTTTTGCCTATCTAAAAATCTGGTCACCTCAATGAAAAAGAGAAATTGTTATTTTTACCATATTCCAGGCACTTTTTCCATATTTTCTCACCTTATTAACCTTCCCTGGACTTGCACGAATAATTCAAGACCACATTTAGCCAAATCGGTCCAGCCGTTTTCGAGTTTTAGCGAGACTAACGAACAGCAATTCATTTTTATTATATAGATTAAATGAATAACAATAATATCATCTTATTAGCACAAGACGGCGACAACAATCATGTTATCTGCGTATCTTCGAAAATTGTTCAAGTAGTTTGCGAGTGATTTGCAAACTTGTAACGAATTGTTAAGATTACCGGCAAGCTTTAAGAATTGTTTTTTTAATAAAAAATCGCAAAGATGTTACTTTAATAACGTGTAAGGATACAGTTGTCTTAATGATTTTCCGTTGCGTGACCGAAAGTAAGCGCGTGTTGGCATCGGCTGAGGTCGACGGAAGTGGACGATTTCTTTGTCCGCCATAATTAGACTCTCAAAGCGGAAAGTCACAAATCGTTATGTTAATATTAGTGAAGTTACCAAATGGAAACAAAATATGTTTGAAAGAATCTTTAACAAAATATATATTGAGAGATTCGTAATTAGTATTTTATAGATATGGTTGAGTAATGCCAACATGGATACGGCACACACAAATTTCTACGGTATTTTGGACTTAATTCATAGGGGGCATAAATACGTTGGTAACACAAGCATGCCTCAACTCGAACAACTTAAGTAACTAGCAAACACTCTAATAATCGAGATTTCCTAAACTTCTCAACGACAGTCGACTTTTTATATTTGAGACCTTACCTCTCTGTTCTAATATACAGAGAATTGTAGTGTAAATCTTCTGGAATGAGAGACATCTCATAATTTGGGAAATATTCAGGCCGAAGAAGGCTTTCCTGATCAAATGAAACACTTTCCATATTAATATTGTAACATCACAGGGATTACGAATAAGAACATAACTTTATTACAAACAACTCAATACCAAAAAAAAAAGAAATTTATTCACTTAAACTAACTACAATAATTTTTAAAACCATTAATATTTTCTAGGTAAGATTAGATATTTTGGGAAGTAATTTGTTTTTTAAGTTTTGACACGACATCATCTTGTAGAAATAATATTAAAATGCCCTTAGGAAGATACTTTAAAAAAATATAATAATTTTCTATTTATATGATATTACAGAATGATTTTCGATTTTAAATGTGTTCTTATAACATCCTCGACCAAGTCATCTTATAAAAAAAAGAACTGTCTAGGACCTACGGGTCCATATGGAAGACATACCATATAGAAGACAGACCATATAGAAGATGGAAACTGGCATTAAATATTTAATACTAACATAAAATGTTAAATACTCCACATTTTGGTCGTGAGTTAAAAAAGTAGTTAAATAGTTAACGTACACCACATAAATCTATTGAAATATTAAAGTAATAAAAGTGCTCAAAACTAAATATAGTCATGTTGTTGTAAACTGATTCGGAAGAGCAAGTTACTCAACAGTATCCGCGACACACTCGTAACATTAGCAAGGCCTGGACTCGTTCGCAAGACGTATGGCGCAAGTTTTCGGTGACATCGTTGCCTAGATTTGAGTGGTACCGAATTATGTAACTAAAGAACAACGGTTAAATTGAGGTCGCGTTTTATCGTTGAATATTCGGAAGTGCGTTGGGTTTAACGCCACGTTTTAATTCTGTATGTATTTATTCAGCTCTATTTATCTTAACTAATAATGAAAATCGTCGTATTTCCGGTGTTTGGTAGAACTATTTTGATAGCATCGAAACTTTGGATAAAGGCATCGAACAGCTCACGCTTGAAATCGATTAGAGAGACCTACATTATATTTGTATGCAACAAATTAAGGTTCTTCATTATCATAGTTGGCCATTTATGTTTATCATTAACAGAAAGTAGCAGAGTAAATAATAAGTTAAAGTGTAAGATAGATATTCTTAAATTAAACTGAACTCTGCATCTATTTAGCCTACATTTTTTAACTCCACAGTTCAGGTTACTCGTATCAAAATAAAATACTGGTGTTGCCGGCCAGCGCACAGGAAGTGCCACCATTTCCTTGCGGTCGCAATTTTAAATGGTATGACATCCGGTCTAGACTACTTATGTCAGAAACTCTTAAGGTGGCAGTTTAGAATTAAGTGATGGGCGGAAATCATGTCCAAGTCCATCAAAATTATTAACGTTTAAATAACAACTAGCCACACAGTTAATTATAATGAAAAAATATTTGAATAAGTTTTGTCTTACCGAAAACAGGTTTTTTAAGGCGATTATTGACTATATAGTTCTCTGGAGCTGTGCTTGACAGAACTGAGGAAGTAATATAAGGTACGAGGTAGTTCCGGTCTAAAATACAAGGTGCTGTAAATGGGTATGGCAAGTTGTACTCGTATTAGCGGATTACTAAATACGTTTCGTACTTTTGTTTTAGTCTTTACCTTGTTATTTGTCCTGAAATGCTGCGTTGGTCAAACTTGAGTAGCTATGCCCCCGTGGCACAGCAACTGTTTGTCATACCAAGACCACCTCGTTAGCTACCATTTTCATATTATAAACATACCAGTTTTGGAAATCATGTGTATCAGAGTCAGAACATTTAGATGAGGAATATGCAGCATCTTTGACCTCACTGCCATTTAATATTACATAAAATTAAGATACGTGATAGTCCGTTAAACACAAAAAACCGAATACTGTAATCAATACAAGTTATTTTCGAGACTAAACGTATGATAGTTCCAAAGTATTTACAAATAAGTATAAGCATAATATAGAAAGGTTTGACCCCTTTTCAATAATACAAAATCCTCTAGCAGCCGTATAAAGGAGTTGTCGTAACCCGCAACCTTGAACTACACTGCACATGTATGGTTACATAATATAGATGTAGTTCAGTCGCAGCTACTCATACATGAGACTTGCGGAGTTATCTCTTATATTTCAATTTAAATAATTCGGTTACAAACAGACGTCGAACTAATTAAATCCATTATAATACTTTTGTTTTATTCGACGAGGTAACGAGACGTGCGAGACGTTCACTTGCGACGATGGTATACACTGCACATTGCGCACATCGCCTTGTAACATAACGTGTTAAGTCTCGTTAGCCCAGTAATTTCACTAGCTTACAGCGCCCTTGAAACCACAGTAATGTTTGCACAATATTTTTTGGCGGCAGACATAGATTAAGTGGTGCCTACTAAGACGATCTCGGGTACTACGTATGAATAAATGGTAACAACAAAATTGGGAGTATTAAAATAACATATGGGACGGAGATCATTTTTACATAATTTATTTTTATACATCATGCTTTATTTTCGAAAGTAAAATGGAATCAATAAAAAAGATCTGCGAACCTTGGGTTGCTGATGCTTAGGTTAATCAGTGCAATTATATCGCAAAAAGAGGCCGCCGAGCGAGAAAGGGAGAAAGATCCCTCCTCGGCGCGCATTCGCCGACGATGCACGGGGCGAAGGCGGCGAGCTTACGCTCGCCTGATGCCGCCCCTATGAGCGGAGCCGCGGGTGTTGGATGGGGAGTCTGACACCCGGTAACATCACGGCTCGGAGTGCGAGCAGCATGCTGGGCGTTTTCAGCACGCTGCTCTGGAGCAGGGGAAATGGCTGGCCCACAGCCTATCAACAAAGGTGGAGTCCCAAGGACCAGGCGCGGGCGGCATAGCGATAGCATGACCCTGTCGATCTCGCTTTGCCGCCAGTAAAAACGCGCGGAGAAGGAAACGCCGAGGGGTTTTAGTGGATGAAAATCCCACATAACCCGGCGCCGCTCCCCACGGTGTCGAGTATCTTTATAAAATTTCCCCTCGAATAAAAAAAAAAGAAAATCAGTGCAATTAACAAAAATCAATGTTTGTTTCAACATAATTACCAGTAATAAAATTAAAATTGAAATTTACAAACGCCAGTCACTAATGTATAGAAGTGTTCGCTGGTAACAACTTTTTGAGTTTCAGGTTAATTACTTAATTAATTATTATATTTACTCAATGTTTATATTTTACTAAAATAAATTAATGAGAAAATAATTATATTTAAGGATAATAAATAGGGAACCACAAGTATATAAACAAATTAGATATTATGTCACGCTGGTGACGATGTTGCTTTACAAATAACTGATAAAAATCAGGAAATGTATACATAAAAATCATACCTATTTAAAATCCAAGATATATAACGAAGTTACGACATTAACGGATGCCGGGTAACTTCCTATCCGTGGTTCCTGTTCCGGACGGCGGACATTAGCGGAAGTTGAAGCAAAGATTCGCCTAGCCTTCCCTCCCTCCACGATACTCTCATTTCCGTTACTACGAACCAACCGTTCTTTAATTTCCGTCTCTGTCTTTATTCATTTTCATTGAATATAAAACAAAGAAATGTACGTTTACATATTGTTTTAATAACAAAAATTCATTAGTACTAGTAAAGTGATGATACATTTTTCTTTATCATTATTCGTGCTATAGCCATAGTCTAAAATATAAAGAGTTAAAAAAATATTCTAGACTAAAGCAGGAATCAACACAGACATGTTGTCTGTTACAAATTGTACATATGCCGCTCACGCAATGAACTTATTTCGGGCACTTCCGCATGTTCAGATTCGAGTCCGGCCGCTCGTCGCATTCCAACCGGGCCGCCATGCACCTTTAGCTAAATAATAATTCCTTCATAGCTCGCGTTTAACTCCCTCCGGGTACCTACAGTTACCCGGCCAGGGAAATCAAAAAACATACAAATACATAGTTTTGTAGTATTTATGTAGAGATTAATAAAAAAGTGTGTAACAAAAAAATATAAAACAAAGCGTATTAAAAAAAACTGCGGTTAATCTATAGTAGAGCAGAAATTAATTTTATTACATCAAAAATAATAGTGGCTGATCCTTTAGCCGAAGACTGTCTAGGAAGATGATACTGCTGTGCCTATTTCTATCGCGAAACTAACGTGCAAATATTACTGGGTTCGGGTTTGAAGGACGTCGTAATTGATATTACCGGGCAGAGGCTTGAGCTAGAGAGGGCAATGTGGTGCAGTGTACATCATCGTAACTATCGCCATTTTGTTGCGGGTAGGTTACAATCACGTGAACGCTGTGCTCGTCTGGAGGCTTCGTCAAATAAAACAAAACAATAAAGCCAATGTACATTTTAAACAATCACGTAACATTTATAAGATCGACAAAGAAAGTAGTGTAGCGGCAAGATCTGCGGTCACGGTCACGACGTCCGCGTACGGCTCAACGTCGTAGTGTTTTATTTTCCAAATTACTCCACAACATGAAACTACTCAACGCCTAACCACGAAGCGTTGTGCGTTAAAGCGAGAAAACATGAGACGGGAGTGAGGCGAGCGAAGGGAGCAACAGGTAAAGATTCCGAGGCCACTTCCGCCTTGGCTGCCGAATATTTCTGTCTCGAACCGGTAGTAAGCCGGTCGCCATGGCTCTTAAAAATTCAATCTTAGTAACGAACACTTTTGAATTCTATGAAAAACAGGTATTTTTTACTTACATATATAAATATTAAAATATCTCACATGATACAATGATCATAACGAAGTAAAATTAAAAAACAGTATGTGTATTTAGTAATTACTAAACCAGTAATTATTCAAAATTTTAAAACAGTATATGCATATGTATGATTTCTATTTATGATTATGGAAAGATATATAACGCTATATACTACATACAACCGCAAACAAATTGATAGGTATGTACGTGTTGGTTGTCGAATGAGCTCAGCTGAAACCGGTTGACGCTCATATTGTCTCACTCTGAATCAGGAAACCGGCTGGTGACTGTTCAGACATTTCCTGTGTTCGATCACCGAGAGGTATAGCTTCATTTTTGTATAATTCTTTCAATTCAATATTAAACTTTATGATATTTTTTGTTAATAAATTAAATTGCTAATTGTTTTTTTTTATTATTACACATTAATATGATTATATTTTAGGCTGTTAACCAAACAGACAATTTACAAAGATCACAATTGTTATCACACAGTAGCGATTTATTACTGCTGATTAGATACCATACAAACAAGGAAATATTGAGTTATTAAAAACTGGTGCGCTGACGTAATCACTATAGTATTAGCACTTCCGCATGCCCTAGGCGCACGCAGGTCTTGTGTCAGAAAAGGTTCATTTCTAATCTACGACACGAACTTACTTCGATAACGGTGGTTAACGTTTGTGGTAATGTTTGTACTTGTATTTAGTCAAAAATGGGACGTGATCGCAGTCTGTCTCCTGGAGTTTTATCTCATTCTCCGCAATATTGTGTGTGGCGACACGGCGCGGAGCCGGACGCAGCGTGCGGGGGGCGAAGGCCCGCGGCCATCCTCCCGCGCCGCCACCGCAACACCAGTCCGCGTTGGAGAGTTGCCCGCGACGCTTGTCTGCGAGCAGGATCCCTCAGATACGCTGCTGGTTTACGGCGTTCCGTAACACGACACGTTTGGAGGGACCGCTGCTTCTTTAAAGTGTGCCTGGTGCTCTGTGAACTGGAAACTGTGCCTCAAGTGTTGTTGTGACAATGTATATGTGCTGATAATTGTCCTGTTCCGGGTTTATCGCTTCTAGGATTTTTTTTTGACAACGCATCCAAGTCCGGATCAGCTCAACCGGTGAGTAGCAGCGCTTATCACTGGGCGCGCTATCTCGTATTCACGCATTTCCGACCCCGCCCGATAACAACTTTGGTGCCTACAAATGTTACTTATTTAGTGGCTGGCATAACTCGCCTAACAACAAAAACCCACAAAACGTTAGCAAGTTGTTTTACCGCCACAAGAAAACCAATAAATAAATCAAAAGTACCAGGAATAGTCACCAAAAATAAAAACAAATCTATTTTGTAATAATAATATTCGTATAAAATATAAAGTCCAAAACTTTTAATTGATGTAAAAGCATATTTTATTACTATTATAGAGATACTGCGACATGGGAGTCCCTATATGTATAGGCCCAAACTTCATAAATAAGTTATATAAAGTGGGATTAGTGCCCCACTGCCATCACGCACGTGCAGTATTGCACCCTTTAATTTTTTCACTTCGATATTCCCTCTGGGTTAGGATGTTACATTTCAATAATAATTCTTCCCCTAAATTCTTACAAAGGCACATGCATTGTGTACAAAAAAATTTACACAACAGGTGTTGCGTGAAAAGTTAGTTTAATTTCAAGAATTATGTATTATGTATTTCAATCCAATAACGAAATCAAATTTATTAACATGTTAGTAATTGTTAATATGTTTACAGTAATTTGAGTAAGTTTATGCAGTTTAAATATGTGTATTTATTTGGGTCGGATGTCATCAAAACAATAGCAATTTTTTTACGTAATAGTTGCTGAACACTCACCGCGGGTTATAAAGCAAATTGTGAAAATAATTTTAGAAAGAACAATTATATATTCTTGTTAATTTTATTAATTTCAATGCTCTAAACAAAATATAAAACTGCGGTTTGAATCATTGGTTATAAAAATAATACCCACATTCGCATTTCATTAAAAGTTTTAGCAGATATTTAACTGTTAACTTTGTGGATAGCAGCGCCATCTGTCGTTGAATAGCTATTGGAAGTGTGTTACCATTTTTTAAATAAAACGAACTAAAATAAAACATCTTTCAACAGATTATCGTGATGAAAGTAGTGAGTTTACAATTGCCATCGGGGCCAAGTATGGAGCGGCTACCGCTGCCATTCAGCCCAACGGAACTTCTATGGCGATATCCACTTCCATGGGCGCCTCCTCCTCCCTCACCTCTAGGTGACACTAAAGCACAGTTGCCTGCTGGTCTACCGCCCGAACCCCGATTATGGACAAGAGAAGATGTAGCGGTTTTCTTGAAATGGTGTGAAAGGGAATTTGATTTACCCAATTTTGACATGGATCTCTTCCAAATGAATGGTAATAAAAAGTTTTAAACATTTTAAATGTTTCCTAAATTGTACAATTTTTTAATCATTAAATCAATTTTCAGGTAAGGCACTTTGTCTGTTAACAAAGACGGACTTAGGTGAACGCTGCCCTGGAGCAGGTGATGTTCTACACAACGTTTTGCAAATGCTAGTGCGTGATGCTGCGCTATTAGGGAGAGTTCCTTCATCCCCTGTGACGCCAACGGCACGCGCTGCTCCGTATCCTCCTTCACCGCACTCACACCCACCGACCCCAACTTGGGCAGTTGATGGTTTCCACCACTTCCATAGTGCTGCAGCCGCCGCCGCCGCCCAACCCAATTCAGTAACTTTGAGTCCAGCCCCATCGGTAGACAGCTCTGGAAGCCCGCAACGAGGAGAAACTTTAAGTTACGCATCGGCATATGCACCTCCAGTTCCAGTTTCTGCCCAGGCTACAAGTTCTGGAAGCAATCATTCTGATTCTGATGAAGAAGCTCATTTCGCCCCTCCACCACGTTCACCAAAAGAAACGCCCTTGACAAGCCCGGCACCGCAAAACCATTCCGCGCCCCAACATACACATTACCGGGCGCAACACAGGGAATTTTTCCCTAATGACATGCCAGAATCAAATACGAGTAAGTTGTATCTATGTATAAATTTTAAACAAACCATGAGTCCGTAATAATTTATTTTTGTTTATTTTAAATCAACTAAATAATTACGTATTAATTTCATTACAGATGGTAGGCTATTGTGGGATTTTCTGCAACAATTACTTAATGACCCTACACAAAGATACACGAATTACATTGCGTGGAAAAACCGGGACACCGGCGTTTTCAAAATCGTTGATCCTGCAGGACTCGCTAAGCTTTGGGGTATCCAGAAGAATCATCTGTCAATGAATTATGATAAAATGTCCCGTGCACTCAGATACTACTACCGCGTAAACATTTTACGAAAAGTGCAAGGAGAGCGTCATTGTTATCAGTAAGTAATTTAACTGATATCTGATTACGGTTAGCAAATCAATTAAACAAATTTAACACAAATTTTTATAATAAACTTGCAGATTTTTGCGGAACCCCACCGAACTTAAAAATATTAAGAATATCTCACTATTGCGACAGCAAATGAGCCCAACGAGAGTCGCTCCACCGCCCGTAGTCAAGACGGAAATGAAAGAGGAACGTTGTGATGATGAACACGTTGAAGATGACATGCCTACAGATCTGAGTATGGCCGCATCAGAACCATGGAGAAAACGAGCGCGGTCCGAACACTCACAAGCCCCCATTACTCACGACAAACACCGTATAAGTGCTCTAATCGGAGACAACATGATGTTGAAACGTGATGCAGAGTACAATGCAGAACATTATGCTCTGAACCTAAAAAGTGAAAAATGTGAACAATGATTTCTGATCAAATATATTTCTGGACACATCAGTGCAAAACAGTTTATGTGAATGAATTATATATAAACAACTCCACCCTACAGACTAGTCAAATTTCTCTCAGAAAATAAAAAACTAAATAGTCTTCCCATAATTATTACGTTTTACATAAGAAATGGTCAAAACGTGTAATTGAGATCAATAACTGAGAGTATTTTGACAGAACATGACTAGTCTCCTGGAGTTATACAGGGTATGGACCTTAATGCCTTTGTGCCAAGTGATTTTATTATATAATAGTGTCAATTAAAAAGTAGCTAGCAAAAGGACTAAAGTTTATTTGTGTTAATGTAATAAAGACTATTTTAATATTCAGTGCAATGAACTATCCACTTTGGACTGCTGACTGCAATCTCAATGTAATAAACGAGATAGAAAAGTTGTTGCCAAAACTTGATGTTGAAGTGTGCGTATTACTACGTATTCATTTATGCATTTTTATTTAATTAATTCTATGTATAAATATATATTTTGATTTTCTAAAGAGAGAATTGAAAAATATCACCATATTGTTGTCTTCCATTGATTTTTTTTTTGGCAATCATTTTAATTGTAGCTTGTGAAAGAGTTCATTATGAAAGTGAAAGCTGCCATGCCAATTTGTGGCATTTATTAAATATCCAAGAGAGTTTATTTTGATTTTTAAAGACAATAATTATGATTATAATACCTAATAAATGCCTTGAAATTAATCAAAAAGAATCCACTGTGATAAAAAATATAAAGTGGTAGAAATGTAGAATATGCTAGAAGGTTTACTCAAATATTTCCAGCTACAATTTTCTGTGATCTCTTTTATCAATATAGGTAAATGTCATAGAGTAATAATATTGTGTTTGTAAATATTAGTGTTATAAGTAAAAGTTAAGAAACTGACTAAAGAGAGAATGTATGATTTGTAAAACAAAAAGTGGAGCTTTATCAGAGTACCTAGGTATCAGTAAGTACTATAGCAACCAAGTTTGTATTTTTACATTTATTTCTATTTGGCATATACTGCCAAAACTTCCAACTAGTACACAATTGAAATATATAGTTTCGCAAAAAGTTGTGTACATTTTTTATTATAGTAACTTAAAATAAATGAACGTAATGTTATGCCTAAATCCATTTTATTTTATCCTATCTTTTTGATATGTTATTAATAATGCGATCAAGTTTTAAAAACTGTGTTACAAATTTGAATGGAATTATACCACTCATATTTACACCGATGTTAGACTGTAGTTGAAGCCCGTCTAGGTACATAACACCGCAACTCATATTTCTGCCAACAAAAGTTACAAGAAGCATTACTGTTATACAATTTTATGTAAGGCAATATTACTTACATTGGATGATGATGAATTGCCTCAGGGAAATAAAACATTACTTTTATTTTTTTCCAACAATGGGCTAGCACTTGTCCTCAATTTCACTGTAGCCATAATTGTGAAGCGTTTTCGCCTAGAATACACTCATTTGTAGAGAACTGGAACACAGCAGATAGTAAAGCAAACCATACAACTGAACAAATCCCACATCGTGATGAGTACATGGTGACTGTTGATGTTTTGGCACATCCCCGATGTCCCGACATTCATTGCTAGGCTGACAGTATAGGGGGGACACTGCACAGGTTGCAATTGCAACTCTCGCTACTTTGTCAAGGAAAGTCGGGAAAAACCTGAAATCGAATATGCGCTAGTTTCCGATTGAGGACGACTAAACATGGTCGAGTTTAACCCCAATAAGACATGTTTGCACATTGACCGGTACCGTTTTAATTTTTTTCATGTTGCACACAACCATCGCGTAACCCGCTGTTGATAGGAAATAAATCCATACTCAGGATAAAACCTGTGTAGTAAATAACTAGTGGCCCCGGGATCTTGAACCAGGGACATCCGGGTTACAAAGCAAGCGGTTAGCCACACACAAGAATGCATATCTTGAATGATTAGCAGTTAAGTTTATTGTAAGTGATTTCCGAAAGCATTAAAAACCAATAATATTTTTACCTTATTTTATATAATTCAAATTGTTGTAAAGCGAACCCAAGATTTCAATTAAATTAATTAAAAGTTTCTATTTCTGTTCTTAAGGTATTGGCGTATTATATGCACAGTAAATTTTCCGTTATCCTTACAATTGTGTGAAAGTTGGCTGTTATGGTCAAAAATTTTCAGCCTTCATGCGCAATGTGGAAAAGTGTACTGTAAAACAATATTTACATACTAGAAATGCAAAAGAGACGCGATGTTATTATACTATCGATATAATAAAGACAATACGCGTGGCGACCAGGGATGCTATCAAAAAGGTACATCCTGTCGATGGTAATAGTTATCAAAAGTTATTCCTATTAACAAAATTAATTTAAATACTCTAAAAGTTATTACGTGTAATATAAATATTTTATCGACTAATTAATTTCCCAGGCAGAGGAAAATAAATGCAGAGCCATCTATTGAAAGTTTAGTGAACTAGTAGAAAATTAAAACACCAAATAAAAAAGCTAATAGATGGCAAAAAAGACAATTACTTATCATTACTTTGTTGGAACTACTTTATTCAGAGAAATTGTCATTTTACTTATTGTATTAAATTCATTATTTATTCTGCCGTACAAACCACTAACCAAAATAAAAGTAGATGTACCAACAGGTAAAAATAAAAATTTGTTATTTATCTCTTACGTTATGTAGATTACTTTTACTTGAATAATCAACATTTTAACGTGTCATGTGTTTCTTTCATGTTTTAACACAGGTCTGATAAAACATGAAAGAAATATCATAAATAATTCTTGTAGGTTTGAATTAAACCCGATTGATGACTTACTTTAATTTTTTTATTTTCAACAATGATTAATCAGACTCACGAGTTCACTGATCGGAAATCCTGTTGTTAAAATGTATTGGCAGAGTAAATTTAAATAATTTTTATTATAATTTTTGATGCTATAAGCAACACAAAATGCTTCCCGCAAATAAAATAAGTATAATGTAGAACACATTTAATTAATAATTACACACTCCGGATAAAGTGTATAACTCATTACATGTATTTTTGTAAACCGCTATAGAGACGCAGTTGTCTCCAAATTGAAGAGACAGAACAGTGGATTAATTTATTCCAACTAAACGAGCAGTAAGGGAAAAAATGTAAGGCTTTTTCCAGTGAGATTTCAGCATAAGAGTTTTGTTACACCCACAATAAAAGGGTCCAATATACGATTTCCTTGATAAAAAAGGGGGAAGGATTGAAAGAAACAAAATTTTGATTACATATTCTCCTTAACGATGTTTATTAAAATTTACACTTACTATTGTACATAACTTAGTTTATCACAAATTTTTGCCATTTTATTGACTTTGAAAAAAGATTACATCATCAGCAACAACAGTAGACGCTGTCCTAACTTGACCATCATCAAGTTTTACTTCACCATATGATAATTTCCCAGTTACATATACTCTTTGGCCTTTCTTTAAATATTTGAACACTGTATCTCTTAAACTTGGTTTGAAAATACTGACCCGATGCCAATCTGTTCTTTGCAGTATGTCACCAGATTCATATTTGTAGCTAAAATGTGTTGCTAGAGGAAAATTTATCACTGGATGCTCTTCAGTTCCACGTTTTTGAGGATCAGCCCCAACTCTTCCCAATAATGTGACTTGATTAATAGCTAAAATAGAAAAATAATAATAACAGAAAATATAAAATTATGATTACAATTTCTCTCTTCCAAAACAATAAAACCATGCATGCTTCAATTTACACATACAAAAAACATATTAATAATTCTTTAATAGATTTTTATATAGCCACACTTAAAACTTTTTAAAGCGAAGCATTATATTATGGAAAGAAGTTTTCTAATAGGTTGAGTGAAGAGATGTCATAAATTTTTTAATGATTAATATGAACGCTCAATAAATAAAGAGAAACCAAAAATTATGCAACAAAAACTGAGTTTGTAACTTTACTGGCTATGTATGAAATACTGAAATAATTTCACACTAACTTTTCGTAACCTAAAAATAAACTTGAACAGAAATAAATATATTCAAATTCATAAAGTTTAAAATTGAAGACATATTCAAAAATTTTTATACATTTCAATTAATTGCAACTTATTTACGCAGCAATCAACCTATATTGTTTTTTAAAATAAGTAAAATATGAAGTTCTGCTGTATCCAACCATTTTGTTGTATGCATAAAATGGCACCATGGCTGTCTGAATCACCGAGCGCGCAACAGATAGGGTTTCGCAGAACTGGTGTCCAATCTTCAATAGTTGGAGAAACACATGAGGATTAAGCGACAAATTAAAAGGGGAAAGGTTGGCCATGAATAACCCCATAAAAAAGAAAACAAAAAGGCGGCAACTAATAGTGATAACGTAACTACACTTATTAAATAATTAATGTATTTACGTTAATGACATTTTATAGAAATTTGAACAGATTTAACTTACTTTTCTCAGTTTTTTGCGATTCAAAACGTACTGCTGATGAATGTAATTGTTTTGAATATTGGTACAAACTTCGAACTGCACACGCCTGTAGAGACACCAATATAAGTACGAATTTAAACTCTAATACAGACAATAAATCAATTTCTAAATATAACGATTCTTATTAAACCATATCGCTATCGAAATCTTAATTTACTTGAACAAAATTAGGTTATAAACAAAAAATTAACTTACTTTTGTAATAGACACAAACATTTTAATTTTTAAAGCCTTCTAAGATCAACGCACTATAAACTATTCAACACAAAGTTTTATTAATATATTTGTTTTGAAAACAAACGCTACAATGGAAAACTTTTATAGAATGATTTCTTTTCTTATTTTCCAAAGGCAAAAGAGTACAGTCAATAAAGCCAAGTATTTCGTTTATTCTTTCCTGTCCTATTTCATAATAAGACAAGTCGTTAATATTTTTTTACAGACTATGTATTTTTTTAATTTTTTAGAAAAAAAAATAAATTTCTATTAGTCATCAAATCAAAGTTTTCGAATACAATCTAAAACTAAGTTTATTTGACGAAGATATAGAGTTTGTAGTTTTATTTTCTATAATATTAAATAAAAATAGCACAATTTTTTATTAATAAGTCGAAAATTCGTTTAATTCTTTTCGCGGTTTATTTTAAACATTGCCAACATTCGAAATCAAATAATGCGTCGTTCGTTTACTGACAGTTGCTATACAGTATTGTATGAAATCTAGGTATACATAAAAAATTGTCTATTCAAGTATTACCACCATAGCATACCCAATCCAGAAGAAGTTGTTGCCTGTGAAGGATGCCTTCAGCTGCGAATGCAAAGTCTGAGAAATTAGCCTCTTCGGAGGCTATGGATAATTCCCCAGTACGGCAAATTATAACTATAATTGAACACAAGATACGGAACTTGGAAAAAAGAAAGGTAAGTTATAGTTTTCGCTACATCAGCATTAATTTACAATGCATCTTTAGTTTTCACAAGATTTTATCTTTTGTGCAACAACGCCTAAAGTAATATGCTTCTCTTTACATATTTCTGTAAAAATTATATAAAATTGCATAACTACCCGGTGTTTTATGTTGTGTGTAAATAAAGTTGCGGTGTACCACTGACGCCATTTTTATACATGTGCTCCAGTCAAATAGTAAAATTACCAAATTATTACGTCCAATATTCCAAGTGTACATAATTTTATCAAATAGCTTTATACATTAGAACACATTTTTGAGTTATAAAAATTTTTACTTTTAATGAAACATCAGTAATATAGGTAGTTTGTAATGAAATCATTGTGTTGATTCTTAAAAATTGCATTGTGATGACAAAAGTGTTATGCTATCTGCTTTAGTTTAGAAAATGTTCTATGTATCTATAAAATAGTTTATTTTGCGTAATGGATATATAATTTATTAAAGAAAAACGTAAGTCTAACATTGGAAATTGTTTTTTTTGTTTATAATAATATTCTAAGTACTAAACTTTTTGGTTGACACAATCATTAAGTATATTTACGATATTTTATTTTAGAGCAAGTTGACCTCATACCGTGACCTGCAAAAAGCAGGCAAAGAGTTGAACACTGATCAAAAAGTAGCAGTGGCTAAGTATGATGAAGTTGCTCAAACATTGGAGTTTGCAAGAGATATCTCAAAACAAATTACTTCCATTGTAACATCTGCAGAACGTGAGGCTAAAAAGCAAGCCAAGAAGGTGGGTTAAAATTTTGTTCAATAAAATATTTTGTACATTTCTATACAAATTATGTTTATTAAAATATGTCATTTTAAAATGAATGGCCACTGCTGAACTGAATTTACTGTGTCTGTTAAAAAATTTCCAACCACATACCTACTGAAAGAAATTTCGTTTCAGAATAAGTAACACTTTTGCAGTAATTTCTTTGCATGTATAAGTCCTGTGATTTCTGTGTGCATAAACAAATAAAATAAGTTTTCCCAAGAAAAGGTAGTTGCTATACTTCACATGACATTTTATGA
The DNA here is from genome assembly GCA_029286795.1 of Byasa hedistus. Lineage (NCBI taxonomy): Eukaryota > Metazoa > Arthropoda > Insecta > Lepidoptera > Papilionidae > Byasa > Byasa hedistus. The sequence continues at coordinate 6,481,785 of JAGSMW010000015.1, read as the reverse complement.
TGCAGTGGTTAAAGTATCATCACCAACATTATTCTATCCTGTTTCTCACATGGAGAGTACAATTGCAATAAAAACAAGAAATGATCAAGATGTTGAAGTATAAATGTACCTACAAACTTTCAACTCAAATAGTACATGAATTATAAATATATATGTAAATATACAGATACATAGTTCGTGTACTATTTGAGTTGAAAGTTTGTGTATATATATAAATAACAATAACACTTTAAAGTCATGTAAAAAGCTCTTTGTCAAACATTTTTATTGTAGTTAGTACTGAAGGACCTGTTTTGTAAATGATCTTACTGTTATGTTTATTATTCCCTTAATACTATTAGTATCTTAAAGCAATAAAAATTCAGGATGCATGGGTTCGTTATGCTGCTGAAACCAATAAGATCCGAGAAGTCTTGTTGGTCTTGGATTGCCTTATGCAATTGGGTAACCCGGAAGTTCGAGAAGATTTCTTAAATGGAACTAATGGAGCAGCCAAACTCACAGAAGATGATTTAAAAATATTGGATGATTTGTATGTATGACTTACATAATTAATATAAATTTTTTGGTGCGGTTTAGTTATAGCAACTAATAATTAAAACATTTCAGATATCCTGAAATAACTCCTAAACATGAGCTCAATGAAGATGGTCAATCTGGATTTCACATGCATACTGTAAAGGCTGCAGAACATTTGTATGCTATTATTGATGGCAAACCAAAAGAAGTTTTTGGCACAACTTATGCCCATATCAAGGAAATAGTAAATGCAGTACATGGGTGTGGATATTTTGATAAAACTGTTGAAAGTGTAATAGAAAGTAATGAGACTCATGTAATTGTTGATGAAGACCAGCAACAAGTTATACTTTTAGAAGCAGAGGATACTAATTCTATTCCCTACCCTACACCGGCCGTTCTTCCAGCCCCTCCTGCTCCTTCTGTCGTTCCAGCTCCTGCTTATCCTTTACGCCCACTTCCTCCAATAACCTTGCAAGAGGTAGAGCATGCATATTTCTCCCAGCAATATCCTCAACAGAGACCTATTTCAGAAGTAATTGGATCCCAAAACTTCTTCTTTCTTCAAGAATCTGAAATTGATAGTCCAATTGGTACCCCACAGCCTCAGCAGATAATGAACCAAACATCCCCACCTGCACCAATCCCAACACAGACTTTTACAAATCAGCATTTTGTGCAATTACCTGGAGGTCGGGTACCAGAATTGACACCGATGCCGATGCCCCCTCAACCTCATTTCCCACCACATCCTGACCATGCTGGATATCCAGGTGTCCATCCACTTCCTGCTCCAATGCCACCTCAACCACCAACCCATCCCCACAATTTACCACAACCTCAACCTCAAATGCAGCCTATTCTACAACCTCTTCCTCAAGCTGTTCTTATTGAGCAACCAGTTCTTCAAGCTGAGGAAAGAAAAGCACCTACGCCTTCTGACGACAAAAATGAAGAAGACTGGAAGCAAAGTAGAAGCCCTGAACAAGAAGAAGGATTTGAGCGTAAAACTCATGGTCAGGGAGATGGTCAGAATAGATTTAGGAGATTTGGTCGTGGGAGTAGGGGCTCCTCTAATGGATATCGTGGCCGTGGATCCTATCAAAACAGACAAAATGATGGATACCACCCACGCGGTGAATATCAGAACAGAATAAATAAAGAAAATTATCAAAATAGACAGTATGACGGCTATCAGAACAGACACAAAGATGGATATCAGAATAGAAGTAATGACTATTACGGCAACGGTGATACTGGCGACAGTCACTACAATGAAAACGGCGGACGTGACAGGTACAGTGAAAATAATCAGGGCTATCAAGGCGGATTCAAAAGCCGCGGCAGGGGTGGCCCTCGCGGAGGAGCACGTGGCGCCCCACGCACACCCAGGCCGCAACAGTACAACCGGAAACCGGATAATGTAGAATAAGTTGAGCGGAGCCATAAGGTATTACAAAAGATTTGGCAACGCAAAAACAATTTCTAATGACGGACTTAAATCATTCGTGGAAGGCAAATTTCACCGGCAACAACGCGCTGTGGAAACAACAAACAAGAGATTAAAGCTAAAAAAAATAATTAAAAATAAAAAAGCAATAAAAAAAAAGTAAAATAATAAAACGTGAAACTGATTAAAAAACAAGTTACTTTTAGATGTATGATATATGCAATTATTGTAAGTTACATTAATATCTAGATTCTTGTATAGGTTTATTACACAAGTGATGTAAAGTGACCAGCGGTGTATGGAACAGACACCTGTCACTCAATACCTCGTGCGTGCCTCGTCCTCGTGATAATCTTTTAAAAAGTACAGAAACGCTCGTGACTCTTCCAAAAATCATTGAGCTTTGTACTCTCGCAGTTGTGTTAAAATAGTAATGAAATGTGTTTATTGCAATTCAGTAAAACGTTTGTTTACCCTTTGTGTATGTGAAATGTTTAATAAATGAATCTATGTATTGTATTTCTTAACAAGTTTTAAATTCGCGCATAATATCCTGAAAAATCGTTTGTGGCGGTTTCTGGTAATTAAATGTTTACCTTAACTCTTTTAAGTATCTTTTATATTAAAAATTTAATTTTTCGATGACACGTTACAGAATTATTAGGATGTTATTAATGTGTCGTCGCTAAATTAAGTTGGGTCCCGGCTTCCTCTCAATTACTTTACATTGTTTATAATAGAGGCTGTGTGAAAGCAAATTAAAGTATTCTATGAATCTAAGCTCTTTCATTTTGGTCATTGCAGTTTTAATATGATTTACAAATACAAAACAAATCTTCTGGGAGAGCGATTTTTTTATTAATCGACATACAAACATTAAGCGTAGGAGTCGAGGGTTATGGTATTTATTTTATCGTATTGATAAACATACCCATACAATTTTAGAAAAGAAATTGGGTTAAATAAAAAAATATATAAAATTTACCATTTATTATAATGTCTCAATATGAATGTGTGAAAACTAATTGCGAGTTTCATTGTTTCAATTTGTCAATAAATAAAGTTCTCTGTAACTTTAATTACCAGCTAATACAAGGGAAATACCGGTCATTTTTACAAAAACTACATTAATACGACAATGAATACTACTATATACTTAACGCCATATACCATACAAATACCTATACAACCCAATGCAATTATACAAAATAACTTGCAATGTACTCGTTTTTAATACTGTATAAACAGTATCTCGATATTTGTTCAATTAAAACTTAGACTATATATCAATATTTAATACAATGATTTTATTACGTAACTTTCAAAGGCCGTTTTAGGAATGTGACCAAATTCAGTCGGTGTACCGCAAAAAGGATTTTTATTAAAATTTACAAATATTTAGTCAAAAAAAATTATGACGTCAAATTGCTTTATGGAGCCTTAAACAAATAGATTAAGAATTATATATTTTAATTTAGTCGTGAGATTCCCATTTTTGGTAGATACGACAAAATGTCTTCATAAGTAGAAAAGAATTGTTTGAATTTTGCACTTAATTTTACTGCCCTCGTGGTTCAACTCCAGGACAAAATCGTTCCATCAACCACTCCATAGCTTGATGGAACGATTATTCTAAAACCCTAGACTAGTTACCACTTCCATATATTCACTTAACACTTAAGTGAAATTGAGATCGTGTTAGCTTATTTATATATCTGATTTTATTTTTACATTTTATGAAATGATAACTACCTATCTATACATCGAAATATTTATTATTGATTCTATGATTATCATCGGTGGAAAGATGTACACTGCTGAAAATAGGCCTCCCCCAAAGATCTCCACACCGATCGGTTCTCTGCTGTCACGATCATCATCCAGTTGACGGTCCACATTGTGGCGGACCTACCACTACGCCAATTGATGACAGATAAAAATTAATCGGCTGGCCATATTATAAGCCGTCCAGTTCTCAAATAGATTAATACCTCATTATATAAAATCTTAAATTTAAGTGTCAAGGCACTTGTATGATAATAACTTTATATAACCGATTAGTGCACAGGGCGGCTCAGTGAAGTGCTTCGGGCTATGACGATCTCAGTCAATTAATTTAGACAAAACTTTAAAACAATTTTAAATTAAAACACTTTTTCCTGTAAAAATTTTAAATAGGCGGCAGAAAGCCGACTCTAAGAATCTACAGTTATTTATTTTAGGTTAAGTATATTTTTTTATATTCAATGGGACATCACTTGACCACAATTGCACATGGTGTTGTGACAAAGAGGTCCCAAAGTCCACCACTAACCAAACTTTGCGATGTGGCCCGGAATCGAACCACGGACCTCCGTGATGCTTTGCAAGCGTTCAGCCACCGAGCAACAGAGGCAGTTGTAGTGTTACATTACATTTTGTCGTATATGTAAGTCTTTTTAATAGTCATACACAGTTGTACATTAAAATAAAAACAAAATCAATCGATAGTAGAGGTAACAACAGGATTAGGTTCTAAATAACTCCTGAAACAAATGGGACAGAAGGCAATGTTGGACCACAGCAACTATATCGCATGCATTATGAAATGCGTAACCATGCCAGTTTAAGAATTGTGAATGACTATTGGCAAACTGGCCGTGTGTAACATATTTGAGAGGGAGCAATATTTTTTAATGTAAAATTTACAAAAGTATAAAGCATTCGTAAAATTTAAATGTTTTAAAATGAATCAGTTTTCGGCGTTTATTTTAATCACAATTTACAGAGCACTTGAGAAGTTGAGAATATTTATTGCATTAAAGCCATTGGAACCAGAATCCGGCGAATCTAGATATATCTATAGATACAGAATCTATAGTGTTATGTAAAGTATTTGCAGGTAACCAGGAGCAGGTTAAGTGGGAGACATTAAAAATGGTATATTTTGGTAATAAGATAACATGATTATAGATTGGTATTGGTATAATATAGATGCAAATACTTGTAGGACGCCCCCATTAGTCATCAGATGATAGATGTCCTCTACTGGACATAGCCCTCCCCCTCAGCTCTGTCCCTTGTATATAATAATTTTCATCTACTGTGTCAGAGCAATGAATGCGTAAAATCTAGTCGTTTATATATTTCTCACTAAGGCCCTGTTTATAAGTTTGCATCATAAATATAAAGTTAATTGTAATATGAACAAAAATAAAAAAAATATATAAAAATTAATCATACAAAATATCAATAACTTGCAAAATGTTTACACTGTTATTAAAAATGGCACCATAGCGTTATTGTTGTATAATTTTCGTTATAAATATACGGCTAACACGACCTCTATTTCACGTGGTCTCAAATAAAAATGACGACGATGATGGTGGAGAGTGCTCGTCCAGAATACACTAGTTCTTATATGTTGATAGCCTGAACACAGCAATGCTGCAACAGCGGCAAATTTACGGTATGAATGTAGATGCTAGCCAGGCGGGTAAAAACACAAACCGCATCACAACATGTGACCATAAAAACCAGGAATCTTCCAGAACCACTGCGTCACGGAGACATTTTATTTTTATTTGAAGAAGTGAAGAGACATTCACTTGACGGTAAGCGCTATGCTTGCTCATAAAATAAGCGCTTGAAATACAAATATAAGGCAAAATAAACTTTATGCCCGTTACGCCCGTACGTGTTATGTACTTGTTAGAAATAAAAAAAAATTTACAATGTGTGATGTTTCCGTACAATTATATTTTAGATCATATTTTATAATTCATCTCTTTCATAAAATATGGAATTAATTAAATGCTATTCACCATGTTATAATAAAATACAAAATAATTAGATACATACAGCACATATTTCACAAGTATAAAAATTAAATGAGAAACGGTCCTTATGTGTGTGTGTATTTGCACTGCACGCACACACGTGTAGTGTCGTTACTGTTAAATCATTTGTCTGGTCATCGCGTGGCGCATTTTGCGCTCCCAGGACTCCGCCTCGGCCCACGAATGACGTACGTCGCGGAACAACTGTAAATAAAAAATAAACAGAGATGTATAGTATGCTTACCTCCTACTTATACTACCTACAGATCTCTATATACTTTACTGGTAAGTATCTATTGATCACCTAAGTAAATACCAATGCAATAATACTAATCAATATAATAAGTTCACACACTCCTCCAATATAATCACCGTAGTAAGACTTAACATTTTACTACTCAATATAACGTACAAAATGCAGTGCAATATACATCATTCTAACTAACGCCATGTTGTTATGAACAGGTGTATCACTTACCGTCAGGTCTTGCTAGTGTTTTAATTATGTGTATAATTCAAAGGTAAATTTTATATCTGTGCGTGGTATCATTGATGTGAGTGCAGAAATGTATTATAATTTGTAATTAAGTACATAAATGCAAGGCACATTGTCTGAAAAAATTATTAAAATAATTTGATAAAAACACTAAATATTTTAATTTTACCTGTGACAGCCAAACCTCGTCAGCCAACAATTCATTTAATATTAATGTTGTGTCTTTGCTGGGGTTCTGCATCCGCTTGTCTGCGACGCGTTTACTGCACTCGGCGTACATCAGATACTTCTGATGCGATATCCTCGAATATAATTGCACACGGCCACAGCATGTCCCACATACTAGGAACTCCTGGAATGAGAATATTCGATTTTACTACAACGCATAATATACAATTTACAAAAATCTTCCTGCCAATATATTTGTCATAAGTTCATAACATTAACCGAATAGATTGATAAAACACAGCACAAACAGAAAAAAACATAACACAAGACGGTTAATTACTACATTAGCAAAGAAGTAAACTATAGCCATTATATAATAGGACAGTGCAGATGCTTGCACAGGATATATTGCTGATATTCTTAAAAACAGAATCTCTGATGATTCTGCTTTAACAGGTGAGTTAACGAGCTAATAATAAAACTCCAAAATATACACAGTCTTTTGTTGGTTGCATTGGTGAATATACTCGATCGGAGAAAAAGGATTCGCTCTCCGACTTACGTCACCTACATCAATTACTCTTTACGGTTAGAACAACCCAGGTACGCCGGTGTAATTTGAGCATGCGGTGTGTGAGTTCCGAACAAACACATTGCACACCTAGTAATTTAATTACTATTTAAACTTGGTCCCAGTTTTATCCGGAGACCATTTAGATCATAGGTTTCCAACCTTTTATAAACTACTGCATCCATTACAAGAAAAAAAAAATCAAATTCCCCGTTTACATAACCGTTAATTGTAACAATAATTAAATTTTTCTTTTTATAAATAAATATTCTTTCCTTCTAATCGTGCTATGTTAAAGCTCTATCGCAAAAAAGGGGGCAGTACCGCCCCCGTTGGGAACCTATGGCCTAGATCACCGTGGTAAACTTCTGCCGCCAAACAGTGGTCTGCAAAAGTAACTGCATGTTTGATCCTACAAACCGCTGTCGCTTGTAAAATTAATCGGATCATTGTTCTGTCTGCCTCGTCGCTTCGTGAAATTAAATAAAAACTATAATAGTTTAATTCGATGTACAGTACTTTAGTATATAATATCGGCCATGTTAACTTTAATTTTATTACCTTCTCATAAGCTAGTCTTGCGTCCGGCTGCACTGGTTCGAGCGTGGCCGGGTTGTACGGCTGCCCGTAAAGCAGAAGGCGAGCTACGGCGGGCCGCGCGCAGGCTCGGCACGCCCCCGCACCGGCCGCAACGCTTAGCCCGGGCCACGTGGCAGTCGCTGCATCCAGTGCTCTTCCGCCCCCGCCTGCACTTCCCGCTGACGCTGCACCCGCTCCTGCAGCACCGCACGACACCCGCGCACGCATCGTCTCCGTAACCTCGTCTACGGTCTTCACGTTTGAGAGGAAGTACTCATCTGCAAGCATTTGACGGTGGAATTACATATAATAAATAAATTTCATCATATGCCAATATTTAAACTTTACATTAAGTTTATCGTACACAAGGAAGGATTCGAGGAAAGCCTGCTGTGGGCCACGAAGTATATTAACTAAAAAACCTGCGCCACTAGTTAGGATAAAGCACTCATTCGATTTTCAAAGCAGCGGTGTAAAGTTGCCTTAATGATAATGGATCTTCGAAAGAAGATGGTACTACAAGAAGAAAAAACTATGTTCATAATCTGCCAACGTTTCTTGCATAGCACTGTTAAATAAAATAAAATTGTCATGTCTATTTCAATTGGTATATAAAATAGGAACACGAAGTAAGAGAAAGCGATATTTATAACAATTAAACGCCACATAATATTTAGAAATTTTGAATATCATTAACAAATGTCATAAATACATCAATAAGCCTTTTTTCCGTAACTTAATAACTAATAACCACAGTATTTATTTCATCATCGTCTTCATGCCCTGTTTTCACTTTAAATAGGGTTGGCTCATGACTTTTTTCCATTTTCTTCTATCAAGCTTCAACTTACAATACACTCCTTTTTATACACATATCCCTTATCACACAATTTGTGAATAATGAAGTCATTTATTTTTTTTATAGTCTTCCTCTATTCTTTCGCCAATCCATCCACACGCATATTTAATGTTATTTTAAAACCATGATGTGCACGTAATGCAGAACAAAGTAGTCTGCAGCACCTGTCGATACCATGCCAACCCACTACTCCACATCTTGTTTATTACCGTTGCCACTTTCAGGCTTTCGTCTTAGATATTTTCTTTTTATTCTATTTATTTTGTTAACAATAATGTGTTAAATCGCGAAAATGTATTAAGTATCGTAAGAAAAAATGTTTACCTTGTTCTTGAAATATTTCCGTTAAAAAATTAGGATCTAAGGCATGTGATATCAACGTCTGTATGTACACTTCGAAGTTTTCTTGATACATCTGCGTCTCCAACATTCTCTTCTCTATGAAATTACAGTCGTCAAGTGGAAGCTCACTCCTAACTAATTCAACTATTGTTTCTAAATGTGATTGTGTGCGAACTTTAACAGGAACCTGGGTATAAATTTTTTTGTTCTCTGGATTCCATGCAGCATACTAGACATAGAAATGGTATTATTATTAGATTAGCAAGAGTAAACCGATTATTTATTTTTATGTTATTTAAAGCTACGAGAACAGCAACATGTTCACCTGGTAGTAAATGAGACGTCACCTATAATGTTGCGCTAGTTAAGCTCGTCGCTAAGAGACTAAGAAATTGTCTCTTTACCCCCAGTAATTTCATTGGCAATAACACCCTTTAAAATGGAAGACAGCAATGATTTCGTACGATTGTTTGGCGGCAGAAATACACACTACGGTTGGTATCTACCATGATGTTTTCCAGCAAGAGATACCTACCTACCACCAGTTTTATGTTAGTTCTCATGACCAACAGGAAAGCCATTACAGGGAAGATGTTTTAAGAAAATAATACAATACATAAGGTAATTTTAGTATAAAAAAATGGAAACTTACCGTGGATATGTTTCTATATAATACTTTTCCGTTTTCTTCAAAAGGCTCGTACTTTTGTAATAGTGTTTTACCATCTACGCGCCATATGATTGGCCACATCTCATTCAGATCAGTTTTAATTGCTACAAATTCGCCAGACTGCAATAATAAACGTAAATGAGCTGAAGAAAACAAAAAAATCTTAGAGTTGAAGATAACACGTAATACATTTAGATTATCGAATTACCTGGTATGGCATCTCTTCAACAGGTCTTGTGTTATCAATTTGACCTGTACTTGAGACTGGCTGGTGGGTCTTTATGTGATGTAATTTTCTATTATTCGCGTCACCATCCCCAGCGGCGTAATTTGCATACCCCAATGCAGCTCCATGCGCCGGTACTAAAATACCATGAAAGACGTTAGTGCATTTATGCATGAATTCTAAAAAAGTAATAATTCAAAATGAAATAATAATTACCTTTCTCTATTAGTGACATTGGTATAGGGATAAAAATGAAGATTATTTTGAAAACTTAAAGTAATAACATGAAATAATGAGAGGATAGGAAAGGTAGGGATTAAGGACAGCCAAATGATGATCAACATCATCACTGCGATAACATGTACACGTGTCTTAAAAATGAATAATTACTATGAGATAAACAGTTTCGAAGTATTACATCGTTACATTATATTAATCAGTACAAACTATTTAATTGCACATGTTATCCCTATTTTGGCGATGTTAGGGGTGCTACCAGGAATAACTACAAACTAAAAATAGTTAACACATTATCAGTAATATACTCGCGTTTATTTTATGTTTTCTCCTATAATACAAAAGTATTTACATAAAATATTGAGAATTGTGCATAAACAAATAACAATTAAATAGAGATACAAAACTTATGTTCGGGGCATGGCCTTCTAATACATCATCACACTAACTTAGAGCTGTCAATGTATTATGCGATTTTTTCTCTCCTTATAATATAAAATCACTTTCAGCTAACAGCGAAATATATGCATTACATTACTGTAAGTACCAACTAAATTCAAAATACTGTAAATAAAATACATTATTTCATATGTACAACAGACAGACACCCGCTGATATTATTTCCATAAAAAAATATACCACAATTTTGGAATTATTAATGGTAGCACCCCTTCAGTAGCGAGTATGACAAGAGTCACAATTTCTACAATTTACAATTAAATGGCACTAATAGTGTGTCATTAACAACAATTTTAGTGAAATCTTGTTACAGGCTAACCCTAAAAGATCTCTAATAGATATATAGGTACATCACATTTTCTTTTAAAAGGTTATTTACAGTGACTAATAATAGATTTCATCTAATAAAAATTTACAATATCACAGTTAAAATGTAACAAGTTTTCACGGCAGCCTGCCCAAGCGGCAGTTAGCTTGCTCCTGTCATACAAGCTTCAGGGCCAGCTCTTCACCATCGCGCTCTACTTCTCAAGTGGAAATCTAGTAAATTGAACGCACCTTCCTCGGGCTGGTGTTGGTAATAGTACTGTTGCTGCGGCGCTGCTTGAAGCGCGGCCACGGGCGGCGGGGCAGGCGCTCGTGGCTTCTTAGGCGCGGCCGGCTGAGGCGCGACTACGGCCGACGGTGTAGGCTTGTTCATTGTCGTCGTCCGACCCTTCTTCCCTTTATCGTTTAAAGGTGTACTGGGCACATTTAACACTGGCTTGTTCAATCTCCTTGCTTCCTCCTCCGCATCATAACCATCCTCGCTTCCATCATACTTTCTCTTTCTGTCTTTATTTATGTTATAATAACGCGGGTCGTCCATTTCATTCTTCCCTTGTCCACTAAGAAGGTTCGCAGGTGCACCGTGTATTTGGTTAGCACCTAACAAGCCAGCAGTGCCCATACTTGGTGAAGTATTCATCACGGGGTTACTAATGGACATCCCAGTATTAATGGCATTCGTGGGTGCCATTGCGCCGTTCGCACTTTGCTGAGGAGTATTTGCTTCACATTGACTTTTGTTTTGTTCATTAGGAGTAAACACTTTCGTATTGTTCGTGTTGCTGTTCGTGTTAGCTCTAGACCAAGTCGACTTTCTGGCACCTCTACCGGCCGGGGGAGGAGATGTGTCCCGCTCCCCTTGTAAAAATTTCAAATAAGAAGCCATGAAACCTGAACCGGGGCCCGTGACAGGAACATTGAATTTTTTTTCCATTACTTTTGTGTCTTGGGAAGCACTGTTTACATTCTGCTGCTGAGAAGTGGGTGCTACCGACGATGCAGTATTAGCTCGTTGTTCTGCAAGGAAACCAAGTTCTTCCTCTATATTAGGGACTACCACCTTGGGCTGTTCCTCCTCTCGAGTTTCTGGTGTAGAAAACGATGATGAGGAAGCCGAAGGTGGTGTCTCACTAAATGATGATAGAGGTGTTAACTCCACAGATGATTGGAAGTCTGGATGGGGACTTAGGTGAAAGGGAGGAAAATAGGTTAATGCATGTCCATGCTGCATGGCCAATGCTTGATGTTGGTTTGCGAAATTGGAGGTATGTAAAGGTGCTTGAGGTCCAAAAGGTGTTGTACCTGGAAACATTTTGGGTGGGGGAGGTGGAAGATTCCACCTTTCAAAATCAAAGTAACTACCATTTTTTTTTTTTTGTTCATTAGGAGTAAACACTTTCGTATTGTTCGTGTTGCTGTTCGTGTTAGCTCTAGACCAAGTCGACTTTCTGGCACCTCTACCGGCCGGGGGAGGAGATGTGTCCCGCTCCCCTTGTAAAAATTTCAAATAAGAAGCCATGAAACCTGAACCGGGGCCCGTGACAGGAACATTGAATTTTTTTTCCATTACTTTTGTGTCTTGGGAAGCACTGTTTACATTCTGCTGCTGAGAAGTGGGTGCTACCGACGATGCAGTATTAGCTCGTTGTTCTGCAAGGAAACCAAGTTCTTCCTCTATATTAGGGACTACCACCTTGGGCTGTTCCTCCTCTCGAGTTTCTGGTGTAGAAAACGATGATGAGGAAGCCGAAGGTGGTGTCTCACTAAATGATGATAGAGGTGTTAACTCCACAGATGATTGGAAGTCTGGATGGGGACTTAGGTGAAAGGGAGGAAAATAGGTTAATGCATGTCCATGCTGCATGGCCAATGCTTGATGTTGGTTTGCGAAATTGGAGGTATGTAAAGGTGCTTGAGGTCCAAAAGGTGTTGTACCTGGAAACATTTTGGGTGGGGGAGGTGGAAGATTCCACCTTTCAAAATCAAAGTAACTACCATTTTGTTGTTGATTACTAGTTGAACTATGAGCAGGGGGAGGTATCCTACTAGCTAAATAATCTGCCATAACTACATTAGATAATTCATTCATATTTGCATGAGGCACTGGTTTTTCTGTACTTTTTCTTCTTGGTACAGATTTAATTAGTGTTGAGGTATTTGAGGTCGAAGATTGACTTTTATTTGCTTTAATATCTTGTAACTGACAACTTTGTTGTAAGTTTTGCAAATTTTTGACAATACTCATTGGATCTCCACGACAACTTGAGAGATCCTGTAATGCTACATTATTTCCCTCAAAATAATGATTTTTATCACTAACTAGCCTATCAGATGGTGTTTGAGATTGGGAGGGTTTTTCATTGTGAGTATTATTTTCAGATAAACTGTTGTAATTACTATTATACTTCCTGTTTAACTGGCGGTCAGTCTCCCAACAGGATTGACTGGATGATGTCTGATTTTGACTTCTCTCATATCTGTTTTCATGAAACGTTTTACTGTGGTCTATACCTAGAGCCCTTGTTATAACAGATGGATATGCTACTTGATTGTTTTGAGGAGATCTTGACACAGATGCATCTAATGGAGACCGAGGTGCTGAATTATTAACCTTTGTATAATGGTCACCATGTTGTTGTGGTGAATTTATTGAATTCATAGGACTATGGTACATTGGATATGCTGGACTAGACCCATGACCCAAAGGAGAAGTCTGTGGAGCAGTTTGTAATGGACTTTGCCTTCTACCTACAACTACACTACAGTCAGGACCATTTTGTGAGCTACTACTTGAGTAGCCTGTGTCAGTGCTTGAACTACTTTTAGCTCGAACATGGTAATCAGTTTCTACATTATTCCCACTTTGATAATGCCTAAAACTAGAATTTTGTGATGAAGAATATGAAGAGCTATTCAACCTATTGGATTTAGATGAAGAACTACTACTATTGCTATAACTTAATCTTCCAGGGGCATCCATTATTGAATAACTTATTGGTGAAGATTGTGGTTGTAATTTGTCATTAGAATCACAGCCTTTTCTTTGTTCACTATTTAATTCAGGATATATTTTACTTTGAGCCTTAGTTTGAACAATAGGAGGTTTTGTTGTAGGGGATACAAAACTGCTGTTAGTATTGTTAGGCAGTCTTGATGACTTTTCACTGTTGGAGTTTTTAGGTGATTGTGAACTATATATAGAAGCTGTAGATCTTGTGGAGTTGTTAGATGTAGTGCGGTATTCTTTACTAGAAGGTGTAGGGGAGGAGGTTACTGATGGAGTTGACACAATACACGATTGTTGGGAATGGGCAACTGGGCTTGCAGAACTTGAATATGACTTACTTCCGGCATAATCCTGTTGAGCTGAAAGTTGACCACTTTTTGCACTACTTGCACTGTACGAATTATCAGTCTGATTTCCAAAGGCAGGAGGAGTTTGAAAGAATGTTGATGATGAAGTTGAAGACACTGGTTGCTTAGAAGCTGTTGCAGGAGAACCGGACCTATTAGTTTGTTTACCAGCACCAGAAATTTGTGAATTAAGGTGATTGTTCAAGGTTTGCGCAGCAGCAAAATGTGCATTAAAATTTTCATAAGCTGCTGAAGCTTTTGTTGTTGCTGGACTTGGTGATGATGGTACAACACTTTCATGAGGTAAAATTCCAAATGGACTTGGAAGTTGATTATTTCCCTGCCAAGTCAGTCCAGTTGTGCCCGCAGGTGTTGATGACTGATCAAAAAATGAAGTTCCTTGTGCTAAGGATTGATGTGAATAATTTTCTCTTAAAGAAGAAAGTTCAGTTTCCACAGAAGATTGTTTTGATGCCACTGCAGCTTGTGCTTGTGCAATCACTTGACGATGTTGAGCTTGGAGAGAAGAACTGTAGTGTGCTGGTTTTGGGCTTGCATGATGAAACAATGGTGAAAACACAGCATCATATCCTACAGTAGGTGGTGATAAAAATCCACCAGGGTTAAAAGGCGAAGCTGTTGATGAACCAAGTTGCCCAGCTAATGATGCTGTTGTGTGAGCTGCCTGAAGCAATAACTGGCTTGTGGTTGAAGGAACAGACTGGCTCCCAAGTCCTGAACCACCACTTGCTAGATGGTGATGAAAATCTCCACTTGCAGCACCAGCCTGTACTCCTGCGAGCCGATTGTAAGAAGCATATGCTGACCATGGTCCTACTGGATCCATTACCACCTCCGTCTTGTTTTGTAGTGTCAATGTAGGTAATTTATCAATTTAAGTCCACACTGTCATCCATAATTTGAATTACACATAAACAGTATATTTTTTACCATTGAATTTTGAAGCACTGGATGTCATAATTTTTTCAAATATTTCTTGTACACATTAAACACCCCTGAAAATAAGATAAAATCCATTAGTAGGAAACGTTAATAATACAATTTTATTAATACTTTATATATCTTGCAGTTAGTGAAATAAAATTAACCGTTATTACATTTCTTAACAAAGTCAATGCTTTATTTTCTGGGTAATCTTACTAGTTCCAACTTAAGTAAAGCTTTAAAATAAGTCAGAAACACTGTATTGAAATAAAAATATTACGCCGTTGCGAGATGGAAGCGTCAATGTGTTTGAACAATACAGAAACTTATTTAGAACAAACATATACAACATTGACAGTTTAGTGAAAATGAAACATACCATCGCATAGGCATTTAAAAGCATTTATCAATGTGGTTTCTGAGGACGCTCACACAACAGATAACATCATAAATATGGCCTCGACTCTTCGAGTGTTCGTTACGAAGGGTTTTGTCTATTGTGAAATAAAAAGCCACTTATGTCATCTCATTTAAAACACATAATACTTCACAATATATTATACACTTTGAAAATGATGTTTCTCCTTCTGTTAAACTGTTCAAATATTTTAAAAAATGCTGTTTCTTTATTTACAAGTACAAATAAGACAACGTTTCGCCTTTCACATTAATCGCCGCCATCTTACTTGTCGAATGTCGGATGAAAAACCGCACAACAAGCGATAGAGCGCCATCTGTAATTATTAATTAAAAATGTGTTAATAATCATCTGATAAATAATTATGCACAAATATAAGAAAACTACGAGAATCGTTTTGTTTCAAATTTTACGCATTCTGTTTTGTACGTGTTAATAAATAAAAAAAATAAAAATGCAACTGAGAATTTTAATAATAACACCGACTAAACATATGTTTAGTTCCATCTTTATTTAAAAGGATATCTGCATAAGATTTAAATAACAAAAAAGTTTTTGTATAATTTTTGGTTTATTTCTTTATAATTTTACCTTTATCTGTATTTTTATTCATAATTTTTTTTTCAGTAAATGAGATTGAGCGTAAAATTGAATATGAAAACAAAACTAAACCAAATAAATGAAAATCATTTGATGAAAGCAAATATGACCTCACAGTTTATGTAAACTGTGGCCAAGAGATAATTATTTGGATGTGAAAAATGTAACTTTGTTCGACAGTTATAGTCTATGCTAGACGTGGGTTATAACAGGACAAACACAATATCTGTTATTACTGTTACTGTTACGCAATAATAACGGGTACCGATTTCTGTTATTAAATAACAACTGTTATTGTTTTCAACCACGGCTCATTAGGAATATCACATTATAATTTATATATATAATAATATATAACTATTCAACATTATATTATTATTAAAATTTATTAATATAAATTTTTTTTAATATAAAAAGATACTGTGACATCCTTGATGCACAAATAAATATTAACATTCTACAGAAGCAGGCAGCCATACATATATCAACAATAATGAGCAAAGTTCTTGGAGATAATGTATATAATACCAGTAACCAATAATATTTTAGTCCATCTGTTTAATTATGGAGTAGAAATAGTATATGTAATTATTTATAATAGGTAATTAAAAAAAAATTAAAACAAAAATTATAAAAAAGATTAAATAAAAAAAAATAGTATGTATTTGTATAATATATACATATATAATATAATGATAATATTAGGGAGTGCCGACGGAATGTGCATTGTAATACCGACACATGTCGAGAAAAGGGGGCAACCCGTACACATTATTAAAATTTAAAATTATAAATTTACATTAATTGCATGGGGTTTATTCAAAATAATAACTTTAATACTGAACTTAAATATTAACATAGTTTATATGGTCCTGGAATACAGAATGAAAGGTATTCGTTAGCCTGCACTGAATCAAGAGTAATTTTCATTTTCAAATTGTAATGCTTTTATATTCTTGACATTGACAAAATTCGATTTCTTTTACAAAAGTTGACAATAATTTAAAGGAGATTTTAAAGAGTTCATCAGCACAATATATGCATAAAACACCGCTACAATTATACACATTCATTTCAATTTACTCTCACTTCAACAGTACTGAACTATATAACACACAATAAGTAACAAATATCTCATAATACGATTAGAAACACTTGTCACTATTCAAGGATCAAAATGTTCTTGCAAGCTTACATATTGTATTTTTCGGGTTATAATACTAGAGCAACTCGTTTTAACAACAGTATATACAATGGGTGTGAGCGAGATAAATTAATCAACGAAATAACAGATAACACGATGAATTTAAGAATTCACTTTTCAAAGAGGATTTCTTCTTATGAAACGACTTTCTATAATTTTGGTTTATTTCAAATAAATACTAGGTGTGTCTCGTTTTAACTTATGACAACATCATACAAAAGACAAAGACAAGAACAGTTGTTCCATTGTTATTGACTGTTCTGTTATTGACTGTTCTGTTATTAACTGTTCTGTTATTAACTGTTCTGTTATTTCAAGCTACGCTAGTGACCGGCTGTTATCGATAGTGATTGAGTAACAGATACAATGATATCGCAAGAACAACTGTTATCTGTTATTTGCGAATACTTGTGATTTACATCTGTTATTATAAATACGCCTCACCCCTAGTCTATGCTATGACGTATCATTACACGCGCTAGAATGGCGGGCGTTTAAAGTGGCTCTTACGGTTTTTTTGACTTTGTAATTTTCAAACTTCTTTTTACTTGTTGGATAGTCTTGAACATTAGATATTTTTGTAAACTATTATTTTTGTATAAATTATATTTACGTAAACAATGATTAAAATACGGCTTTTTATATTAAAACATCATCCTTGCGTATCATAGCAGTGTTATGGGTAAGCACAAAAACAGTACTAGAAATATAGAGAAATTAAATTTTTAATAAAAAAAGTTTTAGGGTATGTGCTTTTCGAGTAGAGTGATAACGATTTAACTTCCACTTATCTGTTAGATGAATTGTTATGTTTATATATTTATATTAATATGCCTATATAGTCCGCACGTGCCTGTCACTTCTGTGTACTCAATTGAAGAAAAAATTATAAAAACTTATGGCCAAATTTATAACTCCGAAAAATAAAGTTTAACTTTTCCTATTGTAATTTCTTGCTTGCTGGTTACAAATAAGGCTCAAAAGGACTCGTATCCAGAGCCGTAAAAACATTTACAAAAAAAAAATGGTTACAAATGTTAGTAAGTCTACATATTTAAATTTAAATTTTGGTTTCCTTAAAATTATTGCTTTGTTTATTATTGATGCAGATGAATTAAAAATGTTAAGTTGCTAATGTAATAGACCGGCTCTTCGTAACTATAGTGTAGACGAGGCCAGAGAACTAAAAGGACGTTTACTGGATGGTAAGTGATACGAAGAACGGTGATAGCCTAGTGGTGTGAACGCCGGCCTTCTTATCCGAAGGTACCGGGTACGAATCCGGCCTGCACTAATGAATTTTTCAATTTATGTGCAGTAAGTACAACACCATCTGTTGGAAAATGAACAGTTCGCCTTGAATAACGTATTTTAGAAGTAGTGGTCTGTACAGTTGCGTTGCGCGAATGCGAATGTTGCTCCTGGTCGACCGCACCCCCTCCGCTCGCGAACGACCGCCGAATGAACGACGACTATTGCGGCCACTCATTCCTCGCTGACTTCCGGCGTCAACATGCCCCCGGCCTTGGAAACTCCGTCTTCCAATGGTAACTCCTCTGAAGCTGAAAGTGGACAAATTTTTGAGAAAGATCTTCGTATGACCCCCGAAGCTGTCCTGATGTCTGCAACCCGGCTGACACCATCTCTGCCCGGAACTGTGGTTATGATGCGACCCAAGTTCCATTTGAGTGGCGTCAAATTGTCATCCTTGATGACAACTAGCGTGTTAGGCTTTAGATCTTCTTTATTCTCACTACTAATATCACGTGCTTTGACGGTGAAGGAAAACATCGTGAGGAAACCTGCATATCTATGTCATGACCGTCTGTGGTCGGACTAGTATGTGAAATGGAGAAGGCAATGGCAAACCACTCTATTATAACTGCCACGAAAGTCGTCGTGTTTTTAATTTTCACTTGATGACCACAACCTTCAGTCATGAGGAAATACGACTTAAAAGAAGGGATATGGGCGCCAATAATATTGTGACGCTTGCAAAGATTGTAAGCACTGCATCGCATTGTGCTTGTTGGCTTGAGACGTAAGGTTTTGTCTCATTAAAGTTTGGCGGCAGAAGCTGCGGTGATACCTGCTTAGACGGTCTTTGGCTACAGAAACCTATCACCAGTAAAAATTTAGATAATTGAAAACAGCCCAGTTACCAAAATTTTAATGATGATATTTGTGAGTATAAGACTCTAATGTTTGGGTAATTCCAACTTCCTGGACGACTCCATGTCCAATGTCGTCACTTTTTTAAATATTTAACTTTCACAATCATTTTAAAAGAATCTTTGTTTCTCAAAATAACACCTTTCCGAAATAAAAAAAGAGCATGACAATTTATCACATTTATTTATATTCAATTACATAATTATCTTTGGTACAGTTCGCACAATGGGTTGTATATAGGAAGACTATCTGAATTGTAAAAACAATAATAATAACAAAAAGCTATAAACTAAAACTTAATACAACAAATAAAAGTCCTAACATTTGCCTAAGTATCCATGCGATTTTAATGTTTGTAGACCATTTTCAAAACATAAAAAATTAACAAAACAAAACTAAAGCGGATTTTTTATGAGGTAATAGTATTTTTTTTTTGTGTATTTGCTATAACTGTAATGCGGCATTTATACCCTTAATGTCTCGCAACACTTTTAAATTAAACTTAATATAATTCAGTAAATATTAATTTTTTAATTGTGTAACAATGTGAAGTTTAAATCAATAAATTTTGATTCCTGGTATAATTGTTTGGCACTAAATTATATGTTAACCACCTCTCTCGAAGAGAAAAATGAACGGAGTTCGAAATGTATTAATGGTTGACACAAGAGGGACGGCAAATATTTGTTAAATTATTTTATTATTTTACACACATAAAGCATAAAACAAAAACTGATTACGCGGAAATGGAGTAGTACAGGCGAGCTTAATTCACATGAGTGTTCTACGAGAAACCATAGTGAAAGAATAAACCTATTTGTGTAGATCCGAGTAGAAATAATAAAATAAAAAATTGGTATAAAGAATTAATAAAAAACCCGACATGTAAATACACACATAGTATTTATACGATTTTCATAATTATAGAAAAAAACAATACATAAATTATGCTAGTACGATAAGTAAATATTTTATTAAATAAATACACATATGAAAAATACAGTACAATGATTATATGTAAAAATATAGGTATATTAAATAGGAGTGATTGCGAAAAAACATATACTAATATGCTAATAAAAATATTAAGCGTACTTCAAGAAAATGAAGACATTTACCTAAACGTAAAGGTTATTTTAAAATGAGATTCTAATTTTACCCTCGTTTGTCTTATCGTAATAGGAAAATAAATTGGAAACTTTTAAAACAAAAGTTTGTTTGAGCTTGATCTACATATTTGTGCTTATGTTATTAAAATGACTACAGTTCACACTAATGTTAAGTGTCCGGGGTCTTTTATTTTAACATGACCGATTACTTAACTAGAAATGTGTTGGATAAACTCTGTCGTTTTTTTTTTATTCAACCCAGTGACGAGACGAGCACATCGTTCAAGTAGTGTAAGCGACACACTTGCCCATAATAATGTAGCTTTTGTAAACATTATGTACACAGCATCACGTTGTGCTTGTCGCTGTGAGACATAAGATGTAAGGCTCGTTACGTCAATAATTGCATTAGCTACGCGCCTTTCAATTTGGAACACAATTATGTTTTACCTCAGAAGTGAGCCTTGCGTTGGTACCTACCTAGACCGTCCCTGGCAGCAGAGACCACAAATGGTTATATAACAGCCCTTGCGTATTTTATGGCATGGTTGAACAAGAGTGAAATTCTACAGTTTTGTTACTAGAGTACTAATCTAGTTTACTTACATTATAAAAAAAAATGTTAAATATAAAAAAGGAAAAAGAATATTTCATTTCAACATTTTTGTTAACATTTTGGCTAAATATGTATCTGCACAGAAGAAAATTAAAGAAACTTATCTTTACTGTAGCGATTTTTAGCTCTGTCCAGCAGTGACTCAACCTTAAAGCTTTGTTAACTATAATTAAATACAGTAATATTATAACTATATTAAAAATCTCAACAAATTTTGTATTAAATTGTTATTTAACGATAAAGGGGCAAGTAGTATACGAGACCATAATCAAAAGATGTTGAATATAATAAAAAAAAATTAAGTCTAAAATCTTATCTTAAAATTTAAGTATATAGTTGGAGTGAATTTCAATGATTTGAATTCAGACCTTCTCAAGGTGTGCCGACGATCTGGTTGTGGTTGCAGGTAACCGCTGGAATCTGGCAGCACTGTGTACATAGGGGTAAAGGTCAAGTGATCCTTTGTGAGGTGTTTATGTCCAGCAATGGACGTCTATCGGTTAATGATGATGTATTTAATTTATCATCAAAGCTGCTTTTGGAACCGTTAAAAAAATAACAACTAACAAAAATTAACATGTAACAAAATAGCTTATAAATTAATATTGGGATCTTTACAATACATAATTGTTGAGTATTAACTATCACTCTTTTGTTATCCATATTTTTTATTACAAAACTTAAAGTTTATTGTTGAGAATATAATTTTTTTTTAAATTCATTCCATTAATTTACGTTTGCATATAATTATTAGTTTATTATGACTTGAATATTAAATAAGAAAAATATAATGAGATCATTAGTAATTTATCAGAGAGGGAAAAATATATCTTATTTTATCTAAAAGAGAGTGACTGTTAATATATTCTTTTACATGTCATGAGTTATGTACATTGTTATGCGGCGGAGACTGAATTGGAAAAAATAGATGAATAGTCTTGAATGTTTCCACTGCTGTGATTCGGAACGTTTTTTCCCAGAAAAGAAGTCGAATTTAAAGCACAATTAAATGCCCTGAGTGAGAGAATTTTCTAAAACGATGTCAAACTCATCCAATGGTTCGAGTATCTGTCTGAGGAAAGTTAAAAGTCCTCGCTTACGGAGGAAACTCTGCTCTTCATACATTTCGGCGGTCACCCGCGTCATGGACATCGGCACTAGCATTCTGTGAAGCCAGTGCTCCCTAGATAGTAAAAGTACACATTAATTTATTAACTAACAGACTCTGTCGCGCAGTGGATAATCGCTTGCTTTGTAACACGGAGAACCTATGTTCGATTCCGGGGCCACATGTCGAGGAATTTGATTAGTCGTAGGGTTTTATTTTACCCACCTGACTAGCTGCTACCTTTATATTGAAAACTGACCCCATAAAAGCATGGCTTATTTCCAGTAGTCCACATATGAGAGCCAGCGTATTCTGGGCGAGCACGCTTAACAATCCACAAGCTCATTGTTACTTAACACCAATTGAAACTGTGGTTACGATATTAGCTCGAGGTAGATAAACAAATAACTGACCCCTTGTTACTGTAAAACTGTGAATCACACGAGCAGTGGAATTATTAACTTATTTTTGTTTCTTTTATATTTTTTTTTTTATATATATCTGATAATTTATATTACAAAATGACCTTACCGCAAACTGAGGCATATAAATAATTGAAATTTGCCATCTTTGCCGAGCGTGCGTGCGACAGAGTTGACCTCGTCCATAAGATGGCAGTAGCATCTCCAGATTGCTCTGTGCTCCTGATCCTGTCGGCAGTTGTATGCAACGCCGCATCCCTTGTTTGCTTGAGTGTTTGTTTCATCACAAAGGCTTAGCTTGAATTCATCTTTTACTCTTGCTAAAAATGAGATGTTGCTAATTTGTCTGGTTATTAAAAACAGTGTTCAGAGATTTTCTTTGTTTTAGGATTACTAAACATGACTTACAAAAATTTTCAGAAAATTGGCTATGTCTGGCAATGGACGTCTACCGGCTAATGATAAACTAAGATGAACAATGTTTTAAATACCCTCTTAAACATAAACCAGATCGACGTTAACAAATATGAAAAAAAAAGTTAATTCTAATTAAATTAATACTTAATATAAATTATTGTGAAATTCATCAGTTAATATAATAAAATATATACTACTGGTCGCAAGTCTCTGTTATTAGTGACCGTCTAAGTAGATACCACAGTAACTCATATTTATGCGGACAAATAGTAGTGTGGAAATGTTAACGTGTTTAGATTTGTATCGCGCTATCACTAAAGAAATACAGGGGTAAATCAACGTTACGCGTTTTAAAAGTACGAACACAACATTTTGTAATTACGTCCCAACGACTGCCACATTGTTATAGGCGGGTATATCTTTTAGCACCAGATGAACTTCCGTTTCGTTGCTTTGTGAAATAAAACTATAAATATTTTTCTTTATTTTTAAAAATTTGCGTGGACTACTCACCAAAGTAATCCCAAATGAACAAATTTTTGCCAAAAAGCCGAGCAGATTTAAAACCACAGAGGAAAGCTTGTTCTAGGCACTTGACTAGCCCATTCTCACCACACAACAGTACGCTGAGAGAGTTCGCATCCTTATCTCGTTTCGATTGATAATGCCACTTTACAATCGCATTAACGCAGTCGCCTATAAAAAAATATAAATAAAATACCATTTTTTATCAACTATGGACACTTTAACACAATTGTATATGGTAAGTAACGCATGCTCGCCCAGAAAGAATACTCTGGCTCTCATATATTGATAGCACTCAACAATGCTATTACATCAGCAGATTAAAAACACGTGGGTTTTAGCTAAACATGCGAGTTTGAAAAATCCCTTCCACCAACTACACTCCGCAACATGTAGTCGTGGAATCGAACCAGGGAAACTTGCTTTGTAACACGGAGTTTATACGGCAAGGCGCTCTCTGGGAAGCTGCCAGTATTTATGAGGTAGTATTGTCACCCTCCTTAGGCAACAATGTAATGAACTAATAAAGCAATCCTAATTATAAAAATGTATACATAAGTGTACCGATCATATGTTGTATAGTAGAAGTAGAGAGGTGAGTGGTGGTTGGAGAAAGTGCAGGCGCGAGTGCAGACGGCGCGGGCGTACGCGGCGAACGTTCACCGCGAATTCGCGCAGCGACCACGAGACGCTCAGTGGAACCGTCGTCGACGCCTGTACCCAGCCAACGGTTGCAAGGAAACCTGGCAATATTAAACTAGATATAACTCAGTTCACTTTTTACGGGCAAGTACAAAGTGGGTTAAGGTATGCCCTGCCTATCGTAAAAGGCGACTAAGTGTCTTCGAATCTTGTGGGTTCTTATCGCTTGGTAATGGAGCCCGGGGGGAGAGAAAATGTAAATAAAAATTTCATATTTGATACAGCACAGCAACGAAGATATGCGAGGCCTGGCTCATCATTGGGATGTGCTTAGCTAAAGTGCAGAGGGGCATGAATGCGTTCCGTAAAAGATCCCAGAGTTTCAGCGGAAGGACTTGTCTGATGATTTTCCTTCAGAGACAGAGTGTACACTAAAGGTATTTTGTTAATAATATACACGGCTTATATCCAGCCGTGGGGACGCCCCGGTGGAGATGATGATGGCAATGGAATTTACGACTGCTAATCACACTACAATTTCGTTGAAAATATGCAAACTTTCAGTAATTCGTCTTCTGTTTTTTTTTAAGTCTTTATGTACTCAATAGCAGAATTTTTAGTTTGTTCCTTCTCGTCTCTAGCAAAACTAGTTTCATGTTTAGGTTAAGTTCCAATTACTCTGTAAAAATTAATTCTATTTTTAAAATTTTATCAGTATTAACAGTAAATTCACTTACGTATAAGTATGACCCGTGACTTCATTTCTGACAAAAACTTGATCAAGCAGCCATCTTGGTGATAAACCACTGTTATCATGGCCTATGCGTAGAGTTGATAAAATACCCAAATTTTTATGCTAAAAACAGAAAGATTCTTTATATTATACTAGCTGACCCGACAGACTTCGTTCTGTCAAAAAAAATTGGAATGTTCTTTGTTCCTGCCTATTTTAAAGCCGAGGCAAAAAAATCTCCTGAACAGAATCGTTACTCTGGTTATGGGCTGTGTGTGGGAAGAAGAAGAAGAAGATGGTGGATCTTTAGCTCTTACATTTTGTGACTATTTATGTTATTATTTCATTCGTTTTAATTTCGGCACGCGGCGTTAGATCCTCCGACGCGCATACGCACACTGTTTTGATAGAATAATTGAATTTAAACTTTGTGCAGCTGTAATAAAGTGCAAATTGACTCTTTAGCGTTACGAACGCACCTACATCGCTTAGACAGCAGCGAAAGCTTGTAATTTAATATGAACTTTTGTTTGTTTGTTTCTGGTTTTGGGTTACTGGTTTCTGGTTTATGGTTTCTGGTTACAGTTTTCTGGTTTCTGGTGTCTGGTTCCTGGTTTATGGTTTCTAGATTCTGGTTTCTGGTTTCTAGATTCTGGTTTCAAGATTCTGGTTTCTGGTTACTGGTTACAGATTTCTGGTTTCTGGTTTCTAGATTCTGGTTTCAGGTTTCTGGTTACTGGTTTCTGATTCCTGGTTTCTGGTTGCTGGTTTCTGGTTACTGCTTTCTGGTTTCTGGTTACTGCTTTCTGGTTTCTAGATTTCAGATGTCAGATGTCAGATTTCAATTTTCCATTTTCCATTTTCAATTTTCTGTTTTCAGATTTCAGTTTTCAATTTTCAGTGGTAAATAGTGTCACTATCACAAAAGATCAACAAAGTAAAGTTAAGACTTATCTACTATTTTGAACCAATCTGAACTTAGGACAGCGGTGTTCCTGCCTGAATTCTACAATCGATACACACGGACACACTTATTTACTGCATGATAACCAATCATCTATCAATACAACCGCATTATGCACAAAAAAATAAAAAAGAACCGAGACAATTCCACTTTTGTGCCCAGATTCCCGCTAAAGTAAAATATTCTTCTTCTTCCCAATTAATGGCATGAGCACGGTTTCTGCGTGAGCCAGTGTCTTGTGTACACGTATAAAAAAAAAAATTCTTAAAAAATTGTCTACGTGGTCAATTCGTCCGCCTTGTTCCTCCTTTTTCTCTTAAAATATTATAGTTGCATCAGAAATTGTTGGTTGTCAATGTCAATGTCTAAATCAAAAATATTCTTTTAAATTGTATTTGGTTTCTAAATGACGCGACGAACTTCAAATGTTTGACGTTTTATGTATCTAAGGTAAGGTGACCAGACGTTCCGCTTTTTCACAATTAATTCCGCGTCACGCGACGTTTTTCAAAAGTCCCGACTTTTAGAATTAAGTTAAATTTTTGATTTATGAAAATCATTGTTTTGCGTAACTTATTGCTTTTGCTACCCAGTTACATTGTATTTGTCTCTCAAATGATACACTTTGTGTTCGTACTGCGTGCTAGCAACCTAATTAAACAAATAAATATTACAAATCTGCTTCTTACCATATAAAATTAACGTAAGTAATTTATTTGTATATTTCATAAATACATAAATTTTCTTAAACTTAGCTTAAAGTACTCGTAGTCTTAATATTTTATATTAATGACAAAAAGTATGACACCGACCTTAACCCTAAAAGAAATTTAGATAGAAACATGTCAAGGAATAAAATAATACACATTTTTATATTTATAAATTGTACTTATGTTGGAACCAAAAAAAATATTACGTTATTATTACTCCTTCAAAGTTGTCCCGCTTTGCCCATCTTAAAATCTGGTCACCATAATGGAAAAGAGAAATTGTTGTTTTTACTATATTCCGGGCACTTTTTCCATATTTTCTCACCTTTTACACCTTCACTGGACTTCCACGAATAATTCAAGACCACATTTAGCCAAATCGGTCCAGCCGTTCTCGAGTTTGAGCGAGACTAACGAACAGCAATTAATTTTTATTATATAGATTGTTCTATAAAGTGATCGATGGATAGCATTAAACAGTATTTTATTTTATTTGGGTGATGTAAGGTTTGTAAACTTGCCACAAGTTATCCATGTGACGTCAGTTAGGATTATACACTGCACGACATAGCACCCTAGTAATTATACAAGTGACAATGACCTTTTACCCTATAAAAGGTAATGTTTGCGCGCTTCTGTTTGGCAACAGTGAGAGACAATGTGGTGGTAACTACCTAGCCAGCCTTTAGCAACAAAGATCTATCACCTAACATTTTATTTTTCTGTTAAGTTAAAAAGAAAGCAACTATCAAAATTAAAAACTTAACTACAATTAATTACCATGTTTAAACACGACGGGAATCTGTTAAAAAATGCACTAACGCTGCATATTCGGCGCTAAATGAGTTAAGCAGTTTCAAACTTACATGGAACACAAATTCGTTGGTGTTGCGAGGTATTGGTATTTTCGGTGTAGATTCTCCATTGGCGCCTGATATTGACAGCCAGCAGTTGGCAGTTGTTTGGCTGGCTTTCCGCGATGGCACAATCAAAACGCGATAAGGTAATTCTAGAAAATAACACCGACTTTTAACTGACTGTTGCAGTAATATCTTTTTGTTTTATTTTAAACAAATTGTTGAGAACACTGTTTATCATAATCGTTTTTTAAAAACCTATTAAAAATAAAACAAAAATGTTATTTTTTTATCTACAATGGGCTAACACTTGAACTGTGCACGTCCAGAATACTCTCTCACATATTGACAGCCGGAACATAACAATATTGTTGTGGTACCATATTTACAATACAAAGGAAGTAGCTAATCAGGCGTGGTCGAAAAATCGTACCACAAACCAAACTCCACAACATGTGGCCACTAAATCTAACCAAGGACTTCTGCGTTACTAGAAATGCGGTAAGTCATTGCGCCACGGACGCAGTTAAATTTTGTTAAAGTTCATTATAAATTTAGAAAAGTTTTTGGTACCAAAGAATTATGTGTTCGAGTAGTTAAAAGAGATAAAGACTTACTTGTTGTTGGGTATGTGTTAGTAAAACAATGATAATCCACCGCGTTCAAAGTTAATAAATGATAGAGGAACTGCTCCCTCTCTTCCTCGCAGCGCAAAAACGCTGTTCGCTTATACTGAGAGCGTAGTAACGTTGTATCTGCTAGGAGTTCTCGTAAATGCTTTGACAACAACTTCTTTTCTAAGGATAGACGAACCCATGCCCGGGCATATCCAATTTCAGTTTTTATGTCAGTCATGGCTTGCACATTTCTGTAATAAAAATTTAATTTGATTTGAAATTAAACTATTTTTTATATTTACCAAACCGAGCGAGAGTATGTCCGGGATCGAACGAAATGGAAGAAGAAAACCAGACAAGCAGACCCTGCCACAAGAGAGGTACTGTCGCTAAGAAAAAAGATGCAACAAGACACAGAGAGCGTTCACCTCATAGTAAGTGATGTCTGCCAATAACAATGTGTCGTTAGGATGATAAATGCATCACAATGCGGTCACCGCTTTAAACCGCATAGTGTCGTCTCGTTACCTTAGTAATTTCACAAGTTCCAGAGTCCTTTAAAAAATTAACTCAATGATATTTATACACATATTATTTGATTGCAGAAACAGAAGATGTGGTGGTTCTTGTCAAGACCGTCTTTGGCAACAGAGACCTATCACATGAAAGCTGAACAATTAAGATACATCAGAGATCTTCTTTGATTTCTTACCGCATATCAAATGTCAAACTCTCCGGCAGAGGACGCATTGGATTAGGAGGATGATTTGACTTTCTTTCTAAAGTTCCAGGATTGCTCAGGCGGTCCCTGGAGCTATCTCTCGACCCGCCTCGGGAACTATCTCGAGATCGGTTTCCACTGCTGCTGGCCTGTTGGGCTTCTACTTCAGCGCCGACAGATGATAAGTCTAGTTGAAAAGAGTTTTAAGAGTAAAATTATTGTTTTTTGAACGGAAAACGACACTAAGGTCAACAAAAGAATATGCACATAAAAGAGGAAAATTTATACATTCAGTAAACAATATCCCATCACAAACAAGTATAACATATATTTATTTTGTGGTAAAGGAATTTTGATATCTATATTAAAGCTAACTTTGCTATTTAGAATGGGGTAATGTTTATCTATATCTACCTCTGAATAACTGCCAAGAAAATCGTCGTGTTTAATTTCACATGATGACCACGACCCTCAGTCATGAGGAAATACAACTTAGAAGAAGAATATACCGCTATATTGTTATGTATAATAGCTTCACAGTTTTATCCAATTGGAGTTGAGATCTCTGGGACAATCTTATGTTAAGCAGTAAACATCTATTAGCTCATGATCATAATACATTTTTAATTGTTTATAATAATGTATAAATAGTATCTTTTTTAAAAACCACCATCCTGATTTAATCTATTCATAATCTAAAAGGTGTTAAGTTCACCTTCACACTTTTTTTATATTATGTATAAAACTAGATTGCCGCGGGCTGTTAAATATTATGTATAATGCTGAAAAAGGTGTAGGTGTTGGAGTTCCTCGTCGTAATATTTTAGTATAAGGTTCGTAGAAGGTTCTATCACAACAAGAATATATTTTGTTTACTTACAATCCAAACGTTTCCGTAAAACACACCAGGCCAAAGCTGCATATTCCAAAAGAATAACAAGTAATAAAACTAACTATATGTACTCCTGAGCAACAAATATGAATCTACAGTTAAAAAAAACAAACAACATTTTTTGATGTTAATTAATAGTTAATTGCAAAAAGATGTTATGTTTCTAGTTAGAACAATTCTCATTACAATTTTTTAAAGATTTAACTGACTCTATTGCGCTGTAGCTGCGTACATGTAACGCGGAAGTTCCTGGTTCGATCCTGCGACCACGAGTTTGTGCATTTTGGTTGTCTTGTTAGTTACCACACCCATATTGTAAATTAGGTCAGATTTAAAATCTGAGAGAGGAGAGAATATCATGACATAGACATACCATATAACAGCATTGTTATACTGTCTGTCAATGAATGAGAGCCAGTGTTCTGGGCGAGAACGCTTTGCCACCTATGGCCTCTTTATCTCTTAAAATCATGTGAAATTGAAATCATTTGTTTGCCATTTGTATAATAAAAATTTAGGATATAATTATTTAATACATACCCGGGGTAAGATAATTAGGGTCTATGGGTTTAGTAGAATTGCTACACTGTTCTAATTCTTGGTAATTTGTGAGGTGCATCCAAAGAGCAGATCTTCCCATTTTGTGTTGAACCCCATGTGACCACAGCCTCTCGAGCAAGTCGCAAAGGGACGCAATCATCGTGTTTTCTTCGACTCCCGTTACAGACACTTCGCATCCAAGGCCTAGATCGGACTCCTCGGTTCCCATTTTCTCAACGAGCATGCGTTTTGTTTTACTTTTACATTCCTGTGTGTAAAAATATATCATAATGAAATAGAAACTTGCCAAACGGCTTTCTAATTCCGCTACCGGAACTCGGGGCGTTCTCTACTAAAAAGGGAGTAAGGTCATTTATCTATCACGCTGGCCAAATACAGGTCATTGGACGTCGCGTGTCCACAAAAAATGTTCGTCGAATGTATCGACTCCAAGCAATGTTTTCCTTCATTGGAATCTCAAGCTCAAGAAGGAATCGCGCGGCGCGTACGAACGCAAAACAAACTGAGCTATTACCGCGCCTCTATAATTTAAACTAAAAACAAAATTAAATCGAGATCCTGATTGGTTTTTACCTCCGAGCTATAGCGTGGTTAGATTGTCACAAGCATCTTTTTATTTTTTTAAAGACTTCATAGTTCCCAGACGTAGCGGCTGGTTTTGATCTAATTTTGTTTCAAAGGATAAGAACGAGTGCTCCTGTACAATATTAGTAAAAAATCTTTCCAACGGGTAGAAGTTTATCAATTTTGTAGTATATTGATATCTGCTTTGTTTACCTATCTGGTAGGAGTGATCATGAAATCTTCAACAAAGTTACGTTCAGGGAAAAATTGTTTCCATATTTTTTTTTCTTATTACACTCTAGTTAAACGATATAAATAGATACCTTTAGAAGTTTTTCAACAAAAGTTCTGTTATTTTGAGCGATTGCTGCGGGAGTGACTTCAGTAGACAGCCTCCTGCCGATGTCACCCAGGAGCATTTCCGGCGGACAGTCTTTTACTTGCCATTTAGCATTCTTTATTCTCTTCAAGCTGTTAGTTCTGAAATATCAATTGAAGACATGTTATTACTTTTATTGTACCAAACTATTTGTACAAAGTTATGTTTTGCACAAACAAAAGCACGAAAAGCAAAAGCAACTTGTCTGATTAGAAACAACTTTTAAACATGAACATGGGTTTAAAGTGTATATTATTACACTTACACGTATACTTATCTAATTGAATAAACATTTTCATAGTTTAATAAAATCAATATATATGTAAAGTATTTTTAGTTCCTTAAAATATTGCATTTCGAGACTGAATATTTATTATTTGTAGAAAAATTATACATCCGTATTATGAAATAAAAAAAGGTTTTTTTCCTTTAGTTTTTATAAATACATACCAATCAAAATGTAATTAATGGACAGGTAAGTTATTACATTTAAAATACCATAATTATAGTTAAACTTGTTTATTTTTAAAATGCAACGATTATAAATAATTAAAAATACACAGGCAATCTAATATTAAATATCACATATCAACACATTAAAATTTCGTAAAAGCTCACAAAAAAAAATGTAACATTATACCATGCTAAAGAAATAAAATTGCACAGACATTTCTCAATTACATCATGTGTATGTATATACTTCATGCATATAACAAGGCATGCAATTTGGTCAAAATTAAATAACATATTTATTAATAAACTAAAAATGTTATTTGGAACTATTTGCTTTCTACATTGGACAAAATCAATTTATAATGAAAAATACTACTAGCGACGTGATAATGTTATACATAACATAGGCATCCGAAATTTAAAAAAAATTTTGTTTAATGTTACCACATTAAAAAATATTAATATGAATTAAAAAAATAAAGATAAATAAACAATACATCAATGTATTAAAGTAAGACTAAACGAGTAAAGGCCATGCAAAGGTGCGCATGCTGGGCCTAAAATATAAAAAGTGTTGTATCACATAATGAAGCAATCTCACTGAAAATATTTGTTTCCCAAATCTCTGTTTAACTCTTAGGTTGATTAAAGGTATTATTAGTCTTATTAGACCAAAAACTTTAACCAAAAAATATTTAAATAACCTCATCACAAATCTTAATATGACTAATATACCTAAAACGAGATTCTATTACAACACCCATAAAGTATAAATGTATAAAAATATTAAGAAAATATATTTCTGCTTACAAAAAAAGAGTATATAATAATTAGTTACTTCGTAAATTCTCAATATAAAAAATATTGGCGGATATTTTAATGTAAAATTGGAATGTAAAATTACAATTATTGAATAATAATATTTTAAATAAAAATCTAAAAATCAACTAAAAAAGTTTAAAAAGAATCTTACATCACTAGTATTATTATTAAAAAATAAATAATTGATAAAGATATATAGTGTAAAACCCTTAGCACCTTTTATATTATGCTCAAGAAAATTTCTGAAACTTCGCAAAGCTTTTCCTTTCCCAAAAACACATGTTTCAGTTAATAAATTACCTAAAAAAAGCTTGTATAGCGGATCTATGTTTACAACGTCACTGCTCATTATGAAAGACATCTATATGATTTTTGTAAATATTTTTACAATTGTAAAATCCTATATAATCATACAATAAAATACACGATGTTAACAGTTCGATTAATAAATAGATTAGAATCGATTATCTTCAAGATATTGGTTTTTCTTAAGGCGTCGGTCGATCGTTCGTGTCTACGCCCTTAGCACGACACTATACAATTGCGAAAACGTAATATTAGTATGCGCGTACCCATTGAATTATGCAATGTTATATTAAATAAAAAGTTATATGCGCTTGCACTATTACTTTACAATTATATTAATTAATTACAATTATAATTACGTGTACATTTTATTTAGCATAAAGCCCTAGATGATTCTATAAGGGGTTCCAGTGATTACTCTAAGACGGTACACCCAGCATACTCGCAAGTATTTACGGTACTGATAATTTTATCTATGAGTTTGCATCGATACATATTTTTTATTGTTACACGTAGCAACCAGACAAGCAGGACTTACACCTGACGGTAAGCGATACTCTTAGCCATAGAAATGTGGCACCTTTAAGAATGATGGATATTCCATTACATTGTGATCGTCGCTTTAAGACAAAAGATGTTAAGTATAGTTACCCAAGAAATTTCACTAGCTATAACATCTTTCAAATCGGAAAACAGTAGTATTTGCAAACTGCTGTTTGGCGGCAGACATAGGAGTTCGTATATGGTTTAATTGTGATGTAATTATGTTAAATGTTGTAAAGCGTAAAGAATGTATTATTAAAATCTTTCCCAAATGAACTGTTTTGATATAAATTAATGCAGGCAAGTTAAATGGCGTGTATATGGTTGAACGACCATACTATGAAACCAATATTCCCCTGGAAGTAACTGCGTTTTCTGAGTGGTGCATACACGACGTCACTACATAATCTGCTACAATATGTCGTTTCCCGGGGTTCACTGGGTCCCGGCGCACCTGCGGTCGCTTGAAGGCGGCGGCGCTAACGCAGCTGCATCGAGTCGAACGGGGAAGGCGCGATAGTAAGCTGCTCGGTGCGGTAACCGCTCCCCCGGTGCGCCTACTTCAAGTTCCGCTCCAGCAACGCCCCCCGCCCCCACTCCTGCTCCACCCGCCCACACGCTGTACCCCCGCGTCGCTAAACCCCCCTCGCCTAAGCGACGCCTGTAACAACATTATATGGGTAGTTTGAACCCATTGTGCTTTTACCCAGTGGACTAGAGGAGTTGGATCCAGAGAAAAAGGAATGGATATGAAAAACTCCGAAATATGCGTGGTGATTTAGTTTCGTACGATACTGAGTGTATTATTATTTGTATACACAACAGCAGACCTTTCATATAGGAAGAGTAAATATAAGAACTAGTATTAACATTGAATATTTTACAACACATATTTGTTTTCTTTTGTCACAGGGTTTCAATGCTAGTGGAGCAATGTAAACTAAACCTCATTACTTTTTCGTTGTTTTTTTTTTAAGTATTGCTCACTTTTACTTTACACTGTGTACTTTTTGTTACTTTGCTAAAAAATATTTGTATAAGTAAAATAAACGTGTAAAACGTATAAATCATTTATAAATAGTTACGAGATCATTTAAGGAAGATTTGAATAAACTTAATCCTAACTCGAGATCTCTTTGTCCTGTTCCCACTTCATGAGGCGTCGGTATAACATGTCTTCTTTTTACATTTGCTTTTAAAAACCCTCAACTAACAATCCACTCCATTTATACACATCCTCTTTCACACAATCACATCATGTCTTT
The DNA here is from genome assembly GCA_029286795.1 of Byasa hedistus. Classification (NCBI taxonomy): domain Eukaryota; kingdom Metazoa; phylum Arthropoda; class Insecta; order Lepidoptera; family Papilionidae; genus Byasa; species Byasa hedistus. The sequence continues at coordinate 6,447,145 of JAGSMW010000015.1, read as the reverse complement.
TTTTGTTTTCCTCTACTGTTTCGCTCATCCACATGCAAATTTATAATTCTTCTAATAACACGATTTTCTCCCCTCCGCATTATCTTTTCTGTTACAGTTACTACTTTCACATTGTTCTAAGGAGTGACGGCCGATGATGATGATACTACTTTTATTCGTTTTCTTTTACATTTATATTTTTTATCCTATCCATTTTGATAACACCACTCATCCATCTTAATAAAAGCGGTTAGTACAACCCACCAAGGCAGTTAACGCAGTTGGCATGTGCAGTTATAAAATAATGTTACTAACCTGACGGTCTTGATACGATGTTCGAAGACTTGCAGATTGATGTCGTATTCGCCCCAGTTGGCCATTATTTTATTGTCAATAAGCGTAGCAAACATTTGCGTCTCAAGAAAACGCGATAGGAATGGCCGATGCCGTTGCGGTTGATCGGAAAGGAATGATGCTTTGTCAAAGTTAATCATTGATTCGCGCGCTGACAGCCAAGAGTCACGATCCTAGAAAACAGAAATGTAAAAAGTTGTGATAGCTTACTTTGTAAGGTAGTCGTACGCGCTACACGTCTTAAAGCGGCACGGGTTCAATCCTATAGGGCTTGAGCTTACAGTGAAGAAAAATATCGCGAGAAAACCGACTAGGTTTAGGAAGAATTGTTTTCAAAGTTACATCTTTCTACTTGGACAGAGTAGTGTATAAATAGTTTACTTTTTAGGTTAAACCTTGTGAGAGGAAATGCCAAGTCCCAGCAGTGAAAACATTTCGTGGGCTATTTATGTTATCTTTTGCTTAATCATAACAACGATAAATTATATTCAAGTGCGTTTTATTGTACTTTCGGGAACAATAACGTAAGAAAAATATATGTATATGCATAATATCCATACAACTCCTCGCGCAGAAGACGGGTTTTAATATCTCCACCGTCATTATACCTACGGTATGTCGTAAAAAGCAGCTGAGAGGGAACAGCCAATAATATCCTTAAGATCATATTTTGATTGCTAGTCCGCGTGTCAAACATACTTATGCGAACAATTACTTTTTTTGTTTTTAAGAAACGACGACACGAACAAAACGTTCACCTAATGGTAAGTGATATATACCTGCCCATAACTGTGTGGTGCTACTTAAGATGATAAACATTATAGCACCTTGTACTCGCCGCTTTGAAATACAAAATGTCGTCTCGATACCACAATAATTTTCTTACCGCCAATGCTCTTCACACCCTAACACAGTAATTTTTCCATGCTACTGTTTTGCGGTTGAAAATAGCCTAGGTAGTTCAAACCGACCTAGACAGTCTTCCATCTCCTCTATTACCTACTAATAATAATCTGGGAAGGTCTACTGGTTAGCAGTGACAATTATCATGATATGATGCTGTAAATTTTAATACTTTGATTTAAGTATTTATAATAAAGTAATGTAGCAATAACTTAATTATAATTATTTTTTTTTGACATTTTTGCCGCTGTGGAGCGTATCAATTCCATCGTAAATTATAACTTTCAAATTATAATTTAAAAAAACTTACCTGGTCAGGCATAATAACAAAGTTTTCGTACATAAGGAACATATGCACAAATCGATTAAGGAAAGTCTCCCTAATGGCAATGTTAAAGCGAATATCCTCATTATATTGGTCTTCGTCGTTGAGTATTTTCTTTTTAGTTGTTGGCATTACTGTATCAGCATCAACGTCATCAATATTTACGCCTGAAAATAAATATAGTTGAAGATATTATTTTTACCAATTTACACTATTAAGTGTAGTCGAAATTTTATCATACATAAATCATTTACATCTGTCTTAGTGGTCCAATAGTTAACAGCTTGCCTTGTACCACGGGGGTTCCCTGTTCGATTCCGCGTGGAACACGTGTAAAGTTTGGTTGGTGGAAGAGTTTTTACCCACCAATCTGGTTTGCTACAAACCTGATATAGTAATATGTTAACACTTGACCTATTACAGATAAAAATAATGGGAGAAAATGTAAGAATTGATCGTCTTAATTTTAAACTTATTATTTAACTTTTGATCTTACCTGTGCGTTTGACAATGTCAACAATTCGTTGTAACGCGTCGAGTCTTCTCGGTGCCCGTCTGGTAGGGGAACTGGGCGCGCCAGGGGAGCCCGGCGGAGATGCATTAAGTGGGCGACTTTCATCCCAATCTAATACATCATGGAACGAGTGCTTCCGACGTAGTCCACCTATGTTAAGTAATAAAAATATCAATAGCATATATTATATAAAACACAAACTGAAATTAAAAAGTTTGTATATTCTCTAGCAAATAAAATTAAAACATCTACGCAAGAGGACGATTTTAGCTGTAATGTAATGCAAGTAATACTTTTAATTTTAGTCTTTTTTCTAATTTGCGATTAATTTTGAGATATTTGTCGATTTTGTCGAGAGCTACGCTCAATAATAGTACCAATACCAGAAACACATTCAGTCGCCAGCATAATTTTCTTATTTCTTAATTTTTGATATAAACTGTAATAAGAATAGACAATCTGTAGAAGCCATATTCTATATAATAAAAATGAATTGCTGTTCGTTAGTCTCGCTAAAACTCGAGAACGGCTGGACCGATTTGGCTAAATGTGGTCTTGAATTATTCGTGGAAGTCCAGGGAAGGTTAGTAAGGTGAGAAAATATGGAAAAAGTGCCTGGAATATGGTAAAAATAACAATTTCTCTTTTTCATTGAGGTGACCAGATTTTTAGATAGGCAAAGCGGGACAACTCTGAAGGAATAATAATATCGTAATTTTTTTTTAGTTTTAACATAAGTACAGTTTATAAATGTTTTTTTATATAAGTGAATTTGTTTGAGCAGATTGTAGTAATTTTGTAAAATATTGTAAAAATCTTCACAAGAATTTGATAAATTAGTTTGATTGACTTGAAATATTTGCAAAATTTTATTCGTATATTACTTTCTAAAATTTCTTTCGAGGTTAAGGTGGGTGATACACGTTTTGTCATCAATATAAAATATGAAGACTACGAGTATTTTAAGCTAAGTTTAAGAAAATTTATGCATTTATGAAATATTTAAATAAATTACTTACTTTATTTTTCTATGGTAAGAAACAGATTTGTAATATTTATTTGTTTAATTATCTTGCTAGCACGCAGTACGGATACAAAGTGTATCATTTGAGAGACAAATACAATGTAACTGGATAGCAAAAGCAATATGTTACGCAAAACAATGATTTTCATAAATTTAAAATTTTACTTAATTCTAAAAGTCGGGACTTTTGAAAAACGTCGCGTGACGCGGGATTAATAGTAAAAAAATCAGGACTGTCCCGCTAAAAGCGAGATGTCTGGTCTCCTTACTTTAGATACATAAAACGTCAAAAATTTGAAGTTCGTCCCGTCATTTAGACACCAAATACAATTTAAAAGAATATTTTTGATTTTGACATTTGATATTGACAACCAACAATTTCTTATGCAACTATAATATTTTACGAACTTTAGCGGGAAACTGGGCGTAAAGGTCGCGTTGTCTCGGTTGAATTTTTTTTTAGTGCATAATGCAGTTGAATGTTCAATGTGAGTGTATCATGCAGTAAATTAGTGTGTTCGTGTGCAGCGATTGTAGAATTCAAGCAGGAACACGACTTTCCTAAGTTCAGATTGGTTCAAAATAGTAGTCAAGTCTTAACTTTACTTTTTTGATCTTTTGTGATAGTGACACTAACTGAAATCTGAAAACTGTAAACAGTAAACTGGAAATTGGAAATTGAAAACTGATATCTGAAAACTGTAAACCGTAAAATGGAAAATGGAAAACCAGAACCAGAAACCAGAAACCAGAAACTAGAAACCAGAAACCAGAAACCAGAAATAAACCAAAAAACAGAAACCAGGAACCCGAAACCCGAAACCAGAAACCAGAAACTAGAGATCAGAAACTAAAAACTAGAAACCAGAAACCAGAAAACAGAAACCAGAAACCAGAAACCAGAAACTAGAATCCAGAAACTGAAAACCAGAAACCAGAAACCAGTGACCAGAAAACAGAAACCAGAAACTAGAAACCAGAAACCGGAAACTAGAAACCAGTAACCAGAAACCAGAAACCAGAAACCAGAAACTAGGAACCAGAAACCAGAAACTAGAAACTAGAAACCAGATACTAGAAACCAGTAACCAGAAACCAGAAACTAGAAACCAGAAACTAGAAACTAGAAACCAGAAACTAGAAACCAGAAACCAGAAACTAGAAACCAGAAACCAGAAACTTGAAAACAGAAACCAGAAACAAACAAACAAAAGTTCATATTAAATTACAAGCTTTCACTGCTGTCTAAGCAATGTAGGTGCGTTCGTAACGCTAAAGAGTCCATTTGCACTTTATTACAGCTGCACAAAGTTCAAATTCAATTATTCTATCAAAACAGTGTGCGTATGCGCGTCGGAGGATCTAACGCCGCGTGCCGAAATTAAAACGAATGAGGCAATAACATAATTAGTCACAAAATGTAAGACCTAAAGATCCACCATACTGATTTTCAATTTGGTCGGCTTCGCGATATTATTTCTTTTGTTTTAGTTTCGGCGCGCGACATAATATGCATTCGTTTTCACGTCAATACATCAGTCGAGCACAAACCGCGTTATCGTCTGGCGGACCTGACAGACTACATTCTGTCAAAAAGATTTGGAATGTGACAGTTATTTGTTCCTAAAAAAATATTATAGTTAATATAACTTATGTACTTTAATTATAACTTTGGCCACTCTTCTGGAACCTACTAATATTTAAATATTAGTTATTAGATAAATATATATGTGGCTGAACCCCACACACCGCCCATAACCAGGGTGACGGTTCGGTTCAGGATTTTTTTTTGCCTCGGCTATAAAATAGGCAGGAACAAAGAACATTCCAATTTTATTTTGACAGAACGAAGTCTGTCGGGTCTGCTAGTTTGCAATAAATTATACACCTACTACGCCTTTTAACGAACATAATTTATTTAAAATAAAATTACAATTCCAATTTATTCTTACCTGATGGCAATGTACAACTGCTGCTCATGCCGTCGTTCATATGTTTGTAGGTACCATTGATTGGCATCCCGAGTTTACTGGGCTCCGTTTCCGGCCTTTGAATCTGCTCCAAAGGAAAAATATATTGATTTTAATAATAATTGAATGACGTTTATTATGAATTTGGTGATTCAATTAGGGCTTCCAATAGGGCGATATCTTTTGGCCCAGCTTGTAGTTTGATCAGTTTTCACTGCCCCACTTTGCGCTCGTTGCTTTGAGATATAAGACGTCTAATTTCGTTAACCCCTAGTAATTATACAAACTTAAGTGCCCTTCAAACCGGAACACAATGTTTGCGCACTACTGTTTGGTGGCAGAAATAGATTATAACCTGTCTAGACGGTCTCTGGTAATAAAGATCTAATGCCAGTACACGTAATCATTAGATTTTGTTTTATTTACAACAAACTACAATTTGACCTGTTTGACACAGTATTAAGCGATATTTAGGGCGTGGATGGTTAGGTGTGCTAGCTCAGGATACTTTGAGTCTTACATAGTGACAACCGGAACACAGCAATCCTATGGCGACAGATTTACAATATGACGGTGGTAGCTAACCAAGTGGTTTCCAAAAATGCTAATCACCACCAACTCAATTCCACAACATGTCGCCCCAGAGTCGAATGAGATATCTCCGTGTTATTTGGCAGGAGGTTTACCACCGCGAAACGGAGGTGGTATAGATGTTTTAACGAGTTTACCTTGTTTAGAATCCAATCACAATGATAATGTTTTATATAAAAAAAAATAATATTACCTGATGTTTATCTAATATATGGTTAAGTTCTTCAACAAAAGGCGTCCGATGGGGAAATATGGGCATCTCTTCCGGTAGTTGTATATCAGGCTTGTCAATATCAACTAAACATAGAGCCGCTTCAGAGCCGACGGCGAAACTTCTTGGGCCATTAGGGCCGATACTTATAGCAACACTGTCTGCGTGAAGACCTATAAGAAAATCAAAAATGTGGTGCAGTGTATATCATCCTAACAAGAGCCAGATTGTTGTTGGCGTGAGTACCTTTGTAGTTCACAGTACAGCACTTCATAGGAAACTTGGATTTTTGGCGGTGTACCATCTAATTATTATGTTACATTTTACTTACAATGATTATAAATATTTTATGTTATAAAAGATTGATATTTATCATCCGATAGACTTCCATTGCTGAACACAGACCATCTCCGCAAGATCTCTACATTAATTGTTCAGATGGTTTTCATGCTATAATAATAATATAAGAGTAATTACCCATAACAAAAGGAACAGGCGCGTCAAGAAAATGATACAATGGTGCTGGTAAAATGGGCACATATACATGAGCCCAAGAAAATGGAAGCAGAAGCGATACTATACACTCAGAAACAAGCATCAGTTTGTTATAATCTGTGGAATAAAGAAAATGTTGCAAAGTTTATTCAATATACAATAAGTATCACTAAACCTCTATTTCACATAGTATTGAAAGATAATGAATTTTATTTGTTAACAGCCATATCACAACAATGGCAGCAGATAAGTGGTAGCCAGCCTGGTAGGTTAGAAAAACTTTACCACCAGCTAAACTCTCTTTATGTATGTATTCAATTATTTTTTTTATTAAAGGATAATATCATGAACAGCTTTTAATTAATTTCATGTTTTATGATGAGGGTTAATTAAAAAAAAAACAAAATATAATTGAATGGAGAATCACATATTGTTATTTTTTTATTAAAAACAAGTACATAAGCTAATTGCGTGTTATTTAAGAGTATATGGCACAGTAGCTATGTGCTTGCCTTGTAATAATAAAATTCCGTGTAATGTGAAAATTCTTTGTTCTTCATAGTCATATGTTATTGAGCATATTTATGGTTTAGTTTTTACCAGCCTAGCTAGCTATAAACTTCATATTAAAAATGTGTCACCGCCATAAAAGCATTTCCGTCTTCCCACTGTCAACCTTAGGACGCATTGTCACTTAATATCTCATGAAATTTCAAAGGTTAGTCAATATCAATAAAAAAGTTATCACTATTTACGCAGATTTTAATGCAAAGTACTTAATTAGTCAATGTTTTTAAAATTTATATTTTCATGCTTACCACTGGATCTCAAAAGGACTTGATGCTCTAGGAGTACACAAGTGAACAGTTGCACAACACATTCAACTCCTATTGTAGAGAACATAACACGTAAAGGATAGTCAAGTAATGGTAACTCATCTGGTGGATTTGGCATTCTTATCACCTGAAAGAAAATATGATTTAAAAACCTTTATTTAAAGGGGATCTACTTTTTACGAGATTTAATTTAACCCGGTGTGCAAACCTCTCCTTAAATAATTAAACTTTACATTATATAGATTAAAAGAAAAATCATCATTACACTTACAACAGGAATTGGTTCAAGGTGTGGCTCTGGTGGTGGAACATACAATCGTAGAGCCTGTCCGCAAAGTGGTACAGGGACTTCATACAATAAATTATAGACATAGGACTCAGGGCTAAGTCCTGGCCCAGGTTGCCTCGGTAATGATCTAAGCAAGAAGATCAAAATATTAATTTAATGCTATAGTATATTTCTACAACATCTAGCTCAGTTACACATAAAAAATATATAGAATTTTTAAAATCAGGCATAATCATCAGCCATAGGTTGCACTCAAGGATCTTCACAACAATGGCTCCTGTGCTGCCTGCATGTAGCAGCTTCCAATGACCTTCATCAGATCATAGGTCTACCGTGTGATGGAAAAATAGGTCTAGTCATTATTAAATATTAATTGAATAATTAATATTGTTATAACAATTGCTATTTTCCTAACAGATACAATTTATTTGCTTAAAATTTAAATAATGTATAATGAAATATTAAAAAAAAATCTTTTTATTTTCAATTTTAACAACAAAAGAAAGTTTTAGATATGGCTTTAAAAATCTGCCATATGATATTTTAATAACAACAAAAATCCTATTTAGTTGTGACCCATTAATAGGTAACAAAGATGTTTGTATAAAAATAATGATTGAGAAAATATTTTTAAATTCATAAAAGTTTAAAGGAGGATGTTTTTGATACTTTAATTTACTTAAAAGATGATTCTTTAAACTTTTTTGAAATCATTAAATTAACAATGCTCACATCTTTTACAATCCAAAGCTTTTTAATTTTGCAAGCATTTTATTTAAAAAAAAATGGTACTTATATGTCTTGATTTGTATACAGTAATGAATGCTTACCTGAACAAATTTTCTAAAAATAATTGGGCAACTCTAACATAGGGATATTGGCATATAAGAGCTATGCTTTTGGCAACATAAAGTTTATCTTTGGTTATATCATAATATGTAAGAGCTGCACCAGTGTGTGGTGCAAGTTTAAATGAACGAGGTAAGGATCTAGAGCTTTCTTTGCCAGAACTTTTTCTGTTGCCTGGTGGTGTCTGTCCACTAGATAGCTCTGTAATGTACATTGCCTGCAAAGTAAAAAATTTAGATTATAAAGCTATGGCTTTAGAAAAATTAAAGAATTTGCAATGAAAATTTATCATCAGATGATTTGAATACTAAATTTTAAACTATTGATGTGTGTTGTCCATTATACTATTTCAATGACTCCAGTATGAAGCCCTTTTGTTAATGGTAGTTGTTAATGACAATATTATATGAACACTAGCTGACCCGACAGACTTCGTTCTGCCAAAAAAATTGGAATGTGGCAGTTTTTTGTTCTTACCTATTTTATAGCCAGCGCAAAAAAATCTGGACTGAACCGTCACTCTGGTGATAGGGCGGTGTGTGGGGTTCAGCTCTATATATGTTCATCTAATAACTAATATTTAAATATTAGTGGGTTCCAGAAGAGTGGCCAAAGTTATAATTATAGTACATAAATTATATTTACTATTATTATTTTATTAGGAACAAATAACTGTCACATTCCAAATCTTTTTGACAGAATGTAGTCTATCAAGTCCGCCAGATGGTAACGCGGATTGTGCTCGACTGATGTAATGTCGTGAAAACGAATGCATTTTATGTCGCGCGCCGAAACTAAAACAAAAGAAATAATATCGCGAAGCCGACCAAATTGAAAATCAGTATGAATGATCTTTAGCTCTTACATTTTGTGACTATTTATGTTATTATTTCATTCGTTTTAATTTCGGCTCGCGGCGATCTTCCGACGCGCATACGCACACCATTTTGATAGAATAATTGAATTTGAACTTTGTGCAGCTGTAATAAAGTGCAAATTGACTCTTTAGCGTTACGAACGCACCTACATTGCTTAGACAGCAGTGAAAGCTTGTTATTTAATATGAACTTTTGTTTGTTTGTTTCTGGTTACTGGTTTCTGGTTTCTAGTTTCTAGTTTCTGGTTTCTGGTTACTGGTTTCTGGTTTCTGGTTTCTGGTTTCTAGTTTCTAGTTTCTAGTTTCTGGTTACTGGTTTCTGGTTTCTTTTTTTTTTTTTTTTTTTTTTTTTTTTTTTTTTTTATTGAAAAAAGTTAATACTTGACCGCAATCCCACCTGATGTTAAGTGGTGATGCGATCTGTGGTGGTAAAGCGCATTAACTTTGTGAGCCTATTCACTCTTCTTTTGAAGACACCCACGTCGTAATTGGACGGGAACACTGACGCCGGCAAATTGTTCCACTCTGTTGCTGTTCTTATTAAAAAAGAGGAGCTAAACCTCTTTGTACGTAATTTGGGGATGTTTACAACATGAGGATGGTGCCTTGTCGTGCGTCTGGTCGTCCGGTAGTGGAAAGGGGATGGGGGAATCATGTCGTGTAATTCCAGCGCACACTCTCCGAAATAAATCCTGTAGAACACCGCGAGGCTGGTTTTCTGGTTTCTGGTTCTGGTTTCTGGTTTCTGGTTTCTGGTTTCTAGTTTCTAGTTCTAGTTTCTGTTTCTGGTTTCTGGTTCTGGTTTCTAGTTTCTAGTTTCTAGTTCTGGTTTCTGGTTCTAGTTTCTGGTTTCTGGTTCTGGTTTCTGGTTCTAGTTTCTAGTTTCTGGTTTCTGGTTTACTGGTGTACTGGTTACTGGTTTATGGTTTCTGGTTTCTGGTTTCTAGTTTCTAGTTTCTAGTTTCTGGTTACTGGTTTCTGGTTTCTGGTTTCTGGTTCTAGTTTCTGGTTTCCTGGTTTTCTGGTTTTGGTTTCTAGTTTCTAGTTTCTGGTTACTGGTTCTGGTTTCTGGTTTCTGTTTCTGGTTCTGGTTTCTGGTTTTGGTTTCTGGTTTCTGGTTTTGGTTTCTAGTTTCTGGTTTCTGTTTCTGGTTTCTGTTTCTGGTTTACTGGTTACTGGTTTACTGGTTTACTGGTTTACTGGTTACTGGTTTACTGGTTTACTGGTTTACTGGTTTACTGGTTTACTGGTTTACTGGTTACTGTTTACTGGTTTACTGGTTTAATGGTTTACTGGTGTACTGGTGTACTGGTTACTGGTTTCTGGTTTACTGGTGTACTGGTTACTGGTGTACTGGTTTACTGGTTGACTGGTTTACTGGTTTTACTGGTTTACTGTTTACTGGTTTTACTGGTTTAACTGGTTTACTGGTTTACTGTTTACTGGTTTCTGGTTTACTGGTTACTGGTTTACTGGTTTACTGTTTACTGGTTTACGGTTTACTGGTTTACTGGTTTACTGGTTTACTGGTTTACTGGTTACTGGTTTACTGGTTACTGGTTTACGGTTTACTGGTTTAACTGGTTTACTGGTTTACTGGTTTCTGGTTACTGGTTTACGGTTTACTGGTTTACTGGTTACTGGTGTACTGGTTTACTGGTTTACTGGTTTAATGGTTTACTGGTTACTGGTTACTGGTTTACTGGTTTACTGGTTATGGTTTACTGGTTTACTGGTTTACTGGTTACTGGTTTACTGGTTTACTGGTTTCTGGTTTACTGGTTTAATGGTTTACTGGTTTACTGGTTTAATGGTTTACTGGTTTACTGGTTTACTGGTTTACTGGTTTATGGTTTACTGGTTACTGGTTTACTGGTTATGGTTTACTGGTTTATGGTTTACTGTTTACTGGTTTACTGGTTTACTGGTGATTAATAATAAATTATATTCAATGACATTAGTTATTAATAATAAATAATAAAGTTGCTTGAGAATATATTTATATGTAGAGGGAGTGACAAAAGGCATAATGTTTGAGAGATAAAGAATTCGTTGTCATCCCCACTCCGTGCTGTGTACTGGTGAGAGGTGACACCGGTACACACGTGGAGGGGATCACTTACCAAGTGATAATATTTTTTTTTGGAGTTTACAGCCACGCGGTTTGATACGTGGCCATGTACAATTGATGATATCGAGCGAGACAAAAATATTAAAATGTCTATTAAAAAGCAGGGGTTGGTGATAGAAAAGAAAATTTAGGAAAATTGAAAATTTAGGGTTGTATGTAGTTTTTGATGCCACACAATAATAAAATAAAATAGAAAAAAAAATCCCAAAAAATAAAAAAAAATTTTTTGGTGTGGGCAACCCTGATCACTTAGAGGTTTGAAAAATAGATAGTAACCGATTCTCAGACCTACTGAATATGCATAAAAAATTTCATAAGAATCGGTAAAGCCGTTTCGGAGGAGTTAGGGAACGAACATTGTGACAAGAGAATTTTATATATTAGATTTTGACAATAGTATTAGAAACATCATTAATAAAATATAAATTCAATCTGCCATACCTCTCACATTCACACGTCACCAGTCACAGAGCTCACATCTCGCACACTGCTCAAACACGAATGTTTTGATACTTAGTCATCTGGCTTTTATACCGAAACGATGTTATGTTATACCCTCCCTTTTTTCATTTTAGTCTTTTAAAATCAATACACCTACTATTTTACTAACAAAATGTCGGTAATCACAATTATTTTTCACAATATCTAACAAAAGTAATGGTGCAATTTTAAAAGTAAATCTAATGCACTAAAAATGCTGCATAAAAAGTGGGAGTATACTACTTCATAACTAGGAGATTTTGTTATATGAGTTGTAATTATAAATATTCTAAAGTGTTGAACTTGATTTCTATATACTTCCAATAAGAGTTAACCAAAGTAAGTTCTTCTAAATATTTATCAAATAAATACCTGCAAAGTATGCATGGCACTGCATATATTCCTATTCCTAACTTCTTCATAGAAAATGAGGCTGAATCCATAATATCGAGATGCATTTTCTCTGGTTACTACAAAACTATGAAATTTCGGTTCTAAAGAATGTTTTTGTGTTCTAAATTGTAAGCCAGCTGGCAAACAAAGCTGCAAAATTAGTCATACAAAAGTTATAAACATTTAAAAAACAAACAGCAATAAAATAACATTTGAACTATTAGACTAAGAAAAACATTCTATTATATCATTACATATAATATAATCTTATAACAGAGATTCTCTTTTGTTAACAATTCTTACCATACATACAGCATGTTCATCAAAAGCATTGCTTAGTATATTATCTGGATAGTGAGCTAAAACTTTTCCTTTATATGATCGATCTAATGGAGATATATGTAAATTATCACCTAAAACAATATTATTTATTAATACTGATAACTAATAAGAATCCATTAAATTAAAGAGACAAATAATTATTTACCACAAAGTCTATCTGGTTCCAATCCAGAATCAAAATCTAGTCCACATATTGCAAAATAATCAGCAAAACGGCATCCCACCGATAATTCGGAGACGGACATATTCATATCGACCCGTTATTTATTTGATACACTTTCTCTTCCAACTACTGTTTTTCAGATTTTGACTCAGCATTGTTTAATGACAACTATCTTATTTGGGAGACGAATTTCTACTAAACATCACATATTTTTGTAACAACTTTAATTGAAATTATAAATATTTACAACTAAATAAATTTCAGTTGCAAATAGAAACCCATTCATGATACATACTACCCATTCGCACTGACAGTTCAGACAACATACTAGATAGCCATTTTTTATAAAAGAATAGTGAATAGCGCCTCTCAAGCCAGAATACTTTTCGCCAACGTCAAAGAATTATAAGTGTTTTAATAATTATTGTAAGTTATAAATGTATTTTTTGGCTGCGGATAATTAGTTACGTGTAATTAATAGCTTTACTAAATTTTCATGTTTTTCAAAATTTCACGGATTTTACAATTTACAATTACACAATTAGAAAAACATCATTAAAATAAAAACAATTTTAAATTATTAGTCTATATACTTCTCGAACATACATTCAGGCATTCAGATCATTGTGCCGAACATACATTCTATTCATTTTAAATTACTGTCAATTTGTAAAACAAATCAGAAAAATACCATCGCCAATTAATATATATAGCAAGGAATTTCGAAATAAAAGAGACTCTTCTACTAGTTAGCATTATAATAAATTTGCACCCCTGTATCTCATCGTCATTGTAGCTACTATTCGGCGTCTGATACAGGAACTGTTAACTGTTAAGAATATAGTTACGTTCTTCTTCTTCTTCTCAATTGATGGCATGAGCACGGTTTGTGCGTGAGCCAATGTCATGTGTAGACGTACAAAATAAAAGAATACAAATCCATTAAGAATTGTATGCGTGGTCAATCGTTTATGTTCTCATCTTTTCATCTTCGCAAGTGATGGCGAGAGCGAATGTTATATATAGACGTATAAAATAAAACGATACAAATTCTTAAAAAATTGTCTGCGTGGTCAATTCGTCCGCCATGTTTCAAGTCACATCGTCCAACTCCAGTTACGTTATTAATAACATGAAAATTAAAACGTTTGTTTTAACGTCACAAACAAAGCTTTTAACTATTGTAAAGATATATATTATTATCTTTGGAATAGTTAAATATTACTGCCTATTAAAATGCACACTTTAAATAATTAGCATTTTTCATATTTATATAACATCCATTCCTTAAATATGCTAAATGTATACAATACTACTTACACAAATTAAACATTAAAGTGTGATTTCCCTATATTAATGTCTTAGGACTGTAAAACAATAGAATATTGTTCAAATGTGTTTATGAAAATATAAATTTTCCTTTTTGTTTTCATTACAAGTGTAGTTTGCTAGTATTTAAATTAGAAGAAAAAATGGGATGCTTTAATGTCGAAATGAAGTAAAAAGCTCAAAGTGAAAATTTAGTTATTTTTATCAATAAAAAGAATTTGAGTATTTTGTAAATTTTTCAAAGATTTTACATTAAAATAAATAAATAACTAAATAAGTAATTACTTTTCTTTTTTTTTTAACTACAATATCAGTTTCAAAAATTAAAAGACATTTCCGTTATAATCTTTATCTTTGTTTCAATATTTAATGTCAGTTTGTAGGGTGTGAGGTCTTAGTTTTGGTTTACTTATAAGATAATTATTTCATTTTTTAATTTCTTTATGGAATATATGTTGTTATGTGTGTATTTTATATCAATTTATTGATTATACGCGACTTTAAACGGAACATATATTAAGAAGAAAACAAATTTTTATTCGTTAAAATATCGTTCTTCCTTTAAAAGGTAAGTAAAAGGTTTATAATGTATTAAAGTTAAATATAATTCTGTCGCCTTAGAAATCATTAGTATAGGCTAACAATACAAGTTTTGTTAACTTTTCCTAAAGAACGTCTTTCTTTTTTTAAATGTTCATGATTGCGGTATTGACTAACAATTGATACTTGAAACATAGTTGATAACAATTTACGTAATTTCTTAATAAACTCTGATTATGAGAATATTTACGGCTAAATAATTACGGTATTTATTAACACGATCTCAACCTCTAGATGCTGTGCATTTTGGCTTTTTGTTTCATGCCATACGAAATTATTTTTATTGTTTCAGAATGCTTAGAGGAAGAGTGCAACATTTACTTCACTGTTTGTTGTTCATGATATTCATTTTTATATTCTTAGTTTTTGCGGGGGCTATAAACTTGGATGAAGAAGAGAAAAGAATTATTGATCCCTGGGAAGAATATGGAATTTATGGAGCCATTACTTTATATATCCTTAGGCTTCTTACATTGCTTACAATACCCCAAGTTCTTTGTAATTTTGCAGGGTTAACATTTTTTAATGCTTTCCCTGGTAAGGTAAAATTAAAAGGATCCCCGTTATTAGCACCATTTATATGCATTCGCATAGTTACTAGAGGTGATTTCCCAAAACTTGTACGAGACAATGTTACAAGAAATATGAACACATGCATTGATGTTGGTATGGAAAATTTTATGATTGAGGTTGTGTCTGACAAAGCTATTAGTTTACCTAAACATAGACGAGTTAGAGAAGTAGTTGTGCCATCAGAGTATAAAACTAAAACTGGTGCTTTATTTAAGTCTCGCGCATTGCAGTATTGTTTAGAAGATGAAGTAAATATTCTTGCGGATACTGATTGGATAGTTCACTTAGATGAAGAAACACTATTGACAGAGAATTCTGTTCGTGGTGTATTAAATTTTGTTTTTGATGGTCAGCATCAATTTGGCCAAGGACTCATTACATATGCAAATGAACAAATTGTCAATTGGCTAACTACCCTTGCAGACAGTTTCAGAGTTGCTGATGATATGGGAAAACTAAGATTTCAATTTTATCTCTTTCATAAACCATTATTTAGTTGGAAAGGTTCTTATGTTGTCACCCAGGTGTGTATAATTATTATGAAATAAATAATTTTAGTTCAATTTGTGAGGAAAGCTTAAGTACTTAATTTTTTAGGTTTGTGCTGAGAAGAAGGTGTCATTTGACAATGGACTGGATGGTTCTGTAGCTGAAGATTGTTACTTCGCAATGAAAGCTTACATGGTGGGCTATACTTTTAATTTTGTTGAAGGCGAAATGTGGGAAAAATCTCCTTTTACTTTATGGGATTTTATGCAGCAGCGAAAACGCTGGATTCAAGGTATATTGTTAGTGGTACACAGTAAGGAAATACCTCTTAGAAATAAGATTTTTCTAGCTATTTCCTGTTATTCATGGGTTACATTGCCACTTTCAACAAGTAATATGTTATTAGCTGCACTTTGTCCAATTCCATGTCCACAAATCCTAGACTTTGTTTGTGGCTTTATAGGTGCTGTGAACATTTATATGTACATTTTTGGAGTTATTAAGTCTTTTCCTATTTATAGATTTGGCCCCTTGAAATTCTTTTTGTTTGTGTGTGGGGCTCTAGCTACCATTCCATTCAATATTATCATTGAAAATATAGCAGTTATTTGGGGTGTCTTAGGTAAAAAGCACAAGTTTTATATAGTTAATAAAGAAGTAAAGATTCCTGTGACAGTATAATTTATATTTGTATAATGAAATTTATTAGTCATTAGATAAGTGCACAAAATACAAAATATTTAATGATTGAGATTGAACGTATGATTGCAAGAAAAAGGTGTGTTTTTTTGTGATGTTTACATTGAATGTTTTGTAAGAAGAATAAACATGATTTTTTACCAAAGAGTTTAATAACAAATATTTAACATGCAATTGATAAAGACATAGCTTAAAAACATAGTCATGTATTAACACCAATTTGTGTTAGATGCATTAGCATCTTCATTCCAATTTATAACTCTGTGTAAAAAGGTCATTAACTAAAATAATGTTTTCACTTAATCACAAGCACAAATTTACTTAATGATAAATATCTCTTTGATACAAAAATCACTTATTTTTCGATTATTTTGTAATGGATTTAGAAAATTTTGTATTTTTTTAATTATACCTTGACTACTGTTAATCATAGTTATGCAGAAAGAAACCTTATCATTATCAAGCACAAATTAAAAGATGTTAGTATGTAATTTTTTTATAATAATGGTTTTTTATATGGACATCATTTATTTATTTCATAACATTTATAAATATTTGTCGAAATGTATTTGCTCCTTACATGTAGAACTCCTAAATCAACTCACATAATCTATCTAGTTTCACGATAAAAATAATTAGAACTAATGTTGTTAGCTGCTTAAACAACCGTGTGCTACTCGGCTGATCTTTACCATGAGCATATGCAATGAAAATGTAAAAGCTGAACGAATTAAAATATAACATTTTAATAATTTGCTTTCAATGGTCAATTGATTGCTTTTGTACAAAAAATAAATGTTCTTTATGTTTATCACTTAAAACACAGATATTTATTCATTATTTTGTGAATTTTCTTTATAACCTTTTTAATAACCCTGCTAAAATTAGTATTCCTAATAAGTGAAATTAAAACTGTGGTGTTTTCTGCAAACTATGAATAACTATTGTAAAAATATCAACTTTAAATTTTTTAGCAATAATCATTGCTCACAATTTTCTTTAATAAGTAGTTTTATACTATTTTTAACTTATTCTACTGCTGTTCATAAATTACAAATAGTTAAATGGAGGAAATGCGTAACTTATTTGTAATGAATGAAAAAAATTAAAAAGATCTATGATCTAGAATTTTTAAAGCAACAAGTAACTGCCTTGCCTGTAATGCAAAAATAGTATTATAAACTGTTCATCTTTATTTTAAGGATGTTTTATGAAGGTAAGAGTAAAATTAGTTCCTTATTGAGTTTTTTAATTTGATATACTGTTTTTACAGTAATAATTATATGTTTTTCTATAAAAAATAATTAGACTTATCTTATATATTATGTTTTGTAAACATTTGTGAGTTCAAAGAGAATATTCAAATATTAACAAAGTGGAACAACAAATATATTTATTGTATGTAAATTATTCATAATTTTAGTTCTTGTTATTTAACAAGAATATAGTTAATTATTGTTTTCGTTTAAGCCATGAGGAGGCCATATTTTTTTGTAGATAGTAGTGTCACTCCAACTTAGGTAATAGATACTTGAATGTGTTCTTGTTATCTATTTTAGTTATGGTTCCCAATTACGTACAAGGATTTACGTACTATTTTATAGTTTAGATAAATGATTTTACTTTACTTTTTTCTTTTTAATATATGTACGTAATCATTTTTTTAATAAAATCAAAAACGTATGTCATACTCTATATTACTGCTTATAGCTTAAATAAGTTGCATTTTAATATTTAGTAATGGTTTCCTTAAGGGCTTCTAAAACCAATAGCTCACTTTTTTGAAAAAAAAAATCTGTTTCGACCGGGACATAATGTAAAACGAATAAACGACTCTTCTGTTATTAAATAATATGTTAGTTATATCTAAGCAATTGTGGTAAAACATTTCTATTATATTATTTTATTATCAAAGTTATTTAAAAAATTGTAAACTAGAACAGGTCTTTTGAAGTACTTATTGTGGTCGGATTGTACTAGCTTTTAGATATTAAAAGCGGAGCCACACTGCCAGTAGATATATGTACGTTTCATCTGCGTATATTTGAAAATGAATGAATATTTCCCACAGCCGAAAATTTAAACCTTTCGATGCAGCGCCATCTGGTAGATGGTTTCAACAAAGTAGATAATAAAAAAAATGGTTAGAAGACATACATATATATGCCAATCAATGACGATAAGTTTTAAACGGCTACGAAAACTATCGTCCATAATAAACTTACAACACGATTAATATTTATATGTATACACAGAAAAAAGTTATTAAACCAGGTAATATTATTTAAGTCAAGATCTCTTGGAATATCGGTATAAGGAAAGTCGAAGTCTTGATCTGATCTATAAAAGGTTTCTTACTATAGTATACTCCTACAATTAGATTTTGTAACAAAATTTAAATGTTTTCAAAATTTTGATTCACGATGTACATATGAAACGAGTGTAAAAATATTTGTCGCAACATTTTCGATCTTGAAATCTGAGATTTTGACTTCCTTCAAACGTTAGTGAGATTATCTTACTTCAAGACATGTTTGAGATTAAAACGTATCAGTTGAAAAATATTTTGTTCTTGTTTTAAGATGTTTTTTCGGCGTACAGATTTTAGAAAAAAAAAATGCGATTTGCTGGACTCTTTTATAAACTACAATGATTACTTATCAGTATAAATTTAAATGATAATTGACTTGGTATTTATATTGTTTTTCATTACATTTTTCGAAACATTTCTGAAATATTTTGAATTTGTGTTATTTGAAAATGGCCCATACGAGATTGTGTTAATTCCGTATGCAATGTTTATATATACAATCGCTCGGTTTCAGATAAAGACAGTATTCTTTAAGATAAGATAGATCACTATTCCATATAAAGAACCATGACACATTTTGTTCCTTGTTATTATGAATGAATGATACTATGAAAAGCTTGCAAATATTTGTTAGTGTGGCTGTATTGTAATTTTGTATCAAGTGTATGAAAGATTTTTGAACTTTACATAAGGTTTATCAAAAACATCGAATACCAATTACAATGTTGTTTCCAAAATTCGAATTGATTTCTAATGTAATATTAATTTTTATATTAGTATTCGCTATTTTGTACCTGATGTTAGAGTTTATCATTAGTATTATATAGTTTTATTTACGTAAAACAGCATTACTAGTTTGAACTTTAAGTCACAATTTGATTCTTTTTACGCTGTAACTGAAAGTTGAATAGCGTGTGTTCGTAATTTGCTATAGATTTATGATTATTTATTGAACAATTCCTGTTAATAGTTTTATTTTAATTCAAATGTGATTTTAGATTAGTAAACATTGCATGTAATTACCAACCGTATCGAGTTTGTAAAATTGAAATAAATTGTCAATATAATATAATGTTTGTTTATAATTTATTCTCCAAAAATTTTCATAATCCAATTTTTTTTCTGCGTTGTTATTATTTATATCCATAGTTACGGTTTCTATTTTTGTATATTCATATGATTGAATTATAAACAGAATGTAAAACGGCTAAAAATTGCTTCGTGTTGTTAGTTATGACTATGACATAAATTTTGACGATTTCTCAGGTCTTTTTTAGTATCAGATCAGAAGACTTCAGAAAGATACCGCACCTCTCAGTGGTGGCTTCAGTACCACGAACCATACGTCATTCATCACCTACGACAAATACGTTAGGCATTCTGCGAGCTGTGAGGATTCCTGGTCCCCGCCAATGTTGTAATTACTAAAGCCCAGGGCATAACCTTGCTCATTCGCATGTTTAAGGCAGTAAGTATGAGAAAACGGGAAATCGTTTAGTTTTGAGATAGTAAAGCCTATAGTATTTTTTATAAGGGAGTAATTTAAAACTGAAGGTAACCGCTTTTGAATCACTGAAAATAATTAGAATAAAAGTGGCAACTTTTATTCTAATTCTTTTTCGACTTCGAGTAGAAATTGGTAGATATAAAGGTTTGTACTAAGTATAGTACTAGATGTACACAGTGTCTACGTAGAGTAGGCTACTGTTTTGGGTTAACATACACTGGTCCTCGATTTCACATGTTGAGCCCGAAAATGGTAATACGAAAATGGTTCTCATGTATTCACGTCTGGAACCTAGTAATTTATGGTAGCTTGTTTTCGATATGAGGGTAAAAGTTAGCGAGGTGGGTTCGAAAAATCTTTATAGCCAACCGAAGTCCACAACATACGATTCCGAAATTGAACCAGAGCCTTCTCTGGTACATGGCAAGCTTTTAAACTCTAAGCGACATAGATAGAGTCAACTACAGTGTGTAATGCGAAGACGATTCGTTTTCATATGCTCTTATAAGAATAGGACATATTCTTTATAAGGGTATTAGAATTGGTCTAGATGTTTAGTAGGAAATATTTTTTTATCATAAAGAGTTTAGCTTGTTGTCGATATCGCCATTTTAATATGTATGCACAAATTAAAATGGCTTTTACTACATGTCTCATTTATAAAGCTACAATCAGTATT
The DNA here is from genome assembly GCA_029286795.1 of Byasa hedistus. NCBI lineage: Eukaryota > Metazoa > Arthropoda > Insecta > Lepidoptera > Papilionidae > Byasa > Byasa hedistus. The sequence goes on along the minus strand of JAGSMW010000015.1, from coordinate 6,426,232 downwards.
CACAACATCATTTCACTATTGGTCAAAAGTCATACGAAGTGCCACTTAGCCTGATCTTCAACTATATTCTCGTTATATCAGTATTCACCATTTTTCCGAATCTTTGTTCGACATTATTACTTATCTACTAATCGTTTAAACCATCAGTCGCTTTATTGTTAAATGTTTATCATTTTATGTATAACGCTATCGGTGAATCATTTTGATATTTCATTAAACCCCAGTATTTTACTCCAATAAAAGATATTCTACTACGATAAGTGTCAATGACTGAGTTAATGGTTGTGGCGTGATAAAAAACGAACAAGTAAAATTTGTACATAAATAATTAATTAAAATCCAACTTTTAATTACGATTTTTAGTACTGGAGCGATATCGAGTAAATGAAGATAATTTAAAAAAAAAGTTTTTGGATATGGAAGTACTGTTTTTGTTCAAAATAGGTAGCTAAAAAATAGAAAAACCATGGCTTTTAGCTTCGACTTCAATGTTTCTTACTATCATTTTAAATATTTAATTCATGTGTTTTAGCATTAATAAACCGTTAAAATCATTAAATAAAAATAAAAATTGAAATAATGCTTTGTAAATATTATGTAAATTTATTCATTGACCTCTTGTATTAGAAATTTGAATGACTTCGAGTACCAAAGGCGGAAGGGACATGGGGTGATATGCTAATTGTTCTGCAACGCTTAAAAATGAGTAGAAAGAGAGGGTTCTCTGATATGCGTGGCAAGGAATTCAGCCCGTCCCCGTCGCCTGTTTGTATTAAATCGAATATATATGTTCTAGCGTGGTTGCAGATATATTTAAGTAATGTACATGCATTGTTAAAGTTATCAAAATCCGCGTTATTTCCCCCCTCCATGGCAGTAAAAGCAAGAAAAAAATTGTCAGTTGATAAATGAAGGCAACGCAGTTAAACTCTTTTGGGTTAAAGTACACGCGGGGTTAGAAGGAAACAAGAGAGAAGATCATCTCGAGAAGGAGGCGGCATTATAAGTCAAGACCAGTGTACAATGAGTGCCACACTTCATTCGTCAAGCGCCAGATAAGACTGGAATCAGTTGAGGTGGATGGGCCCTGTGTGATTTGGAAAACGGCCTTCGCTACAAAAGTAGTTTTTCCGGATGCCGTGAAGGTGTACGCGATGGTAAGCAATTTCGAGATCGGCCTAATCTTTGCTCAGGTGCTCACGGGACATAGCAGGTTTTCGAAGTACCTGAGTAGGTTTAAATGTAAAGCAAGCTCGGCATGTGTTTGCGCCTCTGGAAAAGAGTAAAGTGTTGTTCATTTAATCAGTAAGTGCCCGGTGTTCTTACGATTAGGAAGAGTAGATAGTAGAAGGAATAGATGTAAAGAATAAAAAAAGATGTACCTTGATAGACTTAAAATAAACTTAAAGTATAGTGTATTAAAACTTAACTGGACCCAAAAGAATGTGTATAAATAGAACAAGTTAAAATAAAGAAATAAAACCGTACAGAAGAAAATGGTATTGATGTAAAAGGAATAAGGCGACATGTCAGAAATAAGTCACAGAGACAGAGGAATGTTTTAAAAAAAATAATTAAAAAAAATGTTTCGGTTATAAGCGTATTGTAGCTAAAATTATAAGGGTTATGAGACTCGTAACATGTATTAAGACGATAATGCAATGGGCTGCTCGGAAAACAAGCACCTATTGCTAAAAGCACACTATGTTTACCTCCGAGTGAACGTTAAGTGCATTTTGTCGCTATTAAAATGATGCAGATCTGTCGCTGAGCATTTGCATCTAACACAGATCAACAAATACTGTCTTTACATAACAACTAAACATATCGATGTACCAAAGGTCTACTATTATATAATCCCTTCTAGAAGATGATCGTTAGTGCGATGCTTGCAACTTATGAGAATATAATAATTACATATATCGGGTCATAAACAAGGTCAACTGGTTTATAGCCGTTTAATAATACCTATCTACTTGGGTTTATGGAAAAACAATAGCCAAGCCATTACGCTAAGTGCAGGTTGGATCGAAGGCAATCTATTAAAAGTTTGTGGACAACGCTATTGATTGAAGAGCTTATTTTATTTACTTTTCGTCTCAGGGGTCCCGGTGATGGAAACATTTATGGTGGGTACAAATTGTATGTAACAAGCTTAAGAGCATTACGAATCCTTTCAGACTGTTTTCAAAGAAATTACTTAGTAGCTGGCTGTCAATGCATTCTAAAATAGTGAAGTATGTTTGTCTCGAACACTATAATTCTCTTATGTATGTACAATTGGAATACAGAAGTATTTCTGTATGACTATATGAGTATAGTGTAACTTGCTTAAAACCTGATAATGATTCCCATACTTTAAACGCAGTGTGCATTAGTTAAGAAAACTTAAAAAAAATCAAATTGTTACCTATACGCCTACAAAGAGAACTAGTGTGTGCGATAAAAATCCACCTCATCCTTTGGTAGTTTCGAAATGCGTCTTTTATTTTAATAAGTAGTGTATTCAATGTTTTTTTTTTATATTCTACGTGGCGATGGGACGTTCACCTGATTGTAAGTGATACGCTTGCTCATAACAACATGCCGCTAGTTAAGATGGTATATACAGCACCACATCATGCTCGTCGCCTTGTGACGTAAGCCTATTTAAAGCAAATAAAGAATTTATTTATTTATTATATTAAGGTGTTTAGTCTCGTTACCCCAGTCATTTCACTAGCTTACAAAACCTTTCAAACCGAAACACAGTAAAGTTTGCAAACTACTATTTGGCAGTTAAATTGGGACTGCGGTAATACCTACCTAATCGGTCTCCGGCAACAGAGACCTACCACCAGAAAATTACATGAATTTTATATATATTATACGTATTTTGCATATGTTACATTTGCCAAGTTGCCATTTATGTAATTGAAGTCAATGCATGGAATTTGTAAATAAAATTTAAATTAATAGTTATAAACTCAACGTTCCTTAAAAATTACATTCATATAACTAAATGTGTAGTAACAAAAACAATTGCGGTATAACTTGTAGTTATATGTAGCATAACTCTATGAAATAAATTTTCCTGGTGGTAATTTTATATTATTGGCCTTTGTATGACTAACAGATGAACATAAAATGTATTTGTGAATACGACTCGTCCTCCTCGTTACGACCTGTAATGAATCATACTAAGTTGCTTTTACTATTGAGTACTTCGACGTAGTTCAAATGTACAATAAGTGTGTACTTGCGTTCTACTTATTTTTTTTTCATAATGTTGATTGTTCGACTTTGAATAAACATTTACTATCACAAAACTCATTCTTTTTAATCGTACTTTCCCATTTACAATACATATAGTTATGTACTTATTAAATATTGAGTTCGATCCAGAATTACTAAATAAAACTGAAATGTTTTCAGTAAAAGCTCATACATTGAGTTTTCTCTAAACAGTGAAGGAAGACATGGTCAGGAAACCGTCATGATCTTAGAACAACGCCTTTCGTGGACATGTCGCATCTCATCGCACTTGGCGTGGTGGATAAATGGCCGCGTCTCACTTCTTGCGAGAAAATGATTCGAGTCCCAGTGGTGGGAACATTATGTGATGTGTTCATGTTGTTTATGCTCAAAGCAAATCAAAAATTTTAAATGATATTAAATATTTTACCAAGCTTATTTCTTAACAATTTCATTGCATATAAATATATCTAACTTCAACCAATATATTTTTATAGAAAACTGTCGTCACTAAACAATCTTTAAAGGGATTAGTGAGCGGAAGCCACAACTGTGCGTTCGTGACCCGTTTGGTGTCCACAGCGCATGCTTATACTTTATATTGTGTCTAAGTTAACTTCATTTAATTTAATAATAGTACATGTAGTATTAGTAATCTTTTACCAAGGGCGTACTATCATAGTTTAGTGTATTGGTTTGAAGAGTTCAGATACACCGCCTCTAGCAGCGGTGCTGTACTGTGGGCTGCGAGTAGGTTGTGACTGAAGTTCTTCAAGTGTTATGTAAACTTTATAATGGTGTAGAGTAAGACAGTGGCGCTATAATGAGTGACAATGAAGGCGAAGGGTACGTAGATTTTAATTCTTTTAGAACTGATCATGGTATTGTTACAGTTTACGAAAGTTAAGTTGGTCTATTTAGAAATATAGAATCAGTAAATAAAATAAATTAGCTTATTCGTCGTATCATTGTGCTAATTTTAGTAGCATTTGAGGTATTAAGCTGTCCTAAAAATGTCATGGAATTTATTAATTGGTTTTTAGTAAGTTACAACTGGCTTTTTCTATTTGTAGATTGGCCATTGATCCTAAACTGGGCTATCGGGTTCGGTTTCCCAGTCACATCATGCGAGAAACGTGAGTTCTTTTTACTCGCACTCAATTCTGCATGCGTCATAGAATCTCTGACGACATGAACTATTCTCGTTTAATGTTGTAACATTATTTTTTAGAGCTTTTCACGCAATTGTGCCCATTGTTTTAAACTGACTTTTCGCTATTTATTTTTCTTTCTTCTACGATATCCTTTGTTTGAATGCTTTTTGTAACGCGTTAGCACTACGGAATTAAGTCTAATTTGCCTTATAAAATTTCTGTAGGTTTGCCTTATTAAATTTCTGTTGATTTTTTTTAATTAGATTTAAGAAGTATTGCATTATGCTTTTAAGTAGTGCTATTTCCTAGACATATTAATTTTGGCAAGATTTTATTCATTAGTTAAAAAGTTTTTTGCAGCTTCTGACTTTTCTAAGAGTGAGTACTTTTAACTGTAGATTTTTCACTATATTTTAAAATTAAGCATAAATTTGTAGCCAATTACGTAGCTAATATCGAAAATACGCAATTTTTTCATATGCATTACGCGAGAAGAAAAAAGGTAATGTCTAAAATTAACTATGTAACATAAGTTCAAATCAAGGTATGACATCATTTATAAGTAACATTTATTACTTATTAATACAGTAACCTTTGTATAATAATTAATAAATGTTTCTTAAAATATACATATGTCCAACTAACGTTTAGTAAATATATTTCATTTTTTTTGTCATATTGTAGGACTCAAAAGTGTAAAGAAAAGACACCCAGAAGTATGTGTAGAAAGTGTTTTAATATTTAAAATCTTACACGTATGATACATAAATTTTTCTTGTGCTAAAGTTTTGTTGTCGACGTTTGTTATTCGTCAGGAAAGAACAAAAATTAATCTATCTTGTTCTAAAATAGACTCAAACACTCGAGTTATTTACATCGGTACTATTAACAAGGTACTTTAATTTGAAATGTGTTTCGACCCTTCTGTCCCTTGTGAATTGGAGGAAGTTTATAAGTTTCAATGACAATTCTCTCAAGGATCCAATATTTTATTTTCTCGGCTGTGATTAGCCGAATCGTATCGATAGACTTGCAAACTACACTTTGTTGAATTATTTATTATTAGCAGAATTGTTGATTTTTACATTATTATAACTTTTTTTTCTTTTTTACAGGTAAGTTCGACGAATAATTGGACCGTATTTAACATACATGTTAATACACAATTTAAAAGTGAACTTACTAAGTATAATTAGTTGTACAAGTCTTTTATAAAGTTACTAAGCTACACACGTTTTATATTATAAATTATTTATTTGTAAAGATTGCTTTGTGAAGTTATGAGTTATTAAATTATCCTAAAATAAACCACTTCTAATAAGCAGATATTAAATATTACATTAATTTCCTTTTAACGTACTTATGTTAAAAGGTAAAATAAGTTACATTGGAAATGATACCTTGCGCGTTTTCTCATGAGAATTATTTATGTTAAATAACAATTGTTGTTTTTTCATACAGTTAGAAACGATTTGTTAGGAATGTTTTGGTGAAGTTAGAGTTAGTGTCGGCTACGCTAAATTTACATATAATTGACACACGTTACCAGAATCTACTACGAAAACCTCAAACACCCCAGCAACTACTAAATTAGGCATTCAACATAAAAGTAATAAAAAAGTGAACAAAATCTGAGGATCGGCAGCATCTTGCAATATTATATTTATAGAAATCTCTATAATTTTTAAAGAAATCACTAGAATTACTTTAAGAAAACCATAGATATTTTTAGACAATAAGTTTACAATAAAAACACATAAATAGATTGTTGGCAAAGAACAGGTAATCGTGACCTGCCCACGCCTGAACTAGCGAAAATTTCATCTAAACAACTATGGGAGATATTGTGGAGAATGGCCTCGTCTCTCCTTAAGTTTAATATTCATAATATATTTAAGACTAAACAAACGTAATTTTTTTTTGGATAATATGATAAAAAGTGAATAATAATACACAACCTGTGATAGTAATGTTAACAGATGACGTCTATTGGTTGTGATAATGATCATTATACAATAAAAAATACTAACAGCAAAGAAAAAAGCATGCAAATCTGTTATTTAGGCAGAATCTGAATAAGTTACAAATTGGTTAATTTGTCCGTAGCACTTTTAGAAAGTCACAATTAAAAAATGTTGTGTCATCCAGTTTCCGAGATAAAGTTATCAAAAAATAAACAGGATGTCCATGTTATAACATCTTCATTTCAGTTTGACCCTTTAACTATAACATGTATTTATTCAATGCAGTAATTAAATAGAACACATAATTAATTGATGTTTTTATTTAAATAATTATTAAGACGCTAAGCATGTTAATAAAACCATTATAGTGTTGCTTAAATTTTAATAATATTAGAAATGTCATTAAAAACTTCGTTTTCATTAAAAAATAGCCATTATTATACTTACGAACGTAAATGATAATGTTTATAAAAAAAAAATTAAACGAATGAAATAAAATTATGAGAAGTTTCAGTTACTTCAATTTAATGTGTCTTAATAATTTTAATTAAATGTGTCTAACGAATTTACAACAAAATATTGACATATATCAACACTGAACTCATTAAACAGCAATTATTAAGAAAAATTATAAAATAGGTTAAATTATTATATTTTATTGATGTAATAACCCAAATTTCCATCGTGAATAGAAAATCATGGAAAACCCATACATCCGTCCATCCATACATAGGTGTAATTTTATATTTTTAGCAAGTTATTTTGAAAGACAATTTACTCAACATGTAGTTGATAAGATTAGGAAATGCATGCTTTGGAAAACAAGTAATCATTATAAACCGTAAAAGTTTTTAAACAGGGGAAAGTTTAATCTTAATTATTTCTCTTCGGGTCCAGATTTGTTGAGAACAAAATTTTAATTGCTAATATACTATAATTTATGCGTTTAATTAAATCTTTGCTTACAGGCAGCAAAACTAATAAAATGGTTTTATTGTCAACTTTAACAGCACCTAAGGTCTTTTATTATAAAAAGCAATTCCGTCAAAATGGTGATAATTACACACACATATGTATATTTTACTCGTGCCGGAGACCGTCTGGGTGGGTACCACCGCAGCTCCTATTTCAACCGCCAAATAGTAGTGTGCAAACATTACTGTGTTCCGGTTTGAAGGGCGCTGTAGCTAGTGTAATTACTGGGGTAACGAGACTTAACACCTTATGTTTCAAGGCGACGAGCGCGATGTGGTGCACTCATCTTAACTAGCACCACGTTGTCATGGGCAAGCGTATCACTTACCAACAGGTGAATGTCTTGCTCGTCCCGTCGCAGTAGTATAAAAAAAAAGTATATGTATGTATATGCATTATTTGTATTTATTTAGGGATAAGAGTATGCAGCTTTCTAGTATAATTAACAAGTATTACCATGAAAGAGGAAACTTGAGCGTTCGACGCGCGAGCTTTAGGGAACGCTTAAACAACGCTTAGAGCGTGCGATAGAATGTGAAGAATTTTGAAGGCAGTGGAGGGTGCGGGGAGAAGGTGAAGGGGCGCGGCCGCCCGCCCAAAGCGAGCGACAGTCGGCTACAAACCTCGTGGGCGATCGCGGCGCTCCCGGACCGCGCGCCTCTGATGCCGCAAGTAAACTTCGCTGCTTTGCCACACGTCCGGCAACTGAAAAACCGTCCGACGATCCCTTCACGCTGAACATTGTTGAGACAGTGAGTTGTTTTGCCGTTGGGGTTTCGGGACGTTTGGTTTAGTTGGGTCAGTAGCTGTACCCGTCATGTGTGGCGGTCACCACTGGGCTCCTACCGCCGGCTGACCGCCTGCATATGCTAGAAACATTACCACGTGTGTCGGTAAGTACAGAACATTCTTTTTTAGAAATACCTTACAATTGTTTTGTTTTGAACTGCCACTATGATTAGTTGTGACTTTTTCAATTTAATATTTAGTAATATTTAGTATTTCGATTAGGATAAATAATTTAATAAACGGATACTAACCAATTTAACATGTTCATTATTTATAGCAATTTTTTGCAAAAATTACGTGTCGTAGATTTTAAGCATATGCTATGAACACGAAAATGATGTATAATAAAGAATAGGCACTTTCTGGAATTTATTATAATAATATTTTTTCAACTAGACTAACATAAATCTTATGATATTCAAATAAATTAAAATATTTTTTAATGGCGATAAAATCATATTAAAACTATTTTTTTTAAATTGTCGTTCTATATTCATCGGCTAAGTTCATTCCGGAAATAGTTTGAAAATTTTCAAACAAGTAAAGAGTTTCTTACTACTAAATATTAAAATTTGTGCATGCACTTTGTAAAATACTCTTTATGTAATAGAATCTAAATAGTAAATCATAAAGGAAAGCAATTATTTAATATTTTATTGAAACTATATTTAAGTGTGAAGATACTCAGTACTTCATATACCTACTTCTTTAATTCTAAACCATTTCAATTTTAATATCTATGAATTTCCCATAGAAGTAAATTGCCTGATGAAAATACATTAGAAACGCAGTTTTGTATGATGTTTGAAAGCGGACGATTTGTTTTAGATAACAAAGCTAAACGGATATCGACTGACCGGCTGACGTCTTCCAAACTATTTCCAATCGTCGTTTCGATCAAAAGTCGAAAGTTACTATGCCCAATTTATTTCCTGTATGTTACTACTGAAAAAAAAGATGTAAATAGTTTATCATAAAATATTTTTTATAGGCTTTTTATTGCTTAAATATTTGAACAGATAGTGAACGTAATAAAAATTCATTTATAAATAATTTAATTTTAGTTGCATTCTAGTAAATTTTTAAAAAGTTTTATTTTATAATCTTTAAAGTTATTTTTATTTGAATAATAAGTAATTTAAAAGTTATATAATTTTTCATTTTAATTTTACAAATTTGATTTACTTGGTTTTTTGTGTACAAGTAATACACGTACACAAAAAACCAAGTAAGTACAGGTAATGAGAATAATATAGCAATTTTGGGGAAGATTCGTATTAGTTCTGTTAGAAACACAAATGTTACCATGGAAAAACGTCCTCTGACGTAATAATTACCGTGTAATAAGTTATTATATGCCTTACTTGCCACCATCAAATTTAACCCGGTATAACCAGTGACCAGCAAACCATCAATCACATCGATAAAATGAGGTGGTAAATCTAAAAAGCGATAGATTGGCAACAAAAGTCATTTTCAAATTAGTGAATCTACCACTGAATAACTTTATAATTTACTAATTGAAATAAGCGTAACTTATTTCAATTCTCAATAACTTATCAGTAAGCGCAAAGCTAATTATAGCTTGTATAAAATATTACATGATATATAGCATTTGTTTAAACAAAACTTTAAATGCGTATATTTTTATGAAAATGTTTATTGCACAAATATTTAATGTTTAGTACAGTTTTTTTAAAGAACGAAACATAAACGAAACTTTTTATAACAGACTGTTATGTGCTCTGGTACGAATAATGTATATGTATTTTTAACGGAATGTATATATAATTTCCGGTGTTCGAAACACAAATCTCCTTCAGTAATTGCAAATTTACTAGTTATAATGATTTGAATACTTTATACGCTGTGCTAAAGTTTGAGATTAGCGAAGTGGAATCCTAGCTAGCTTACCTGGTGAAGTTACCGAGTGAAGAAGTGAAAGTAAATTAGTTAAACTAATAATGTTTAATACATTTAAATATTTAATGTATATATGTAGTACTATTAATATGTATATAACTTTGTACAGTAATGTAAAATATAATTATGATTAGGACATAAATCAGTATATTGAAAATGATCAGTTATATTGTAAAAGTAAACACTAATAATTATTAAAGCTACCGACTTCTGATAACATTAAGCCATTAGTAGTGTGGTGTGTATTATTAAGTAGTATTTAGGTCGTTGGCTAGTTAATGCAAAGGAACAGCGAATTAATTATTTATTGCTTCACCTGATAAATAAAGTACACAAAGGCCGGATGTAGAGGAGAAGAGTAACAAATCTGATGGGCATCAGCTTAGTGAGCTGATCATTATATTGCGATAGGCATTTCTTGTAAGAAATACGAAATGTACAGAATAAATGATGCGACATTGATATTGCCTTTCAGGTAAATTATTCGCTGCATGTATTTCAAGAGACTGCTTCGACTTAATAATTTGTACGTACTAGTACGAGTTATAATTCAAATATACAATACTAACGTAAGTAGATAAATCAAGAGGAAGGTCGTTTTAATTTAAAAGCGGGCCAGAGTAATCCTGTTGTTCTGAGTTCAGCATCGCATACGCATAGTAAAGATATATTTTACGACTGTAAAGCTGAATATAACTTCGAATTTCGCCTTAAAGAATACGAGCAATGTTCCAAATAAATATTTACCTACGATAAAACGGGCTGTTAATTGTTATTGCATTCAACACGCGCGCCTTAAACACGTTCATGCTTTATAACTTTACATTATAACAATATAATGGCAATTTGATTTACGCCTTTACGTGAGCGTTTCCGTTTTTATCGTATACAGAATGAGGTAGGAGTTCATAAAGAATCATACTTTCGTATAAAATCTTGTACAATACGTATTAAAGGTTTCTAGAATTAAAAATAAGGAAACAGATAGCTAATCTGGATAAACTGGCTGTAATAGGACAGATCGAAGGCAAAAAATCCGATTAGGCTAAAAATTCCGACATATCTCTTTCTTACATTTTCAAGTTTTGTTCATGAGTCTTTTTTGTTAATAAAGTAACATGAAGCTAACGAAGCAAAGTAAAAAAAATATTAGAAACATAATAAAGAAGAAAACCAATGAATGTTATCTTAAGGATAAATTTTTAAGTTATTGGCGATTTCAGAATGCGAGTTGTAATTTAGAGCACCATAATCTAAAAGTAAATAAAATATTAACCAAATATTTTGATAATAAATGTTATGTTATCTAAATATGATGTGTGAAGATCAGTTTCACGTATTTTTTTTTGTTGAACAAAATAATCTTTTGTCTACTGGTATTAGTGATTAACATTGATTGGTTTGAGTGATTTATTTGTCTTAAACCCACAAATACCATTACAGTAATCGAGTCGTTTGATCTATCAGTGGTTTGGTTTTTCAAATTCGTGAGTTTTATTCTTTGAAGTCTCACACTACTCACCTGATTTAAAACAGAAGATGGTGTATGTAAACTACTAGTACTAGTACTAATGTGCTACGTTTGCCTAAACGCGGTCTCCACTCTAAGTTTTCACTTCAGTTTGCACACTCGAAAGGTTGTGTTGTTGGCTATATGTGAACGTTGGTTCTCTGGCGGATTATTTCGTTTTGTCTCTTATCCACTAGAGAAACGCCGAGCATAGCTCTTTCCATCGCTCTCTGAGTAACTCTGAGCTTATGCAGTAGACATTGAGAGTCCACATTTCGGGATCGTATGTGAGCACAGGTAATACGCACTGGTTGAACACTTGCGCCTTCATGTTTTAAGGTATGGGCGACAAGAAGACTTGACGAAACTTTTGAATGGCAACCCAATCCAATTGAATACTCCGTTCGGCTACGTTCTTGAAGTTGTTTTTACCCATTTGCACAAGTTGCCCAAGGTAAGGGTAGTCTTGTATAACTTCAAGAATCTCACCATCGACGATGATCGGCTCTGGTACGACATGACTGTTAAGCATGACTTTCGTTTTACTTAAATTCACACTTAAACCAACAGGACGAGAGGACTCATATAGGCTGGTCAGCATGTCCTGTAAGTCATGTAGCCATGTGCGCAAAACGGAGGTGTGATATATACTCGCCGTATTTGATTCAAAACAAGGTAATGTGTTGATAAATGTTATTAACATTATTTTTTAATTGATTTTCTTTACGACAATTAAATACTTTAGTGGCGGTTTTTGAATTGAAATAAAAAGGAAATGTTGCAGCGCCTGGTTAAATGTGCCAGCAGAATTACTTATGTGGATCTTAACTTTACACATTGTTCGTAGTTATTAAATTTGCTATGTATTTAGAATAAGATTTGCTTAAAATTATCGAATTTTGGAATGCAGAAGGTAATAAAATTACTCTGTTAGTAGTCACGCGCTATCGGACGTTTGTACTCTGTCTTGATGGTTTTATTAACTTTAAAACTAGTGCGATCAAGAAAGACATCGTTTTGTCTGATAAGAACAATTTACTCTATTTCACTTGTAATGGATTTGTTTGTTAAGAAATTGTAAAATACATTACCTATATTGATTACTTAAAACGAAGATTGCCGTTTCGTTGGCGTCAACGTGTTTCATAATATAGATTTGTTAAACTTGCTCAGTTGTGTTACAGCTGTTCTAAAAATATGATGTACACAAATTGAGTTTATAACCTCATCTTGTTAGTATATACTTGAATGTATGATGACCGAGTTATAATTTTGATAATTATAAATAAAATGTGCTACATACTACAACTATTAAGAAATTTTTCCATAGAAAATAGCTAATTTTTCAACCTGTTGTAGATTGTGATTGTAATTCTCCGTTGCAATAAGCAACATACACATCGCAAAATCGTATGGTGGTGGCTATCGGATGGTGTTGATCGCATGTAATTCATCTTTGTCTTATTCTCAAAAGATATGTTCAGCTTGGTTAAATATCTTAGATGATGATCTTTGAACGTTTCAAAACGTTATAAATCTTCGTCTTTGCTGTCATGAAAGGATTTTAGTCATATTTTAAGACTTCATAGATCTAGAGGTTATTTTTAAAACGTAAATGTAATCAAACTAGTGCTTTTACGTTTTCTTCGGAGCCATCGTATATTTTTACTGTCTACTGTTGTACTCTTTTGCCCGACACCGTCTGAGCAGGTAGACTTTGCCGCTAGCTGAAGTGTGTGTATCTATTTATTACTTACTACCAAGTTAACTCGTTGACTAGCAAGATTAAAGAAAATGACTGGACAATTTATACGCAGTTTAACACAGATTAAATTTAAAATAAAAGAATTAGAACAAATTAATAAGCACAATGAGCAATTATAGCTCTAGCAGCGCACTCTTTAAGTCAACTATTAAAAAAATTAGACCGGAAGCCAGTCGGTGTCTGGTGTAAAAATCTATATTTCACTAGAAATTTATGGCTATTAAAATGAAAAAAAAAAGCTTAAAGTACGCTCAAAGACCGAACGTTCCGACCTTGGGAGCAACAATGTGCAAAAGTAGCGTTCTTTGGTAGGGGCCCGTGTCCAATAGTGGACAGCTGTAAGTTCAGCACAATATAGTTAGAATATCATTATATTATCAAGTAGATCACAATAAATATAAAAATGGTAAACCAAATAATAAACAAAATGCTATACGTTTTTATCAAGTATACTTACTATTTCTTCGAAAGATTATTTAAAGAAAACTTGAAATAAAATAAAAATTATAAGATTTATTAAGATACCATGTAAAAGTTACTTTGAAATAAGTAAAAATAAGTAATTGAAGGATAATGTACTATAATTAACTAATTACAAGGAATACTTTTGATTTGATACAGATGCGGCGGAATAATAGAGATCACATATTGTATTTAATAATTTATTTCACTGATTGGTTTGGAAATTAAACTTATCTGATAACCAATTAGCATCAAGCTTTAAAGTTTCAATTTAGGACAATTGATGCGATTTTCCAGTGGTTAAAAGTAGAATAGGTATCACTTAAAATAATTAAACGTAATTACTTTAATGTATAATATTATGTATGCATTATTATAATGAATTATTTTGCCGATATAATAAAGAGTAGCCTTTTTTTACCATTACACATAAGTGGATTTTTGGTAAGTACTTGACTGGCCCAATGCTTAAAAATTAGAAAAGGTTATCAGCTGCCTTTAAATAATATTGGAAATTGCCAGTTTTATGAATATTTATAAAACATTTACTCATTATGGTGGCTTATATAATATAGATATAAGAAAACAAGAATTTTACTTCAGTCTCCATTAGAAAAGGTTGTTTGGGCTGGAATCACAACAACGGTTTCCTTTTTTCTTGTTGAAATAAAACAAAGAAAAGCTTTGTAAAAAATCGACGAATTTAGACTCGATGGCGACTGGCAGGCAGGCTTGGACTAAATACGCAATGTTTTGGTCGAAACTAAATCACAAAATTTTTGGGCAATCTCTTTGTAATTCTTTTTAAAATTCAGACATTCTAATATATATAATACCTTATCTTTGTATGTGTAGATTGATATAATTGTTTGTAACTTCAAAAAGAGTGACAAATAAAAATCATTCATGAATTTGTTATCTAGATACCGTTTGTTTTTATTTATTTTTATTCTTTTATTCATCGCGGCGACGACAGGAACGAGACGTTCACCTGATGATAAGTGATACGCTAGCTCATAACAACGTGGCGCTGGTTAAGATGGTATACACCGCACCACATTGCGCTCGTCGCCTTGAGACATGTGTTAAGCCTCGTTACCCCAGTAATTTCACTAGCTTACAGCGCTCTTTAAACAGGAACACAGTAATTGTTGTACACTACTGTTTAACGGCTGAAATAAGAACAGAGGTTTTACCTACATTGACGGTCTCCGGCAACAGAGACCTACCACCAGTAGTAGTTGCTTACGGTCTTTAAATTTATTTCGTGTATTAGATGACATTAATTCCAGATAATTTTTTAATTTTTTCGTATCTCTTGCTCTGCTTCGATTTTGGTATATTTGAGAGACGGAGTATTCTGAACGTACATAATTAACCGCCTTTAGTCTCATTACACATAAACATTAAAATTTAGGTTAAATGTTAGCACAGTATGTATAGAAAATAGTATTTATAATTCTTTTTGACATTTAATTACGAAATACCACTTAATTTGAATTATACCTCAACTTATTGAACTTGTTTCAGCGAATGATTGATTTCGTGGTATTGGAATCAAGTTGTAATAGGCGGCAGCGGAAAAATCAATAGCACGAGAATGTTTTAACTGTTATTTAGTCACGTTAAAGCGCTTGCGTTACGTGGGGGTATTAAATAAAAAATTGCTTATAGTATGTACTGTGAACAAAGCACAATATACTCGGCATTACCAATAAAGGTATTTGTTTTCAAATCTACTTCTAGAGTACTTATTAAATATGCTATTTTAAAGTAGTTCAGTCGAGTGGCTTAAAATAGTATTATCTTTAATTTAGCATAGTCAATGTACACTGCGTAAGCTCTTTGATGTTAGATTTGTTATAGAGCAGTTTGTATTCCAAGTATTGCCTAAGACTTTGAAGAGGTTAAAATACCTTTTTTTTAAACGTTATTTATTTTTACAGCACCATAACATAAGCTAAATCTCTTGTTATTTGTTAAAAAATTAAACACACTCGCCAACGATAATCTTGATTAAAGGTTGAAAAAGATTCCCAAAAAAATTAGAAACGTGATGTCTATTAAACTGCTAAGCTGTATTTGACAATATTATCATTTGGATCTTTTCAATATGTTTATTTTTAATAAGTTGTCATTTCTTGATTTTAAATATCCTTTTAAAATTATTTTAGTAAGTAGTAAATTTTATTATACGTATTCATATCAAATAAAAGGACCTCTCCCTTTTTATCTTTCAGAAGATTAGGAAAGAGAGAATGGTTTATGTGAAAGAGTGTATGCGTGTAAAAGAATTGGTATTTTGTTGTGATTTTGTTGAAACATAATATAAATTACTGTTACAATTACGTTAGAATAGGACGTTTTTGAATGTTTTTTTTTTATTAAAACACCACTGCCGTTGCAATTACTATTTTCGTTCGTCATAAAATCAGAAATACATTGCATTTTAATGGTGCACATAAAAACTTGACGTAGGAATGTATTAAATATGTACAAAATATCAATAAAAGAAAAATCTAAATATATTGCCGTTGTAAAAATCCATTAGCAAGACATTAAATACAACTCTCAGTATGTTACATTGTACCTTAAAAGTATTTATCTGAACATTAAATATTTATTGCATACTTGTTTTAGCTTTAATGAAAGGAACTAGACAATGTCAGAGGAAAAAGTAAAAAGTAATCATATTGAAATTCAGAGACGAAAAAAGGAACATTTACGGAATATTTCATATATCTATTACGATTGGATAAAATTAGTAAATAAAATTTTTATGTAAAGAGGTATAATAGTCATTATGCCTTAAAGACATAATTTTACCAAACTTTTTTAAATTACTCACTAAAAAGCACTGAAATCCTTGTCTATACATTACATGTACTGTAAATATCTGTTGATGGAGACTATTTAGATAGGGACTGTTAGGGTTTTCACAAAGAATAGTAAATTATAGTGTATTTTATATTATTGGCAATACTATGATGCGCAGCACGGACATGTGACCGCGTCACCGAGCGCCCCCCCACCAAAATTACTAGATAAAATGGCCGATGGTCGTTACGTGGGATCACTTACGCTCGGACCGCCGCGCCGACTACTTAATGTAAAGTTTGTAAATACAAACCTTGTATTTTGATGACTATTTAATGTAAAGTGTAAGTTTAATCTCTTTTCTCCGGTTCAAGCTAACAGTACCATCGCAGCGCCTACTTCTGCCACCGACGTTGTAGCGAGTGAAATTACTAGGGTAACGAGATTTGACATCGAATGCCTCAAAGCGACAAGTACAAAGTGGTGCAGTATATATCATCCTAACTAGCGTCACTTTGTTATGAAAGTTTGTATCACTTACCATTATGTGAACACTTTGCTCGCCAAGACGTTTCGTGAAAAAAAAAAACCTTTTCCAAGTAAAATTTAAACCTCATAACCAAAAAATATGTGTAAATAGAATAAAAGTTAAATAAAAAATGTTTTATTTTTATGTAACAGCTTTTAACTTTATCCATATGTTTAGACCGATACTTATACCACAACAAGCTGTCCGTTTGATTGTATCGAGTTATCACCCGAACGCCAATGCCAATTTTCTTTAACATATAGATATAAATAATTTACGTAAATTTTGTTTATAAAAACACTAAGGGTTCCACAAAAATATGTAATTTTAAATTGTTTCACTCACAAGTTATGATATTATTGCTGTTCCCAAAGATAAATATTAAAACATTTGGACTGAGATAAAAATAGTTGTGACGTTGTGACCTTATGGTTAAGTTAACATGCCATTTGAGCGTCCGATCTAAAAGTGTTTCCATGTATTTGTCAAGTGTCTAAAAAGGCGATCAACTTTAAGTGCTATCTAAATATAATTATTCAGCTCTTTACGTCCTTCTCCACATACGTAGAACTTTATTTTTCTCAATGCTACTTATCATAATCAAACACAAGAACATTTGTGTATGTTTTATGTCGTTTTTTCGATCCATGAATAAAGGTAAAAATGAAATAAATGTTTGCTTTAGTTTAGGTTATTTTAATTATTCTGTTTATTATTTTCTACTTTGCTCGTGTAAATTACTAACTTTCTATTTTAATTTTAAAATAGAATTAAAATTAATAGACATACACAAACAACTTAAAACGAAAATACAAAAATATTAAAAAAGAAAATGCCCCAGGTCATTTTCATTCGACAGAGTGGCGAATAAACTAATTGTATTGTCTGGATGGCGAGACTTGGTCTTTGTGCCATACAGTAGCCGGCTCCGGAGTTTAATGGGACTTTCGTTAGTTTTTTGAAATCTCTCTAAATAGTTCATGCGCAAGAATATTTCAAAAATGAAATCTTCACTAAGGTTTTCATACTTGCACCGTTTGAGATTCTCCACATGGTTTGCGACTGTATCAGCAATACTCGTATTGCTTTGGACGTGGGAAGAAGCAAGTGCATCGTCAAAAGTGGCACCATACAAGAGCAAGTACACTCCAAGGAACTACAATCATTTAATCTGATTGATCTCTTGTCATCGTCGCGTGCCAGAGCAAAAGGCTCCAGTTTAGCTGATATTCCGGCGGTGACAAGAGCCCGACAAATGAGATCGTCAATATTGAGGCTGTCTGCGTTCGCACCACAGACACTAATGAGGAAAGACGTGGGGGGCATCAAGACGCAAGGCACTGGCTAAGCGGAAATAGTGGTGGCCCGTGTATATTTATTTCATTTATATAGCAATTGGTCTGCCTAAATAAATTATCGGTCCATACGCACCAACGTTACAATATATTCACTTTCCCACTTATGTAATCTATTCTTTTCATTCTCTCAATAAGTAATTGAATTAATGAATACGTCCGTATTTAATAACAGAAAATTTTAATGATGTTTATTAAAATTATTATATTATATTTTGTTAAAGAAAATTTTACAGATATAACACCAGAAATTGAAGTGTTTTAAATTGATGAAACTTAATCAGAAATAAAAATATTAAAAACTTCTTACAATATTGAAGGTTTGTTTCTGTAGAAATAACAAACATAGCATGAAACCACAACATATGAGTTATCGATTGTGCTCGCTAGCCTATTAATTTATTCATCGTTCAAGTCAGGTGCAGTACATGATTGAGTATTAAATAAAACCGACATCTGATTAAGTTAATGATACGTCGACATATCCACAGTAAGACGTATTATTATTTGATTAAATATTAACGCTCAGTTCATTGTATTAATTTGCGACTGCCAAGATTAGCATTAGGATTCTAATTTTGTATGATTATAAATTCCACAAGATTACTACCATAAGATTTTTTTTATCTAATTTAATTAAAGAAAAACAGTTAAAGCAATTGCTTTAGTAGCAATTGCCGTAGTAACATTTAAGTTAATTAATTAATTAACGTAAATGTTACTGTTTGTTCTTGAACCTTTGAGATTTATCCATAATAAATAATATAAAGATATTATATAAACTTGTTTGTGTTACCTCCATTAAGCCGACGCCGACGACTGAATGGAAAAGACGTATCAAAATAGTTTTCCGTCGTCATGCAAAGGAAGTACCTCATCTTTTATTGAGCGTTGAAACTACAGACAACCTTTATTCTGGCGACAAATGGCCAGCAAGGGCATGGAAAGGTTGCACCAACCTTTTCATTATTGACTATAATAAAAAAATAATCTTTTTCAATATTACATTGTACTTTTATCTTAGTATATACGAAGACATCGGAAGGTTTATTTAATACAAAAATTTGTGGTTTTATGACATCGATAACTTTTCGAAGGAATAGAAGTTATTGAGCTGGTTAATCTGTTTTTGTTATCTTCATATATTTCTTTTTTTTGTCGTGCCTCCTCATGCCTGTAGGTTGGCTGTTAGTCCGTTCTCGTATCTTACGTAACCATGACTACTTCCGTCCGCCAGCCCGTCTTTTGCCATGTATCTTGTCCACATTATCATCTGCAAGAGGCTGTATTGATCATATCCAAAATATACGATCTATCGTCTTTTGACTGTCTGCATAAGCTTCCGCGTCATGTCCATGCGTTGGAGAACGCTTTCATTCGACAACGTTTGGGTACAACTTATACGTAACATGCGACGGTGGTACCACATCTAAAAAAAGCTTCGAGACGCCGTCTAACATTTTTAATTGTCCATGCCTCGTATACGACTGTTAGGAGATGTCATATATTTAATAAATTTAAATAAATTATTTAGTGTACTGTGACGGGCATTCTTTTTTTCATGCAAATGTAATATTTATTCGAATGATATTGGATTATTTTCGTCGTTAAAGAGAAGTTGTGTAAACGAGCAAACAACGCACGTGATAGAATGTGGTAAAACATCGCATGACGTATAAATTAATATAAATTTATTCTTTGAATAAATCCCCTGACTACATAAGTTATACAAGTTCATATATGTGTTACAGCGCTGCACTTAAAAGAAAGAAGGCACATACATATTTGAGTTAATATTCGTCCACCATTCGTCAAGTTAGCTGTCATTTAATCATTTGCCAGAGTCGAAATTTGATTCAAAATACCAAGCACGAAGTGGTGTATGCCATCCTAATTAGCGTCACATCGTTATGAGATGGATTATTATTACTTACCATCGGTGAACGTTCCGTTTGTATAATCGCTTAGTTTATTATAAAAAAAAATGATGCACTTTGTTGTTAAAAAGGGACATAATAGATTTAATTTAATATTCAATTAAGAGACATCGTTCCTTTACGCGGTGATTATCCAGCTAACAGCAATTGAGTTTTGAATAAATAAATATCTACGATGAAATTGGTTATATATAACTACAATTTGTTTTAATCAGTACTCCAGGTAATACGGGTATTAATAATTTTTTATTAATAAAAATATGGATTTTCGATTATAAATGATTTAAGTTACTATTTTTAGATATTGAGGAAAAATAATTGTCATTACAAAGATTTTGTTGGTAAAATAGCAATTGTATTGACGTTTTTAAAAGACTGAAATGGAAAAAGGGAGGGTATGACTTAATGTTTTACTATAAAAGACCGATAACTGTAAGTCTCGCCACAATCGTGTAAAGGCAGAGTATGAAGTGAGAATGTGTACAATTGAGTTTCAATTATTGTGTTTAATAAAAATTAGCGTTTTAGCTTCACGTTGTGTTTTGTGAAAAGGAGTGAACAGATTTGTATTTGAATTAAATTACAGGTTATGGGTAGAATTAAGATTTATTTATTATGCAGTCATCACCGCAGAGCCGTCTTCTGTCATCAAACACAAACAATATTGGTAACAATATTATTACGTACAGGCACGGAATATGCTATGAGTTACAAGGCCTTGGCCTCCTTTTACCGACCATTATGGTACATAAAAAGCCTGTTGAACATAATTTAGAAACCACAGAACCAATTCATTGATGATGCCGTCATGGTCCTAGCAAGCTTCCTCGCACCGTTTAGATGAGTGGTAATCCTCTACCAAACCGCGCCTTCGCTCTTACGTCGACTCTAAGGAGGACATTAGATGAATGTAGTTTTATGCCCAGAATATGCTTTACGGGAACCCAAAAAAAGAATTACATTTATCTTGAAAAAGGCTCTAACACAACACCTGATTCAGTTGACAATAAATATGATCTTTACGAGTATATGTAAAAAGTTTGGCAGTGTTGTATATTTTAGATGTGTATGCATTTTTATGATGGTGATTTTTTTAAATCGTCGCAAGGCAGATAAAATTATTTTTTTTTTGCGTCAAAAGCATCTTAATTTAGTTTTAAAAAGGCTGTCCCATAATATTTCATTTACTAGCTTTATCTCGCTTCATTAAGAATATTATGGATAATTCGCTAATAGACAGCTCCATTACACTTCAGTGACGTCACAACGAGTAGGCGGTATTGAACACAGCTTCTAAAGTTTTCCATTGTTGCTCAATAACATCAACTTGTTGCGAATGTAATAAGAACGATGTTGTGGTTAGTTTTGTTTCCAATAATATTTAGTTACTAGTAATGTAATAACGTGATAGTGTTACTTACGTCATAATATCGAACTGAGCCTGTTTCATATCACTATTGCTTGTCGAAGTACGGAAGAATTGACTCTTAGAGAGGTGGGCGAAATTCTAGAAAATCTTGTTTTTGATTTTTGAGCGGTGTCTTACTTTTACAAGTATTGCCTTTGTTGTCGATTAGGTAAATACTATCAAGTCTGTTTGAGTAGTATTAGCCGTAGTGTAGCTTGAGTTGAAATTTTGAGCAGTAATTAACATGGAATACCGACTCTTAATAATCAAATAGTCTTATTTTAAGTTTAAACTTTAGATTATTATTAGAATTTCTCTGAAGATATTCTTCCTATATTAACATTGTCATAAAATATATCTTAAAATACCTTAAGTTTCTCTACTTGAAATAAATCAAATACTGTTTAATTTTATTCTAAAAGAAGTTGTAATAATTTGTTCAAAAAGACAACCCACGACTGGCTAACAAATTTTTATTAATCAAAACGTTTTTCCGAGAAATATTAAGATGAAGAAACATTCATTAATTTAATCACACAAATTCCCGTTCCCGTTTACTTCACCGTTGTACAGATTTCCTTTTTTATTCTGATCACATTACACAAAACACAATTACTTGCACCAAGGAAGTTTTTCGAACATACTTTTATGAATTGTCTTAAATTTAAAAAAAATCTTTATTTCTTTGACCGAATTTAATCATTGCGTTGAGATCTTTAATAACTTGTATAAAATATGAATGTTGTAGTAGGATTAAGTGTATATAATTTAAACACGATGTTACAAAATCCTGTTTATAAAATAAAATACATTCTTCTTTTGTTACTTTGAAAACATGTTACATATAGTTTAATATTACCTTTGATGTTAATACCAAGAATATTATATATCAACATTGTGTTTTCCTTACGAAAACGTAAAACTGAAATATCATGTTTACAAGAATTGCTTTTAGGCTACAAGTTTATAAGGTTATCATTTTTCTATAGTTTCTACTTTGTATGTCGTACTTTATGTGTATATTTGGTATACAAAGCTGCTTACCACGGCTTAGTTACCTGACGCTCGCATATGAACTCGAACAACTTTACTTCTGTCCCTAGTGGCCGAAACACTAAAATTGCAAATTGAAATATTATATGCTAATTGAGAACATAAACTCTTTATGCAGTATAGTAAATATAATGTTTTGTATTAAAACTGGACATTACTAGTTGATTTGTTAGCGGTAATTTGAGAGAGTAGAGCCGTAACGGCTATTATCCTCGTCGGCTTATATTGGTGAAATTAGAGGGAAGATCTATTTTCCTTCATATATTCAGGGGGCGAAGCAGCTCGCGTCCGTAGGAAATACTTGAAATATGACACCCTACACGTGCCTCCTGGGTAGTGCTAAATGAGCAGCAAATTCCGGTGGTAGGCTTCGGCCGCTGGCTCCTGGTACCACCCATCGGCAAAGCCATGCCGCCAAACGACTTGTCGTGTTCCGGCATGATGCCTGATGAAGCCACAAGGGGGTTGGGTCCGTATAGTTGCACTGTATTTTGAAATCCGGGTATGGCGCATTGAAGGTTGTGGCGCTGGGTGCCTGGTGGGGGAGGGTAGCGGGATCCGAAGCACGGTTCTCCGCTGGCCGACCGCAGATAGTAGGGGGCCCAAGTAGCGCGTAAGCCACTTGCGAAAGGCTGCCCCGCCAACTGCGAAAAATCCCAGAGTGGCCCCATCGTGCCAGTTGGCGACCAGGCGAGAGGACCCGATGGCGATCTCTGGGGGGTTCGGGCGTCCCCGCAGTCTCCAGACCAGGCCCCCCCTAGCGTTGCACCGCCAACTGCGTCGTTGGGATTTCATTGCAGTGCCTCGTTCAACTTCCTCCCTCTTCCTATTCACTCTCACACAGTCGAATTTGGTCTTTTGTCTCGTATTTGTTTCTCGAAATTGGCTACTTACCTACCCTCAACCCCTACTTACCTCTCCCTCTTTGTATCTCCTCCCTAAATTGCATTTTTCCGATTTTCTGGAATTTTACGACTTACGTAATCTTCAACTTCCTAAAAACTTTTTATTTTTTGATATCTCTGAAATTTTTTGCGTTTAACAGGATTCACTCTCACACATGAAATGGTCAAAAAGAAAAATAAGTCTCAACAGCGGTTGCACGTCCTCTCACTACAAGTGCACCACACAAACATCAGAGGCCTGCACTCAAATCTCGATGCAGTCCACCACCATCTCGAAACTGCCAAGCCACACTTATTTTTCCTGACGGAGACGCAAATACGCGACCCTCTTGGTGCGGCGTACCTGGATTACCCAGGATACTCTTTGGAGCACCACTTCCAACCGCGTGCCGGAGTCTGCATGTACGTCCGCCAAGACATTTGTTGTCAGCGTCTCCATCATCTTGAAGATCCCACCTTTTCTACACTTTAGACGATGGTGGACACAGGCATGGAAAAAATCATCTATTCTTGCGTCTACCGTTCGCACAGCGGTGATAAGGAAACGACTCGGCTATTTGAACACCTCAGTGAGACAGCGGATGAGGCTCAGCAGCGGTACCCATCGGCAAAGTTGGTCTTTCTAGGTGACTTTAACGCTTGCCACGAACATTGGCTATTTTCCTACCAAAAAACCGACTGTGCAGGGAGAGAAGCAAGAAAGTTTGCTATATCGCACAACCTCTCCCAACTGGTTAAAGAAGCAACCAGGGTACCCGATGTAGAGGGCCACACTGCGAATTGCTTAGACCTTCTGCTGACAACAGATCCTATCAGATACAGAGTGGAAGTTTCCTCCCCGTTAGGGACTTCCGATCACTGTGTGGTGAAATCTGTAGCGACCTATTCTCCTCCTAACCTCGACACACATGGGGTCAGACGAATATGGCGCTACAAGTTGGCAGATTGGGATGAAATGCGGCATTTCTTCGCATCTTATCCTTGGCGGCAAGTCTGCTTTTCTTCTGACGATCCGTCGAGATGCGCGGATGCCGTAACCGACGTGGTACGCCAAGGTATGGAATACTTCATACCGTATACGGATGTATCTACTGGTTCCCAAGCGCGACCCTGGTTCAATGCCGAATCCGCTAAGGCGGAAAAGCGAAAACACTATGCTTTTCTGGCCTGGGTCAGTGCTAAAACCCGCAAAACTCCGGATGTTACCACCAAGAAGAAAGCCTTTAACCGTGCCGCCAAGTCCTACAAAAAGCAATTACGGCGAGCTCGCCACGACCGAATAAAACGCATTGGCGCGAAGCTCTCTGCCCAGCCGTGTGGCAGCCGAGCTTTCTGGTCTCTAGCCAAGTCGGTCGAGACGAACTTTTGCCGGCCTTCGCTGCCTCCGCTGATTAAGCCCGATGGTTCACTGGCAAACTCGGCAAAAGAGAAGGCTGATTTACTTGCCTTTCATTTTGCCAAAAATTCACGTCTTGATGCTGTAAACGCTACACCGCCTCAATTGCCTCTCTGCGGTATTTCTATGCCGGAAATCCGCATCTTGCAGAAAGAGGTCTTACAAACTTTGCGTAGTCTGGATGTGGATAAAGCCAGTGGACTGGATGGATTACCGGGTATTGTGCTAAAAACCTGTGCACCCGAGTTGTCTCCCGTATTGACGCGCCTGTACCGCCTCTCTTTAAAGACTGGAATAGTTCCGAAATCATGGAAGCTTGCGAACGTGCAGCCCGTTCCTAAGAAAGGCAGCTGTGCCGACCCTGCCAATTATCGACCTATTTCGATTACCTACTTTGTACTACTTTGTAAGATTATGGAGAAAATAATCAACAAAAGGCTCATGGCACACCTAGAGCATAATGACCTCCTCAGTGACCGACAGTACGGATTTCGCCAAAACCGGTCTACTGGGGATCTCCTAGTGTACGCCACCCACTTATGGGCCGAGGCCTTGGAGAAGAATGGGGAAGCAATGGCTGTCTCCTTTGATGTCTCAAAGGCCTTTGACAGGGTATGGCATGCGTGCTTGATCAACAAGCTTCCAGCCTACGGCTTATCTCCTGATCTGATTGCTTGGATTAAGGACTTTCTGAGAGAACGGTCTTTCCGTGTTGTAGTCGAAGGTTGTTCATTAGACCCAATGACTACTAATGCTGGTGTTCCTCAGGGTTCTGTTCTCTCTGCAACGTTATTTCTGTTGCATGTCAATGACCTCTTGGTCCCCGGTATCCTTGGGTATGCTGACGACAGCAGAGTTGTGGAGAGATATCTGACCACTGCACAGACCAGTCGAGATCAAGTACAGACTTTAAGAGAGACTATGGTTGAGCGGTTGGATCACGCATTAGAGGCAGTCTCCAATTGGGGAAATGCCAATCTCGTAGCTTTCAACCCCACCAAAACGCAGGCATGTCTGTTCACTGCGAAGAGGAGCCCATTCACCTTGACTCCCACTTTCCGCGGAGCAGTTTTGGAGTGCACCGACCGTCTTCAGTTGTTAGGAATCAAAATATCAACGAACCTCAACTTCGGGCGGTTCATCGAGTCCAAAGCGAAAAAAGCCGCGAGGAAACTCGGAATCCTTGCCAGAGTGCGGCGGTACTGTACACCGGGACAGCTTCTGACTCTGTATAAAGCCCAGGTCCGATCGTGTGTGGAGTACTGCTGCCATATCTGGGCAGGTGCTGCCAATTACCAACTGGCAGTCCTGGACTCGGTGGAGAGGTGCTATGAGAATAGTCGGTGACCAAGAGCTTCTGGATGCAAAACTCGATAGCTTGGGTCACCGTCGTAGAGTAGCTAGTCTCTCGGTGTTCTATCGAATGCACTTTGGAGAGTGTGCTCAAGAACTGCATGATCTAATACCGCCTTCGCCCTTTTATCATCGGACGTACAGACACACCCCTTCCCCCAGGCATTCATCCCTTCATTATCGATCTCCCGCGCATTAGGACTAAGCGTTTCGCTTCGTCCTTCATAATGCGTACAGCGAGGGAGTGGAACAGTCTGCCGGCGTCAGTGTTTCCGTCCAGGTATGATGTGGGGGTCTTCAAGAAAAGAGTGAATAGGCTTCTTCTAGACTAGTGCGCTTTACCACCTAGATTACATCGCCGCTTACCATCAGGTGGGATCGTAGTCAAGCACTAGTCAATCCTAAATAAAAAAAAAAAATATACATTTAAAATAAATATCGATTTATTTTTTTACGAAAATTCTTAAGATTACAGATTTTGAAGTGTAATTTTATTTACTTTACTAAAGTTTAATACGTTTTAGATTTGGTATTACGTTAAATACCAACCAAAACTGTTTTAGTCTCTGTGTAAAGTTTGTCTTATTTCTTTGAGCTTTTGAGTTATATTAAAGTTACTTTCTTGCAAGTCTGGTGGTCACGGAGTAATAAGATTTACTATGTTATAAGATTAACTGCCTCTGTGTTGCAGTAGCTACCGCTTAGTAACGCTGAGCGGGAATCCGCTGGCTGCGGGCAGCTTAAAATTGTTCTGCGAGTAGATTTTTGGATAAGGCTTATATCCAACGCGTCTATCGGTTCATGATAATATAGGTAGTATTTAAGCACTCAACTGTACTCGGACACCTCAAAACATGTTATTTTATTTACGTATTTGAAAAGGTCTATTTCGTGTTTAATGAAATTTCAGAAGTAACTACAATGTACGTTGCATTGTGTTTATAGAATTATAAGGCCAGCTGCGATCTGTTCAATTTAGACAGATGAGAGTAAGACCGATTTATTGTTTGCTTTCCATAAATAAATCGCTTTATCTTTTGACACCTATGTATTTGCTCTATTTTAGAATGTTTTACGACTAACTGTGATCTTTTAAATTCTTTTTTGTCCCTTTAAATATTCTTATATTTTCATAAACAAATGTGTGGAACGTTCATATCTCAATAGTTTTTGTTTGTTTTAACCTAATAATATTGATAATGTTTATGTACAATTTAGAGAAATTCTTCTGAAACAACCATTTTGTGCGTGTTTTCAGACTTCTAAATGATGAGAAAACGTAATAGATGGTTAATCCCAATGGCCCTAAAAGATATATAGACTTGATTCGAAGAGGCGATTTTCCCCAAAGACGAGGATTTAATCCTTGTTATATATGCATTGATTTTCTGTGTAATGCATTTCTATTTTAGGATGAGAATAAATGGAATCTTATTAAAATGTTCTTGTTTCTGTAATTGTTCTTGTTGATTAAATGTTCTTGTCATGGTTTTTTTACTCGAATTAATACATACCATAGTCAAAAGTTTTTACACTTTACAGTTATAATTTTCGCTTTAATAATTTGAGAGACTTAAACAGGCTGTAATGATATCAAGGACTTATGTAAAAGCGTCTTCCTAAATCCAGCCTATCTAAATCTATTTATACTATATCTAGACCTTAAATAGTGCTAAGATATGGCAAAATAATTTAGCTTTCGTTCTATTTAAAATAATTAAATAAGATTAAGTGCACATTATAAATAAAATTTAAAAATAGAAAGCGATCAAAGCTTACTGGTATTTGTTAAAAATTTCACAACGTTCCAAAATTTTATGTAACGATGTGATAAATATTTTTAAAGCAGTAAAATCAAGAATATTTTGAATATAGTTAAGGAAAAAAATGCCCTTGTGCTTTAAATAAATTTCCAATACAGCATACTATGGTGACGTCGAGACTAAGCCGACGAGAGTCGCGATGACCTAGTTAGTATTGTAAGATACGAGATATGTGTAAACAATAAACAATGGCAACGAGGTGCCGTACAGAATTTCAAACTCGGACTGTGTTTAATTTTTTGTTATAATCTTTCTTGTGTCGTTTTTTATTTGTTGAAGGATGACCCAAAAGCAAAAATATTAGCTTTTAAATTGTTTTAAACTAATACTTATGCGACGATAGTGCAAATTAATAAATAAATGTTATCTATTACTAAAATCTCTTTAGCCACATAGTTTACATAGTTTTTTCTATATTGTAAAACGAATATAATATGGACTTTAATTTTAAACTCTGCGCGATATAACATTATTCAAACGACAAAATGATGACTAAGTAAATACCGTTTAATATTTAAAATATTTCATTTTAATTTGAATAAAACTTTTTTAGATTTTTGGTTTTTACATAAAGTCGTAGTTTACAATAAAGTTTTAGCAACAGACAAACTCTCAAACACAATTTATCAGGGTGTCACGGCAAATCTAACTTTTATTATCAAACTTTGACGTTGATGTATATATTTATGGATACAAATTGTTGTTGTTTTACAATAAAGGTTGTTAATTACCTTCTAAACACTTTTACAACTTTTTTTTATTAAAACAAAGAATTTCACTTGTAAGTGAAGAGTAAATAAATTGGAAACCTTCACTGTTAACTAAGGAGAAAAGCCGTAAAGAATCATATATGAACAAAATAAACATAATGCGAGTAAACTGTATATTTGAAACCGAATAAAAACTAACATATAAAATTATTTTACTAGTGTTGCGGTTACATCATACACCATTCCGATAATGGTTTAATCCCATTTCGTCAGCTACCACAAACTATACATATTGTTTTAGCAAAGTCAAATGTAATAGATACTGACAGATCAAGGACAATAACCTTTATGAATAAAATCACAAAGAAAGGAGGTAGAAATAAAGTTTTTTTCCCACATCATCATAAGAACATCTAAACTAAAAATATGCAAATTGTTTATAGAACGTGTACATTAATAATTATAATGTTAGCTCAAGTGTGTGTCAAATGTCAAGTGTGTGTGCGTTGTTATTACATGTAAACGGAAAATAATAAAATCGTGAATGTTTTTCTAGGCGTTTAACTTCAATAATTGTAATTAAAACTGTTTCTCCATATGCCTGAAAAATTTCTCTCATATTGTTTGTGCAAATAAATATAAATAAACAAATAAAAGTACTGAAGTAGAACAACGGTTTTATGATAAAGTAGCGCATAGATACAAGAGTACAAAAATATATCCTTTTCATAATAATTTACTTTTTCTGAGTTTCAAACATACACAACTCCAAGTAACTTTAACCTTTAAGAAAGTTTGAAGGAACTTCTTAAGATTTCACAATTTTGTTAATATTGAAATACGTGATGAATGAACACGAGAATGTTTACAGAGGCAGCCTTTTTCGTTATAATATTTTAGTTAACCAGAAAGCTTGTGATTTTCTAAAACTTCTTGTATGGTTTTTATTAATTATGTAAAATTATTTTTATTATTGGCGATTAAGCATTGATTGCTTGACTTGGTTTAGGTAGACCAGAAGCAGTTCATTATACTCTTTTATTCTCACTAAGCAATAATACCCTCACTTTAGCTTGACCGATGACCTCATAAGAGCAGTTGAAAGTGGGTGAATACGAAAAGCTGGGGACCGCTTTTAATGGAAAACGTTGAGAAAGGCCTATATCCATCAGTAGATGAATAAAAGCAGATGATGAACAACCAAAACAAGGATCTATTTCGAACAAATTCTATTCTATTTTTGTTATACATGGATTTTCATGTTTCAAAATTCTAAGTAAAAATATGTAATACTTTTCAAAATTCTATCCAAAATAATTATTTATACCACAATCCAATTGCAAAACTTATGAAACAAGTCATTGTTAGTTCAATTAGATACAATTTTAATTAAAGAACGAGGTCGACAAATTTAAGAAATAAAGAATCGACATGATACGTAAAGGATATGGACTAATAAAGGATATTTATACATAAGAATATAACATAGAAATCGTACAAAGTGGTGGCTCCTACGATACTAGAAACGGTATGCGAGTTATCTATTCCCTTGAGCTCTTAGACAATAGAATATACTTTCACGAATTTCTGGTCTTATTTCTAAGCAGAAATATTCTAAATATTATCACAACAAACATAAAGAAAGCTTATTTTTCTTAATATACACTAAAGTAATAATTTTCATACGCAACCCATTACATTACTTTATTTAATGAAGATTCTGATCATATGCACAGAATACACATACATGGCAAAGTAAAAATAAAGTAAAAAGAAAAGTTTATTTTGTCGTATATTGTGTATATCGCTACACTGGCTTCAATAGTGTTTAAAAAAAATATGTAGTCAGCGATGCTGGTCCCACTGAGATCATTTTGGGAATTGCCCATTGTTAAATAAAAAGTAATGTTGCTGTGTATTCTTTCTTATATTTGTTCAACAGAGTAAGAACTTTTTAAGAGGTGTACCGCCGCCGCGTTCCTGTTTATATCCGCACAAGATTTACCAAATCATC
Organism: Byasa hedistus; assembly: GCA_029286795.1. Lineage (NCBI taxonomy): Eukaryota > Metazoa > Arthropoda > Insecta > Lepidoptera > Papilionidae > Byasa > Byasa hedistus. Next base: position 6,395,156 of record JAGSMW010000015.1, on the reverse strand, counting down.
ATTGAATTTAAGGAATTATTTCTAAATTGAACTTAAAATTATAATCAGGATATTTTAACGAACACATGATTTTAAAACGTATTTGGGTTGATATTTAGCTAATGTTAATAATCAAATGATTTCATAACACGATCGCGCCGTCATAGTATATACTCTCAAGATATTGAAGATAAAAGAATTTTATAAGCATGTACTAAACATGAGATATGTGGATAATTCAAGTATTCATTAGTTTTTATTGTTATCACGTCACATTCGGGGAACGTATCTTTGGTACTTAAAAAACAAACAGTTGTATTTCGCCAGGTGTTACGGTTGTCCACGGTCGACAGAGTTCACTTTCTTTAAAAGTACACACGACTCAAGAATGTTTAATATTGTTGTAGTTTAAAAGTTACATCTCGCTTATGCTTACGGCTGCGGTTCAGAAGGTAACATCAAAGAAAGACTATATATTTGTACATGCGACTAGTTAGTAAAAAATTCGTTGCATTTAGATGGTATATTTTCCATATCTTAAAAACTTTAATAAACAGTTATGATCTTAAATAATAAAATGCATAATTCGTAGTTACACATGCAAAACAATCCACAAATTTAAAACTACGTACATTAACATATTATTGTAATTTTTACAAATTTTTCTGGTGCCCATTTTGGAAGCGACTTTTAAAGTCCATATGCTTAAAGAATCTCCCGCGACCGAAAGTTTTGCTATGATGCAGAAATTTAATTTATATTCAAAATGTTACATTTCAGAATGCCTTATGAGAAAAGGTTTCTCTTATTTAGTTTAAAGTCTGTGATCAATACTGGGAAACTAAGTCTTTTTGGTTTTAAATTAATCATATCTTGTATACTAAAGTAACTGTGTAATTCTGTGTTGCAGTTGCCTGTGTATAAAATGTTACTAGTTGTATGATTTTAGCAAACCTATTTTTTAAGGAAATGGATGCCTAGAAACACAAAATTTGATAGACAAAAAAAAATATAAGCAAATTCAGAAAATTATTCATTTCGGTAACACTTATGAATGTATAAATTTTAGATGGGTTTTTGATTCTGTAAGTAGTTCTCAGTTCGCTCAATGACTTATTTATTAAATCTTTTTATATTATTTTGTTACTCTTTAACTTTGTATCCTGTAGAAGTATATTTTATGGTGGTAGGTTAACAATATTACTCTGGAACTTCTTTACAACCTACCAAGGTATGAAACGATAATAAGTCTATGAATGCCTAAAGAGTAGGTAATGAGACTGACAAAAAAATAAACTACACACATTTATGCTAATTATGTTTTTATAAATTCTAAGATTATCGAATTATTTGTATGTAATCGTACAATATGTACTACTAATATTATCAAAGCGCTTTGGTTATTGGAAATTGTATATTAACTTTCTTCCTTTTGCCACCAAGATTACACTCGCTGAAACCTTTCTACTTCCTATACTTGATTACGCCAATGCCAGCTATATTAATATTTCTGAGCAACAGCTTAATAAGCTTGAGCGTCTTCAAAACGTCTGCATTAGATTCATATTTGGGTTGCGCAAGTATGATCATGTTTCCCATTTCCGTGATAAGCTGAAGTGGTTGCCAATTCGACATCGTCGGAATACTCATATACTTTCTCTTCTTTACAACATTCTTTTTAATCCTTTGTATCCATCTTATCTTAAACAACGCTTTCAATTTCTTCATAACTCCCACTCTCAATGTCTGAGATCAACTGAAAATCTTATCTTAAAGGTTCCAAAACATTCCTCCAAATTCATGGACCAATCATTTTCTGTTGAAGCTGTCCGTCTATGGAATGCCTTACCATTAACAATTAGACAGGCACAGTCACTGCAAGCTTTTAAGAACCTTGTCAGTAAATTCTATCTTTCATTATAAATGTAATAATAAATTACTTTAAGTATTCATGTATGTGTATATAAGTATATGTTACTACATTTATTCTTATTTATTATATTTCCTAATAAAAACCCACACCAAATTTACTTATTACTTTACATATTTTCAATCCAAAGGTTGTCTGGAAGAAATCGCTCATAGTGATAAGACCGCCCATTGTGCATTTATCATATAACAGCAATGTGATTTGTTAATTTCTGTAACTTTTGGTGTGCAATAAAGAGTTTTCTATTCTATTCTATTATCTGACAAAAGGATTAAATCTGATTATTGGTTAATACCCACGATACATTAAATTTAAATTTATCAAATATTCAATGCTACAGAGAAAGCGGAAACGCACGAATGCTCGTGTTAGTTTCAAATAATTGTATATGTTCATTTGTTTATATAAATGACAATATTTTTTTATTAATATCATACGAAGTTATACTATAAATAAAAAAAAATTGTGAACCAAAAAGACGTATACAAATTACATTTTACAAAAATAATCCATCGTCAAACCACAAATACAACAATACAGGAGGAAAGTAAATTCATTGCAAAATTAATTTTTGTTATTATTATATTAACGTATTACCAAATTTTACACTGATAGATAAACATACCTATACACACAAAAAGACAATTAAATATTCATTGACTTACGAATACAGAAGTAAATGTACCTGCAAATGAAAATATTTAAATATTTTTTTGCTATAAAATAAAAACCTTTTAAATGATGAAGTAAATTTTTAACGTCACCAACCAGCAGCAATAACGAACACATAAAGTAAAAACGTCATTTAACATTTTGCTTAACTTCTTGCGCTTTGGGGAAAATTATAAATGTTGTAATAAATATAAAATAGTACCTATTATAATGTAAAAAATCAACTGCAAATCCTTTTCTCCTCCTTTTCAAAATGCACAATAGCAATACTTTTTTTAGATTTTTTTTTTATTTCTGATTAAAGTAATTCTAATAGTGATATTAAACTTTTAAACGATTTTTCATATTGATGATTTCTTATTCAACGCAATACTTTCTGTCGAATGTGATTTTTAATAATAAAATATTTAGACTGAAACCAAATTACCGGGAGAAAGTAAATATTCAATTTCAATCGGTGTTTTGTTTTTTTCATTGATCACATATTTTGACCGCTGTTGTTTTGAAAACGTAATAAAATACGACGTAATTGCTTTTTGACTAGATTGACAATCAAATTGGTTTAATTTATTTAAAAAAAAAACGAATAATAAGGAATATAAGATTCCGGCGTAAATTCATAAGAAGCGGGCTATTCCTAAGCAGCCACGACCCTCAGAGTCTTAACTCTTGAATGTATAACGAAAAAAATAAGAAAAATTTTATTTATTATTCTCTGATTTGAAATATATTATAAACATATTAATTATATGCGTTTTTAGAAACACGATAAAATAATTTTAGCTTTTCATTGAAACATTACATGCATGAGAACGGGCTATAAAAAGCTTACAGATTAATAGTATAAATCACGCAATAGGGTTTTGCCGCATAAAAAGCTTACAGATTAATAGTATAAATCACGCAATAGGGTGCCGACATAAAAAGTCTTTATTTAATACTATTTCTTTCTGTATCTTGATGACTTGCTTCTGAAAATGTGGAGCAAAATTACCATGTTTTAATTTGCTTATAAATACCGTCGACTTTTGTATTGACTATGTACACTAGCGTGATTGGCTTGTCTCGTAATTATGTATTATATATTATTACATATACTTAAAAAAATATCCACCCTTAAGCAGTATACTGGAATATACTAATGTTAATAACAATTAAAACTTAGTACTTCCCGGTCTGAAGGTTAGCTATTCTCCTCGGAAATTTTCATGGTATTTCATCAAATTTCTGCTCGTATAATATTTTATTCAAAAATTATCGAGTGTTTATTATTTAGGCATACAAAAACAATTCAAGTTTCAAAGAAAAAAAATGAATAATTTATTTTAAAAGGTGTCAAGACTTGAACTGAAACTCGTATATTGACACTGATTAATAGCAGAAGTTTAGTTTAACCGAGCCGTTTTATTACCTTTATTATTTCATGATGAATTGGTGTTCTGAAAGTTTTATTCACCTGAGATTGGAACTATAGCCACTATTTGATTTATGATTGTAAAATGAGTCGGTTAATGTGTTATTTACATTTTTTACTACATATGATATAAAAGCAGTAATAATGTATTTTTTTGTTCTTTGTATCCAATATTTATTTAAAGTAGATGATGCTGTTGTTATACTAAACAAAGCAATGTGTATAAACATCACCTTTTATACTACGAATATGTTTTTTATATAAAGCTTGTTAGTATTGCCAGATTAATCACGTCAATCCAAGTCCAATATCGTGTTTACGGGCATTCAACTGAGTTGCGAGAAGATTAAATATATTATTAAGGATTGCCCGTCGAGATATTTTATAGGCTTCTATATGCTGGAGGATAACAATCATTGGATACATATTAAGAAGAGTTTTAATTCCAAACGATTTTCTTATTTCTGTTTTTGTTAATTTTTAAGAAAGTTTATCGGATTAGGTATACATATTTGGAACTTTTATTTTCTCTCGGTTTTTCTTTGATATTGTTGTTCAGGGCTTTTTTACACTTTCATTTACATCATTTAATACTAATGCTATCTTATAATCCACCATTACAAAAACTATTGTACATATATATATATATATGTATGTACAATAGTAGTATATATATATATATATTAATAGAGACTAGTTGCGTTTCATCGGAGTCAATGTGCAACCTATAATCTAAAGGTCTTTATTTCTTACCAAAAGTTTAGGTACCATAAATATGAATAACCCCAAGTTAAGAAATCATTGCCTTATTAAACAAAGTTTTATATCCCATTCATTCCTTTTAGTTTTATTTTCTCGACAAAAATAGTTTATGTTCTTTTCGATGTATTTGAATAAAGAATAAGTAATTAAAGTTATTTCGTTAAAGTTTTTCACGTTTAATATAAAAAATACAGATAAAATATGTTTAAAGCATCATCATATTGTCGTTATTGTTATAACCTTGTTTGACTGATGACGTTACTAAATACTTTTCGCTTCGCGTTTATCAAAATTTACGTACAAAGGGTATAGTGATTATGTATTAAACTTTAAAAGAACTTTGGGTGTTGTACATTGTTGTTTGAGTCAAGCTAAGTTCATCGCGTGTTTTCATTAAGTGCAAAAAAAATCTATAAATATGACAGAAATGTTCGAGCTAATGGAGTTCTCATAAATAGATTTGGCACTGTATAATTCGGGACTTCAGAATAAAAGGTGTTCGTTAGCCTGGACGTTGTGAAAAGAAAAATACGGAGTTGTTTTATTGCGGAATTCTGATTGCTTTTTATATATATATATATATATAAAAAAAACAACATAGATAAAAAAATTACATCAGTAATATGATGGGTTCTTAAGATAAAAAGTCTACAGAAAGGTTTTAAAGCTTATAATTAACATGAAACTTTTGTAAAGGGTATGTAGTAAATTGCGATTTGCAAGATTAGGGGTCGTTATATTTAAATAAACATAATAGTGGCAGTTCATAGCTAGTCTAATATTACCTAATGTTTAATAAATATGGTGTGTATATGTTGTAGTCTTGAGGTCGGTGCGCGGCCTGCAAGGCATAGTGCGCGCGCGGCGGCGGGGCGGGGTCGCGACATGAGCAGCGCGCGCGCAACCCGCCCCGCCCGCTATGCAGAGACTGCGCACGACTTTCAAACGCTCGAAGACTCCCACACCCGCAGACATGAAGACGCAAAGCAGCCTCGAAGTGCCCAAGCAGGTGATTACATTTCATTTATATAACATTACTAAACAGCTTACTTCATGTTCACGCTGTTGCCAACGCGCAGCCTCTCATTACAAAAGAATTATGACTATAATCTTCAGAAATGGCCATATGTGGGTTGGCAGTGTCGCATGTCTTCGAAATTGTTATTATTGGAACACGACGGATGAATTTTTTTTCGACTGGCAGCTCAAGCTTAGTGGGGATCAAACCAATGCCATCCTAAAGTTTTCCAGCGTAAAGCTTCATCACATTTCCAACTGAGTTATCACCAATATAAATACAAATTGTTAGTGCGGCTTACTAGAAAGACATTGATTCTATAAATGTTGTAATTCAAATTATTTCTGTTTGAATTGGACACTATTACAGACTACTACTTCCTCATCCTAGTCACAATACAAAGTTCGATTGCCGGCTTACCACAAAGCATTTCTGTAACAAGTTTTCCATTTTTCGATGAGAATAAATTTATTCTTAATCTGTACTAAACTCTGTACAAACTTACTAAGTAATAACAAATACATAATTGAATTCAACTTTACGACGTATTCTTTTATACATAGTAGGAAGAGCATAACAAGAATACTACATACATTTGTTGTTTAAAACATCAACGGATGAATCAATTGCATTTTTGTTACTTAATAAATAATGTTATAGCTGTGTAACGAAAGGATTTCCTGTCTAGCCAATATTAGATTTGTTTGAAATTCTCAGTCAAAAGTCGTTAGAGAAAAATTTTAGTTTCTAAACGTATTTGCAAAGAGTTTATCCATTCCCACAAAACTTCAAAATGAGAATGTTCATTATCTGAAATAATTATTGAGATATATAGTCACTATTCGAATATTTACTTTAGAAATTTTTGTAACGAAAGTCTAATGAATTTCGCTTTAAAAAATATTGTATTTAATATTTGAAACCTTTTTTTTTCACTGTAAAATAATTTGTCGTAAGAATTATTAATATCAAAGACGAATTCTTCGTAAAATGGTAAAGTTTCTTCGAAAGAATGTGAATAGTTCCCAGTTCATGAACCGAACGGTCGTTTTCGATCCCATTATCACGTCCTAAATAAATAGTGGTGTTTTATCAAGCTGGCCAATCAACTGTTTTAAATAGCTTTTTGGTCAAACCCAAGAGGGTTTGACGACCCCATTTCTTTAATGGCACATTAAAACTTTTTGTTCTCCCTTTTCAAGTAATTTGTTAAGTACTAATACAACATCACTATTTAAAACAAGGTTATGTCGAAAAGGGCAACATTAAAAGCCTTTTCAGTAAGTTTCAGTATTGCTTACATTTAATACAGATTTTTTAATATTTTGATTTGATTTTTTTATTGTTTAATCTTTTATAGTTAAATCTATTTGTGAACTTTGCATTTGGATGATTAACGCAAAATCGTTCAAAAGTATTATTTTAACAGTACGCTAGATATAACTTTAATTACAGGATTTCATAACATATGGTGTTGTGAAAGATTGTATTTTACGCGTTATTATTTTGATGGCTTCCTTGATGGTCGAAGCACAATCGCTGATCCATTACAAGTGTCCGTTACGGAGACTGAAACTACTCTTTAATATCCCTCGTCCCTTATAGCCGTACCAGTAAAATGTTATTAAAGTTTGTACATTGATTATATGTCTAAGAGCATTGCTTGATTAAGACCCAAATGCCAATTTTAGACTAGAATTTGATATATATTGTAGGTTCGGTCTGCTTCATTCGATGAGATCCAATTGGAAGCTGCACGCGGTTCGGCATCAAGCTCTTTGCTTGCCGTACCTCAACAAGGTGCCAGGAGCCGCTCTTTTGATTCAGCTGGATCCGATGACTCTGGCACTTATCTTGAAGTAAGTTAAAACTATGTTATATTAGAATAAAAAATTTAATGTTCTCAAAATGTAATGAAAAAGTGCATTTTAGATAAACCCCTTTAACTCTGGTATCCAGCTTGTAATGCTCTTTATAACAAATTAAGTTAAAAAAAATTGCACTTTGCAAATAATTAAACTCCGCAGATCGAATAAACCGTTGGTGAAGTTTTCACTTTTTAATTAAAAGCTGTCGATCTACCTACAGAAATATTCCTCATACCCGTAAATGAAAAAGACTAGACCGAAGACGTTGCGTCGATAGTAAAATTGTCAATGTATCTTTCTGTATGTTGCAAATTTTATTTATATGTGGGGTAGAATTAATAAACATTATCTAACTTTTGGCGTTATAATATGTGTTATAAACTTTTATCATTTTCTCAGGTACCACGACTTTGGTCAAGGCGGCGTTCTGGTAAAGGTACACCGCCACCATGCGTACATTGTCGTCATATGGAGACATGGCTAGCGCGGCAAAGTGAAGAACGCCTTACACCAGAACGTCCGACAGTTTCTTCATCGGCTGAAGATGACGACGAAGACGATGAAAGCGAAACAGATTCTCCGAGAATCCTCCTTGCGCCGGTTCCGTCCCCGAGGACTCTTTTGCCACCATCGCTACAATCACCTCCGCCATCTCCAGGTGCACCCTCATTCGAATTACAACCACCAAGTGATGAACCACCTATACTACCTCCAAGGAGAAAATCGATATCTAGACAAGAAGCTTTTTTTGTTGAACCAACGGGAAGTTCCCTTGAAAATGTACGGGCTTCGGAGCAAGATGCGAATGATGCTGCAAGAGACACCTTTGTTCACGACATTTATTTAGCAGTGCCGGAACTGAAGCGTGACCGTGCTGCTTCTGTGGATTCGTGTTTCTCGAAAGTGTCTGGTGGCGCAAGAGCAGAAGAATTAAGTGGCACTGGTGATTCATTAACAGTACCTGGAACTGGTTTGCGTTCACGATCTGTAGATATAGTATTGCCTACCGCTGAACAGAGCCGTTACAAGGCACTCGCGTTAAGTACGACACAAACACCATCACCAGTGCAACACCAAGTGCCCGATGAAGCAGTGGCTATAGTTTTACAGCCTCTTGACGAAAGGTTAGTAAAATACAAATTAATTTAAGTAATAAATCCTTTTCTTTTTGGTTATTCTTTCATTTTATTTTGCTGTTTTTGGCTTCGGTCGTCGCCTTTTCTAATGTAAACTAGTTTCGAAAACAATAATAAAAGTTGGAAGTTTTTATTTTTACCTTATCAATATTATGAAAACGAAAACATAAAAATCACACACATCACAATAAAAATCACATAGAAAATAATTTAAAATCTTTAGACGGGGCGTCGTTTTCATCCGGCGCTGCTTTTGATTTAAGTTGATCTGCACCTTAAAGATATTGAAGATATAATCTTATTAGCCGGAAATTATTATAAAACTTTAATGAATCTTTATAAGTTACTCATCGTTTTTATAAATGTACAGGAGTAATTATATAGTATGCTCATAATATTGTGCTTAACATCGTAAAAAGAATTTAAATATATGTAGTTTTGAGTACATAAATAATACACATTAGTTTTTTCGATTTAAAGTATCGAGAAGAGTTCGACGCTGATGTGGTGGTAAAAGTATCGCCGGCCAAAAACAATGAGGTGTCAGGATATTAATACAGCATTAATTCTTATTCATCGCATCGATATATACATAGAGGCTGCAGATTTTGTACGTGTACTTACCTATATATAAATAACAATTTTAGTTTGAAATGTTCATTTGGCGCCATAAAATATAAATTTGGGTACATTATATAGAAAAGGACTACGTTATTTTTATGTATATTAGACACATGGCTATACTTTTAATGGAATACGTGTAGAAATGTGTCACCTATGTATTCTGGGAGTTAAAAGGGTTGGCAAAAATAAACAAATAAACGTGTTAAACTAAGTGAATAATGTTTACTTAATTTTCCGTTGGCTTAACTATAAACAAACTTCAAATTACCAACAAAGGGAAAACTTAAGTCGTAAGATAATTTCGTTTGTTACACATGTGGTGTATCTGTTAAAATCGTGAGGTGGCCAAAATTTGATAAATATTCATTAATATTTCCATTACAGTACAGTCAGTAAAAATCTACAACGGAGATGCCTATTTTATAACTATCAACTTTTTTTTACTTTTAATTAATATAGATGTCGCAAGATAAAAAAAAAATTATTAAAACTAAATTTTACGGTTTTTATTGCGTTTATTTAAATTGTTTTGTTTCATTTTGCAATCATCAAGATTCGACTGCTTCGCAGCATATATGCATCTGTAGGTGTCCTGTGATAGCTATGACGTCAGGACATCTGTCATCTCAGTCTCCTCGTAACCATGATTGCAGCAAAGCGTTCTAAACGATTACAAAATTAAACAAAATAAATTAAATAAACGCTATAAAATTTAGTTTTAATAAATGTGTAAAAATCGCGTAAATATAACAAATCGTTTAAAGGTATATTGTTTCAGTTTCAAGTTGGAAATTATGTAACGTTTACCGTACTCTTTTACTTTTACACACGTTTAATAACCTTAAGGCTTATTTGTAAAAAAATGTATTCGTCACAAAAAATATAACATTAAACCAAGTCTAAAATTAATTATTAATGAGCTTAAAATAGAAAAAGTAATATCGCAATTTATTTTCTTTTAAAAAATGAACAGAGCTAATTCCACTGAGTTCATAATAAATGTTGCTTCCATTCCTAGAAGGCTTTAAAAATTTTTGTTCGTGCTTATACCAAGAAAATACTTTTTATCTAAACGTTATTTGTATAGTTCTTTACACTAATTAAAAAGGATAATGGATAGTAATTTTTTTTTAATTGCATTCGAAAGCTGTCTTTAAAGAGGTACAGATTAATGATACATTTTGTATAATATTAACTGATATATTTATTACGAAATTTTGTTTCCACAAATTAGTCTTTGTAAATCTTTTGTTACCTTATACAAAGTTGCATTAGACTGAATAATTTACGGCTACATTCCGGAACTGTGGACTATTACCACTTATTGTTTTTAACGCAGATTCAATTTGTGTTATAGTAAAAACTTTTGATACCTTCTAAAGATAAATCAATGAATGTGATAATTAAATGGCGATTGAATGAAAATTCAAGACATTTAAGGAGGTCATAGTCGTCATTACCATTTTTTTTATTAAAGACTGAAGTAGAAACGGCTTGCGTGCTGACATAAAAGGCTTTAGAAAAACTTCCTATATTTACTCGCTGACGATTTGAATGGTGTCTTTGTATGAGGTTAGCAAATTAGAATTTAAATTGGCGTTTCTATTCGCAAGATCTTCTACAAAGCCTTTATTTTTCTAATTCTCTGTTTACAACATGTAACTGGTTTCAAAACTTTTCACCTTGTAATTTTTTATGGTTGCAAAGTAACTAAATGATGACTTGTAACTAATAATCCTTTGTAGACTGTAAATAAAATAGTCCTAGAACGATGAATGAAAATGTAGTCACATACTAAACAGATCTAAAGAAAAGCAGTTACACAAATTTATATTATAAGTTATCAAACCTATTTTGTAGGTAACCTTACCTCTTCTACAAGTATAAGTAAAAACCAATTTAAATTATGAAAACTCTTAAATACTGTTGGACAGGATTGTAATAATATCCACTATATTATCCTGTATCACAGTGAACATCGTTTAAACAGTGAGAGAACACTACCTTAGAGTCGTTTATTTTTAAAGAACAGGTGTATTTCTGTTTTACTAAAAACGTTGATATTTTCAGCTCACGTATTGAATATCTTCTGTACTCATGTGACAAACAAAGAAAATAGGATTTGTTTTAGAACCACCTGCATTTCAGAACGGAATTTTAAATGAGGTATCGCGAGATTCTGTTTCTACTGAAAGCAATATACTTTTACGTTGTAGTTTGTTTTTGTAATGGCATTGGGTGAAACGACAGAGCTTGTGTATTTGTATAACACAGTGTACCTTAATGATATATTTTTTTGTTTCGGTCCGTTTTTGTAAAGGAATGAAAAAGGTTTTTAATTAAACTATTTTTAGTTTTTAACATCATACAGTTCACGGATTATTAGCAGTAAAAATTACTTATACTAAAATTTCTTTTAAAAGGAATATTAACTCTACTGTTTATAGAAAATTTTGTTTAAAATATTATCTTGATGACTAATTATTAAAAAGTACAGGTTACAGTTTAAAGTCCCTGTGATTATCACTGTTCCTTTTGTGTACCTTAAAAGTATTAATTGTCCAAATTAGCATTAATATCGATCGCGCAAATTGAACTTGCACTTCGAGAGGGTTCTATAACCATTTAATCGATCTTTTTTGTCTTTACTCACAACTAGATGGCACTATAACATTTATTTTTTTAACGAATAGTATATGAATTAATAATGAGAGGATGTATATTTATTTATAATTTACTTTCATGAGCACCGCATATATTATACTATAAGTATGCAGCGTTCATTAATCTAAATTGGAAGATATCTTGAATGGTTTAGAGCATTTTATAAAATTAACCTATACTGGGGTACTGCAGTTTTTCATATTTTATTAATTAAACCTGTTTGAACAATACATTGCTTTAACACAGACAAACGTTAGAATAGAAACTAACATGTGCTTACATCTTTATGTAGGCAAATGTAAACATGACAATGTTGTCATGTTTGTCTCTGTGTAAAACTTTATTCACAATTCGTCAAAAAACAAGTATAAAAACTCTTTTTAGTAGGCACTGCGTAGTAGTTTGTTAATTGATTGTCGATCCCTGTGGTATACGTCATAATTAAAAGCGAAAGTGGTACTTCAACAAAACGTTACAAATTAATTAATTCCCAAATTGTAATGTATAATTGTACAAAGTAAATCAAATTATTATAGTTTTATTAATTGTGTTAGTTGCTACCGTGTAATCGTTATTTCATCATTATGTAAATTAAATAACTTATTTAATACATTTAAAACGTTTAATAAACTTTTCTGAACAGAGAATGTTATTATATTAATGTTATTATATACCTGCATACAGGGTTATAAGTGCATTATCGGGATTGACTCTTTATGATTGAGTGTACACGAATTCACCGTTTGAAACATCCTTGAGTTTTAATATCTCGTACTAAATAATATTTTAGTTTTATTAAATTCAATCGCCACTTGTGAAGTTGAAAAGTATGCCGGGAGTAAGAAAATATAAACTCTTGAAGACAACAAACGCGTCGCCTAGTACCTCAATATCCTGTAGCTCTTCGACAACTTGACGTAACCTCGAATCGTTTTCTTGTTTTTTACATATTTGAGGGAGGTAACTGCTACCCATATAGAGGAAAATGTGTTAATATCATTTTTCTTTTATTATAATCAACATCCGTACCGCATTTTTCAATGAATTACAAAGCTTATATCAAAAATTAAAAAGAAACTTTCCTGTCATTGTTGCGTGTTAAATTTAAAACACATTGCTTTTTTATTTAATTAGGCCACCTTTTTAGTCCTCAGAGAGAGAGGCCAACCCATTGGGCCAGAGGTCACGTTTGCGTTTTAATTATTACAGCATATGACATATTATTTATTAAATAATTTCTAACAACCATTACATTTTCTATCAATCCACTGCACAAGTATTTGATTTATAAAAAGAACTAAAATGAATTCAATTAGTCAAATGTAAGTTTATACTAATTATATATGGTGACATTTATGTTTAAGATTTCTGTGTGTTTTTTATTTATTTGAATAGTACTGCTTAACGGTAGGAATAAGAAAATACGGTACCTTATATTCTTGGCAGTATATGATCTACAGCAAGTGATCTACCATCAATAAAATTAGAGTTATGTATATAACAGATAACGGAGTTTATGATACATGTACTAGTTAACCGTGCTGTTTCGGTTGAGTCACTTTTTTAATGATGCTATGCATTATATCATGTTTAAGAAAGAAACAACAATCTGTGTATGAAAACCGACCTATGTAAATAGGCGGTAACATCTATCGCTTTTTCTCCGGAAAAATTGTGTAGAAACGTTGTTTACGTGAAGAATATTAGTACAGAAATGTTACGATGAAAACCCGAAAACAAAATTTTATTTGCAAATATTTACAAAAAAGATAAAGTAAGCGCCTATTTTCCTTTCTTCTTTGCATTAATAATTTTATTTAGTGTACAAAATTTCATTTCATAAAGTGGATTTATTACTTTTACGGCGTGCTCTGAGGGTTAAGCTTTTTCTACCTGAAAAATTAAACATTTCTCTCTGTTGACTTAAACTTCTGCGTTTTGTTAAAAAATATAAATACTTTCTTAAAACGTTTGTAAGAAATAAATGTTCATTTACGCAAAATTATTGAAAAGAAACAAATATTATGTACAATAATTTGCTATACCCCTTTGATCATTGGGTAGCGATCAAAGTTTTTACGAAAATAATAAGTCGTCTTCTTTTCAGTGAGGAGTACCTGTAAAGATTACATGTGTATAGGGTAACATGTAAACCTCAGGCATGCTGCAATGATCTGAAAAAAAATCTGTTTTCAAACGAACTTTGATGCACATAATTTTTAATAAATGATTTCGTTTAATTGTTATAGAATCCAAAGACATATATATTCAAAATATAACAATGTACGTTAAGTGTACAACCAATATTATTACTACTAAGGAAGTACAAAAAAATGTAGGACAGAATAATGTCGCGAAAATAAATATTTGTTATTAAAAAATGGAGAATTCTTTCTTCTTCTTGATTTAAAATGATAGACTATAAAAATGTTAATTTTTATACTATAATTTTAAATATATAAACAATACCTATACTTTTTCTAAATATTCATTTTTTTTAGTTCTGGAGCGTGTTAAAAGCAGAAGCGCGCTCGTGGAGAATATTTCTACTTTTCTACCCGTTTCTGAAGCGTCTTTGTGTTAAAGCTTTTAAGGTTATTTTATTCTTAACCTTCACCTTTGTTATTTAATGTTGAGCAAGTACATTTTAAACGTTAAATAAAACAACTAAACTGTACATTATTACATACATATTTGACAGATCTAATCTACTTGTCTTACCCGTATTTGAGTTAATAATGTCACCTGTGTAAATTTTATCGCGGATTTCGAAAAGTTTTCACGCAATTGTAATGTTACGAAAATAAATTACTATTGCAGACTATAAATACTTTTTTGTTTAAATTATATGGAGAAATTTTAAACGCCGCAAGACAAGAACCAAAAGACTAATTGACTATACAGAAGAAATTACCGATCTTCAGTAAAATATTTTTCACTTTTCGATTACTCAAATCTAGAACAGATAAAACGTATACAACTTTTTAAACACAAAGTTAATTTATCATTTGGTTTTTTTTATAATGATGGTTTAAGCTAATGTTTGATGTTTGTGATTTATAACGAGGAATAAGTTTAAATATTTTTTTTTGCACTTAATCTTTCAATACATCTTTCACCATTTTATTGTCATTAAGATGCAGTATTAAACTCAATTGATGCCACACGGAACTCTCTACTTTGATTTTAGTGTTACCTAAATAGTAGAAACTATCTTCTTCATATTGTCTATCTGCCACCGTAACAACATTGCTGTATTTCGACTTTAAACATAATATGAGAGTTAGAGTATACTTAGTGAGCTAGCTTCACCATCTCTGGCCTCATTATCACTTTAACCTCAAATGAAATCGAGGTCAAGCGTTAGCCCATTGTAGTTAAAAAAGATTTTTTTTTGTTGGAATCGTCAACGGTGGCCCCAGAAAATAATGGACAAAATAAATTAAGGGAAGGTAGATTTTGTCTATTGTTTTTTGTTACAAAAAAAGTGCCGATGACAGCCGCGCAAAACTTAATAAGCTTGCAATGTTTTCTAAATTGTTTAGTTATTTTCTGTCCGAGATATTCAGAAAAAGTATAATCATTATGACGTTTTCCATGATTGGGAAAATTCATTTAATCTTGACTTCTAGTTTTTATAGTAACAAATATTATTATATTACCTATTGGTAAACATAATTACTTTAAAGTCTCTAAACATGTAATTAAATTGTGAACTCCTGTAATATATGAAATTATTTATTTAGAAATAAAGAAGCTTTGGTGTAAACAATTTGACAACATTAATTTTAAATATACTTCCACATGTGAGTAAATGTTTGGAAATAATATAAATGGTATTAAAAAGTAAATAATTACTCAAAGCCCTTTTGTAACGTTTCGTCTGAAAAGTTTGTTCGCAACTCTGCCTGTATAATAAATGGCACGTCCATCACAAACTTCATTTAGTTTATATTCAAACAGAGAATTATTTACTGTAATATTTTGTCGTCAGTTACAATTTCTTTTTCATGAAATAATAAAAAATATTACTGTGAAGTCTTAAGCAATTAACAGTACTTGTGTATGCGTTATGTGGTGTGTTGTAAAAATTTGCATTCGATTATTAATATGAGCGAAGTGCTCTAGTTTTAGTACTGTCTGTCTCATTGCTTTCCTGAATAAATAAAAGATCATTATTAATGTCGTCTTATAGATTGTATAAATATTTTTTGAGATAGACATACATTTATTGTGAATCCTAAAGATGAACTGTTTCTTTTCGAAATCACCAATTTTTTCCAAAATAATTATTTTCAAGGCGAGTGATCGCAGTTGTTTAAAAAAAATTCTAACGTGTGAAATTTATTACCCGACATGTGCAAGACGTTCACATGATAGTAAGTGATACGCCCGCCTATAAACACGTGGCGCTAGTTATAATGTTAGATTGCACCACATTGTACTCAGGTGAAAAAAGACTTATCTCAGTAATTTGAACGCAGTAAATTTTTGCTTACTACTGTTTGGAGGCAGAAGTAATCTAGCAACAGAGCCTTCCTTCCAGTGAATAGAGCATTGTATAGCATACAATATACATTGATGTAAGAAAGCCGTCATTAAAATATCGTTTTTACTAATATACAAATAACATTAAAACCTAAAAGTACTTTAGTGTTTATGTATTGCGAGATTTATATTCTAGGAATATTTGAATATGTTAACATGAAATGTGTTTAATAGAAATTGCTTTAATTTAGGCTCTCGACACGATTACATCCTCGTATGTCTACATGTTGACGTTGAGGTAGTTTGATGTCGAAGTGAATTATTATCAATTCATTGAGTCGTTAAAACTAATAAGTTAGTTTGCGTATGATCAGCAATGCATGTTCCATAAATTAGCATATCATTAATACAGAATTAACGAGTCTTGTGCAAAAGCCGTTCATACATTTACAACTTTATTTAACTAAAAAAAGTTTAAACTTATTAACATATTGTTTTATAAACTTACTCTGTTTATGATCTATGTTGATTTCTAAAAATTAATAGTAGTAATATATTATTATTTTACTGGCATAGCCAGAATATGATTTTTAGCAAATCTAATAATCACTCCAGAACGTTTTAAGAAAGTAAAACAAAACCTTTTTATTAGTTTAGGTTCATAAACAATTTAAACTTCTAAGAATTATTTACGCAACATTAAGAGGTGTAGTGATACCTACCTTGAAAGTCTGGCTACAGAAATCTACAACCAGTTAAACTGTTACCATTAAAGAATAATTGAATTTACAAATTGATAAAAAAATATTTCAAAAGTTTGTGGTAAATATTGATTTTGGAAATTTTTATATACGTTCAAAATATTCTAAAATACAATCGTTATATGAAAACGTGTAATTAATATGGAATATCAATTTTTCTTTTTAAGTCAAAATCCTTAAGAAAATGTGTATAAGTTTTATTATCACATAATATATACGTTTGAATGGAATTTGACCTATATTTATTGTCATGGAGATATCTTGTAATGATCTTACTTTTTATAGCACCTTTTTTAACTTTCTATGATAAATTACTTTACAATATTTAAGTGCGATAATTATTAATATTTCACTTTCAAAATCATGTAATACCTTTCCTACCTAAAGAGAAAGAATCTGTAAATATCTCACTCCTTGACACCCCAAAAAACGGTTTTAGTATTTACGTCGACAATGTAGTTGTGTCTAATAAATATTGTTCAACAGTACCGAATAGTATTTATGTAGTATGAATTGTATTATCTAATTCGGTCTGCGTTCTTTTTTTATTTTATGTACAGTTTTAAGGTTATAATCAATTTGCAATGGTTTTAAAAAACTCGAAAACTATGATAGATATTGATTTTATTTGTTTTTTTATGCTAGAGGAAAAAATATCCAAATGGAGATTATTAATCCGTTTATGATATAGCAAAAATATCATCTATCTCTGTTTGTTTGATTTAAAGACTTTAAATCTTGTTGTTATATTTACACAAAAAATCGAATACACGTTTAAATCAGTTTGAAATTTTTTAAAATAGTCAGTCCGTGGTATTTTAAAATAATAGGATATGAAACTGATGCCGATATGAGATATAAGATGAACTGATATAAGATATGATGACGAACTGATATAAGATGTCTGTCTCAATAATTATTCAGTAGATAATATTTTAAGCAAGTAATGTTCTCTACATCTTTTATTGCTTTAACAATTGGCAGCAACGTTGGACAAAATTTAGTAACTTTATAGATTTCAATTTCCTAACTAGTTTCGTATTAGTCGACCTAATTCGTATATACTTTTAAATGATGATGAATATACCATACGGTAATAGATGAAAGACAAAATCATTGTCAAGATAAATGCAAATTTATGCGTGATTATAATCATGATAAAGTGTTAGTGATTTAATTAATAATTCATAGTACTGACCATCTAACATTGTCCATCCTTAACGTCAGCAGTTGAAATTAACAATTCATAAGACAGCGGCAGCAGGCATTGCGGAGGTGTTCTGTAATTAGTCCTAATTAGTCCAATTTTAAGTTTAAACAATTCAGAGTCCCATTTATAGAAACACTCTCAAAAAGCTGCACCATACCAAAATTGCACGAAACGTTAAAGAGTTGAAAGACATGAGTACCTACAACACTATCGTCTAGGTACGTAGTCTTCTCTGCAGCTTCGTTTTCTGTCGCATAAAAAAAATAGTCTGTATACATTATATATGATTACGGCCTAAATAGAATAGAAAGCGGTCGTCCAATTATTTCCATCCCATTCTCCATTGTTGGTTACGTTTTGCTATTCAGTGTTGCTCGGTAATTCTAACGCTTTAACGAATCTGCTTTTCTATGCGGTTCTCAGGTTGATGGGAAAATATTTGCTTTATATATTTTTATAAACATTTTTTTAATACTTCGAAGCGATGAGCACGAGCATGGAGTTACTTTCGCTAGTTAGGATGATAAACTCTGTACAATTTTGTGCTCGTCACTTTGAGATACAATATGTAAGTCTCTTTAACTAACTTCATTAGCTACAGTGTCATTCAAACCGGAATACTGTAATGTTTGTGTATTACAGAAAAAATCACCATTTCCTTCGAAAAGCTATTGGATTTACCAATTAATAAAGAAGTTTTAGGTAAGTGTGAGGTAAATACCGGTTTACTAATTTAATTTTATATAAATTTCTACAACTTAATATTTAAAAAAAATATAAGGAGCAAACGTAACATGAATATTTATTACTATGGACAGGAATTTTTTTCATTTAAATCAAAATCTTTAGCGGAGGCCGTATAAGTTTTGTAATTATGTTAATACCTTTAAATAGAATTGACCTACATCTAAAAATGTTTGGTCATGCGATGAACTTTGTTGACATGTAGTGACAGCTAATTGTTTGTAGACGACGTACTTCAACCCTTTCATCCCTTAATCAAAAAAGGTCTACCTTTGCGGTTTACCTGCAAAGATCTTCGGCTATTTTCAAAATGTCATTTATTTTGACGTGTTATTTATTATTGATAATTTATTATACCTCTTTTATATACACAAATGTGCAAACGCCATCAAAATTACAAAATTGTGGTTAATTAGCAAAGGTAATAAACTGAATGAACTATAGGTTAGAAATAAATAATGCTTTTTCTGTTAATTTTGTTTAATAAGTTGTAGATTTATTTTACGCCCCGTTTATTAATTTATCGATATATCCATGTATGTAAATATGTATTAATTTATGTTGTGAAATTCTAAATTTTGTGATGATCCCAACAGTCGGACACGAATATTGGGCAGTAGAAAATTTTATGTGATTTAAACTCGTCTATATTGAATTGTATTTTTGTTAGTTTATTTTATACGCACGCAATTAGTTTTAAAATATAAAACAAGATATAATAGATAACAATATCATACCAATACAGTAAAATAAAACAGTTTAGTATATGAAATTATTAAACAATTTCGATACATAGTTTTGATCTGAAATTATTATAGAACATAAATGCAAGGAGTTATTATAACAAAGGCACAAAGACAAAATTGTTAAAGTATTTATTTCATAAAAGCATAATATCACCCACCTATGTTGCAATCGGGTCGAAACCTTGAAAATGAGCTTTTAGTTTTCACTCTAATTAATTCACGTGTTATTTTATAAAGTGCGTTTCGGTGTTCAGGTTTGGTGTATTTAGCCTCTGTGTACATTAACCGCATTATATTATAGCTTAGTTAGGTAGATGTAATTAAAGTGAACTACTCTTTTGAAAATGGTTTTCAATAGTCTTCACATAGTTTTTTTTATACTATAGAATAATTTATTTTTACCTCAATGTCACATGGTGTTGAAAAGCAATGGAGCCGTGTATGAAAAAGTGTGCTCGACTAAAACACGAAGACGGAAGTCAGTAGAGAATTTTTGATGGCAGATTTATATTGTGAGGATGGTAGGCGTAACTCTACCACATGTGGCATAGGAAACGAACTAGGAACATTAACATTACAAGGCTGGCGGTTAGCCTGCGCTACGAGGAGGCAGATAGAACAGAATTTTTATTGTCATTAAAATACCCTTCGGGCAACGTTAGACCCTTTTCTTTCTCCAACGAGCACCGGATTATATCAAGTGAACAGTCCTCGTACCTGCCGCCTTGAGACACTTTTCTTTCCAAGAATATAAAATGAAAGAATTGGAAATATTGAAGAGAGGCTGGTATGATTTTATCGCTATTTACATCCAACTTTTTGTCTTCGGAACTTTAAATATTTCATCTATAAATTATACATCGTTAAAGTTTACATAGACATTAACAATAACTTTCATGTTCCATATATATCACCGTTGTATACGAAGGTTACCTTGAACATTCGCCTTTGTTCTTCCAAGTGGAAAAATTTGTTTGACGGGGACTTTGATGCCGATGTTTAGTTTAGCATTGTGTTTAACACGATAAAATTACAGCATATTAAATTACTTTGACTTTAACTTAAGACAGAATTAATGTAAAATTATTTACTTACTTGTTACATGATAATCTAATATTTCAGAAATAAATAATAATTCAGATATTAATTCTGTTGTATAATATATTGGTGTGATATTATAATAAATTCAGGAACAATATCGTAAAACCTAATGAATATGTATTAAACAATAAAATTATTAACGCGTAAAGTACAGTGATTAATAATGATTTATAGGCACTGAAGGTAAAATTTGCAAAATATTCATGTTTCCTATGTCTATATGTATGTATGTGTATTGCGGACACGTTCCTGTTATTAATTAAAATCCGGTCCTGGAGACATCGTTAATGAGAGTATCGTAATGAAGTGGAGGCGGTCGAATTTATGCTCTTGACAAATCACCAATTTGGTATAATGATTCATTGCTCCATTTTTGTTTTCATGAACAGAATATAATTTTTCATTTTAATCTTTTTATAACCGAGCCTTAAAATGTAGGCATCAAGGATTTTTATAAAACGACTTACATTATTGAGTTTTGTGGTCTAAATATTCTCTGAAGCATAGATTCTGATTATTTTCGGTATAACTTTTTAAAGTAATACTTAATTTTAATATTTACTGGTGGTGGTGAACGCTCAGCTCATATTTCTGCCGCCAAATAGTAGTGTGCAAACATTACTTTGTTCCGATTTGAATGCTACTAAAGTTACTGAGGTAAAGAGACTTAACACCTTGTGTCTCAATGCGACGAGCGCAATTTGATGCAGTGTATATTAACTTAACTAGCACCACGTTGTTTTGGGCAAACGTATCACTTATCATCAGGTGAAAATTTAAAAGATTCTGGAGTAATCAATTACGGTATGCATAGCATATAGTAGTAACATTTATTCATTTATTAGGTAATCCCCAATTATTAATTAATTTAAAAATAAGATTTATTTGTTGTCCGTACAAAGGAGAAATCTCAAAGTCATTTGCAATGTATGATTGATTATCAAAATGTTTTTAAGCAGATGATGCTTACATTTTGCAAATTAAAAAAATTGTTTCAATAAATAAGCTGTTTTTGGAGGAAGCAAAAATAAACAAGCCTAGAAGGCAATGTAAGAAATAGTTTAAACAATTTGCAGTTTTGTAAATATACATGTTTTTTATAACTGTAGTATTCTTGCTATTTCTATTTATCTATTAGATAACAAAAGCTATCTTTTGTATTTCGTTTGGCATAAAGTCTTTTTTATTTGGTTAAAAATTAATGAAATATATTAAACGGGAAGATTGCAATTTTATAAAAATAATAAAAATATGCGATTAAACACTTTTTATTTAACAGGCTTTGTAGATTACTACTTTACAGTAGAATTTTTGTATGAAAAGGAACTTTGATTTAAATTATTAACTTAATACTTTAATTTAATACTAAGTCATTTTATTTAAGAATTTATCATAACACCAACATGAGGACCGTCAAACTCTTTTTAACTGATAGTTTTTAAACACTTCTATAGACTGTCAAATCATTTATTCCGCTGTTAACCAGAAGAACGTTTTTCGAAAGTTAACTAATTTATTAAATATGTTAATAAAAGACTAACATGTTTGTAAAACCGTGGAACACCAACAATTAATTTAGTTTCTTCCTTGTTTATGTTTTAGGAGTAGTTCATTGTATCTAAAATAGCCGTCCGTCACGAAGTGGTCGATCACGCGCGTACTGGCGGCTAAATATACCTTTATCACTTGGCAGATGTCTTGGCGAATTTGCCATTAGCCGTACACCTCAACGGCACGCGAAATTGTCGCGTGCTCAGGCGTCTTCCCGTCATTTATTTTTGGCCTCTGGACCTGCCGGCTATGATCGTTGGTTCAAAGACTGTTTGCTTACGCGTCTTCTATATTGTCGATTGAGTCAATGCTTTATTACAGACATTTTATAGAGTACTTAGCATAAAGATTAGCTACAGTGCTCCCATCTGCCAGCGTTTTTAGTGGAAACTACCGTTTGGTTTATACAACTGGATATGTGATGATCATATGTTTTGATTCAGAATTAACATTGTAAGTGCAGTGTACGAATTTAGACTACATGGGGGCCAAGAGAAAGACATAGGCATCAATGATTATTTCTTTATATTACACATGAGCACATTTTAAATTATTTGGATACTTAATGAGAATTTTGTAGTTTCTCTAATGTACATCAAAAAACTTTAATGTGGATAAAATGTCAGGTCTAGTAGGGACCACCTAAAAATTTGTTTCCGGTTTGGTGGTTCATTAAATGCCATTAATTGCAAATGATGTAGTATTTATTTTTCCTATAAATTTTAAAACTATTTAATATAAAAAACTTGTCGGTAGGTAAAAAATTATTCTATGTTTTAGAAAAGTTACGTGTCTATGACAAACATCAAGCTTTTTACATTAATTATGAAAGACTAAATTATTTATAGATTATTATGTGAAACAATTAAAAATATATAATAACATTAATGCAATGTTAAAAAATTACACATTACTTAAAAAGCCTGTTAGTGATCGCTATCTTCGCATATCTCTTTCGTATTTTTGATTGTCGGTAGTCTAACACTTAGCCCTAATTCCATATATATAGATGATAATAAGGTTGAAGACGTTGAAATGTGGTCACCCCAAAGGCTCTGCTCTCATAATTACACAGCCGGAACTGGACGAATTGTGGTTGTAATCATAGATATAACCCATCGCTCTTGATGATTAGAATTTAAAAAAATTTCTAATTCCAAACTTTTTTTAAGAGTTGTCCTCAATAACGGTAATTAATGGTTATTCATGAAAAGAGTTCAAAATCTTAGTCGTAAACAAACACGCCAGATCGTTGTACTTTAAATTTCAAATAAATTTGTGAAAGTTATTCTTAAGCTAATTTTTACTTAATGTACTAGTTATTTAGAAATAATTATTTATAACAATATCTATTAGTACTACATCATATGTATAAAAAGTACAAGCATTCATAATCTAAAAAAGATTATATGGCCCACGTACAGCTCTGTGGATCTCAGTACACAATAATCTGACCTAATTGGGTACACGATACATATATTGAAACAGGTAAAACGTCATAAAAACATCATGTATTTGTGTTTTCATTTGCCTCTGTACTGCGGAGATATGGTGTAGATACGAGCAGTAATACATATATGTTTAAATAGCGGTAATTGATGTTTGTTTTGTTTTGGTCTGCTTTTTATTTATTTTTTTGATCATGGATCTTACATAATCATGATGAGCTTTTTTGTAACAATTTGTTACTCTTCCGTACATGTATTAACAATTTTTTAATATTATTACATTGAGACCCAACATTTATACGAGTAACTCGGTCTAAGGTTAGACATTTTCCATTCATTGCCCATTTCTTGTACGTTATTTTCTATCTGAATTCAGTGATGATGTTTAATGGAGCTATTCGTTTGAAAGACTGATGCAGCTCATCAGATACTGGGCTCGCGGACCCCAAGTGCACGGCCCAAATTTTGTTCTGTTGATTATAACATTCATTATTTGAAAATATTACTCATTAGCTGGAATATGAAACGAAAGAACGAACTATATATTCTTTGTCCGGCTTACTTTTGATTAGAGTTTTATGTGTTTACAAAAAACTATCTTAGATAATTTGAGAGTATCGCTTGAAAAACGTTTCTATTTCGGCTTGATCGTGACGGACGATGAGAGCGGACGGAACGCAGTGCAAGCGCTTGCGGCCCGCGAGGTCTCGGTAGTTCAGTCACCGCGCATATTCCCTATACCAAACACGTCCAAAGTTGTTCGGCGAATAAACACAAACGTGATAATCGAATTATCTATTAAACTTTGCCGGTCGCACGAGTTATAACAGTGAATCGTGAGGATTGTGTTAGATTAAGGTGTACGTCGTATTATATCACTGATATAAGATAACGTTTTACGTTAACGGTTGCATATCTATAATGTTACAGTAATATTTTAGCACGATCAAATTATTTAACTTACCAAACTGTTAAAAAGCTTTGATGTTGTATAATGTAAATACATTGACGATATCTCAAAATAACTATATATTACAATGTACTACTCCACAAACACGCGTTATAATAATTTATTTATACTCGTTCATGCCGGTCCGAAGGCCACGCCATGTTGACTGGACCAATGTCAATTCTATGTATATACAAGTCGCGGTGTATTTCTTATAACATTTCACTTTACTGAATATTCTTTCAATTTAATAATAGATCACTTATTGACCACGGAATTTTTAAAACGATTTATTTCAAAAATAACTTAAAATATATCGGTTTAAGTTAAGTTTAATGTCCCGTAAGTTGCCACTGAACAGGTTTTCTCGCGTCTATTAAATGTCGTTCGCTAAAACTGATAGAAGCACGTGTAAAAGTTATTAATAAAAGTAGAAGGTGTGTGTGTGTGTGAGGACATTATTACCAAAAGTTAAACGTTTTCGTTGTTTGTGCCGTGATATTTATTCGACAGAGCAGGTGATATTTCCTCAAAACGGTTTAACGACGAGCGGCCGGTACGGCGCTAATGTATGGGTGATACAACAATGTTTGCATTATGATAATAATGACTGGAGGAGAGCGCGCGCACACCGCCGTCAGCGCATTACTAACCACAGCTCCGACCACGTGCGCATTGTGACAATTGGAGACATATGGACAGCAGTGCTGACGACGTCAGTGTATTGTTCCAAATCATTCTAAACGAAGTTAATGGTGACAATAGTGAGTGGATCGAATATAATTGTAGCGTGTGTGTATATCGGTGCGCCGATATGTTGTTGCATGGTGTCGAGGTAGCTAGAGGGCCTGTACAACGGAGGCGCTCAGGTCTTTTAGGTGTTCGATGCTCTCCTGGAGCATGGGAAAGGGCGAGGCGGGTAGTTCGCGGGCCTCTGCCGCCAGGCTGCCGCTCGAAACGCTCGCTGAGGACTCGAGCGATTCTAATGCCGAAAGCGCGTTGCTCGCGGGTGCCGCCGCCGTGGCTAGAAGACGATACGCCGTAAAAATCAAAAGAAAAAGCAAGATAGCCTTCAGGGTAGCAAGGTATATCACTTGTGTTAAATATAAAACCTGTTATTTATAATACGTTTACGATTGAAAAATATACACACAAACATATAAAGTATGGATGTACGAACGTATTAATATTTATTTACGTTTTTATCATTGAGTAATAATTAACGTAATCTTTAATAATTTATATAAGCATAAATTTCGATATTCTAGATGAAATTTGTGGTTATATTACCAATAAGTATTTCTGACTACACAGAACACAGCAAAATTTTGAATTTTTTTGTGTTATGACTATAATAATATACGAATTGACCAATTTAAATACATTTTCTCAATTTTTAACCTGGCAAAATTCCATACGTTTATATAATTATTTATTCAGCGGTCTCTGTACAACCGGACGTCATTGTTAGACAATTAGGGCTAATCAGTGAGCACCCAAAGAATCATCACACTGTATACGCTATTGGTAAATAATAACATTGAGACATTTCATACATTTATTCATCGTGGCTAAAATTTTAATATTAAAACATCTATGCTAAATCAGTGTCGTATAAGAAACGTCAGTTCTTTGCTATGAATAAAAGAATGGCATCCGGTCGAGAATTAGCATTCCCGACACGTTCCGTTCGCAACAGGCATGACTCTTCTGTGATCATGCAGCAGACGTTAGAATATAACCTAAAACATAAAAATATTAGAAATGGGCCTTATTTTAACATGTTTTCTAAAGAATTTGAAACTGATTCTACAAAAATATATTCCACGGAACTCTGTAACTTTATTGAGTTGGAAACTTTCCTGAAACTACGTTTTTTCAAGTTTAACCAACTCTTTAAAATGCGAAAAAGCTACAATTGTCTACTATATTTTTTTCGACGAAGTTAAGAAAAAAAATTAAGCTAAAGTCAAGTTGCTTTCTAATTACTTTACAATATTAATTATATTTTATAATTAGAAAAACAAAGATTAAGTCGTCACTTTTGGTTTAAATGTTACTTCGAACATACCAGTCTAATAAAATTTGCGATGTAAAAAATCTTGAAAGGTGAATATTACTTTACGACTTCATCTAAGCATCTATTTACTCGCAAATATATATAAATGTACAAATGTATTCCACCTGCCGCATATCCATATTTAGCGGACGTGGAAAATACGTCTAATCAAGGAGGTTTAAAAAGGGCACATCAAACGGATGGAATGTAATGGAATCTGTTACAAAATCTATCCCTTCTGTCTCTTTTTAAACTTATTAAGTTTACAAAACGTTTATGCTTGTATTTTTTTTTTGCAAATCATGAAAATTTTTACACTTTAATTGCAACCATGATGCAATAGTTATAATTAGCAATAAATTAATATTTCGCGATAGTGTTATGATAAAACACTACACAATATGAAATAACTCTGCGAGACTTAATGATTACTGTAAATTAAGTAATACTTAAAAACGTTGGGATAACATTTGTCTTAATAAGGTATATCAGCCAATATTTACATTAAAACTATTAATTTTAAACCTACTCCTTTAAATATATGATTTTTGAGGGAGTATATGCCCATAATTATTTGATTCTCAAAATCATTTACTTGTGATAAATACTTAAATTTATTAACTGTTATAATAAGAAAATAATAAGTTACTTAACGAGTATTCAACCTATCTTTTACGTCTCATGAATCACATAAGCCAGTTGCTTATATTATGAACGTTTAACAATCTTACTTTTAGATAAAGTTATTACTTTTTTTGTCTTGTACTTTTTATATATATTCGAATGAGTCACATTTCAAACAAAAAATTAAAAACTGTGTTAAAATCGTTTCATTACGAAACGAGACACGCGGACACACAAAAGATCTTCATGTCTTACTTATAGGTTTTGGACCATAGGTTGACCTTATTACACCTTTACCATTAGTTATTTAATAGAAACCAGATCCGGATATAACTATAAAAACGGTAGACCATTCTTATCTACGGAAGGTATATAAATCTAGTTTAAATAACGAGATAGCCGACTTAGGGCTATTTTCATACAAAAATTACCGTTTTAAGTAAGTAATTAATTTAAAGCGTTAAGTTCATTATGTAATAAACAAACTCACGTATGATATATGGGTGGCCGAGGGTAGTTGATACTGAGTGAATAGCGACGGTCCTCAACGACGTCATCCAGCTTGATTGGAAATTAAATTGTACCGCCAATCAAGTGTGCGCGTGGTATTGAATTGTTCGTACACGAATTTTGGATAAACTGCAAGCAGCACTCATTTAATACCAATCATATCATCTAATATATAAAATTCTCTTGTCACAATGTTCGTTCCCATACTCCTCCGAAACGGCTTTACCGATTCTTATGAAATTTTTTGTGCATATTCAGTAGGTCTGAGAATCGGTTACTATCTATTTTTCAAACCTCTAAGTGATCAGGGTTGCCCACACCAAAAAAATTTTTTTTATTTTTTGAGATTTTTTTTTCTATTTTATTTTATTATTGTGTGGCATCAAAAACTACATACAACCCTAAATTTTCACTTTTCTATCACCAACCCCTGCTTTTTAATAGGCATTTTAATATTTTTGTCTCGCTCGATATCATCAATTGTACATGGCCACGTATCAAACCGCGTGGCTGTAAACTCCAAAAAAAAAATATTATCACTTGGTAAGTGATCCCCTCCACGTGTGTACCGGTGTCACCTCTCACCAGTACACAGCACGGAGTGGGGATGACAACGAATTCTTTATCTCTCAAACATTATGCCTTTTGTCACTCCCTCTACATATAAATATATTCTCAAGCAACTTTATTATTTATTTATTAATAACTAATGTCATTGAATATAATTTATTATTAATCTATAATACAAATATGTGTCGGTAAGCGCATCACTCTACAACGCTAGGACCAATTTGGCCAATTTGAGAAAAATTTGAATTATCGCCGGGAAGCCCCTAAAAACAGCGCTTTTCTTTTTCCTATACAAACGTTCTCTAACTAAAATGTAGGGTCAATTTGAACTTTATTGCTATATCATAAAGTTCATATTAAATTACAAGCTTTCACTGCTGTCTAAGCAATGTAGGTGTGTTCCTAACGCTAAAGAGTCGATTTTAACTTTATTACAGCTGCTCAAAGTTCGAATTAGATCATTCTTTCAAAAGTGTGCGTATGCGCGTCGGAGGATCTAACGCCGCGTGCGGAAATTAAAACGAATGAAATAATAACATAAAAAGTCACAAAATGTAAGAGCTAAAGATCATTACTGCTGATTTACAATTAGGTCGGCTTCGCGGTATTATTTATTTTGTTTTAGTTTCTTTTTCACGACATCACATCAGTCCAGCACAAACCGCGTTACCGTCTGGCGGACCTAACAGACTTCATTCCGTCAAAAAGATTTGGAATGAGTCAGTTATTGGAAAATGGAACATGGAAAACGGAAAATGGAAAATGGAAAATGGAAAAAGGAAAATGGATTATTGGAATATTGGAATACTGGAATATTGGAACATTGGAATGTTGGAATGTTGGAATATTGAAAATGGAAAATGGAAAATGGAAAAGGGAAAAGGGAAAAGGGAAAAGGGAAAAGGGAAAAGGGAAAAGGGAAAAGGAAAAGGGAAAAGGGAAAAGGGAAAAGGAAAAGGGAAAAGGGAAAATGAAAAATTGAAATCTGACATCTGAAATCTAGAAACCAGTAACCAGAAACCAGAAACCAGAAACCAGAAACCAGAAACCAGAAACCAGAAACCAGAAACCAGAAACCAGAAACCAGAAACCAGAAACCAGAAACCAGAAACCAGAAACCAGAAACCAGAAACCAGAAACAGAAACCAGAAACAGAAACAGAAACCAGAAACAGAAACCAGAAACCAGAGAAACCAGAAACCAGAAACAGAAACCAGAAGAAACCAGAAACCAGAAACCAGAAACCAGAAACCGAAACCAGAAACCAGAACCAGAAACAGAAACAGAAACCAGAAACCAGAAACCGAAACCAGAAACCAGAAACCAGGAAACCAGAAACCAGAAACCAGAAAACCAGAAACAGAAACCAGAAACCAGAACCAGAAACCAGTAAACCAGTAAACCAGTAAACAGTAAACCAGTAAACCAGTAACCAGTAAACCAGAAACCAGGAAACCAGAAACCAGAAACCAGAAACCAGTAAACCAGTAAACCAGTAAACCAGTAAACCAGTAAACCAGTAACCAGAAACCAGAAGAAACCAGAAACCAGAAACCAGAAACCAAAACCAGAAACCAGAAACCAGAAAACCAGAAACCAGAAAACCAGAAACCAGAAAACCAGAAACCAGAAAACCAGAAACCAGTAAACCAGTAAACCAGTAAACCAGTAAACCAGTAACCAGAAACCAGAAGAAACCAGAAACTAGAAACCAGAAACCAGTAAACCAGTAAACCAGTAAACCAGAAACTAGAAACCAGAAACCAGAACCAGTAAACCAGAAACCAGAAACCAGAAACCAGAAACCAGAAACCAGAAACCAGAAACCAATAACCAGAAACCAGAAATCAGAAACCAGAAACAAACAAACAAAAGTTCATATTAAATAACAAGCTTTCACTGCTGTCTAAGCAATGTAGGTGCGTTCGTAACACTAAAGAGTCAATTTGCACTTTATTACAGCTGCACAAAGTTCAAATTCAATTATTCTTTCAAAATGGTGTGCGTATGCGCGTCGGAAGATCGCCGCGAGCCGAAATTAAAACGAATGAAATAATAACATAAATAGTCACAAAATGTAATAGCTAAAGATCATTCTTACTGATTTTCAATTTTGTCGGCTTCGCGGTATTAATTCTTTTGTTTTAGTTTCGGCACGCGACATAAAATGCATTCGTTTTCACGACATTACATCAGTCGAGCACATTCCGCGTTACCACCTGGCTGGCGGACTTGATAGACTACATTCTGTCAAAAAGATTTGAAATGTGACAGTTATTTGTTCCTAATAAAATAATAATAGTAAATATAATTTATGTACTATAATTATAACTTTGGCCACTCTTCTGGAACCCACTCATATTTAAATATTAGTTATTAGATGAACATATATAGAGCTGAACCCCACACACCGCCCTATCACCAGGGTGACGGTTATGTTCAGATTTTTTTGCGCTTGCTATAAAATAGGTAAGAACAAAAAACTGCCACATTCCAATTTTTTTGACAGAACGAAGTCTGTCGGGTCAGCTAGTATTAATATAATAATGTACTGATTAATAACAGTGCATAATTTAATTACTATATTAATTAATATTTCGATAATAATATTATGTTTTTGAGTCATAAGTATTAACAATAAACGATATTAGTTAAAAAAAATCATGAAAGAATGTTGAAATATTATATACTGATAGTATTAAGTAGTCGTAGTTCAAATCTTTTGAATATTTCGATAATAATATTATGTTTTTGAGTCATAAGTATTAACAATAAACGATATTAGTTAAACAAAATCATGAAAGAATGTTGAAATATTATATACTGATAGTATTAAGTAGTCGTAGTTCAAATCTTTTGAATATTTCGATAAGACAATCAAAGGAATACGAAACGATAAATGAAATTTCTCAAAAACTAAAGTATAATTATACATATTCTTTATTAGATGGAATCTTTTCATAATCAAGGTTAAAAAATTAAGATTTTTCAATTTTCTAATTTCTTGTGATGTACGAAAACATTTTCTGCCTATGTATCATAAGAAATCTAATATATCATACAAAATTTACGATTTGTGAAATTAAATTTCCAATTATTACATTGGTGCTCAATGTTTATGATGACCTATAGCGATATAAACGATTCTTCATAGCTTTATTAGAAAAGCGATTTATTGATTTGTAGCTCGCATCCCACTCGACAGATCTTAGTTGGTCGTTTGACCTGATTTGACGGCGTGTGACGGTTTATGGTCCATAACTTTTTATTGAATCTTTTCTGAATGCGGAGACGACCCGCGTCAATTTGTCCAGGAACCTTTTAAGCTTTAACTTTTTTACTGCTACATTTTCAATTTGTTTTTGTATAATTTTATATCCGGATCGTATGAAATATTAGTTTAATGTTTAGAATATTCTTTTAGTCAAATATACTGTTTTAAATAATCCCATTGCTAATGGAACGATCCTTGAGATGGGATTGTTCTCGTGCAGTTTTCTATATCTTTGAAGAATATTCGTTCTATCTTCCAAGAAGTTGATTTCCTGATAAAAGAAGATAATATTTACAATGACCACATTTATGTATACCTAAAAATGAATATTTTTGGCTCCGAATGCCATTTTATCATTTCCACGTTAAAAAATTTTCCAGTATTTCGCTACAAGCGTTAATAAATTTATACGGGCGCACAACAGGTGGCCTGTTTCTCAACGAAACATGATATTATGGTTTACCGGAATATTAACTAAGTTGTTCTATGTTTGCATATGAATATATGATTTAGTTATCATTTTACAATTACTCTTATTATAAGCTTAGGAGGTATCCGTCTATCAGAAGTATGTTATGTATTAACAGCATCATGTGTGACGACAAAAAACAAATATGTCGGAGTGACTCGCGCAACAGAAATTTTGCGAACCACTCTCCGTAATCTTATATACATATCTAGGTGGAGAGAGATTGGGTCGGCTCGGTTAAAGAGAATCTCTGCTTTGAAAGGAAAGCTTAATAAAATGATAATATACTAATGGGTAAACCTTGTGAGTAAAAATTGTCCCGGTTACTGGTAACGAGAATCCAGTATTACAATAAAACAAATAAAATTCTTTAGACTGCAGTGGTCAATCAAGATAGGTTGTTTTTGTTTCTTTTTGTTCTTTTAACAAATATAATAAACATTAAAGTAATCAACTAAGAAATATTTTATTACTTATTTATAATACTGACTATATTACTATACTGCTACATAGCTTACTTGTAGTTTAATTTTCTGTTCTAACATAAGCCGGAGATCAACGACTTATATGGTACAGTTGATCTCGTCTCGCGTTCAGCGGTTTAGAATATACGAATGCGCCCATGTATAACATCCCAAGGTATTTTACAATATAAATACTACGTAGTTGTACTACTACAAAATTTATAATTTATCCGGTCGAACATCCTCTATGTAATACATGAAAATGGATGGTTAGTAATTATCAGTCGTTCTCAATTAAATTTAGAACGGAAGTTAAACGCTGCAGCACAAAATTTGTAACATTTAAATTTTTTAATTGATGTATTGGATACCAATATTGTTTATTCATTTTATCCATAATGTAACCGTGCTAATGTAGTGTGTACTCAAATTATGTTTAAAATGATATTGCGTTTGTTATCATTGTTGGTTTACGTGGATCAAAGTATTAAGTTCATTTAACATTAATGACGACTACATTGCATATACGTCATTATATTTGTTTTACGATCCTTTTACACTTCATTTACTCTGTATTATGTTTATACGGTTTTGGTAAAAGCTAATAAAAATAAACTGAATGCTTATGACTTCCTATTCATCATCATCGGCCAATAGACAACTAGTGCTCGCCTTATGCTTGCCTAGCTCCATTTAAATATTTTTATAAATTTTATGAAAAATACCTTAAAATATCTCCTACTAATCAGAGTAGATAGACAAGTTAAGCCTGAAACGTGGGAAGGTACAAAACTAATTTCTTTCAATGAAAGCTTTTTCATATTATATTAATATGGCGGATTGTTTTCTTTGCAATATTTTTCTTTTTGGTTGAAAAATATATTTTGTTTAATATGTATTAAGCTACTGAAACAATTTTTTATTTAAGGTGTTATAATTTAAAACCTAAACCTTTGCAATGGTAAAAAGTGCGTGTTATTATAGAAAAGATATACATCACGGAAACTTAAACCGATTTTACTTTCTATGTAAGAAATTCATGATACGAGTGTAGTACTTAAATTCGGTAATGAGAATTTTTTTATAGATGCTTGCTTTGAGAGAAGAAGACAAATCAAAAACAATGTTTTTAATTGTTTGAAACCTTACTCGATCGGGAATTAATGTAGTTATACTTATTTAAAAAATACTTTGATTTAAATTTATTAGATCACTTCTTTCTTAGATTTTTGTTTATCAACAAAGGATAATAAATGATTGGTGATAATGATATTTTTATTAACAACGAGCTAAAATTTAACAACACTATTTCTCACGATGTTAAGTGACTATGATCCGCAGGTGATCAGTAGAGTCTAAACAACCCTATTACCAGCCAAACTTCATAACCTTCGTGTTTCGAGGAAAACGTCTAACCTGTATCATGAAGACAGTTAATATACATGATTATCATTAGCTAAAATAACAGCTTATAAATAAGTGACCACTTCGTTATAACAATAGCAATGTATCGTAATATAAAATTAATCCTGTAATATATATATTTTTTTTATGCTACTATGCGACGAGACGAGCAAGACGTTCACCTGATGGCAAGTGATACGCTTGCCCATGACAACGCAGTGCTAGTAAGATGTTACACACTGCACCACATTGCGCTCGTCGCCTTGAGACATAAGGTGTTAAGTCTCGTTACCCCAGTAATTACACTAGCTACAGCGCCCTTCAAACCGGAACACAGTAATGTTTGCACACTACTATTTGGCGGTTGAAATAGGAGCTGCGGTGGTACCCACCCAGACGGTCTCCGGCAACAGAGACCTACCACCTGGTAATATATTATGAACGTAATAACTAATTCGAACATTTTAAAATAATATTTTGATAATCTGTACCGTATCGTGGGTTTATGTTAGCAAATTAGATTTTTATACGCTTACGTACGTATCGTATATGTAAGCGTGTATGATGTGGGCGCGCGGTGACCTAATACATTCCTAAAACGTCTAACTGCGGCCAAAGCCATGTTCAATGTGACAAGCTAACTTACTAAACCACTTTCTGCTCTGTCAAACACTAAAAATTAAAAGTTTTGAACATATTAAGGTTTTTTTTGCAACTACTGCTGGTTGTTACTATTTGTCAATCATTGATTTAAATTTCACATAATACATCGGTGTTCATATTGTAATTTTTAAAACAGGTTTCATTTATAGTTAAACGTTACTTATAAAGTAAAATAATTTATAATTAAAACAGATTTATATTTAATACCATTATAACGAACTTTGAACCCTTTAAAAACAAAACATGAGATTTAAAAATTAAGTGGTACCAAAAAATATTAGTAAAAGTATACAATTTGTAGTTCAGATTTTTTAGGATAAAAATGATTTAAATCTAACTTTATCCCTGTAACATATGCAAAGTTTTTGAAAACAAATTATGTTTTTATTATCGTGGATGGCGTGTTATAATAATATCTTTTGGTTTTAATATTTTTTTTATTATTACACCAATCGTGTTATTATCGCAGTGCATGATCGATAATAATTCCATTCGAGCCACACATAAAAAAAATATAGGTGCTCAAGGACCTGCAGTTCAAGCCATTCGAATAATCAATAATAAATTTTAAGTAAAAATGGTCTGACAACGACTTTATTGACAAGAAACTTTATTGATATAAATTAAAACAAACATTTGACAAGTTTTTCCACAATGATTTTTTGAAATGAAATTGTCGATGTATTCCGCGAATAATCCGGTAATGTGCGGACGGGTTTTTCCGCGTAACAGCTTTTTCGGAATTTTGCTACTGATATTTCGAGAAGTATAAAGCCTTAATTTTAATTCCATAACAAAGACATGGGCTATTATCATATCAATAACATTCACTCCCGGACACATCTATCGGCCCACCTAGTGTTTTAAGTTTTAACGGTCCCTAGCTAAAAATAAATCTTAGGTGAAGCAGTAAGTTTTAATACAGTTTTGAAGCTGATTTTTTGGTCAACCCATAAGTATGGTTTTTTTTTTATTTCGAATTCAAGATTATGAAGAAAAACGAAAATTCGAGTCTACTCATTGATTTTAACAACCCAGGGATGGAAAAAACTTTATTAAGTTCGCAAAAGTTGGATTTTTTTGTTCATGTTTCCGATTATTGGTTCCATAAAAAGGCTAATCTAAACTTTGAGCCAGTTTTGACCAAAAAATGTGGATGCCCGGCCTGAAATTGCCGCCCAAGCTGTATGTAGCACTTCTGCAGGCCAAATTAATTGGAAATTAAAAAAAAAAACATACCTATGGGTTGACCAATAAATCAGCCTCAAAACTGTATTAAAAGTCATTGCTCCACTTAACTTTATTTTTAGCTAGACACCGTCAAAACTTTAAAACTCTAGGTGGGCCGATAGATGTTATCCGGGAGTATAATTATGACCTTTTACAAATTATTTATCCCATGTCCGTGACAGTATATATATTATTAGAAAAGAATATTAGCAGCAAAAATGTATGAAACGTTTTTTCATAGTATTATTACCAAAATATCATTGTCGTTACACCTTTATTTATAATCTTTCATAATTTAATATTATTGTGAATACTATGTACACACCTTCAATAGGCAGGTGCGTCACAAACTGTATTTACTTATAATGTATTATATTACTTAACTATTCAATACACGTGCTACTAGTGTGCTCACTAAATAAATAAAATAGATTTTTTTTCTGAATTTTTTGTCTGTGGGGGGGCTATTTTTAATATGCGTATGTAATATTGAGACAATTATTGATGTAGGCCATTCAAAGTCGTAAGAAGTTACACATCAAACGTCAAACTCTTCTTATTCTTCCTCATAGAAAATATTATCATATTTTCTTTATGATACAGATCTACATATACACAATGGTCAATCGTGTGTGTACGTAGGTAATTTTGCGGGAGTCACGTTCGATGCAGTGTAACGCCGAGAGCACGTGGTGTGGCTGCGAGTTGCCGCGTGTGCTTGTCGCACCACAGAATCCACGACCGCCACAGTTGCTCTGATCGCGTAGACCGCTAACCGCTTAGTCACAGTTTTGCCCACGGGCCGCGTACCGCGCAATGCAGTCTGTTATAACATTCAATTATAACTCAAATTTGTGTATACATATGTGATAAAATAGAGAGTATGGGCTTTCTCAATACCGTCTCCTTTTCCATCTTCAAAAAGTGTCCTAACTTTATAGTAAAAAAAAGGAAGAAGTTCAGAATAAGGTACAGATGTTTAATAAGATTATATTATTTATATTGCGATAGAAACGCACTGGCAAATTTTTATCAGCGGACCACGTGGGTTTGGTATCGTAGATAAAAAATTTTTTAAAATAGAAATGCATTAACCATTAACTTATTCTTAGTGTTAAAATCATAAATATTATCTGGGTATTTTTAATAATGATATGGTGAATATCTATCTAATCTATATTACATAGAAACAATCGCACCGTTATTTGTTCCGTCTAATACGTTGAACGTAATTAATTTTAAAACCGAGTCGTAAGTGTTTATTTATAAATTTGTAAGTGAAGCTTGATTGATGACAAAATTTCCGAATATATTTCTTATACGTGAGTGCATTAGTACTTTACAAACACTTGTTATGAGTAAAAACTACTAATCGGCTATGCATGTTTACTTTATTGGTTTATTGTTAAAGTAAATGGCGTTTTACAGATTTACTTCATTTGCATTGAATAAAATTTATTCAATGAAAATTCTATAAAATTATTAAAAAAAATATATTAAAAACGTAATTTTTATTTGTTTCATGACTGATTTTTCTCTTTTTTATAAATATCTGTATTTGTTTTAGCAACGTGTGCCCTATTTGGAATAAATCCCATGAAAAATAATCCTTTTCTCAATAAGTAATGGAGGATGGTCTTATTTCGTTGCATTTATTTGTATCCCTAATTTAATGTATAGCAACAAATAACTTTTTACATTGTGATCAGACTTTGTCGACACTTTTTACTGGATAGTTTTTTGTTTAGAAATACATTGAAAGTACAAAATTCCAAAAAAAAAAAATTTAAAATCGAACAATAAGGTAGGGAAATACTAAAAAATATTAGTTTTTTTATTGTCATCAGAACCATATATTTCAACGTCTGTAATTCTGATAGCATTTTAATGAAAACAAGAATTGCCTAGAGAAAAAACAAAAATAAAAAAAGAATATTTTAGATTTTAAGTACTTTTGAGACTGCCAAATATAACACTTGTTTAATCAATACATATCGAAATGTTCCTGTAAAATATTCTCTATATCTACACGTTATTTCTATTACATAATGTAAATATAAATAAAAAAATAAATGTTATTAGAACAGTTAACTTTAAAACCTTGAACGTTATTATTGAATAATACAACGGATAACAGATTTCAAGACAATTATTTATGATACTGTCACAAAGGACGGAATTTGCATAAGGCTAGGTTAAATTACATTTCATTGTAATTGTAACAATAGGTTTGACGTTGTAAATATATACGAAGCAGTTTGTGTTCGCCTGCTGTAACGGGGACCTTCATCCGTGTAGTCATGGATGACTGCTACAAAGTTGACAAACACGAAAACACAAGTTGCTTGACGATTGTTATTCAAAAAACATTTATACAAAGGGACTTGTTGACTGATATGCAAGGTATGTAAAGCGCTAAAGATTTAATATTTTTCTAAGAAGAAAACAGTTCATTAGCAAAAATATGTATTAGTATTTGCAATAACAGTTTACATAAATAAGAAAAACTTTGTATAAAACAATTCCAAAATTAGAATATTAATTTTACAAAATACTGCCTCATAATATTTTCAACCACAAAAAACCTTTAATAAAGGTCAATGCCGATATCGAAGTAAAAGAAACTATAAAGTAAAGGAACACTGAACATTATTTTAACCTATTTAATTTACTTTCAGTATCCAAAAATGTATGTTAATAATAAATACCAATATTTATATACACTTTTATTATATTAACAACAGATCTTTTCTTGCCGATGTTCATTTATTAAAACTGAAACTGGGAAATTAAATTAAAACTAAAGATATAGAACTTTATTGTTGAAATCTCGTCAAAACTGAACCAGTTTTCGTCGATTACCCGGAACAAACAGACAAAAAAAATTAAAAAGTTATATTTTGTAAGTATAAACATTCCTATCAATTAAGCAAAAAGCTGGTATGTTTTTCTTACAAAAGAGCATTTAAATTTTATTTACTTGATTTGATGTTTACGTATAGGTATTACGTGTGGACGTAACTTGATTATTTAAGTACTTTAAGCAGGCATTATGTTTCACATGTTAAATTGAACGTTTAACAAACAATATGTTATTGCCATAAACAAATAACACTTCAACTTCTTTTTAAAAGAAACATTCGAGAAGATACGTCTATATTTGGTGTTCATGTTCTTTAATTCGTCTCTGTCCTTATTCCACGGTGTACTCGTGAAATTTAACATTCAACTAAAACCTTTAATTTTGAATATCAATAATCCGGTTAAAAGACGAGTTGTGGGAATTATTGTTTTTTTTTTTGTCGTAGGTGAGTAACATATATCTGTGTGAACAGAATCAAAATAGTTACATTATTAAAAATTTAATTATTATTTTGCCCAAAAACATAATCGTAGTAACAAAGCATGTCAATCAATGTGCTCATAAAACAGGCCGTGCCTAGCGCAAAGCCTGTTTTGTGGGTACCAAAACGATTTACCAAAAAAATTTACATCAGTCGATATACATACACAATACATTGTAAAGTTTATAACATCTAACACTGTATACCAACGAATGTATTTTTTCACGACTGTTAATAATTATCGGCATTGAACAATACATTTAATATCTATAGTCCACCAGTATAAACCGTAAAGTTTTTAATGATTATATGTTATAGTGACTAGACAATTACTTATAGATTTAACTTGATAGAACTGGTCAGTTACTGACTTAAAACGTTTGCTAAGACAAATGTACAGAAATGTTAGAATAATATGTATTATCTAGAAATAAAATAGTACGGAGAAATATTATATGATAGGATGTTAAAAAGAATGGCAATAGTATAGTCTGTGTCGAATAATATATATCTAAAGACCTTCACACGATGAAACTACAATTACGGATCTATAAAACGAGACTTTTAACATGTTGCATGTTTATCATAATAGTTATATATAAACTAAACAATATCTTTTGTCGCCTTTTGCATATAACACTTTGTATCGCCGTTAATGTTTTAATTAAACACTAAACGGTTTTCGAATAAATTTAAGACGTAAACACATAAACAAGTTTACAATACCTGTAACTGGTCGACGTAACCTTCATTTTTTTCTTGTTCTACGAAGAGATGAGACGAGCAAGACGTTTGGCTGATGGTAAGTGATACGCTAGCGCATAACAATATGAGGTGAATTAGGATGATAAACACAATGCCATATTGTGCTCGTCGCTTTGGTACATAAGACCTTAAGTCTCTTTACCCCAGTAATTTCACTAGCGCGATCAAGCCGAAACAGTAGTTTTTGCACACTACTGTTTGTTAGCAGAAATTGAAGTTGTGTTGAAATCGGGATAGTGTACAACAGAGTCCTAACACCAGTAAATTTAAAAGTACTAATCTAATTACCGTTGTCATCTCAAAATAAATATATTTGTGACTTTTAAATATAATTATACTATTAAAAATGCAGAGCTTATATGAGTACATAAGTTATTTATAAAGAATGTTACGATAAGTGTCAGGATTACTTATCACTTGAAATAATCTCGCAGCTCGTTTTTCCTGTTTCCTTTTAAACCATTGATTTTATAGTGTTAAAAATACTGAACAGGTATTATGGTATTTAACCGATTATTCCTTTTTTTAGTGCATAAGGTAAATATTAAAAACGAACTAGTACAATTTTTCAAATTAAACTTTATTTGACTTACAATTTATATGTTTAAAAAGATATTGTTCAGTTAATAATTACTATTATAATAAAGATGCATTGTGTTCAATCTCTTGATTTATACATCTGTAGGTACAATTGTAGGTTTGTATTCGCTTTAAATTCTACACAATTATTGTCAAGCCTTGTGTCGGTTATAAATACAAAGCCGTAATATATTTACATTATTAGATTATATAGTAATTGCTATTTTAATCATGTTATTTTGAAAGTTATAATATACTGATGTGAAATATTATTTAATTATTTATCACTTAAACTTAAACACGGCTTATTCTTGTCCAGCTGCTTGCTAGCCAAGAATAAACACCGTTTGTTCGTATGTTAAGTGCCTCTTTATGTAAAATCAATAAATTCATAGCTTGCACGTTTGTGTGACTATCATATTTATATTCAAGCTTCAACTATTGTGAATA
Source organism: Byasa hedistus (assembly GCA_029286795.1). Taxonomy (NCBI): domain Eukaryota; kingdom Metazoa; phylum Arthropoda; class Insecta; order Lepidoptera; family Papilionidae; genus Byasa; species Byasa hedistus. The sequence continues at coordinate 6,353,686 of JAGSMW010000015.1, read as the reverse complement.
CATCATACAGAAATTCTATTTCGATGTAGTAAAAAAGACTTAGGTGTTAAAATGACTGCAATATGATGTGTTGTACAAAGAGGCATGAAAAACATTTTCTATTTTTTGATAAAAGTAACAAAATGGTGATATTTTTTGTGTACTCACTCACATTCCTTCTTATTTACGTTGGTTTATGAAAGCAAACTCTGTGTTTGTCATGTGCCGTGCTGGAGCCATTTGTTTTTTCACGACTTTAAAAATACGCACAATTTTTCTACTGAGCTAACATTTGTTACGGCCTAACGGAGTGGCGGCTTACCATTGTACTATGTTTTCACATTCACCACTGTAATAAATATAGAAGAGCACAATGATAACAGCGAGCTTTGTTAAAATATTTAAATTTGCAATTTATTAAAACAAAAAATGCAATTATATGACTCAATTTTGCTAACTTTTCGGCACCAAAAAGCAGTGCTTAAAATCATTGATTCTGTTTATAAAACTCATAACTTTGGCTATATTTTTTTTATAAATTGGCAATAATTTAAACAACTTACGTCATCAAGATTTATATTTCTAATTTTATTTAAGATAACTGAGTAAATGTTATAAAATCTATCTGTAGTATTGTGACATTCACCGTTTCTGGAAGCTTAGAGATTGAGTCATTGCTATTTAAGAGCAGACCGGTTCTATTGATAGGTACGTATGTGTTGGTTAATAATAAAAATGTATTATTTTGTACATATATTATGTACATTGGAAAAACTATGACGGCACTGATTATCGATTAGATATCAAGGAAGTATATATGCAAAAGACAGGACATAAAAGACCCTAGCATTTTTTTTAAATAAAAAACATGCTATGCATAACATGCTGATGCGTTCGAGGTTTATTTATTTCTTCAGATCTATTTAACATGTAAACACTTTAAAAAATAAAAAAGCAATTAAACTCAAATGCTCCTATTAAGAGTGTTCTTAAACCAAAAACTTGTATATTTTATACAACGCGTTATTTTAAAGATTCGTCTAAAATCTTAATATCTATAACGAATCTGTGTTAAATAGATTACTTACATATAATGGTTAGAGTTAGAGTTGCGGGAGGCTCTTAGTCAAATACTGCGTTAATATAATAATAAATGGTATTCTGTATTGAAGGGTGCTATTGATATTAAAATTATTGAGTTAACAAGACGTCTTATATCTTAAGGTAACGGCGGCAAACCCTCTGTTACATTGAGCTTATGTACTTGTATAGTAAACCCTTATATCCTTTACTATATTATAAAAAAAATCGAGTGAGTATACACGCAGTAAACTACTTGTAATCGGTGACATTCTTTCGCAGGTTCAAACCTATTTATAAATATGTTTGTCTCCTTTTATTGACGCTTTATCATTTCATCGACATTTCCAATCACAGCGGTGCTAAAGAAGTTTTGCTTCAAAAATATTTTATATAAAATTCCTGACTGTTTGATTGTAGATATTAACTTGTTTCGAACTATTAACAAACAGGCTTTTACATAAATCAATTACTCATTCACATATTATGATAAACTTGAAATGTAATTTCGTCGTCGCCTTTTTGCGTAAGGACTATTTATGATTAAAAGCTTTCGATAAAAAGTTAAAATATGAAGAAATAGTATTAAAGAGACTAAACGACAACAAGAAACTGAAACAGAACGCAAGTTTCAACGTAAAAGTAACAGGTGCAAAATAAATATTCTCTTACCAGGTTAGAATTTTGTAACGTTAGTTAAACGTTTGTTTATAGAACGTATAACTAGTAACAAAATAATCATTAGTATCGAACTACTTCGTAAAAACTCGTGCATAGTGACACTTAAAAAAGGTTACTTGAAACATACGCAACCTAGAATTAAGAACCTTCTACTTGACGTCCGATAATAAATAGAAAGCATTTCTGAGTACGTTCATAGTTATATTTCAGTTTCACGCTTGCATAATTTATGGCGTAAACTTGTATAAGCCATAACTTTAGTTTTACATTTTACTGAATTCAAAATTCAGTAACTGTTCAGATATTGCTTTGTTTTCATGTTATTTTAACAAATAGGAAAATTTGTATGTTACCAGCGTCCTTTTGTGTTACATAAAACATCAAATGTTTGTTCAATTAGGTACACTAGTATTTGTTTAAAAATATACGTTCCGATTCCTATATACACTTTTTTTCTTCGTTTCAGTAACCAATATAAATAATGGTAGCGTTCAATTATAAATCTTAATAAGGATATAACAAATCTTGAACAATTAGGATTTTAAAATATAAATTCTAAAATATTTTTAAAGTCATTTGTGTATATGTATTTGTGTTGATAAGTTGCAGATATGCTTTTTTAAACTCGTGTATCAAAGAAAAACTGCGATTGAAAAAATACTTATATATTATGATAAAAATTGATGTTAAATAACTGGACTCTAGGGTACATTGAACATTATAAGATTCACTGAAATAGTTTTATGTGAAACGCGTAATATGCTTTACGGTTTGTACATCGCATGAAGCTATAACAAAATATAATTAGTTTTTATAATAATTTTCTATATACATGCTACATATTTTAAAAAAGAGTGCAAAAATCGTTGATATAGTATATAGACTCAAGTAACGTCATGGCGAACTTGTTTTTGAAATATGTTTGTTCTACGAACTTGTTCATTCCTTCATCGCATGTATAAAAACAGTACGGTATGTTATACTATATAACGGTACTATTATATTAAATCGTTAACGCTTCTATAGCTGAACTGGCCCCGTTAACGGTTTAATTAGTAACTGTGAAATGGATTTACTCTATATCTACCATAAATAATCCTGTTTATGGTTTATTCTAAATCCGATTAAAAATGTTAATACATTAATAAGCATTAACCACGAGACGAGTAAAAGGACTACTAAAATTAAAATTGCTTAGTCAACTTGGTTTGTTTCTCCACACCCAGCTGCGAAGTAGGTATACTTCAAAATGAATTGAAAATAAGTGTAGGGATTATCTCGGGATCAGGGGAGTTTGTGGGGGGGGGGGAGGGATTGACTGGTGCTAGGAACCAAAGCGACATTGTAATGAATTAGGGTGCCATCCCCGCGATGTGATGTGTGGAGTTATAATCAATTTCTATGTACATAAGCTATGGTATTTTGTCACGTATTAAAAATTTTATTGACTTTTCACATAAAAAGGTCACACTCAATTTATGGAATATTTCTATTTTTTTTTTCAGTTATCCCAATCAAAGAGTACACTGCAATATCATAATTCATCTTCAAATGGCGGGAAATAATCCGATCAATTCTTCAAAAGACCTCCATGTTCATTTTTATTTAAAACGCAAAGAGATTTCACAACGCTTCGTAAGGCCAGAATGACAAGGCGATTAAAAAGAACTTGGTTATTGACGATTCGATCCGCTTGTCGTTTATATGGTCAAATGGAGGGAGTTGATACTTAGGTACATTTGTCTCGGAACAAAATTCTTTCTAACGTTTTAGAAGTACGTCGAGCCTAATAAAAGTCGATGGCCGGAGTTAAATTCTGTTTCTTGTAGATGAGATAGCAATTATTTAACTCTAATCAAATATCTAGTGATACCCGATAGCCTACTCGTGAAAAGTCAAGATGTTGTACTCACGAGATTAGTTCGCGTTTACTATCATTACTTATTAATGCTCTAGTAGGAGATGTAGGCCCCGAGTTTGACGATATATGCATGCACCTTCTGCGGATAGCACTGTTACTATTATCTTTTTCTTTTTTTTTAGTGTTCTCTAGAACTAAATTTTTTTACGCACTGTCGCCAGCCCTCAATATACTAAAACGAGAGGCAATTTACCTTCTTCCGTTTTTTATTTATTAATTTACGCAGAAAGATAGCACAAAGCCATCGGTGATGGACGCAAAGGGTTTGGAAAAAATTCAATTACCGGTTGATCCTATGAAATATAATCTGAAAATGCAAATTAAACACAGTAAACTGAACTTTACAATTTAATACCGAACAGAAGGTAACAAAAAGGACCGAAGACAAGAATTTTACGCATGAACAATTGTATCGACAACTTGAGTCGATAAGACGTTAGAATTTACAGGATTACACTTACAGCATCGCCAGCTGTTTGTATTCGGCACAAGACTTTCGCTGCTGATGCACTCCAGATGGAATTGAGAAGCGCAGAGGCTGCATTTAATGGAAGCACATCCAATCATGGTTCGGTTGCAGTGGGCACAATCCATTTTTCGAAAATGCTTACTGAAAAAAGCGCAATCATTCTTATAGTATTTGTATTACATTTTACTTAAATCGAAGAAGAATTTTTACAATTACGTACAATTTAGACGACTTTAAATTTTCCCCAAAGAAGTTGTATTTTATGCGGAAATTTTCAATTTTTATATGTTTTACGATTAATGTTTTTATGGTGACAGATAGATTGCGACTAATAGGAAATGAAAACGGAACAGTTAATTTGAAATTCTTTTGTAATATTTTTCACGTTCTAAAACTCATCTGCAGAGTATTAATTATTTACTGCCAGTACTCGAATCTTGTAAAAGTATTATTACGACCCCAAAACGTTCATACAATATGATATGTCGTAAATAATGAAGCTGTAAAGGGAAGAATTATTATTAATCTATTTATGGACCATTAATAGGAAATGTGATGTAATTTACGGTTAGTTTATGTATAGTATAAACATATCTTTAATGAAAAAAAGGGATATTATTAGATTACATAACGATCTTTATCATACTAAATATGTAGTTGATTATGCGACATTTATAAAGGCCAGGTATTTGTAAGTTTATAGTGAAATAAAAATTACTATTGTAAAAGAAAGAAATTAAAAACTACGGAGTTAGTTACAAGGATACTATTCGTAAATATGCTCCTTCGCATGTGTTCGTATAAAACTGAAGGGACTGAGATAAATTAAATTGTCTCTTTCTAATCTACATAATTTCTCTGGACCCTGAACTTATTCAAAGAACTTTATTGCAAAAGTAAATAATGGCGTTTTTATTTTTATTAAATCATTGAAAATCATTTAATACTTTATTTGTTTTATTTTTGATTTCACTTTACGATTGGCTCAAATGCCAAGCTATGTAGTATACATTTAAAAAAACTACGCGTCAAAGACATTCCAATGAAAATTAAAAATATTTACCTTAGAGAGAATTCCAAAAATTTGTTATGCGAAAACTGTCTTCAGCGATGTAATTATTGTAAATGTCTAAATTTTTTTTGTTTGGTGTTAAATAACGAATAGTTTAATAAAATTTTTGGAACCGCCCATGAGTGTAACATCAAAACCTTATTTAAAATTTTTATTTGAACATGGTTATTTAATTTAGTGCAAATTGAAAGAAGGCGCTAATTCCTAACCGTCATTTAATTTCTAATTCAGAAATCAGGACGACATGACCTTATGTGATGCATAGTTAACAACAAAATAGTCTATAAAACGTTACTCAATTGTATCTTTTGATTTGTCTTAGACGTACCAGCGAGGGGCCGGGAGCGGGTGCACGGGTGTTGCGCTCCACGCCCGACTGGACGGACGCGGCCGTCAGCGGGGAACATCTTTGGTCTCCGACATCCGTGTCTGGGGACTGCTGCTATGTAGGTGACACGGATTGTCAGGTAATTGTTAGATGTAACGAACACAATTATAACTGACGCCAGTGTTTAAATAACTTTATTGTATTTTATTCCTTTTTTCAATGTGAAAGGTCGATATGTAAAATGGGAGTTTTTTTTCATGCCGGCACTAATGGTTTAATAGGTATTTTGCTTGCAACAAGATGATAAGCACAAAAAACTTTCAAATTATTTTTTTGATAAACATCGAGGTACACTTCTCGGTGATCAGACTTATTCTATTCAGACGAAGAAAATTACAATTTCCTCAACAGCAATTACCAAGTTCCAGTCTATAATGCTACTGCGGTAGACGTGTCGTTAGTTGAATGTAAGATTAATGAGGGGTCCACAACCATTACCGCAACGATGGCCCGTCACTGTCGATGCAACAAAAGGCCGGCTTTGAGTTTATAGCGACAATCATTAACTAATCGCCGCTTGTATTTCCCGATAATTTATCCACCTAACGCTGTCCTTTTTGTGGTAATACCAATTTTTTTGCAAAACAGAATATGAACTTTTTGTATTGTTTTTGTAAGCTGTAATATTTAATTAAAGACACATGTTATGAAAACTGATAATTTCTTGAAAATACAGCACCGAAGAATAACATCGTTAAGAAATTGTCATGTTTCAAGAACAACAGTTTTTAAGGACGTGTGACGTCCGCCACTTGACCAGTGTGTTGGATTATTTTAAATAAATCCCAATTCCCAGTAGTGTACACATATGAACACTATTAAGATGCATTTCCAAACCCATAATCTTAATTAGTCGACAATAACAGTTTCTTTCTGAGCAATGCATACATACATGCGTCATAAATACGTCGTAACGTAAAAGATATGTGCGCAATTGCAATTTATATTTGATAGTACATTTCGCTGTATGTTACTCAATATTAAAAATTATATACATTTGCATTTGTAATCTTTACCCACTTTTGTCTTGAGAGAACCCATTCCACTACTTACCATAGTATAATAATTGTAATTAAAAATATATTTAACACTAACTCTCTTTCATTTTCAATAAACACAACAAGTATCGTAAAATTTACATCTCGTTTTTCAAAGTGATGAGATTTATATTGCCTGTATTGTTGCTGTGTAAACATTTCAACCAAAGCTGTTTCTTATGATACTATTTACTATCGATTAATCAGCCGGCCTATTTTAACGCCAACTCAAATAAAATATATAGTCTTTAAGCCTTTATTCGAGATTATTGCTTATCAGGTGATATAAAAATATGTGTTTTACCATGTATATCATTATTTATTAAATGGTTGGAGATGTACGAGTATTACCTAAAAGTTTGTTTTTCGTTGTGGTTTTATATTACGCGAGCAAAACAAGTTCGATCCGCAACGTCAGCGCTAACGAAATTATTAATTGCAATTTTAAGCCCTTATTTACAAGGCGCTCTGCGGTAAAGGAAAACTTAGTTAGGAAAAATGTATGCTGGCAAATAAAAGTTAAATTTTTCGATGAGTATTGGAGTTTCCAGCTGCTGGGGAGGTTCAATGTATCATGAAATAAATAAATATAATTTTCATCTTTAAAATTTTGTTCATGAAACAGAAACATGGATCTCGAATGAAATGCTCGGCGTGCAAGATCGTCGCGCATACAGCGTGCATCGATATACTTTTGGATAGGATGCAGTTTACGTGCAAACCGACATTCCGTGATGTGGGCGTTCGTCAATACAGAGAACAGACCCTGACACATCACCATTGGGTACATCGACGCTCCGAAAAGGGCAAGTGCAAAGCTTGCGGCAAGGTAACAGAGAATGTAAAAGTTCACGCATATTTTATTCCGTGATGCACATTGAACTTTGGGACTTTTACACTTTGTGCTAACTTACTAGCCGTGCTAACACGTCATTTAATTAAAACTGCATTTTATGAAATTAAATAACATTAAAACAAGTTAAGTGTTGCAAGAACTATCATTCACAATAAATTATATTCATTTACCACTGTTTAACAAAACACTTGAACCTATCACAAATTATTTATTTGTTTCTATGCCATCATTTCATTTATACGGCAAGATTATATAAGATATCGGTATTAATAAAACAAAAGCTGTTAAAAAATATTACCTTGGACACTATAAAAACCAGAATAAAATCGTTCAATGTAATCTAGTTAATTAGTATAATAGCAGGATTTGAAAAGGTCGTGGCAATTAAATTTTGTTGAGCCTTACTATAACGGGAGTGCAGGTGCAAAGGTATTAAACATTGTTTATTGTGTTGCAATGAAATACGAGTGAACGCTAGTTTCATAAATACTTATAATAATGCCACGGTTAAAATTTTTTGTCGTTTTTATTAAGAGCATAGAAATTTAGTCCGTTCATTCAGCGTACTTTCACGGCGCCTATTTTTCCCTTTATTGGGAAATCATTTGCATTTACGTCGCATGTGACACGACGGCCGTTATGCTGCCAAAGCTCCCCGACGCGAAATTAAAAATAAATTTTTAATGACATGTTAGCATATTGCACGCATAGCGCATGCATATTTAACTACTGCTAGGCTACAATTGTCGTGTAGTTTTCTTTTATTATTTGTTGGTTTTTGCACGTAAATGTATGTGTTATAAAAGTTTAGGTACGACGCATTGTAAGTGTTTTATATATATAATAAATAGCTCACTTTTTGTTCCTATTACTGGGCCTCGAAGCATTCAGAAGACAGTCAAGTCCACCACGCTGGCTAAGTGCGGATTATTGGATATCATGTCAATGGAAGCTGTCTTTCTAAGATCTAGAAACATGTCAGTTCCCACACGTTTTTGGTCATTGAGTGCTTGAGCTCAGTGGGAATCGAATCCGTGCCTCATCATGACATCTACGTTCGCAAACTGACCTATTTTTTATTTACTTATTTACTCTAATACAGTCAACTTAAGTCCATCACAGGTTTGTTAGTAATACAAAACAACTAAGGTGTATGTTAGGAATTTATGTCCAAAAAGGATTTAATCCTGCTAATAAAAGTCCATAGCAACACTATAACGCCTATAATGCACATTTAAAAAAAGTTTTTTCTTATATGAACCCACCTACTCTGTCGTAGAGAACAACATGTACAGTTTGTATCGACTTTCAATTTAATCTTGTTGGATATGTTTTAGTACTTACTCATTTAATTTATTTTATGATTTTAACAGCGTTTTAAGTTATCAGATCGTTTTATTTATTACAATATTCGCGTTATGTTAATCAATTTATATTTTTAGTTACTTTTTTTATGTTTGGCATGTTTGTTGCATGGTTGTTCTGTTGTCACAGTCATTCCGGCGCAGTTGCTGTGGGTGGTGCATAACAAAACAATCTTCTGTAGACAAGGCTATGGAAATAACCAATGATAACAGTGATCGTGTGCGTATATTCAATGTGTTGCCACCAACTGCAAATACATTGATGCTTTGCATGTAATTTGTTGCATTTTTTGGTTTAATAGTGCTAATACTTTTAAATAATATCGTAATCAAAATTCTTGTGTGATTTTCGTCAAGATTATAATTTGTTTACAGTCACTACAAGCCAAGTTATCGTTCAGTTCGAAAGAAATTGTTGCATTAAGTTGTTCATGGTGTAAGGACGCGTATCATAATAAGGAAAGCTGCTTCAACCTTCAACGAATAGGAGAAGAATGTTCTCTAGGTAAGAACTTTACCAATGGTGGGTCTTTATTACCGGAGACCGTGTAGGTAGGTATTACCGCTGCGTCTGTCTCAGCAGCCAAATAGTAGTGTGCAAACATTACTGTGTTCCGGTTTAAAAAGCCCTGTAAGCTAGTGAAATTACTGGGGTAACGAGGCTCAACACCTTGTGTGTCAAGGTGAGGAGCGCTATGCAGTGCAGTGTAGCACCACCATCTTAACTAGCGCCACGTTATTGTGAGCAAGCGTATCACTTACTATCAGGTGAACGTCTTGCGCGTCTCGTCACCTACTCGAATAATAATAAAAAAGAACTTGACTATATTATTTTCTATTAAAAGAGCAATACAAATATCTATATGAAAGGTGCCATGCTTTTTTTTCTAAAAGACTATTGAAGTTTAGACTAATTATTTAGCATGCGCTGAATGATGTATATCTTTAATACTCCACTACAAAAAGTGTACTAATTTATTTTTCTCAGGATCCCAGTCGAATATTATTGTCCCGCCATCATGGATTGTAAAATTGCCACGACGGGGTAGTTTCAAGTCATCCTTAAGGAAATCTCCGAAGAAGAAAAACGCTTCTAAAAAGAAAAGTAAAGATTCAAAGAATGAACACAAACCATTCGTTATAAAACCAATACCTACGACGAGTGTGAAACCAGTACTCGTTTTTATTAATCCTAAAAGTGGAGGCAATCAAGGTGTTAAGCTTTTGCAAAAGTTTCAATGGTTGTTGAATCCACGACAAGTGTTCGATTTAACTCAAGGTGGACCAGGACCTGGGTAAGCTTTTATGTAACATTGAAGAATATTCCAACTTTAAATATTTATTAACAGTGCTTAAATATATAGACAGCACAAGTTTAATAAATCCTTCTACCGTCAGAAATATAGACACACTGCAGACATTCATCCCTTCGTTTTCAAAAAAAGTATCTAAATACTTGTAAAACTGTCTTTTATTATTTGAATATGTTAAATAAAAGTGTTAACGGCTACTTTGGATATCTTTTCACGGATTCGTTTACAAACGCTTTACCCGAGTGCGATTAAAATCTTCAGAGCTCATTACACCATTCTACATCTTAATAGAACGATCCCAGAGATTGTTTAACTAATGGGAACTGGAAGTCTACACGATTTACTTGTGGAGTGTTCTCAGAAGTTCTTTTGTTATTTAGTAACAATCTATCAGAAACTTTGTTTTTAAGTAATTATTTCGCAATTTCATATCGTTCGTATAACATAGAAAGCAATTATAAATTGTGGTTTTATATTTTTTATATATAGTCATTAAAACAACTTATTTTTCCGAATTTTGGTATTACATATTACTTGGATAATTTACCGTTTTCATTCATTAACGGTTTCTCTTTAGTTACGTGCATTAACTGCCATCCTTATATTCTCGCTGTTGTGATTCAGGGATTTTCTCACAAGCAGAGACCATTTATCAAATATATATATACATGTAACTACATATATGGCGATGTGGCTAGCCAGTTTGTCAGCAGTTTGCTAGCATGTCACACGGAGGTCCCTGACACGATTTTGAGCCCCATATTGTGGAGTTTGGATTGTGGGCGTGCATGCTTAAATACACGGCCTAACATCACTTAACACTATATGAAATTGAGGTCAAATGTTTTATAATAAAAAAATCCATATCCTGCAAAGAGTTGCTACTCGCTTAATAAACCGCAACATGTTACTATCTTCTAAAATATTTCGTTGGTGTAATTCTCTTTTAACTTTACAGTCTAGAAATGTTCCGTAAAGTGCCGAATCTGCGTGTGCTAGCATGTGGTGGTGACGGTACCGTAGGTTGGGTGCTGAGTGTGCTTGATCGCATCGGCTCGCGCCCGGCTGTCGGCGTTTTGCCACTAGGAACGGGCAACGACCTAGCCAGGGCACTTGGTTGGGGCGGGGTAATGAAACTTCATTGCATTTAATATTACAAAAAAAAAAACGTATTAAAAATAACATTATTATTCACCTTACTAGAACTTCCAAAAGTATTCACATGTATTAGAATATTTACATATTAATACAATAGCATGTTCTTACATGTGTTATAAAAAGTTTGAGATTTGTTAATGATTCTCATTTAATTTGAAAATGTTGTTGAATATTACTTATATTAGTACCGTACTTCATTACTTATATTATTTTAACAGATTTTTTATTATTACAAAATATTCCATGTCGCAAACATTAGCAAGCAAAAATATCTAATTATTTTTACATTTATCTTTTCTTAGGGCTACGAAGATGAACCTATATCCAAAATATTGGCGCATATCGGTGAGAGTGATACAGTGCTACTAGATCGATGGAAACTGACGGTGGAACCAAACGCAGCCGCAACTGGCGAGGACACTAGCAACGCGAAACCTGAATTACCCCTTAACGTAGTTAACAACTACTTCTCTTTCGGCGTCGATGCTCATATTGCACTTGAATTTCACGAAGCTAGAGGTAAATGAACTTATAGGATTCTATAATGAAAAGTCTATATTTAATCTTTGATATCTATACTTGAAATTTTATAGCTTTTACATACAAGCTCATTTTATTACATTAAAGCATTTTTTAATAAAAAATACTCTTGTTTAGTATAAAATATATTATTTGATGGACAAAGTAATTGAATTTAATATAATTTGTAGAACAAACGTTCCTTTTCTGTTTTTTAATATCTTCAATTGTGAGCGGAGATTTTTAATTTTCTGTTTTGTTTAATTTTAGAGGCCCATCCAGAAAAATTCAATTCACGTATCAGAAACAAACTGTTCTACGGTACAGCTGGTGGTAAAGATCTTATGCAACGCAAATGGAAAGGTTTGGCAGAATTTGTGACTATGGAATGTGATGGGAAAGATCTTACACACGTCCTTCGTGAACACAAAGTGCACGCGATAGTATTTTTAAACATTCCAAGGTACATAAATAGTTTTTGAGGTTAAGCTTTTGTTGTTGTAAACGAATACACAAGCATTTTAATAATTTCAGCTACGGCGGAGGAACCCATCCTTGGAATAAATCGGGAGGTGCACATGAACCGTCGACAGAAGATGGTTTAATAGAAGTCGTAGGTTTAACTACTTACCAGTTGGTGAGTTGGTAACCAAGTAGTTTTAAATTCTAATTTAAGTAATTTTTTCGCATTAGTTTTTTTTCTAATTCTTTATGATAGCAGTAAATTACAATATTTAATGAAAGTAATTCTGTTATTATTTAATGCAGAAATCTTATATTTAGTTATTACGAAAATAAAACTCATGTCACAACCTCGTCAGTAATCAAAAGTATCATCTCGCACTTTAATTCCTTGGCTTTACGAGCTTCATTTAAAACCTTTTGCTTTATATCTAATATTTTTGTTTTGGATCTTTTCTGGTGGAACAAAATTACGGACAAATTTATCCAAGTTATACTCGCGGTTATGGCTTTGCAGGTGATAAATTTTTTACATTAATTATTTAAGCGCGGGGTTAATTTCCAGCTTTAGTGTTCCTAAAGAGCGGTATATTTCTCAAAATGGTCACACGAGCAAATTAAGGTATAGCAGGTTTCTTTAGTTTGCAATGACCGCATTACAATAGATAGATTTTAACTGAGTAAATAAAAGATTTTAATTAAAACATTATTTCTCAGCCCCTGTTACAAGCTGGTGGTCATGGCACTTGCATAACACAATGCAAAACAGCGAAAATTGTTACAACAAAAGTTATACCAATGCAAGTTGATGGAGAAGCTTGTCGGTTGGCTCCATCGGTCATTACATTATCAATACTCAATCAAGCCATTATGCTTGCTAAACGGAAACCTGGACGAGTCTTAGCACCGTAAGTTTATCGACAGTTGATAATAATGAGTAATTTAAATTTATTGAGATAATTTATAAACCACAATTTGAACAACGTTATAAATTTAAAACAGGAAAATATATAAACAACTTATTCTAAGATCCTTATGTGATATACAAACATTAAATTTATCTAATTTTTCCAGACAAACGACATTAGATAAACTGACACTCACTGTGAATCTCATAAGAATGGCCGATTATGAAAGGCATCACTATGACAAAGAGTTGCTAGCAAATACAGGTAAAAGTTTTATTTTTGCTTAATTATGCATTATATTTAAAAAGGTACATTAAGATTTTTTTACAACTAACTAACAATAATGTACTTAAAAATTTGAATAAGTTCTACTTACCGCAAAAAATGATTCAATATCTAAAATTATAATAAGCTTATTAGGACTAGAGTTCGTTGTTAAAAATTACGACTTCCGTTTAATAACTTCACCTAACCATTTATTAAAACTCGATTTTACGGATTTTATCGCGTTTATTATTTGTTTATTTATTCCCGACGTTTCGACCGCTTTGCAGCAGTCATGGTCACGGGAGGACTAAGATGACAGACGTCCAAATGTCCAAATGTTCACCTAACCAGTAATTTTTATAAGTATTTTTAAATTGGATCTTACTTTTTTAGCTGAACGTATTGGCACATTAGAGGTGAATCCGTCAGCTGATTTGGAACAAATGCGAACTCTTATTCAGAACACGATCAAAGAATCTCAAGCATACTCAAATATTGTTGATTGGTGGTTTGTTGACTGTAAGTTCTTTCACTTTAGGTAAAAAATAAACACAACTTGGTGTTATGCTTATTACACAATATATTCGTAAGTGAAATTTAAAAATATTCACTGAATGATATTCAATATATTTACAACAAATATAGAACCATTTCAATAAAAAAGCGTGATATGTATTCTTTCGTATGAAGTACCAAAACACAGACACTGTGCAAGAAACTATATTTACAAACTCGTACATGAATCGATTTAAAACTTCTCTTTCTGTTTTAATAGTTACACAATTTTCCACAGAATTCAAATCATTGTCATTTTAAAATGCGGCTGTAATTAAGATTAAAATCATTCGTCCAGCAGTATATGTGCAATTGACAACATTTCAGAGAAAAATAGTATTCGTCTTAGTTGCATATGTTATGATATTAATAGTAGGTTAAAAGAATTTTCTCTCTCAACTTTTTGTTTCGTATTATTTAATAACACATGTGTCGATTTCAACTGTGGGTTTTGCTGTTGCAATTGGTAAAAAGTTAATGAATATAAATAACTGATGACTGAAAGCTGATGAATATAAATAACTTTTACAGCGGTAACTGCTGAACGTTTCTTTCGAATTGATAAAGCTCAAGAGAATCTCCACTACGCCACCGATATTGGTCATGAAAATATCTACGTATTAGATGCTGCTCCTCAAACTCCTGATACAGAGTCTACAGCTCATCCAGATACTACTGCAACACCTTCTTTCGATCGTACTGGACCTTCTGTTTCTCTTGACACGACAACTGGGCTGTCTGTCTCATTAGATATCTCCCAAAGCGTCGATACTCCAAGTGCAGCTGTTTCGTTGGACGTTCCTGAATCGCACGCAAGGTACTTAAATGTTTTTTGTAGCTTGTTCTATTTATCTTAACTAAAACGCTATCTAAAATAAATTTTATTTATTTAATAACTTTCCTATTTTACGCAGTGAATCTGGTTTGGGTAGTCCAGCGAGAACATCAGAAGAAATGCAAACACCACAAACACCTCCATCAGCTGCTGCCACTGCACCGTCTTCTCCTGCACTTACTGCTCCCAAAATATCCGTATCTACTTCTCCTAAAGCACCAATTTCCAGATCTCCAAGGTTGTCTACACAAGAACCCAACTCTCCTCCATTATGCACAAGTCCACCCGCAAAAGAAAGTGAAGCAACTCATGACTCAATAGCAAAGTTTAAGACGTAAGTGTAAAAAATTTAAGAGCAATGTGGTGTTGTAGTTACACAACATATCATGTCCATACACTTAAAATCAAGTAACATTATGAATATATATTTCAAGATGCATTCTCACACGTATTAAAAACGAACTAAAGAAGTAGCATTATTTACAGTATCATACAAGGATTTGACCTCTTCAAAAAAAGTGTGTAAGTCTAAAGAAAAAAAAAATATTGGCGAAAACATTGCTATCTGCTCTATGTCGAATACAAATGTATTCTCGTAGATAAGTTAAAATATTTTAGCTATATTGATATTTATAAGTCTATGTAGATTTTATTAAACAATGGTTTCAAAAAAATAACTATTAGTACCTCTTCTAGACCCGATTCGTAGAAACAATGATATATTTAGTTGTCTTCTTATCTTACAGTGTCCTTCACTTTCATGCAAGTAGAAATGCAAAATTATTTGTAACACGATATTCTTAGAAGTGACAACGCGTTACTTGTACAGTTAGCGTAGCAATTTCAAAACAGCACTGCACATTCTGTTAATTCTATTAACAAAATAATTAATAATATGTTATATAAATATTAGGTATATAAATATATGTTTCAAATTAATGTTATTGTTTATATAAATAGTGTGATATTATAAGTGTAGAAATAGATTTGTTAGGTTACAGTCGCTATGGACGCTTTAACACTCTTGTTTAACCTTTCATCTGCACTCTATCCTTTCTTTCTTCTATTGCATGCAGCATACATGAAAAACTGTTTGGACTTGATCAGGATGTGTTTGGCTATAGGTGAGATAAATTAGTACAGTAAATTTAACAAATACACTTAACTTTTCGAGGTTTTTAATTTATTAAAGAACTAACCTTAAAATGTTAGATATAATTTTCATTCGGGGGTTTGCACATATTCTCAGTAATTATTATTATTTTGAATCTGACAACAATATCTATACTTTGTTCCAGGAATTTATTAGAAAAAACGTCTGATGCTCTCCTCAAGGCAGCAAAAGTAGGAGATTTAAAAATGGTGATTTTCAACTAGCATGCTTTTTTAATGATCTTCTTTTTTCTATTTCATAATCGTTAACAATCTGCTCCATAGGTTAAAGATCTACATTCAGCTGGTTACTCACTACTATCGATTGATGCCAGTGGACAAACAGCACTGCATGTTGCAGCTCGATACGGAAACAAGGAAATAGTAAAATACATAATTGCATGTGCTCCAACTGCAATTCTGAACATGCGTGATAATGAACGTGGACAAACAGCATTACACAAGGCAGCAGCTCAGAAAAGACGAGCAATATGTTGTATGTTGGTGGCGGGCGGCGCATCGTTAACGCGGCAAGACCACGCCGGTCTAACACCAAGACAATTAGCTCTTCGTGCTGAAGACCATGATTTAGCAGCCTACTTAGAAAGTACGTACCTCATAAAATTGCAAATTAACTGTAAATGCATATTAGAAAAGATGTTTTCAATAAAGGCGAGCTAACTTACAATATGTGCTGTTAGTTTTTTTATCGGACTCTACATTTAGATGTTTGCATATTTTTATGAAACAGCTTTTTAGCTAAACTTCTTTTAGCTCTAACCAGCCTTATCAATGATTTTTTTTAAAAAAATCTTGCTCATTTTTAAAATACAGGGAATTGTGTCTATTTAAGTTGTTTATTTTCAGGCCAAGAACATTTTCAACTAGTTTCAGAAGATCTGGAAACGGCAGTTTAAACAATTTAATAACATGAAGATCTGTGAAGATGAATATTTAATTTAGATCTGCGAAGTCAAGTACAAGTGTTATCATATTTAAGACTACCAAACATATTTTAATATTATAATACTATTATTACCAAATACTATTTCGAAATCTTATAAGAATTTAAAATTTTTGAATTATTGACGTAACTACATAAAAAAAATCATGAAGTTTTAAACCAAAATAATTACTACATAAACTAAAAACAAAAAGGTTTTTTTGTTCTAGTCTATGAAAACAGCTGATACCATTTATAAAAACAAAAATCTCCAATTGGTACTAATAGGTGTAGTTAAATATTTTATCTGGTTCACATTTGCTGTAAATTTTCTATTATCACTTTTGTGTCCAAGACGTGGCGTCCTTTTAAGCGAACTTTTATAATGAATAAGATAAATTGAATATCATTTCTGCAATTGTGAATTTATTAACAGAAAAGCGAGATTATCCGCTGAAACATCAACAAAATAACTATCGTTAATCAGTCTCAATGTTTTTTTAAAAATGATTTGATCAGAAAACAACAGTTAACTTTTTCTTTTGGGCTCTTACGTAACTATTTATGGAATAATTTAAATAAGCCTAAACATAATAACTGGTCTTTTAATATTTTAGTTAAAAACTAAAAACTGTTGTTTTACGGCTGTGAAGGCTCGTATTATATGTAAGACATAGTTATGCACTAACTGAATTATTTATTTCCTTTCGATTTAAAATTTCTTAAATACTGCAACGGTTGTGTAGCGACATGTGCTTGTGAAATAACCCTGTGCAATCTCTGTCTTATAAAATAAACTTGTTATAGCTGTCGTTTTAGCTTTAGGTGATAATTTTGGTATTTTCAATATTTAACGCTATTATTCCAATTAAGCACGTTGTATTAAATACTAAGTTTATCGATAGATTTTAGTGAAAAAAATTATTTATAATAGCTTTTCAAAGTTACATATATTTGAAGAACTATTATTTTTATTAGACGAATGCGAGTCGTGTTAATTCGCTAAGATTTATCGCTTATAATACTGACGCCATATTGCATAATTCATTTAAAATTGACGATAGTGCTTTTATATGAACGTAGTTTTGTCTTTGTCCTGCATTTGCTCTTTGTTTCAAAAACACACATACTTTTTAACAAGTGTTAGCATTCCCGATGAATTTTAGACAGTTTCTGAATTTAGAAACTTAAACTAAAACTTTTAAAATATTTTGTGCCGATTCAAATGTTTAACGTTGTACAAGTATACATTATGAACTGTAAAGCGATTACCTCTTCGTATAGATGTACCTAATAGTTTTAATATTTAACGAATTTATTCGTAATATTCGCTGATAAGCGAACAATGAAAGACAAAGCTGTGAGAAATTTGGTCATAATGTAAAAAATAAGTTCAATGTAATAAATAATAAGAGCGTTTGTGTGTTCCCTATGTACGCTGTTTCGTAATTTTCAGTGATAATTGTAACTGTATTGATACATCTTGAGCTTTCTATAAATAAGTTGTTATCCTCAAATGATATTAGCTTAAAAATGATTTACTCAAGCTTTATGACTTTAAAGGATTATTATAATGTAGTAAAAGTGTTCGGATTGTAAATAAAATTGCGATTTGTTTAAAAGTCTCTATAAATCTATTAGGAAGTAAAATTAATTTTATCAAATCTGTAACGTAGTACTTAATCAACGAATGCTCAGGAATGTCACTTTATAATTTCAGCAACGAATATACAACATCGTTTATATTTTATAATATTTCTTTTCACGTATATAATATCCATAAAGTCAAATAAATTTTTTCCAAAATGTTACACCATGAAGTTCACATATGCTAGAAGTATCAATTATTAAAACGATGCAAACATTTTTCTTTTTCGATTTACTTGCTATAAATGAATTCATTGAATAATAAATATATGACAATTCGCTCTATGACTTAAATATTAATGTATACAATGTATTAAAGCCAATTTAATTCTATTAATGAAAAAAGACTAGCGTTCTTTCCTATTAGATATTACTAGTCCTTGTACATATTGTATCGGAGGCCTTCACTTACGTATAGTATTTAATATCTTTTTATATATAGGTCATAGTTGTATTTCTCGACCAAATCCTACTTTAAAACATCGTTATATGAGTATACATTATATTAATAGGAAGTATTTTTCAAACATTGGTAACTAGAAATCTCTATAAATTTACTACTATTATATGAACAAAATGTAGCATAGGTTTATTACTTATCACGATAACTTATTATTCTTGATTAACAATTTCTTCTTAAAATATGAAATTGTCTCATTCTCTTCATGTACTATGAAATATATTTAATGTTTCAATATTATTGGCAAAAATTTATATTAAACTAAAGTATATATCAATTTATTTCATCTTTACATAAACTGTCACAGAGAGTATTGACAACGGAATGATAACAGACGGTTAAATGTTTCAATCGTTTGGGATTTTGTCGTAATAAACTCATACATATGTAATAATTTCTCCTTTCTTTTTTCTGTTTTCAACGGCAGTTGTGTAGGTATTTTCCGTACAAATCATTTTATTTAACGAATTATAATCAGTACCTACATTCCAGTTAAATTTTATTACATTCTCTTTCAAACAATTTATTACTTATATGCAAAGTAAATCTTTAAATTTTTAGGTAATGTTTTATCTTCTTATTTAACATCGTTACTCTTTTAAATGAGTGTCTTTTTATTAAATAGCTTGTATAATAAAAAACGGGCAATGCATTCCAATCGTTTCTAAAACGACAAGCCTTTTTGTTGTAATATTTCACAGTGTTGTTATTTTCATAAGAAAAGTATACTTTTAGTCACGAAATAAATAATTTTAAGATAAAAACGTATTTGATTTGTAAGTTTTGTGTTATTAATAATTAATTTGTTAATGAATTTGTTGTTTAAATAGTTATTATTTTTGTTGTTATTAAAGTCATAGATTTTATTCATCCGAATAAACCGCAAAGTTAAAAATAAAAATTATTTGAAAAAAACTCGTACATAAACATTGCAATTTACATTCTAAGTAATTTATTAATTGTGTGTATTCTATTAAAATAACGTTATCATTTGTATTGTAGTGAGCTGCTTGACTGGTACTAGATTTCTTAGTTTAGCCGGTTTTCTATGTTTATTGTTTCGTAAATTGAAAAATATTACATACCTCGTTCTTATGAAAAGTGAACTTAATTATTCGAGATTAATTTAGAATCATAAGTTCACATGCCTTCTCAATAAGGAAATAAAATTGATTTAACCATTGTATTTATTAATGTTATTTGAGTAGAGTTTTGAATGCACTTTATTCGTATTTTAAAAACATACTTATTTTTGCACTTGATGAAATCACTATTTTAAATAAAATTATTTAAAAGTACACCGAAGAACAAGAAATATATCATAAAATAGAATATTCTTTTATTTTTCCTCCTTTAATATGTTTTGTTGTCACGCAAACTACATTTGTAAATGCGTAA
The DNA here is from genome assembly GCA_029286795.1 of Byasa hedistus. NCBI lineage: Eukaryota > Metazoa > Arthropoda > Insecta > Lepidoptera > Papilionidae > Byasa > Byasa hedistus. The sequence continues at coordinate 6,333,222 of JAGSMW010000015.1, read as the reverse complement.
TTTGTTGGACCAACATTTTGAAGAGATTGAAAAGACCTTGTTATAATTTCATTAAAACCATTTTGTTAGTTATATTTAAATGACTGGCACCGAGTATCCAGTTTACTTTAGTAACAAATTGCAACGGACATTTTAAAACTTTTATCCGCTGCTTCTATCAAAACCTGTAAAGCTTCTAAGACAACAAGTGCCACAGAGCTGCCCAAAAGCGACAAACGTGACGTCTTAATAGCGTCTACCAGAATTATAAAAAGCTTATAGCTTTTTTATATTTGATATAATTTCAATCCGCAGAAGTTCTATCAGTACCTGATGCCAGACTAGAGTGTCTTTATGGTTTCTTATGTGTGATTTTTTTTCAGAAATTAACGAACATTTTGATAAAATTTTTGTTATTAAAAAAATAATCACCGATTTAAATCACAATAAAATATACTCAAATAATCTGACACCCAAAATTACAGAGTTCTCTTTCTCATTTACTTGAAAAACAACATTAGTTGTTTATAGAAAACGACGTTGCTATTTGATATTTCTTTATATTATGGTACGAATTCCGTACGAATTTGAATCTATGTACTTTAAGGTTTCTCTGTATTACGATTAACATTTTTTAATAAATAGAAATATTAAAGGAAAACAGGAAATTCATTCCTATCTTGAATTTGGACATGAAATTTATAAGACATTCATTATTTATTTTATATTTCTCATTAAATGTTATATATTTATTAATTCTATCTAAGTAACTTACAAACAAACACGCGTGAATTTTGTTAAGTTACATATTAAGAACGTGCGACTTTGTGAGAAAACTTCCATCCACGTAGATTTATTTACATTTATATTAGACTTATTCCCACGGCTTAGAAAAGTCATTATAGGTTCCAATTCGGAAAATAATTTTTAATTCGCAACTGTACTTCTCTTGTACAATGATGCGAAACGTGGTCAATTATATTGTTTGTAGCAGTATTAAACTCCTTTATCTCTTTTAAATTACAATATACATTTAAAAGACACAATAAGTAATATTACATAAATCCCTTTTATGTGAATTTGTATTATATTTCGATGCAATGTGTAGATTATAATTAAGAAGGCACTTAAAATTAATTAAACGAAGGGGTACTTAATGAATTCAGACGCTCTTTGAAGTTGCGTTAAGAGTTGAGCATGGTGAATAGTGTAAACAACATTACTTCACTAATTTGTTTAAACCAACATTCAAGGGAGTAATCATTTTCGTATTTAAATTGATCTAAGTTGTGTAATTCTCTAGTTACAAACAACGCATTGACTCCCAGTAAATACACAAAAATTTGTTGCCTTAAATGCAGGTAACATTGTGTACCTAAGCCAAAATTTTAGAGACTTATGTCAACTATAAGCAAACGCTAATACTCAAAGTAACACGATGTTAAGTGACAATATCACCGAAGATGGTGTCTTGAAAACCGGTAAACCGTCGTGTCGAATTAAGAGAAATCGCTAACGCTTAAATTCCCATTAGGAAAACTGAGTAACAATGGTCGATAATTATTTAGGTCAGACAATGTATAGATAGGATTACGTGAGGAACCAACGAGCTTTCCCTATACAGCGAAAGATAAATAGAGAGGTAAATAGTTTTTTTACAAATGTGTTAGGAAGAACTGTAGCCTTGTATTAAGGTCATTGATAATATTTTTATTTTTGTCTAAGCTTTCTCTGACCGAAGCTTTATTTAATTTTTATTTATAAAATTTTACTTGTTACCGACTCCGTAGCGCAGCTGGTGATCAGGCTTTGATCCTTTTTTTGGATGTTACTTATTTGATTTCGAGGTTAAATATGTTGACTTTGAATGGTGGTGTACTTTTAAGAGCCCGCTGGACTAGCTGCCTCACTCGTGTTGTCAATCTACTGCTATAACAGCGTACTGGGATTCCGGCACACATATGACATGATTTTGTACGAGCGTGCTTCACTATCTTCGGCTTCGTAGTCACTTAATGTCATGTAAAATTTAAGTCACGTCAACACTCATTAGAGATAAAAACTAACCTTTACATAAAATACACCGTACAGCGGCATGATATTACAGTTTAACTCTAGTTCTGAACAGATTTGTGCGCTACTCAGAGAAATAAGCACTGCGTGCTTTACTAAACCTATCTAAATAATAATCTCCCAAACCACATAAATGATAATATGTTAAATTTATTTTTAACTATAGATAAGCACAAAGATTTCGGGTACAGTAATGCTTATCCTACCCGATATCTCTCTGCACACCCCTGATTCTGTAAAGCGGCTTCGAGAATTTTCCAATGAAGCCATTAAGACAGTTCACGAGCAAATATAATAATCATATGAGAGGATAAATAAGTAATATCGATAAACAAAAATAAAGTTACCAAAACCGTCGTAGAGAATAATGTACATGTTTTTGTTACTCCATTTTTGGTAAATAAAAAACTTTAAGAATTTTTTGATCCTAGTATCATCGAAGGTCCTGCGATATACGCATCCAGCGGATTCCGCAGAAGTGATCGGTATGGAAATCTACGATGGAGGCTTATATCCAGCTAATGATGATGCGGTCTGTCATGATGATGTAAATCTTTCGAATAAATGTCTCTACTTTATAAAAAGACAGGTTTATATATGTAAAAAGTACATAGAGGTAAAAATATTAATTACGTAATAATCATTTTAATCATTAATTTACATACATGTATAAATTCCTTTTATAAAATGTCAAATTACCCACACTCATAGTCTTTGTGCCAGAAAAGGAAATTGTTTGTACTTCTAATGAATTATGAATGAGTTTGAACTAAACACGCTAACCGGCGGTGGAGCTGACGTTTCGGTCCCAGAATATTTAAATATCCAACTTCCACAATTTATTCATTTTGGTACTTATAAATTCAAACTATTATATTGATTTCTCTCAAAGATTTTTGTTGTTTTAAACTTGTTTTCTAACACGCTTTGTATTCATCTAATAATAAAGTAACGTATACGTATACATATAGATATGATCGTACATACAATATCAACACCGTTGTGAAAGAAATGATCTAATTCTTCTATTACCTGAAATGATACATACGTCAGTGTAATAGGCGAGTTTCACTCATTCACACTGCTACTTCCAAAAAGTGGGCAGTCGACGAATCTAACTATAAATTATATTTGTCAAGTGACCACTTTTCGAAAGGTGAACTTAACAAGTTATACAATTTGACTCACGTAAACAAATTCGTCAACAACCTGCAGTGTATGTGCAAATTACAAAAACAGTAAAAAAATTCTAACGTCTTCGTCATATCTCTGTTCATTTAATTTGGTGTGAGTAGTCAGATTCACAATTTGCAAAACAAAGCAAACATTTTGCTATGACTTGTAAATTATTTGTGTGAACCCAAGTGACAATAACTACAATGTTCTACTTCTCGAAAATACTTTAATCTTTTTCAGTCGTGTGAAACTATAATAGAAATGGGTCGCGTTTAAATTATTCATACACGGCTCTTTCTTCAGTTTCGACAAAGGGACCAAAGTTATTAAGATTTGTTTCTTTCGCCTGAGAGTTTATACACTTCGTATAAGATACTGAAATTAGACAAATTGTCGTTTTGTTAAATTTTAAATGTTTCTAACATAAATCGTTTTTATCTACAAACGCGGATAATAGTTAATGTTATAAATAACTTAAACTTTCATTAAATTGGATAAGTGAACTGTGAACATTGTCCGAACATATTGAAATTTATGTATAAGTTTTGTTTCATGTTTAACTAAAAACATTTAATCAGTTTATTAAAATTAGTCTCATAAATGTTGTTAACGAATTGTTATTATTCGAAAGGTTTTGTTTGTTCAATATGTACAGTTTATATCATACTTACTAGCGCAACATTGCTATAGGCAGAGGATGATGGATATGTATGGATGGATATCTCATCGCCTTGTCAAATATATAAATGGTCTTTATATATTTAGTAATAACCTTATACGTGGAACAATAGAATATTGTACTGGTGGTAGCATTCTCTTGCCGGAAACCGTCTAGGTAGGTACACCGCAGTTCCTATTGCTGTCGCTAAACAGCAGTGTACAGACATTACTGTTTCTGTATGAGGGGCGTTGTAGCTAGTGAAATTACTGTGGTAATGACGCTTAACATGTTATGTCTTAAGGCGACTAGCAAAATGTGGTACAGTGTATTTTAACTAGCGCCACATTGCCACGGGCAGGCGTACCACTTACCATCAGGTGAACGAGACGACCGTCTCGTCGCTTTGTCGATTAGAGGAAATATTGCTAAAAATTAGAAATAAAAATATTTTTCAAGTTTTGAACATAAAATCTCTTCTAAGTCGTATTTCCTCATGACTGAGGGTCGTGGTCATCATGTGTGATGAAAAACACGACGACTTTCTTTGGCAGTTATAATGGAGTGGTTTGCAATTGCAAACCACTCCATTAGAATTTTTAGAAGGCAATGGCCTTCTCCATTTCACATACTAGTCCGACCACGGATGGTCACGACATAGATATGAAGGTTTCCTCACGATGTTTTCCTTCACCATCAAAGCACGTGATATTAGTTGGTGTTTTATGCTAACTGCACATAAATTGAAAAATTCATTGGTGCTGGCTGGATTCGAACCCGGTACCTTCGCAATGGAAGGCCGGCGTTCAAACCACTAGGCTATCACGGCAGAACATAAAATATATAGTACGAAATATTTAAAAAAATTAAGAATACGTTGGTGGTTACTCCATAGAACACAATCTAGAAGTTTATACACTATTTACTCTTTATACGAGCATGTAGCAATAGCTAAATCTTTTGCGCGATCTAATACTTATAATATTAGTAAATTTTTAACGGTCTGTCTAGGGAATCCCTTTGTTTTACGTTATATTACGTTACATTAACAATTTTATTTACTACAGTACAGTTTGCTTACATGGCTCTAGGGAGACGAAGGCAAATGGCTAGATTGAAAGTGACGTATTTCTAATAAACGACAACAATAAACTGAACTCGTAGGTGTTATATCGCCCGTTCGCTTTTAATAGATTTCTTAGGTCACAAAGATATATCAAATTATTTAAAGGTTAATCACAACATTGAAAGTATTATTAGTATTGATAGACATTCGATTCCGAACTCGTTAGCTCTACGCAGAATTAATTTGCCTCTTATACTTAACACAAACATAGTGTCTATTGCAAATGAATTAACTTATTACTGTTTTAACTTGTAAATAAAAACCATAATACTTAAAAGGTAATTTAGTTTTTATGAAGAAGTTAAACTGAATAGTTTGAATTAATAACGTTGGCATCACTAATATCTCTAAAGTATTTTTATAGCGTACATACTCGTATGTACCGTAACAATTGCAGAAACGCAAGTAGAAAAAAATAGAAAGGTTGTTATTTATTCAGAATAACCAAACAACTCGTTTGCGTGTTCGAAGCTGGCTGTTTGCCAACTCATTAAACTGACAGGTTTGACTACAACACGACACACGATGTTTTATACAAATCAAAATGTTGCTTCCCCATGTATTTCGTCTTTCATTGTAAATTCGGCTTTATCAGTAAATAAACTTAAAGGCATGACCTTGTTATTATCAAAGCACCAAATTTTTTCATACTATTGAACATTACATATGCTAGATACTAAGAAAAAATAGTTGTGGTTACAAACATTTTGTGAGAAAAATGGTAATTCTATTGACTTGTAATAAACTTTAATGAATCGATAATAAAAATCATAGTATTTTACTATTACATTTTACACTAACGTTTATTTAATAATAGTATTTTTAGGTGTAGTTAAAATTTGGCATTATCATTAAACAATAATTTTCACAAATTTGATGATAATGAAGTAGTTGAATGATTTTTGTAAAGATAGCGTAGCTTTCAATTTGGTATAAAAGGCGGACATCTGTAAAAAATTGTGGATATAGAAACTGTGACAGATTAAATATAAATTGGAAGAGAAGTGTCTATTACATATATTGTAGAGTAATATAATCGATAACATTTAAAAAATCTTTTAGTATTTTTTAATTCACTTTTCTCGTCTTTATTTACATTATTTCACTTTTAACATTACGGAGTAGTTGTTTCATGGTCTAAATGTTCATGTGTACACTACCCGTTAACTTTTTTAGTGTAATAGTGACTACACAACTAAAACTTTCAAGAGCAGGTTATTGTTAACAAATTAAAACTATAACTTGTAAAGCATGAAACCAATGATGAAATGTCAGTAGAGCTTGGATACTAAAAATTTAATGCAAAAAATAAAACATTCTACTTTTTTCCAATATATTTAATTTTACATATACACGACTAAAAAAACTTGTGTTTTTGTCCGTAAAAATATTGTCTACGATGAAATTGCATCATTATAAATTTTTGTAATTGATAAGCAGCCAAAATGACTATTTCGGCCAAATTCTTTTCAAGTTTTAAAATTTTACACAAATTTTTACCTGAAAAGAGATAAAAATGCTGATTAAAAGGTAATGAGAAAAGTTTTTTAATTAAATGCTTTGAGCAGATACAAAGAATCAAACTAAGTAATTGAATAGAAATGAGGTTTCTTTCATGGAGTTTATTAATTAATTGTCATATAATATTTATAAATCAACTTTTTATTGCGCTATTCGTTTACATTTTCAAATATTTTGTTTTACAAAAGAGAGAGTAATAATAATATACTTGTTCATATTTATAGGTTTGGTTTAGAACATGATAGTGCTTTTTCATCGTAATATATATAAATGAACATGTTATTTTGAAAATATAATTTAGATAAATCTTATATTCTTAACACGAAGCTCAATGAAATGACTTAAGCGTATTCTCATTGCACGTGTTCGTGCGCCCCAGGGAGCTAACCTGAGAACGCTTAACTAACTTCTCAATTAAATATTCACATGAGACAGGTCCCGTAATTGCCACATATTATATTTCTTTGTTGTATTTTCTCATTTGCTGTAATTTATTGAAGTTTATATTTGTTTATGTAAACAGAAAACCATATGAAAGTACAACATACATACAAAGAAATTAAGTGCTAAGGCACTACTTATTACAATGCGAAATTTCTTCTGATAGAAATTTTATAATTATGAAAATAAGTTTGGTGAACTGACGTAATATACGAAAACATTACTTTTGACAAGTTTTATTATCCACAAAATAGTAAATATCACTATTGAGCAGTAAGGAAGCTACCAGTTGTCTAATACGTAATTATAATGCCTTCATAGAGATTATCATTAACTTTTGATGAGTCAATTATGTAAAACTATTTTAATAAGCTAATACAGATTGTTTGGTTGCATAGTCAAGTATAATGCTTGCGTACCTTACAAAGGCATTCTGGGTAAAGCGTTTGCTTTGTGCACTAAACTCCTTTATCAGTTATTGCATTAAAATAGTCTACGAATACCAGCAACACCACAATGTTAAATGATCTCAATGTATTAAAATAATCTAATATAATTAAAACATTAAATGATTTTTTTAAACAAATCTCTGTGGTAATTAGAAACACGCAGCTAAGCTAATGTTCATAAAAAAACCACATATTATTTACTTCATTTTGTAAACTTAAACGCTTCGGCGGTTACCAGATTTAGCACTTATTGACTGACTACATATTTATTTTATTTTGGGAACGTATTTTAAAATTAGGGAATTATTAACCTAAACTAACTCTTAAAATATGTTTTGTTAAATAAGTATATATATATATATTTTAATCTATATATAAGAAACCTACGCCAAAGCTATAAAAACAATGACGTGTTTACCTCTGAAGAAGAAAAGCTCATTGAAACTGAACTGTTCTACAATAAATGGACACGGCAACTATAACAAGGTGTTATGAAGTTGTAAAAGGTATCGAATGTTTTATCTATTTGTAAGTTTCTCTGTTTTTCAATGTTTTTTTTATATCTTCGGCAATTATATGTATGACCTAAGTTTGGTAAAATATTGTTTATAAGATAAATTATTAATCATCATCATAGTTTTAACATATTGATGTTTACGTCTGTAGTTCTCCCCAGTTGATTTCCAGCGCGACCGGTCGTCATCAAGTCCTCGGTCCACCTAGCAGACTGTTGTCTCACGCTGCCAACAAGTGGTCTTCACTCAAGCAAAATTCTGCCCATCACGACCGTACGATTTTCAGCTTACTAGCTATTACTCTTCGTGGTTATAACCTCTTTCTTGTAATTAGTAAGTTTTTGTAACAGGTAAAATATAGGAATAAAAATATAGGAGTTTTACCAATTATGATTTTTTAATTATCACCTACATTGTTATTGCAGGGAATCGAATTTTTCGGATTTTATAGCGATACCGATACAAGACTTACTGAAAAGTTAAATATGTGCTAACCACTGAAATTTATCTATAATCCGCTAGATTTTTTCAAATTAATATATTTCGAAATATTAAAAGAATTTTCTAATATAACATTTTCTGTTCATGTCTAGTTTTAAAACCCACCGACGATTCGTTCCCAGTGCAATCATAACGTTCTACGAAGTAACACTGTAAATATTAGGTGAGCAGAGCAACATAGAAACAATATTTGTAGTTCAAGCTGACAGTCCAAATTTATTTAAACACGTCCTTTATTTTAAGGTGTAAACCATTATGTTGTCATTGTATGGAAGAAATAAAATATAATTCGTTTTAAACGAGAAATTCTTTGAAAAATTCAATAGAATATAAAACAATGCCAGAATGATGATTGCTTTTAGATTTGATATTATGGATTTTATATTAATCAAATTATCACAATAAGTCTATGACCTTCATTACATTGTTACTCGTTTATTATTTTATAAGCCTTGTAACACTCATTAACCTGTATGAGTACGTTCCTAATAAAGCAGTAAAGCAACTGGAAACTTAGGTATAGCCAAGATAGTAATAAACCTTGTATAAAAGTTGTATGAAGTTTTGTTATACATTCCGACGAACGAACCATAGTTCAATAATATTAAAATAATATTATAATATAACAGAATCTTTGTAAGGATAACTTTTGTTTTCTTGTCTTCGAAGGGGTTACATTTCTTAAGATTGAGATTTAAAATTATTGATGTTAAAAGCGGCCTTCTTTTTTAAAGCGTGTAATATAATTGACTTTCTTAATTAGAATTTACTTTGTAAACTGAAACAAAAGAAATAGAAAAATAATTACGAATGCGTTACTGTTAAATAGACAAGAAATAAAACCCTTTCAAAGAATGCTATCATCTCTGTGCTCCGGGGCTACATAAGCTAGAGAAATGTTAATATGTATTTATAAAACCTTCAAAGTAGAAGTTAAAACGATCTTTTTTACAATCATTTAATACGGCATAATAAAATTCAAATTAAAAGGTCCAATATTAAAAAACAATACACAAAAAAATTGTAACAACGGAGTGGAGGAGCCCTTTTGTGTTAGCGCGTAAAAGAAATGTTTAACTTTTTCCTCAGAATTTAAATAGTGTACAATATAATACATGTTTACTAACAAATTGATATAATATTTAGTTAATCGATTCATGATGATCATTAGTGTTTGTGCTGATGTATATAACAAGCAACCAAAGCTTAAGTCTTAGCATTACGAACTGAAAGCTGATAGTTCGATGCGAAACCGTAGTTGGAAATAAGAGATGGAGAATTATTAATATACCTTTGAAATTAAGATTTAACTATATGATTAATAAAAACTAAATTAACATTAATTTATTTTAAATGTGAATTTTTATGAATAATGTTGTTATACACAGATAAAAAAATACACCGTTACATACTGATTGCATTCAATAATTAAAAAAAACTCTAGATTTGAATCTACTCAAAAAGTGGATTTTTGTAATGTTTAAATGTTTGTTTTATTCTTAAAACATTGTAATAAGAAGGTATACTATTATTCCATTACTATAGTATATTATTATAGTATACTATAGTATATATTGTAAAGGTACTGTGATATATCACAGTACGTTTACAATAAAATATATCTTTTAACACTGAAATTAATTTTTAAGCATTTAACAATTTTATGGTGATAAAGTATGCGGATCATAATGGCTCTACTGTATAAATACACCCTTAAAATTTAAATTCTATACTGTACAGCAAAAGTTTATCAGACTCAGAGTTTTATTTTCGGACTCTTCTGTGTAATTGCACTCAGCGCAACAAAAGACTAGAAACTGGAGCACCGGGAAGCCATGCTAATTGGTTTTAACGAACGAGACACTACTGAAATATGTGTATCGTTATTAAAGGGTTAAAAAATAAGTCTACAAATATTTTGAGGAGCATACTTAATGCAATGAATTAATAATTAACTGATATACATATATTGACGCGTAACGCATCAAGCCGGAGTTGATGCGAAATTGGGGAAAACAAGAATTAAGCCTTATCTGCGATACATAATCAAATTATAAGATAATCTATGTATAAAGTTTGGTTGATTTCATAGAGATCAATAAATATATATCTAAAAGAAGGCCGATTGAACGGCTGAACATTCTAAATATTGCAAAGAAAAACTAAACTCCTATAAATAACATGATTTTCAAAAAAGAAGTAGAAGTAAAAAATTAGTTTGACATTTTGTAGTCTTCGTCAACAAGGTGATCTATCAAATTCATTAAACTTCTAATTTTGCTTCAAGATGTTAAAAAGTACAAATTTCTATTGCGGTGTCTTTTTTACGTTAACTGTGTGTATTATAATACTTTCTTTTATTATTACACGTATAAACGTAGTCAATCTTTATATTACGGAATGAATATTCTCACTTCACTTAATTCATGTCAATCGATTACACGCGGGCTTTTAATTGACTGCAATCAATAAGCGTTATCTGAATCGATGATTCAATTCATACCAAAACGGATTTTATGTCGTTGATATACATTGCTTTAATTTGTTTTAACTTTTACAATATTTTTACGTAACACTCACCATCAGATAATCCAAAAATTATTCGAATACAAAATAAATACGAGGACACTCGCATCTAAGACTGATTAATGATTATTCATTAATCAGACTTAGAAGCTTAGTTTCATTATCGAATAAAATAATTATAATCATTAAGAGCTTCTTTTGCACAAACTTAAGCAAACAAAACATAAAACTAACCAGTCGAATCTTATTAAATTGCCATTTTTTGATTAAATAATTATTAAAAAACACTAACTTAGGTATTTTAAGCTGCAATATTACCGGATATCATTGAAACTACAGATATAGTTATAGTCATAAAACCTTTGCATTGTTTTGGTTAATATTTATAGGCCTGCAAACATTTTATCATATCAGCATATAATTGTGGAATTTAGGTAACTAATCTACTATAAAATTAAATATTTAAGACTTTCATCTTTCATAAATTTAACAAAATCAAACTTCTGGTATCTGAACCGGCACATTTAATTTGTTCAAATGATTAAACGTTTCTCATAACGTAGAACATAATATTTGTAAAAGAAAGTTTCCATTACCTTAATCAGTTGTGAATGCCTATTGTAAAGACGATATTACAAAACCTTTCATTTTAATTTTTTGATTAAAATTCCTTGAAACCATTGTTCACATTCGTATCCTTTCAAAGAAAATGACAAGCACAAATATTCGATGGTTATTATCATTCGCGATAGTCACTGACGACTATATTTTTAAATTCATGTATGTCATACAAAGGTTTAAAATTTTTGGTTAAACAAATCATCATCAAAGTCCAATATCTTTCTAATCTAGTAGTACCTGATATTGCATGTGATTGAATAATGATAAAAATAGAAAGAAGTATTAACATTATGTAGTAAAGTGTTAATAAATGCTATGTAGCTATCGTTTAGAAAAACGTACCACAACCCCTAATTATATGACTACTTCTTGTTTAAACACGGCCTAGGTAAAGAAGATAAATGAAAATAGTTTACACAAAGTTTACTCTCTTTGCGCGTATATGAAGACAATTCCTTTGTTAATAATAATGCAAATGCTTCTTTTATATAATACTGCTTGAATACACTTTAGTTCTGATTAATTAAAAGATTTCTCGGAATTCAGACAGAATTTTTAAGTTTTTACTAGCCGTGTTCACTAAAACTGACCTAATTTTTTTATGAATTATTGCTTTAGACTACTTCAAGCTGGTAATCTTATAACAAACCTGAGTAAAAAAAAAATTATAACTATAGTGAACATCGTACACTTGCTTTCAACAAGTAATACTAATAAGATATGACTTTTTTGCAATAGTTAATACTTGTATATAACTTTCCAATTTTTCCCCAGAAAGAAACTATATCTGAGATTGATTTTTGTTCTTTTAACGTACTGTTCTCCGTGTCATGATTGTAATTAAGTTTTGGTGGCAATTAAGAAAAAGTATTTACATTTTGAAACACGAAAGTTTGGCTGTCTCTTCATTACTTATAAGCTTGCAGCTAACCAAGAGTAATAAGTACGTCGGAAAATATTTAAAATTAAAAGGTTCTTAAGTATCTATATACACGCTTAAATGCCGGCTGCCTCGGGGCCTCTAATACTATTATAAGTCGGAAATGTGCATAAAGGGAATTAGTTCCACTACATTCGTTGTAAGTCTGCACCTATCTATTAATTCAGTGTACACGAACATTGAAAGCTTTTAACTGTCAACTGCAAACGAAATAGAAACATGGATATTGATGAATTTAGGATTAATATTATAAAGGAAAAGTCACAGAGAAATAAATGTAATGCCGTAAACAGTTTTACTCGCCCGCTATGTTCCGCCATTTTTTGGGTATCGGAGTGTAATTATTTGAAAAGCTACAATGTTCTGAGAGAAGTCAGGATTATGTAGATATTTTTACACATTAAAACCGTGCAATGCGGAATCCTGATCTCTCTCACCACAGTTGACGTAGTCTATTACATAGATAGTCATCGAAACCTCATACCCGGTAATTATCTGTGTAAGTCGGTAAGTGAGCCTTCGAAGCTTGGCTACAACAACCAAGAAGAGAGTCATTGTATACAAACTTCGAAGACCGATGGCATCGCACTTTACAATGCATCAACGCGCATATCTCTCTCTTCTCTATCTCTCTTCAAAAAACAGCGCACCACGTCGCAAAAAAATGTACTGTTCAATTGTATTAATGCAATCTCAAATTTCTGGTACGGAGTTCAAGTATTTAATGACGTATTCGCGCATTCGTGATTTGGGCGTGACATGATAATGGGTATAATGAATTCTGCTCCGATAAGATAACTAATAAGGCGTGTTACTGATGTTTTGATGGCAAAATACGTTAAGATATTATTTGGATTTAGATTCCAGAGTTACATTGCTACTTAAAGTTTTATTTACTTATTTTTAAAGATTAAATGATTTTTGATAACCTTAAAAATAGATATTTCATAAAGTAAAAGAAGGTAAACGTTAAGGTCAAAGTTGACCCACTATCCCGCACTATCGATATGAGAAAAGTGACCAATTCACAGCAATCAGCTTTTTTGTTAGGTTTATGTAATCAAAGTTAACAAAATTTTAATATTTTTAAAAATGAGGTGTAGAAAATATCATAGTGAAAAATTTTACATTCCTATACATTTTATCAGTATTTAGTTACTACATTTTTTAATCAAAAGATAAAAAAAATTGGAATTAGAAGAAATTCTTTCATGTACTGACCCATGTATCAATAATGCTTACCGATAAACTGTACAGCGCAAATCATTAGAAATACGAACCAAAAAGGTAATATTATAATTAATTTTATACAGGCGTAGTCTCTAATAACCTTTTTTAAATAAAAATTAAGGATATTGCTAATTTTGCCTCCTTCTCTACTTATAAAACTGCTGCAATTCTGAACAACTGAGTAAGAAATTTTGGGGACAGACACTTATCTACTTCCTTTTTTCTTAAACTAACATCCGACTTTTTTATTAGTTATCGGTCTTGAACCAAAATTATTTCTTTAATCTTTATTTTTGACATCACTCCTGAATGCGATTATACTTTATCGATTTATCAAATTAATCTCTAGTCAATCTAAGTTAATCTGCGCATACTTTACCTTGTGATTTAGCAATCTAAAGATTTAACAATCTACTAAGTGATTAGTTTTAAATCCTGACTTAAACTGACTAAACACATTAAAACACTTTTAAATAAATGAAAACAATTATTATATAAAAATATTAGAATAAAACTAAAAGACTTTGTAGATTTCAAAGAAACAGAATCAAGGTCTCTAAAGCGCTTTCAATGCCTCTACGCTTTGTTGGCGGCGTCGAAAAGTTACATAGCTAAAATGTAAAATCTTTGTGAGTCCAATCTTCTTTTGGAAGTGCTAAGATTGAGACTTTAACCCAGGCGAGAACGAAAGTAGGTCTCACACATTTCTTATTGCGAGTCATGACTATTAGGATACAATAATGGACTTACAGTTCTCTTATTTTAATAATTTAAATTCTGTATTATACACATAAGATTGAAATTTCCTTATTTAGATGCTTCATTTGCTTAGTGTCATTATTTTCTAAAATAAACATTTGCTGTTATACAAAGGTGTTTTTTTAAATGTTTATTTAGACATTAAAAAAGTTACATGTACCTTTTGGTTTATTTACGAATTTCATAAGTGGATAGTAAGGCATTTATTTGTTGTTGTTTTAATATTGACATAAAGTTTCGGAGACATTAAATTTTTTTTCTTACGTACACAGATTTGTTTTTTACACTATATTTTAGTTTGTATATTGAATAAGTTAGGTATCCACTATTAGTTCTAATAGCACCATCCGACCCGTACCTTTGGAATATTACGGTATTGCTAACTTCAAACATCCATACGATTTAACAACACAACGGAAGTTTAATGCCAGTTTAGATCTTCCCCTTGTAAACGAGCTGGCGGCTCAAAACTTTGAAATCGTATAAGTTTTGGAATAAAAGTTAAGTAATCAGCCTTTATGAAACTAATTATAGGCACTACTTACACATAAAGTTTTATTGAAATTTGTGATAATATATGTGAGGTTTTTTAAACGATCTTTTTATAAACTGTAGCTTTTCTTACATAAAAACAACAGACACAAACAAACAAAGGATTGATATTTATAGTTATTTCTTACCAACAACTAAAACCATCAACTAAAAACTGTATTATATCTATTTAACGAACAGTTTATTTTTAAGTAACGAGATCAAACTTACACTTCATTGGGGAGTTAAGCACACCTAAAATCAAAGTTTGCTCTAATACCATTAAAGATTTGTTGTGCAAAGCGATTTGTTACTTGTAGTTGGATTCCTGTACACAGAAAAAGTAAGGTCACAGAAAAAGTAAGGTCGGTAACGTCAATGTTTTTATGTGGAGATAGTTCAGTCCTGGTCTATAATCCTTTCAGTATGTTTTTATTGTAGCTCAGTACAACTTCGGTTATTTTACAATAATTTCTGTTTGTATATTAAATCAAACTATGTAACTACAAGTAAATTGAATAGTATTGTTTTGATCTCAGTCATCTATTAACTGACTGTTACTTTATTTAATATCGGTCTGTCCTTAATGAAATCACGGTAACATATTTAAATGTGAAAAGTGTTGCGTATATCAATTATTTGTTTATATGGATAATTAAATTCAATAAAAGCAGCCAGACTATAATTATACATTTCAATAAATAAATTTTAATTAGCTAAGAGCCCAAACATCAAATTATACCTTCTATATTATCAAGCAAATGCTTAGGAAATTTAATTAAGCTTAGCTTTGGAGGTGTATTAATATCTTCGTAGATTTCAAAATGGCCGATCTAAGCAACGCTAGTTGATGAACATTGAAAAGATATTTAATTTGTTAATTAATTTTGACAAAATTTTGTGATTGGTTTAATTAAAATGTAAAATACAAATAAAAATACATTAAAATAGCTTTAAACTTTTTAGTACAGAACAAAATAACCAATATAGTCAACACAACGGTATATAATCAATCCAAGTTTCGTTATTAACGCGTGCTTATGCATGTAACCACAAATCGTCATTATTGTGATAAAATATAGATTGTAAATTCGACGATAAATACATAATTACACTTATCCGATAAATACTTAATGCTAAATTACTCAAAAAAGTAATTCTGACTGCTTTTCGATTTCGTTTACAAAATTATTTATTGCCATAAAATGTTGCAGAATTTCCTGTATTTTTCTGGAGATCACGAAATTGATAGTTAAGAGTTCTTTCAGGCATCCATTACTTACAGAACCGTGTATTTCTTTACAGGTGACGGCAAAAACCATTACTATTAAAAAAATTTAACAACTCAATTACGAAACTAGCCTATTGATTACATCATAATTTAGAACTAAAAACACGACTAAGTAGTACATTTGATGAAAGTTTTGTAATAATACTTATACTCATCTGGAGCAGCCCGTGAGCAGGGCGAGTTACAACACTATTCCTTACGTGTCGTAAAAGGCGCCTAAGACGGAAACAACAACACAAGGAAAAGGAGAACAACTTTCTTTGTGACTTTAATCAACATACTGCGCTCGCTAAGCGTTGCGAATATGACATTTACCCACTCTTGCGAGGTCTTTGTTTAACAATGGACATTAAAAAGTTGAGATGTGAATCCATATCAATAAACAATTATTTAACATAACAGTTTAATTAAAAAAAAATCTATATTTATGCAGAGTACACATTTACACATGCAGTAACACATTTTTTGCACAAACAGAAATGATTTCTACTAAAAAAGAAATAAAATTGTATATCGCACATATTTAACAAAAAAAAAAACTATAACATTGTTATACTTAACTGATGATATGAAAACTTGTATTTATAATTCTCTATTCAATGAATATTTTAATCACAAAATCAATCTAATAAATTTTAGAAATAGTACTGTACGCTACTCTCTTCTATTATCATCATAACCAGCCGATAAAAATCCAATGGTGGACTTAGGTTCTCTATTTACATAAATAAGTGTAATTTGTTAATATTTTCATAAATAATATGTTACAGTTTTTATGTAAATTTTCTATTTTATACAAATGCTACATAAATCACCTGAAATGCTTCAAAACATCATACATACATGGTGTATCAAAAAATATAACTATGCACAATATCTACAATAAAAAATAAAAAATTACATTTATTATAATATTAATGCCATTATCTTACCTGAACAGGCTTGTTATAGCAATAAGATAGCAAAAATGTATATATTCCACATATACTATAACTAAAGCGACATTGTTCCATAACACAAATAACAGGAATGGCCTTAAGGCCTTCATAATTAATAAAACTTAACATATACGGAAGAATAAGTAAAGCCGAAAACATGCGTGTTATTTTAATCTTAACAGCTCTTTGGTCGGCATCATTGGCCTTTCCTGCTGAATGGCCTGATCTCGTCGATCCTAGCAATCTAGCGCTTGTTCTCAACGAAGAAGATTTTGAAGACTACCTAGACACCTGGTTTGAAGTCCAACAAAAGAAATATGCCAACATTAGTCAACCGGAGCATAGAAGTGGTAAATAAGATAAATATTTTATACCTATTATTGTTTTATAATAGTTAGTTTATTTTTTTTACATTTTCTGTGATTTTTAGTTACTTATTATTTCTAGCCATAAGAATCGCAATTTCTGGCGCTAGAATCTCTGGAAAAGTTATTATTTAAATTTAATAATATTTGCAATTCAAATATAAATTTACAGCAGCACGAATTAATTAAATTAATCATGAAATAACCGACACGGGATTGCTCTTACTGGATAGTATCGTAAAAGCCGCTGCAGCTTGTTTCACTCTGTTTTTTATAGTATTAAGAAAAACCTGTAAACAAACAATTCAGTAAAAGTAGCTACTCATTAGCAATTATACTTAGTAGCGATTATCTTCAGTTCAAATAGTGTCGTAACAAGCATATCGATAAACCCAATCAGAATCATAAAAATAAATTTTGTTTAAGTTTAAACATATTAAAGGATTTGATTTCACGTATGTAATTGTTTTGGTTATGGTCAATTTGTTAGATAACTGTTAATATTGGATTACATGTTTCCTTTATCGTTTTCAGGCTGCACCATAAGAGTCAACGGTGATTTGGGGCAACCCCAGCCGGTCTATATACGCAGAAATAATTATCTCGCTCCTAACGGTAACTCTGGCCAAATTCGTTTGAATACAGGAGAACAAGTAACCATAGCCTGTACGGGCTCTGGACGGACAATAAGACATCCGAACATTGCGCGTAATGTTAATACTGCTGTGAGTAAAAGTAATAACAATAATTGCATATGGATAGATTTTTCTTGTTGTTATTTACTGATTAAATTAATTTTATTATAGACTGCTACCTGCGTCAACGGCGCCCAAATATCTGGTTCTGGCTGGTTAAATGGAAACGGTCAATTTCGTCAGTTAACTTGTTCCGATCATTCTTTTCATGAAGCCGCACGGACGAATGATCGTTGCTTTAACAACAACATAGTTATTAGGTACGAGTTTACAACGATGACGTAACAAAACTTATTTTTCATGTATTATTAACGTTTTGTGTTCATTTAAATATTTTCAGGGTTGGGTACATTGTTAACAACGTTTTTTATCCTTTGTATTGGTCATGTTTCGACCAGAGACGCCTTGAAGTTTTATATGTATGGTATGAACAAAACCCATCTAATGCTGTTCACCAAACTGGAGTGGATAGACCAAGTTGGATGGGTAAATATTTTAATTTACGAGCATGTTAGTTGACATTTACTTAAACCTATTAAAAACAATATTTTCATTTACATAATAATACAAGATTAGTACATGATCAGTTTAATGTCCAATTTTTTTTAATCAAATATTTATCCTTCATCATAATTTCAGCCTTTTGTTGCTTCCGACTAAACATATGCCTAATTGATTTCCAGAGTTTATAGTTTACAAGGAAAATAAATATGTTAACAATAACAAAATGGAAATTAATGTTTCTTCATATTTTAGCTGGTCCGTTTTTCCCCGGAGTAAATGTCAACAACCGTTACACGCAAGCTCAACAAAAAAACACTATAGCTGGCTATGTGGGCAGCTCGCTTGCCAACAAATATGTAACAAATACTCAGTTCCTTGCGCGCGGTCACCTTGCTGCGAAAAGTGATTACGTATATGCGACAGGACAACGAGCCACTTTCTACTTTATCAATTGCGCACCTCAATGGCAACCATTCAACGCTGGTAACTGGAATCGGCTTGAAATAGTAAGTTTAAGAAATTTCACGTAAAGTTAATCAGATTTTTGATCTGAACTGTTTTACTTCCTGACATTATGTTGGTTGATAATACGGTAAAAGGTTTCCCAATCGAATTGACCTATTTGACAAAAGTCGCTTGGTTTTCATTCGAAATCTTACAGCGGAGAAAATAGAATGCTATCTGATAAGTAACGATTTAAATAAAAAAATGTTAAACCCGTATTTATACCAATGATAACTTTACCTTATGACCGAATGAAAAAATACAACTGTATTCAACACTTTCCATAAATAAACACATTTCAAATTTACTAACATTTCCTAACACTGAAATAATCGTACCAGGTGGTAGGTCTCTGTTGCCGGAGACCGTCTGGGTGGGTACCACCGCAGTTCCTATTTCAACCGCCAAATAGTAGTGTGCAAACATCACTGTGTTCCGGTTTGAAGGGCACTGTAGCTAGTGTAATTACTGGGGTAACGAGACTTAATACCTTATGTCTCAAGGCGACGAGCGCAATGTGGTGCAGTGTATACCATCTTAACTAGCACCACGTTGTCATGGGCAAGCGTATCACTTACCATCAGATGAACGTCTTGCTCGTCTCGTCGCATATTAGTACAAAAAAAAAATACATTTAATATTAAATTTGTAAGAATTTAACTAATCTCTTATCACTCTCTTTTTATCCCTGTTTGTATGAAAATATCACAATTATTTACAGATGTGATTATAGCTAATACTTGTAATAAATTGTGGTTAATATAGCATATTATATAAACGAATCGACGACATTGTAGATTATTTGTACAAAAGGTACTATTGAATATTACAGACGTCTTGAAATTTTCAGAATCTGCGCAATCGCATCGGACGTGCGGGCTATAACACCGTCATTTACACTGGTACTTTCGGTGTGACGCAGCTGCGAAACGCCAACAACCGACTTGTTGATATTTACCTTCACCGCGATGGTAACAACGAACAAATCCCTGTACCTTTATATTTCTACAAGGTAAAAACTTTTAACTTATGTCTGCTGAAAATTTTTGATAAAGTCAATTTTTGTTCGTTAAAATATAAAAAAACTTTATGTTACACACAATTAACCTCAAATTTTGTAAAAGGTGGCATACGATTCGTCGCGTCGGCTGGGGACTGCGTTTATTGGTATCAACAACCCACATTACACACTGGGTGAGGCTCGCGCTCTACAGTTCTGTACGGATCGCTGCCGAAACAATAACGCCTTTAGCTGGATCGGATGGCAACCAGACCGAGTTGACATTGGTTACAGTTTTTGCTGCACCATCAACGACTTCAGAAGAGTCGTGCGTCACTTACCATCATTCACAGTCAACGGACTTCTAACATAGGCCGGACTAATGTATAACCAACAAAAAGAATTATAATTTGTATACTATTAAATAACAATAAATGTATTTATTATTAATTATAATATTTATATTTATTTTAAATCTTTATTGACCCACCTAAAATTAGGTTACAAAAGGCAGACTTAACGCCTGTAGGCATTCTCTACCAGTCAATCCAGGACGTGGGGAGATGCAGTTGTTATATTCATTTAATTAATAAAATAAATAACTTTTAAACTACATCTTACTGCTAACAATGAAGCGAGGTATTTTTTAACAAATTTTATCTGCTTGCTAGCTTGTTTCTTTGTTATCATATTTCGGCTACAAACGTCGTTACTTTATATATTATTTTAAATGGAATTAAGCCATAATGCGTTATAAAAAAAGGTGAAGTGGAACTAAAATTTTTACTTCAGTTAATTTTTGCAATAAACTGGAACATATTCTTTAATTCGAAAAATTCAGGAAACTTCTTGCCTAATAAGTTAAAGTTGTTTGCTTAAATATGACCTTTTATCAATTAAATACTTTTATCGATATTAAAAGTAGATTAAAAGTATTAAAAAAGCATTACCGACTTAGTGGATACTAAACGACACGGTCATATTACGTGCGTTTTCCCATTTTTAAATAATGATTATTCAGTTTACAATATTTTATCGTGCTTTAATTTATCTTAAAATTATTTAGATGCCAACATTATGCTTTAAAAATAATTTGCAACGTATACAATTTTTCTTGCAAAATAAATGCATAAAAATAGAAGGGTACGTTTAAAATTGCCATTTTGACCGAATTAAGTAAAACATATTTTTTTACGCTAATAATCAAGGTAATCACCATGGAATGGAAGCAGCTTTGCCAACACTTCACTGGTGGTAGGTCTCTGTTGCCGGAGACCGTCTAGGTAGATAGATACCACCGCAACTCCTATTTCTGCCGCTAAATACAAGTGTGTAAAAATTACTATTCTGGTTTTAAGGGCGCTGTAAGCTAGTGAAATTGCTGCGGTAACGAGACTTAACATATTGTCTCAATGTGATGAGCTCAATATGGTACTGTGTATACCATCTTAACTAGCGCCACGTTGTCATGGGCAAGCGTATCACTTACCATCAGGTGAACGTCTTGCTCGTCTCATTGCATAGTAGTATAAAAAATAAAACTGGATTAGTATGGAGATCTTTAAGGAAGGGATATATCCAGCAGTGGACGTCTATCGTCTGAGGATGGTGATATTAAAGGTCGCTCGCCCATTCTTCTTTCTTCTTAAATAAGTACAACTGCATTTGTATTAAAAAATAGTTTTATCTATATGATTGATTTCACTTCAATGACTTTTATAATTATTATGATTATTGAAAATCGTTGGGTTCGCTGAACACGTTATACCCACGCAAGGTTTGTTATCACCCGAATAATTATATTTTAATCACGTTATCATCCCATTTTAGTGTTGATCCTTCCTCATAATACGATAGTATATATATATTCTATTGCCTCTGCCTATTAGTCGCCATTGTTTTATAAAACGGCCTGTATGGCCGGCTTTTTGGACTTTAATATTATATTTTGAATCATTAAAACAAAAGTAGAAATGCACTTTCTCTTTGTACTTGCAGGGGTTTTAGGCGTAGCTTTATCGCTGCCAGCTAACCTCGAAGACTTGCCCGAACCTAGTCAACTAGCTCTATTACTCAACGAAGACGACTTTGAGGATTACCTTGATTCTTGGCATGATATACAACAACGCAAATATGGAAACGAGTCTCAATTTGATGCTCGTAGCGGTAAATAACACTTCGAAACATTTTCCAAATTTATTATGTATTATTACATATTATTTATATACTCCAAAATTATGAATGTTGATATCATTTAAATATTTCTGTAATCCTCTGCTGTTATGTTAAGCTTACGTTTCTGTTATTTTAAATAGTTAAATATATATTTTTGTCTGTTAACACTTAAGTCCGTAATTAGTTTTTTTAGAGTTATTAACGAAATAAATATCATCCAACAATTTGTTAATGCAATAACACTTATAAAAACGTTTAATAATAAAAGTGAAATTGTTCAAACATGGTTTTAAGCAAAAACAAAACGACATTTATGCAGGATGTACATTAAGAGTGAGAGGTGATCTTGGCCAGCCTCAGCCGGTTTATATTCACCGAAACAATTACCTAAGGCCAAATGGAAATTCCGGTCAAATTCGGCTCAACTCTGGGGAGCAGGTCATTATAGCTTGCACTGGATCTGGACGTACAATTCGACATCCAAACATTGCTAGAAATGTCAACATTGGTGTAAGTGCATATAAATATTTGTCGTTATTTGAATATCAAAAAATCTTTTAGTAATGAATTTGTTTATTAATAATACATATGAAACAAAATCGTTGATACTCAACTTTTTTAAATTGTGTACTCTTTAAAAATATATTCTGTGAATATAATAATGTCATTCATCGACACAAAAATTTACAGACTGCGACGTGCGTCAACGGCAATCAGTTCTCTGGCTCTGGCTGGTTGAATGGAAATGGCGCTTTCGGCCAATTGACCTGTTCTAGTCACTCTTTCCACGACGCCCAATCTACAAATCAACGTTGTTTTAATAATAATTTAGTTATTAGGTAAGACAAAAGCTAGTTGTAAATGGCTAATAAGTTACGTCTTTAAATTTATGATAATTAACGATTTGCAAATTACTTAATTACAGAGTAGGTTTCATTGTAAATAATGTATTTTATCCTCTATATTGGTCCTGTTTTGATCAGAGACGTTTAGAAGTGTTGTACGTGTGGTATGATCAAACTCCTTCCAATGCAATTCATCAAACTGGTGTGGATAGACCAAGCTGGATGGGTATGTAATTTACTACCGCAGAATGCATAATCGCTATGGTTTGTTTTGACTAAAAATAGCCGTACGTTTTATGTTGCTTTACTTACACGATAATTTGATCCAAAAAAATTAAATAAGATTCCGTATTTACGAATCGAATTATTATTAAATAACATGAAACTTTTTAATAAATTTTAGCGGGCAGCTTTTTCCCTGGTGTAGATGTGAACAACCGTTACACACAGGTTCAACAGAAATTATCAATTGCTCGCTATGTTGGTAATGCCCTTGCTGACAGATATGTAACTAACACCCAGTTCTTGGCACGGGGTCACCTTACTGCTAAAGCTGATTTTGTGTTCGCAACTGGTCAACGCGCTTCGTTTTACTTTATCAATTGTGCTCCTCAATGGCAACCATTTAATGCCGGCAACTGGAATTCGCTGGAACAGGTTAATTATAACTTTTATTAAAATATCAATTTAAAAAAATATGATAAATTATTTTAACCTTTAATGATGTTTTGTTTCTTAGTGTAACTCAGGAAATCGTTTCTATTTTTTTAAAACTGACACTGACACGACCTACATATGAACGTACCTCATACACGTAGGTACAAAAAATAGTGAACAGGCTCATCGTTAACACACAAAGCAAGTCACAGTTCATTGAATAATTTTATAGGTCTATCTAATTATATTTAATTATAGTTAGTATTTTCTCCTGCAAATTTTACTTCTTTATATTCGCCTTTTTTATTTAGGTTGACCTTTGTTTTCACAGTAGTAACCACCGGAATTCTTTTTCAACGAAGCTTAATGTTTTGCAGAATCTTCGTGAACGAATAGGACGAGCCGGCTATAATACAGTCATTTACTCGGGCACCTTCAGAGTAATGCAATTGCGGAATGCCAACAACCGATTAGTTGATATTTATCTTCATCGCGATAATAACAATAACGAACAAATTCCTGTTCCTCTCTATTTCTACAAGGTAAGCTTCTTATAAATTTTTTTTTTGGCCTATACATTCGAAAGATAAATGAATATACGATAAAAAAAACTGATTAATATTATTATATTAACAGGTAGCATACGATTCTTCGCGTCGCCTCGGTACTGCGTTCATAAGCATTAACAATCCTCACTACACTTTGGCTGAGGCTCGTGCTCTTCAGTTCTGTACTGATCGATGCCGTAATAACAACGCTTTCAACTGGCTGAGGTGGCAACCTGATCGTGTTGATATCGGTTACAGCTTTTGCTGCACGATTGCAGACTTTAGAAGAGTTATTCCCCATCTTCCATCATTCACCGTCAACGGACTTTTGACATAAATGTAAAGATACAGAGGTGCCATTCAGGTGTGTAAATGAAAATAGCTGTAGAATAACCCGTAAAATATAACAATATTAAAATCAATGTATTCATTAAAATTGAGAAATAATTAAATCAATCACTACTTGAAAAGATACAGCAAATGATGTTTTAAATTTATGTAAAAAACAGATTGTGAAGTTCTTTTTTGATTGTCTAAATTTACTATTAAGTTGTCTAAAATTTTTGTCGTCTCATAAATGTCTTTTTTCACAACTTTGCACTCTTTTTATGTCTTGAAACCATACAGATATCATAAAAAAGATAATCGTAAACAATATTATTAAAAAACGTAAAGAAATTGATATAAGAGACTGAGAATTAATTTTTAATTATCGAGTAATAGAGCGGACACTTAAATATACATAAAGGCATTATAATAAAAACTGATTTGTAACTTTGCCTAATAATAATTTATGTAAAAACAACAAGGGTTATACGTGAGTTATGTACTTACAGTAAATTGAAAAGTATTTTTTTAAACCCTTTAAGTATAACCACATATAAAGTTTGAGTCCATTTAACTAATTTATCAAAAGCCAGCATCCATCTTTATTCGTCCCTAGCTATACAGTTAGAGCGATACATCATTTTGTTGCGCTTTTCGAATATTGTAAAGCTTTTAGCATTTTTTTTTTTTTCACTTAAGTAATGTACACACCAGGTGCGACGCAATTTGTTAGATGTTCAATAATATATTACTTCACCTTATAAGCTCCCGTTGTCTCAGAATTAAATAAAAATTAAAACGAATGTCATTTTATTTATGCCATGTTTACTTTCTCGGATTATTATTTGCTACATTGTTGGTCACTTTGTCTACTTAATATCTTTAACAATTTTTTTGTGTTGAAATTTAACATAATTCATGTGACCACAGCTGAAACGGACGACTATTATGAATTTTCGACCTTGGTAGATATCTACGTTTTTAAACCTTGGGATAAGATATCACGTCTCGTTGGATCAGTAGTTTTATTAGTAATAGCAATATGATTTCGAAATTGAATAATTGAACACTACACGACAGAACAATTTTTATTGGTAACTATGAACGAGAAATTCTTGGAGATACTACAAATAGCAAATACTTTGGAGTACCACGTCCATCTATTCAACTTGTGGCGAAAACTCAAGACTGTCGTTACCACAATTAAAACTATATTAAGTAAGTATATTGTATGTAAAGTCGTAAAAGAAGAGTAGTTCCACAAGAGTAGTGAATTTTATCATAATTAAATATAAACGAGAGTGATGTAAATTTATTGTAACAATTGAAGTTTAAATTTAATTATATCTTGCCTATACTATTTACAGTTATACTATACTCCCGGACACATCTATCTGCCCACCACCCAGTGTTTAAAGTTTCGACGGTGTCTGGTTGAAAATAAATGTTAGGTGGAGCAATAAGTTTTAATGCAGTTTTGAAGCAAATTTATTGGTCAACCCCTATGTAAGTTTTTTTTTATTTTTTTTGTAATTTGGAATTGATTTGGCCGGCAGAAGTTTTACAACTTGGGCGACAATTTCAGGCAGAGTATCCATATTTTTTGGTCAAAACTGGCTCTAAGTTTAGATTAGCCTTTTTAAAGAACCAATAATCGGACACATAAAAAAAAAATCCAACTTGTGCGAAATAAAAAAGTTTTCTCCATTCCTGGGTCGTTGAAAACAATGAAGAGACTCGAATTTTCGTTTTTTTTTTTCATAATCCTGAATTCAAAATTAAAAAAAAAACATATTATACATAAAGGTTGACCAAAAAATCTGCTTTAAAACTGCATTAAAACTTATTGCTCCACCTAACATTCATTTTTAGCTAGGCACCGTTAAAACTTTTAAACACTAGGTGGGCCGATAGATGTGTCCGGGAGTGTATTTGTTACAATAGTCAAGGTTATAAGAGTTTGTTACAAGACAGTTGTCTTAATCTATAAACAAAAATTAAAACCACATTAAGATGTGTTCGTCATTTTAACTACCGCCACTTTGTCATAAGTAAGCATATCAATCACCACTAGGTTAACATCTTGCATCACTCATTGCTAAAAAAATAGCAATCTAAACTTTTTATGTCCATAAGTAAAAAACAGAATTCCGTGCAAATAAAAAACCAAATTTGTTTAATTGTAAATAATTTCCCATTCACTATGCAATTTTACGTTTTTAACTTGCTAGTATATGAATTTGAGTGCAATGCTATAAATTTCTTTGGTACTACTTATAATAATAACATAGATAAAATATATACCGGAAGTACAATGTCTGCCGTAATGCCTTAATAATTATCATCTAGTAACTATTTATTCCATATCAATAGGTTAAATAGTTACGATTTTGACGTGACAACGTCTATTAAATTGGTATAAGATAGGACGCGCGTGCTGAGAAATGTCCCGCACATAAGTGGGCGTGGCTTACGCCGACCGCTAAGTCGGTATGCGTTTGCCCGAATTGGTTGAAAGTAAAAGATGTATTCTATTGCTCAATAATAATTAGAAATAAAATCCCTAACAAATATAATTGAGAGTTAGTATAACTTGATTTGTAACCCGATAAACATGTCAAACAAGAATAATAAAATTTATTATCAAAATTTTTTGTGATATAATTAATAGACGTTGTCACGTTAAAATACATAAGTGCCCTGCACATATAACCCAGAATTTTTTTTTTAAGTTTTTTTACATTTGTGTGAATTCATGTTCGCATATATCAAACAATTACAGTTAATCAACAGCCACAGTATCAAACAGTTACAGTTTACGAAATACAGTCAATAATTAAAATCGAAAACTTCAAAAACGTTTGATTATTTATAGAAAATGGAGATCTATTTTATAATATTTTTTCTGTTCCTGAGTTATCTGTGCTCAAATTGACAGCTGTCTAAGTTACAGATTATCTTTTCATAATATCTGATGTGCTTTATTGATATGAGTTTCAGTAGGTAATATTCAATTTTAACGTATTTTATATTTTTGCGTTTACAATTTACAGAAGGAAATTTTGGTAATTATTTTAGAAAATCAAAATGACAGAAGAACAAAAACCTGTTAATGAAAATGATTTGAAACTACTAAAAGAAAGAATGAATTTGATAGCAAGTGCAGATCCGGCGCAATATCATAATGATTATTCGTTACGGAGATATTTAAGAGCGTTCAAAACCGTGGATAATTCATTTCAGGTATTTTCAATAACTATAAAATTATTGGTAAAACTGATTTTTGGGGTGAACTGGGGTTCATAGAAATTTCGTATATTATTACAATATTGTTCATTTAAAGAGCTGTACTATTAAAAAGCCAGACTGTTGCGGGCTGATGATAATGATACGATAACTGTGATATGTAAATGAATGCTAAAACAAGCAAAATTTAGAAAAAAAAACTGCATCTGGCAGTTAAAGAAAAAAACTGATTATATAGTATTACCCTTCCCGTTTCTCTTGAAATTGCCCTTCCATTGCTGAAGTTTGGTTTCCCTAGGTTTGCACAAATGCAAATACCTATTGAGTATCAATATAATTATTCTTTTTAGTATCTGGTTCTCAAGGCTCCACTTTTTGTCTCTTACTGGAAATTAATTTTTATATATTTATTCTGAATTGTTATAGTATACTAATTTCTGTTATAGGCAATTTTAAAGACAAACAAATGGAGATCAGAATATGGAGTTGCAGAATTACATGAAAAAAAAGAACTTATTGAAAAATACAGTGACAAGGCAAGAGTATTAAGACATAGAGATCTTATTGGTCGACCAATTGTTTATATTCCTACAAAAAATCATAGTTCAAGTGATAGAAATATTGATGACCTCACTAAATTTATTGTTCATTGTTTGGTTAGTAGTTACCTTGATATGTTGTAGACATTTTGTTGTAGTATCAATCCTAAAAATAATTGCACTTATACATGTACATACTAAGTACATAAATATTATGTTCATCAAGTGCTTTTCTACATCAACAATCAGAGCAATCCAATATTTCTTTATAAATTATTTTATTTTATTGGTAATCTAAGTTAATTTATACTTAATAAAATTTGTGCTACAGTTTTATAGCTGTCTTTGAGATTGGCTTGAGGCACATCATTAAACGGCTATGTATATATATTTATAACTATATCAGGTTTTGTGTTTTAGGAAGATGCAAGTAAACGGTGTTTTGAGGAAGTGGTTGACAATTTATGCATTGTATTTGACTTAAACAACTTTACTTTGTCCTGTATGGATTACCAGGTGCTAAAAAACCTCATTTGGTTACTTAGCAGGCATTACCCAGAAAGACTTGGTATTTGTTTGATAATTAATGCACCAACATTTTTTTCTGGCTGCTGGGCTGTTATTAAAGGATGGTAAGTTAATATGTAGACAGTTTTTCATTATTCAATTCACCATAAACTATAATAACATTGATGACTCTTGATACCAAACTACCTGTTGCAATAAATAAATCAGAGAAGAAATCTGTATAAAAATAGAGTTTTATATATCTGTTATAACATTTGTGCAAGTTTAAATATGCAATGTCATTAGTATAAGCTTGCTAAAGATCTACTCTAGACTCTTTGATTAAAATTATAATTGTTACTGAAATATTAGACCTGCAAGAACAGGACTCAATTTTGAAAAAGAATTCATAATCTAGACAATCAGAGGATACAGCACAGCTAAATGGTTCTTATTTTATTGAACATATATTAGATTGTTGAATGTTTATAAGTGTTGAAGAAAATTAGTTTAGCATTTGTAATTCATAATTATGTATTTCCCACACCTGGGATTTGGGCCACCTCTCAGAAAGAGAGGGTCAATGCCATTCATTTAGCACACTGGCTGAGTGCAAGATGGGTTACTAAATATGGAGCAATGAATTATAATTGACTTAAAATTACTTGCACCAGCTATCTTACTCTTTGCTCTATAAAATGTACAATAACACATCTTTTACTGCTTCATGGCCTTTTCTATTGAAGGTTGTCCTTTTCTTTTGAACTTTTCACTGATATTCCAACCAGCCACATACAAAATACTGTCTTCAGCATATTTTAGGACTATTGGTAATAGCCGTTCATCTTTTTTAATCATTTAACATTTTAAAGGCTTGGCATTATTATAAACAAATTTTATTAACAGTTTTTTTTTAAATTTTCAGGTTAGATGAAAACACTGCTAGTAAAGTAAAATTTGTAAATTCTGAAATGGATATCTGTCAGTATCTTATCCCCGATATCTTGCCAACTGATATGTAATTTTACCACCATATTTCCTCCGTTAAATAACTACTATTAAAAAACAGCTAACATTATATTGTTATTTGTTATAAATATAGGTGAACTTTTCCTATTAAGTAGTAACCTGTTGCAAATGATGTTTTTTTTTTGTTTTTGAAAGATTCCATATAGATCTTACTCCGAACCTAAACCCATCTAAGAGCATATTAATTGATTCTTAAGAAATTCTCGTTAAGCTTTCGATAAAAGTATACATAGTGAAGAACTTAAATGCTTCAAGAACAAACAGTTTTATTCGACACGTCCGCGACCCGGAGTCGACCAGCGTCATGTATAAGTTGCTTTAACTCTCTCCTACGAATAGAAGGTCCTGAATCCAACGGCGGCAATAAGTGGGCTATTTATTTTTGCGAAGACTTGTGCATCATCCAGCTTTCCACATGCGTTCATAATTATTATAAATTACCCAAAACAATTTGAAATGTTCAGTTTATTATTCAACAAAATATGGTAGTAGGGTACATTGATATACATAACACAATTATTGTACATTTACTAAGTAATGTTCTTTTAAAGTTCAAACGGGTAAAATGGATTTTAAGTGTATTTATATCCTCAACATTATCTGTTTAATGTTTAAATTGCTAACACTAGCGAAAATAAATTTATTAAAGATAAAATCAAAAATTGTGTTACTACAAACATATAGACAATTGTAAGTGTTAAAACTTTATTATCATTGAAATAACACTGTAGGATAAAGATAAGAAGACTATTTTTGTGCAGCTAGCCATTGTGTTCTAGTCGTTAATATAGTTAACAAAATCATAGTTTTGTTTTACATGTGTTGGAATTAATATGTCTTAAATGTAATTTAAATAACACGCTTTGTGAGAATTAATTAAATATTTAAGGTACTTAGAAATGGTACATGAAATCCACATTACTGAGAACATTACTAATTAATATATTAAAAAAAGTATTTACAGTAGGTACAGTAATAGACATTATAACTGTTATAAAGACAGCTATATTTTCTTGTATTAGTTTTATAAACCAAACAAAATATAAACGTAGTAAATGAATCCTAGAATTTTTATATTTCTTGTTATAAAAGCTGATATTTATGTTAAAAAAAAAATTCTGTCTTTTAATGTTACATAGTCGTTTGTTCTTGTTATTTATAAATTCATATATTTAGCGTATAACGTATCCTCTCGGCTTGTCCAATGTTTCTGGAAAAATTACAAAGGTCATATACGTTTCTGAAAATAGCAGTATTGTGTAAACTGACATTTTTGACTGAAATTTTTAACTTGTTACGTTTCCTTCATAACCAATCAATCATCAAAAAAGTCAATAATGGTAAGACATTAAAGCCTTTGCGGATCATCTGCTGAAATCGTCTTGATAAAAACTGCTAGAATGCAGGTAGAGGCAGCAGTCAATAATTTCTAAATTGCGTATTTCCAACTGGTCAATCAGCATAATGGGTGACATGATTTTTCAATTCAATCAGTTACTGAATAAACTTTTATTGTTATTTATTTAAGTTGTTAAAATGTATATATTAATGATTCATGTTAGGTTAGTACATTCAACTGCAATGTGACGCAGAAAGTAACATTGCAAAATTTATGTTATAGTTTTATATTTAATTCTAACAATATACGTGATTTATTAAAACTCGATTTTACGGATTTTATCGCGTTTATTATTTGTTTATTTATTCCCGACGTTTCGACCGCTTTGCAGCAGTCATGGTCACGGGAGGACTAAGATGACAGACGTCCAAATGTCCCAGCTATCACATGGTACCCACAACTTTTTAATTATTAATAATGGTCCGATCTACGCAGAAAGAGCTCACTGTATCTTGAAGTCTTCTAGTGGTTCGCCTGGGATTTGGTTTAATTTTATTGATAATAGGATCCCAGGCAGGTGGTATTACCCAACCATCTTCTCTATTAAAATTAGGATGTTTTTTAATTTCAATAGCCTCGCGAATCATCCTTGGCAGGAATCGGTGTTCTTTGGCGAGGATTTGAGGTTCATCGAATCTGATGTAATGGTTGGGATGATCCAAAACAGTCCAAAACAGCCAGAAGTCTGCAATCTGTGACCATGTTTTGGATCAAAATCCGTAAAATCGAGTTTTAATAAATGTGTAACATTCGCGGAAATATAAGAAATCATTATAATATACGTGATTGTAATGTTATAAACAATATTCAACGCTAATTTATATACTTAATCGTATTTATTTTAACTGATGAAGTCATTAACGCAAAATAATAAATACCTGGAATAAGAACAGGGTAATATTGTTTTTGTATACTGTAACAATGGCGTCTCTTGTTGTTAATAAATAACGTACCTGATATTTAAATAAAAGTGCATTTTACTATTTCGTTTTAATAAGAATGGTCGAATAAAACCAAGATTTCGGTCTAACTGCTGGATGGTAATAAAACAAAGTGTTTCATTTAAATCATTTCCCAGGTGTATCTTAGCTTAAAAATTTCTTCCAAGATGTTTTCACTGTTATTGCTCTGGCTTAAAATAGATTATTTAGTTAATAAAGTTACATTTATATTTTGTCAATTATAATACCACGCGGACGAAGTTGTGGGTTACTACTTAAATATAGTAAAATATTCCATTGCAATAAATGGTATCCAACGTTTTAAGGTAGCGCAAAATGAAACTACAAAATATATTAATTGCAATTATTTATTGGTACTTATAAGTTAATAAAACAGTTATACAAATTAATCGCTGTACAATTTTTGAAGCAAAGTATATTTTAACAATCAAAAATTGGTATCTAATTAAAGATATTGTACTGAATAAGAATCTACGAATATGTATTTATAGGTTCGATTACAATGTAATGCGGTAAAAAAGTTTAAAAACTTACATATTGAATATAATTATTGATAAATACTACAATACCATTAAACATTGAAGATCACATAAAAAATATTAGAATTTAAAACTACAGTAAACTAAATTATTGAGAATACTTTCTTCATAAATTAAAAATGTCACTAAAACAAATTACATGAGACTACATTGAGAGTGTAACAATAAACGATATTCAGTCAGAATTATACTTAAAATAATATCTACATACATTTCCGTCGGAAGTTGTAATCGAAAAATTTATTAGTACTACTGTGTCAGTGGCTCCGAGCGCCGCTCTCTCGCCTACATTTTAACAAAACGAAACCAATTACCGTTTATCACAAGCATATCACGAATGACGATTTGGGGCAATCTTTGCTCTAGAAATATATCATTAATCCTCTTAGGCACGGCTGTTTCTCTGTACGGAGGGGGTTCAGAAAGATGTTAGCCATGAAATCCACTGTAATGTCGTGCCTAAAAGGTTGAAGAATAACTGCATTGACTTTGCCGTAATACAAGACAATAATTGACATCTTACTTAAACTGATACAAGATATATAAAATGTGTGTATAATACAGGTGAGTTACATTGAATGTACTTAAAGTGACTAGGTTCACGTTTTTGTGACAATGCAAAAATTTTGTTTAATTTACAACTTATTTTCATCAGCTAGGTATTTCTAGAGCTCCATGTTATTTAAGAATATTTTAACGAGGAAGGTAGTAAGAAAGTGCTTAAGTGACTTTATTAGCAAAGGAAAATTATTGAATTCTTATGTTAAAATGAGAATTTTTAAACGATAAGTATGATAACTTAATAAATTTTAAGTCGAGCTAAAAACGAGATAAATAAATGTGGTGACTTAAAACTACTATCTGGTAATAATGTACGTCATACAAGTCTATCAAAATTTCGATAACTAAAAATGTATGTACAGTCGAACTTATGAAATTATTGATATGACTAAAGAATTACTTAAAGTTTAGTAATAATTTGCATGTAATTTTTTTTTATAATGCAAACGTTTATGAAGCTGATATGTAAATATAAGTAAACACAAATTTGTCACACATAAATCATTGTAGTATTTATTCCTGGTATTTAATTGACTTAAACGGCAATGGGCTGCTAGAAGGAATATCTGCTGATGGGACAGTAAAATCCTCCGGCAGAGGCTTAGTACCGGTGGACGTAGTGTTTGAATCCTTCCTCACCGAAGCTCCCGACCGATCATTGTGGAGATCTAAGGTCCAGCAGTGGACGCCTATCAGCCGATGATAATTTGGTTTAACTTAAACGGGAGTTTAAGTTATAACGGCATTATTTTGTCTAGTTTGTGAGAGCGTCTTTATTAAATATAAAAAAGAGTAAACGCTATGTTAGAAACGATATGAAAAAAAAATGTCTTGTAGCAATAGTAAACAAAATTTCTTTGATGTCATAATAAAGTTTTAAAAAGAAGATCATTTTATAGTCATTAGTCCTGGTTAGTCTTTAATAATAAACTATTACTTTTAGCAATGGGAATAAATCCACTTTGAATACTCTTTACATTTACTTTTACACATTAATAAGTATATAAGACATACGCCTTGGACTGCTTGAGCAAACATGTAGCTTATTTGATTTCTACGGACCATCAAGTTTTATTAAAGATATTGGCTATGTAAATACTTAAATACACAAAGTAGATACAATGTATCAAAGTAGGTGACATCTACAGACAATGGTATCGTTATACATCCGTAAAAGACGGAGCGCGTAACACGCTAAAACTTGGGACCAGTAGAACAAATAATGTTCAATTTCTGACATTATTGTCGTTTTGAATACTTTATGAAATACAATGTAGTCAAAAAGCAATCATTATACAATCACTAAGCAAAACGCTACTTCGTTGTACGGGTGATAATGACAATATACGAAAATTCTACTCTCTAGGTATAGTTCTTGTACTTCATATGTTACACATTGATGAGTCAATTCCAATAGCATAATTTTAAATAATTAATAAACTTAGTTTTTACAACAGCAAAGATAAAGATTTGATTACAAATGTAGTGTAAATTGAATTTCTTTACATTATGCATTATTTTCTTACATTATGCATATAATAAATGCTACACACATGAAACAGTTAAATGAAATTCTGCCGCCGTAACAGAATTGCTGTGTTCTGGCTGCCAACATATGGGAACTAGAGTATTTGAGTGAGCACGCTTCACCATCCACGGCCACGTTATCACTAAAATGTGACATTGAGGTCCAATGTCAGCCCGCTGTAGATAAAAAAAAGTCTGTCGGCGGCAAAGTTATACGCACTGTGGAATGTTTTTTTTTTTCAGTCTTTGAACAAATTCGACAAATATAGGATTTCTGTGCCAACGAAGATAATAATACATTCACACTTTAGATCTATAATTCAATAGAGATCTGTTTATGCCATTAAAATATTAAAACATAGGCAGAACAAATATGACCACAAATCTGATTATTAAAATCAGTTTTATTTGTTCATATTTCGTATTTGACGGATAACAGTTTTAAACAAATTTTGATAAAAAGTAATGTTTCAAATATTCAGTAATTTGTTTATAATTTACATTAACTTTTTTATCCCAAAGGTAGATACTAATTATATAAGTTATGGAATATCTATAAAAATTAATTAACCAGAATGTGTTTTTGTAAACTTTTTTAATAACGATGTTATTAGTAACACCGTTTTATAAAAAAAAAATAACTACAATCGGACTGAAGAGCAAAAATATTTAATTCTGTGGTTTGCGGAGTGAGCACGGGAAATGAATTATTCAATAACTTCTTGCTTTAACATTTTTTGAAAAAAATTATTTAAACACGTGTTAAGTGTAGGCGTGATTTATATCCATTACCCCTTAAAAACTGTATTGCATAATTATACCTCATTTTTTTACCATGGTTGTGTTGAAGTATAAGCAAGATTAAAGAGAATTATGGCATAAAACGTAAATAAATATTATTTAATAGTGTGTTATTGTGGGCGTTACGTACGACCACCATGGTGAGGCTGACTATATATTACATTTATTCCAAAGTAATTCCAAAACTAATCTGCGACTAACTTTAATTTTTAATACTACATGTATAAAAATGTATGATCCTATATAAGATTACTGTACTCCAATGAGATTCGACCATTCGCTACAAAATATTGGCATGTAATGTTACTTGCCACCAGATGGCACAGCCGCATAGCAACTTCTGTATCATTCAACTGATGGCCCTACCTACTAATTGGTATACACTAACCATCCATATTCAAATATATACAAATAAAATGAATATACATACAGGCTAAATCGGTACGGCTAATTATGTAACATAGAAGCATAATTAATCTAAAAAGGACGAAAATGACCGACACCGTTTCAAACGGGCGAAGCGTGTAACCGTCGACTGCGCGGTAAAGATGAGGAGGGGCGAGCATGAGTCGCCTGGGAGGTTTGCGAAGGAGGGAGGATATTGAGGGATTGTGGCGTGGCGGAAGTGCGGTGAGCGGGAGAGGCGCGGGGCCGCAGCAGCGACAGCAAGAGGCGCAGTCAATCGCGAAGCATCGCACTCAGTTCCTCTTTGAGTGCGCGGAATGATGGCCGCTCATCGGGCGATTGACGCCAACATGCACGCATCACCTGAGAAAGTCAGATAATATTTATAATTATGTTTAATATACTAAACCTTAACTTAAATAATTAGATCATGCTGATCTTGAATAAACTGTCTCCGTTTTTGAAGAGGCTCAAGAGTAAGCCTCCTGGAAAAATCTCCGCAAAGAGTACATAACCTAATGATTTTTTGTAGAGAATTTTCCTAAGAAATTCTGGTAATTACCAGGCAAGAGGTATTATCGTATGCTATAAGACGGATCTTATGATTATGGCGGTCTGGCAAGCATATCAGAACGTGAACGTCATACACATCTCGTTTGCTTAGTTAAACAAAAATATATCTACTGGTACATAAAATACAGTTTCTTTAGAATGTACCATACGCATCTGAAAAAACAAGCATTACTACCAAGAAACTTTCAATATATCCAATAATGCAATGTAAAATTGAAAATTTTCGTAAAAATACATTTTTCTGTAACAAAAAGTATTAACGCTGCTATGAATATAATTCATTATATAACACTAAAACAATATAAAACTCACATTATAAATTTCAATTAGACATCCCTTTGGCCGCTCAAGCACTTGTCCTTTTTGTACCATATCCACAACATCATTATTCTTCATTCGTCCATACGGCACCCGTCCACATGTAAACACTTCCCACATTAATACACCTGGAAGAGACGAATTCCATTAAAATAAAATGAATGAATGATGTCATGCTGTATACTGCTTAATTTATGGTTTTCTCTTCCAGCAGACATGGATGGTGTTCGCACAAAAACATGTTTCTATGTGTTACATGTACACATCATGAGTTATATAGCCTCAAGTTAATAAACTGAATATTACCAATAATAATTCAATTAAATTACCAGTAATAAAGTCATACGAAAAAGTAATTAATATATTTCTACATACCATAGATTACACTTAATATCGAATAAAACATTTTTTCTCTTTAATTAATCTACAATATCGGAGTTATTATAACTGTATATGATTATTCTACAACAATTTTGAAAACTGCGAGCGAAAACATTGTCTAAAAATATACATACCAAACGCCCAGACATCAGATTTAGACGAGAAACGCATGTAATTGAGAACTTCTGGAGGTGCCCATTTTATAGGGAATTTAGTGCCGCCGGAACTAGTATACTCGTCGTCTAACACGTACCGAGCTAGACCAAAGTCGGCGACCTGTAAAATCATTAGTACAGAACTTAATAAGAAGCAACGCAAAATAAAGTGTTACTTAGCTTAACACGAACACACTAAATTTATGAACAAATACAGGGTTGCATAAGTTTAGATATTATAATTTTAAATAATATAACAGACATAACGTTACTCTGCCCTCTAGTCTTGAGCTTTTAAGAATAGGACTAGGGTAATAGACGTCTGTCGTAGGAGGCGGCTAATCCAGTTTTTGGGTTCGAGTGCTTATAAAATGGGGCCACTCATCACCACATATCCTCGCTCGATTGTGCTCGTCGCCTTGATACACAAGATGATGTTAAAGTCTTCGTTACTTCAATAATTTCACTAGCACGCCCATCAAATAGGAACTCATTTATCTTTGCACTCTACAATTCAAAGTTCGGAATATCTTACTCACTTTGACAACATTTGCTTCACCGACTAAACAATTTCTTGCAGCTAAGTCTCTGTGTATGTAATTATGCCTTTCTAAATATGCCATTCCTTTGCAAACCTGAAAATGCATTGAAAAGTCTTCATTTATTTTAAATCTTACACTCATACGAGGAGAGGTAAAATAAATGGACACAATCCTGATGAAATTTAGAGATTTTTCAGAAAAAAAACTGCCACATATAAAGGACAGGGTTAAGCAGTTGGACCTTGGGCACCTTAAACAGACAAATAACCTATTATACCGGCCTAATATAGCAGCTGAATCAGCTCATTGAGCACATCTTGTGTGTGTAGAGTTCCTGCGATATAGTTCATTGATATATGTAATTTGAAGCAGATATATATGAGGAGTTGGATACCAACCTGCAGGCACATGTCTAACAAGACCGCTGGGCCGAGTTGCTCGGGGGCGGTGCGGCGCAGGTAGTTGAACAGGGAGCCGTTGCACATATACTCCGTCACTATATAAATAGGTCGACGTTTCGAACACACGCCGTACAGTTGTACCAGGTTGTCGTGCTGCAATTTTCTGAAAAATAAAGATATTTTTATCATAACTGACGGTAGTTCTCTATCACCAGAGACTGTCTAGGTTAGTATTACTGCAGTATCAGTTTCTGCCGCCAAACTGTAGTTGGTCTTCAGTACAGCTAGTAAAATTATTTTAATAATTATAATAATACCAGAGTACAATATCTTAGTTCCTTTTATCGAAACAGTTTTCTCCAGCTGATCGCCCAAATTCACTTTAAATATGGTGGCTATATGATGGTTACAACACCTCATTTCTCAAAGTGATGAGCACAATATGGAGCAATGTTTATAATCCTTACTAGCGCCACATTGTTACGGGCGTGTGTGTCACTGCTTACCATCAGATGAACGTCTCGCTCGACTCGCCGTTTCGTCGAACCAAAAAATGGCTCCGTCGTGATGCTGTAAATCCACTTGCCCTGTAATACAACCGACACTCGCTCTGTAATGGGTAAGTGTACGTTATAACCTTGCACTTACGTCATAACCTTAGCCTCTTCAATGAAATCGTCTTCCGACATAGTGCCTTCCTTCATCATCTTGACAGCAGCATCCCTCGTGCCGAAAAGTTTGCCTCTACGCACTACACCGAACTGCCCGGCGCCTAGTTCTTCATGCAATACCAAGTCGTTGGGATCTATTTCCCATTTGTCTAAAATCAAAAAGTAAGTTTTATTTTTTTTTTCAACTTTTAATTTATAACA
This sequence comes from Byasa hedistus, assembly GCA_029286795.1. Taxonomy (NCBI): domain Eukaryota; kingdom Metazoa; phylum Arthropoda; class Insecta; order Lepidoptera; family Papilionidae; genus Byasa; species Byasa hedistus. The sequence goes on along the minus strand of JAGSMW010000015.1, from coordinate 6,293,570 downwards.
TAGATGGGTGCATGTATGAATGATCATAACAAAAATTATCCCTGCAACTGGTAAAAGTTTGTGTACATCAAGTGTCACCACAGAGTATAGAGCATTAGTTTAATAAAAACCTAATGTTTCACAGAAAAATTACAAAAGCAAGTACAAAAAAGTTGCGAATCTTATATCTGTATGAATATTATTGATAAAGTGTTCTCTATTTTTGCTGTGATACTTTCTGATATATTTTATTAAAATTTTGTACAATACTGGCATGGTTGACTGGCAGATAATGTTTAAATACATTAAGACGCGGCGTAGATGTTACTTTAGTTTAAATAAATAACTAGTAAAGAGTGCATAGGTACCGTGGGACAGTCCCGCTGTAGCCGGCGGGCGGTCGCATGGGGTTGTCTTAAGCCGTGAACAGAGGCCGCCGCTGTTGTGTTTGTGGTAATTGATCAGCTCCGGAATGCTTGCGCAGCAGTGCTTGTCTGACAGATAATAATCGCCGGTTTCTTTCTGTTTTATGTGGTAGTGCTTCGTCTGCGGATGAATGCTGCAAGGGTAAAGAAAAAAATACAATTTTGCTTTTCAGCATATAACTTTGATTCTTATTAAAGCCGTGACAGGTCAGTTTGTAAGGCGCTTTGCTTGACCTGGCACCTTTTTTATAAAACCTGTTAAAGAATAAAGCTATACCTACACTTTCGTATATAGGGACAATGTGTACATTCCTTTAGTGGAGGAATTTCGCACAACAAAACATCCCTCCTTGTCCTCTTGCTTGAGCAATGACTCTGCATGTTGTCGCGACATTTCTCCCACGTACCATCTGTAATTATTCATTAATACACATTTCGTACAAAAAAAACAATTTATAATAAGACCACGCTAAAAATTGTTTCGTCATAACAGATGCTTTAGGTTACTCGAATAATCATATAAATTACTTACTCATACTTTTGTAAACCAATTGTTTCTTTCTCTTTGACATAATTACTCGGAATGTATCCTACGGACCTGTAATTAAAATGTACCACAATTACAAATATATTATAAAAATGGGCACAGTTAGGGAGCAAACTTCATTTAAACCAGTGAATAAGTACTTATTAATAAAGACGCTCATAGAGCCGCGGCTAACGAACGGAACGTATCACAACCCAAAAGAACATGTACCCAGTATTTTGTAACGGGACAATTGGGTTCGGCAGCAATCTTTGACTTGGTGCTGTTGGAACTACATCAAAGGCACCGCACTATACATGCTGCGTACGCGTTTCCGCAAACATTGCTGATGCGTTGCTGCATTACGGCAATCCCAACATTATTTTAAGTTGAACACGCAGGGCATAAAGTTAGGATATCTTATGCACAGATTGCTTCAACAAAAAGACTATCAGAATGCTTCAAGCGGTTTCGCTTTAATATCTAGAAACCTTCGTGCGAGCACGTAACCAATACACTTTTTGGTTATAGTACCAGTATTTAAATAGTGGTGAGTACCTTGCCTGTACACCCATGTATTTAAATTGGTTCCAAAGACATGAATCTATCATAAGCTTTAGATAAATCTAGGAAACTCAATACGAAGTACTTTTGGCGATCAAAAAACACGAAGATATATTTAGGACTCATTTGCTACTATATCATCATCATCAACTGATAGACTTCCACTTTTGCTTATGGACCTTCCCCTACAGATCTCACACGGATAGGTCCTACGTTGCTAGCAACCAGCGATTCCTCGATTTTCGGTTTCACCACGAATACAAATAAAAAAACTAAACAGCTAGATGACATCATTGAAAATTAATTGACGTCTATTAATTGTTTTCAACCCATATCAGTATACCCAAAACTGTATGTAAATTGTTAGCTTCGAGACATGAAAGGCATTTCAATTTCTTTTACTTAGTTTTTTTATTATAATTAACTATGTAGGCGATGATTTGATATGTACATAAAATGTTAAGTATAAAAACTATACGTTCATAATTTGGGTGTTATTTTTGGTATTTTTAGAGCGAAGTTTTTATAAATAACAAGATTTTGTTTCTGTAGTCCCTATATGAAGGTTGTGTTTAGATTAACTAAATATTTAATACTTACAACATTCTTGCATGAGAGTTTGTAATACCATAGGTAATGTTACGCTAGTACTAAAATCAACCTCATGTCACTAAATTATTTCATTCATACGTAAAGCTAGTGAAATTTGTGAAGCAATTGCTATCTTAAATCATTTCAAATTATAGATTGCATTTCTATTAATAATGTTAATATTTAGAGAGTAAACAACATGTACATTAAAATTTAATGTATTACAAACAATGATCATATAAGTAATATGGTTCACTAACCCGTGTTCATCTTTAACTTTCCACCAGTGCTCTTGAGAGTCATCAACCACTTCGTATTCAGCACCCTACAAAAAACGCAGAGATAATATAAGGTCTAATTTAAATTACACACAACGTAAGGAATATATTACCTTTTCCAATGAAAGGTCCCCATTTTCAATGGCTTTGAACGGGTACAACGCTACCACAACTTTGGTTTTCTGTTTCTCCTGAAATAGGTTAAACATTGAAAGTAATTTAAAAAGGCCTGTTACTAAATAAGATACTACTGACACTAAAAGCATTAACAAATTCTTTTAGGTAAACGACAATATAAAACATCAAAAATTAAAAAAAAATCGCAGCCTATTTCTAGGCTTCCGACGACATTCTTCAGATCATTAGTGCATCTAGTCACTGCCTTCCAACAAAGCGTTCATTACAGTGCGGCGACCTTACCTTCCCATCGACCATTAACTCTCAAACGATATACCCTGCCTATTATCATTTAGCGTGCAATTTATACAAGACCATACCTATATAAAGTAAGTACCTTTGGTTTCGATGATGGCGTGCCAGGTGGGGGCGCACCTCCCCCCGGCATAGTGACTGCCGCTGTGACAGCTAAAAAAAAAATAACTAGTCAACAACATAATCTAATAAAAATTGTGTTAGTATAACAGAAAAGCAGTATACATTGGCCCAGCTAGCAACTGTAGTTACATACGTATAAATACGTAAGTAAGAACTAAAGTGCGTATTTGTTTTTTAAATGAGTTAAGATTTCTGTTACTATAAAATAATAATTCAATGAGACAAATTGCGAATACATGTATATTTAAGAAATCTGCATAAACCACAAGAATTACGAGTAAAAAAGTATGAATACTACAAAAAATATTAATATTTACACCTACATCATGCCTACTATCCCTATAAAAAACATACATTAAATATTTATATACATATTTATACGCGTATTTGTATAAATAAAACAAATACACATAAGTGTATGGCCCCGCAACACGAACTCGAAAAGTTCGTGTGAAATTTGTTGAATGAAAAGTAACAAACTACTCTTTTTATACTTTTCTGGAGAAAAAAACTTAAAGACGACATAATGAAAAATATGCTATCATATTCAATCGAAGTTGAATGCCCTCAGCCCTTCGGGTTTATCTATGAGACTACGAATTACGCAAGTTTATAATTCCTAGTAATGATTATCAATAAAACTTAAGAGAAAAAATAATAATAACAAATTAATAAAAATGTATACTTAATTTTTATCTAAATTGACTATTAGAGACATTAAACACACTATTATCTAAATTATGTAAAATTGACATGTTAGCATTTCTACTATTTGAGAAAACTAATGTTTTAGGGGATCGAACCTGAATTCTTGTCACAAAAGTACGAAGTATTGAGTTATTTAAAAAAAAAACCAACACTCGTCAGTTACAAAGTTACAATGAACATAACGTCAATATTATTCATGTTTTCATACGACCTTTTAATAGACCAAAACAAAACACGAGGTTATTTTGCTATTTTTAATATACTTTAATTGAATATAAAGACAAATTGAAATAAGTCTTTTAAACCAAATGAATTTGCAAAGTTTTTTGCGTGATTGATAATATTGCTATTTTTAAACGACAAAGTAAAAAAGGTTTGGTGTTGTACATTAAGCCTGACAAACCCATACCGTTCTGTAAGAACCGCAAGAAAGAAAAATTTTAAACCTGTTAATAGTGGCGGATACATAAATTAAGTAAAAGATAATTTTACTCGCTGCCACAAAAGCTAAGATTAAAAATGGTTTTTATGTAAACTTCATAATTATTTTATATACATGTACGTTACTTTTACAGTCATATGTACATTAAAGTATCACACATTGACATTTATTGTTAATAATATTCAGAAATATTATTCAATAAACGGTATATTACTAACCTCGTAGAATTTTTTTATTTAAAACCTACTTTTAAACAAAATTGTGTTTTATAATTGTCATTATAATTTTTTATGGATATACACAAAACAAACCACATACTGAATAAGGCAAAATAATTTAAAAGACAAAATCACACGTAAGTAATCAAGTTAAGAAGAAGTTATCCTTGCAACGGCGTTCGTATCGGCCAAAAAGTTGTTAACTATATCGGATAATGAATAAATTTCACGAAAGACAGTCTTACGAATTTTTATCAAATCTTATTAAATTGTTCACATTTGTTTAGATTTTTTTTCTTATTACGGCAATGACACTATATCGGACAATTGTTTCCAAACAAAAAAATAACAAAACAATAGTAAAAAAATATAACTAAAACTTCGAAAAGCTAGTTTTAATTGAAATAACAGAATTAAATATTTTTAGTATAATAATTTTAACAATAACAGCCTCCAATGCAGAAATATTATTGCAATTACGGTATACACTCGGGGACAACTATGAAATTGAATATAATTGCGATAGATATACCAGGAATTACCAGACAAATAATACATCAAAAGCACTTTTTTTCCAGACACAAACTTGCTATCACTAAACACAAACTGATTTGATTGCATACACCTGATCGAGACAAGAAAGTGAGTGCAACGAAACGAGTTAACGCAACCAGTGGCGACAAGGCCATTAGTAAAAAAAAGGTCAGCCGAATAATAATGTACCCTCTAGCGCAGGAAGGAATGAAGATAAGGATAGGCAAGGTATCTTCGACTTCTTCTTGGTAACCATCGTTTCGTCGACTTTACTCTGCAACATGGAAACTGCGAACGGACGTCCGTCGCAACACCGCACCGTCGACTGCCGACCGATGTGTCAATGTACCGTTGCATTAGTAAGGCGCTTTACATAGTAACGCAGTGTTGTCTAACTTTTACAATTCATATTTTTTTTTTTTTTGAAAAATCGAAGAAGTATACATAGTTAATAAAATAATTTGTATGAAACCTGATCCTTTCCTTTGCTAGTCCAACAGGGTTATTATTTAATTTAGTCTTAATACAAAACCAAAATTCAATAGCGACAGACAGAGGAGACAAATACAATAGGTCTTGCAATATTTTTAAAAACTAACATTTAAAAATAAACGAAAAACAAAACAAATTATAATAATTACAATTACACGGATCCAAAACAAAGAGAATATATTCATTACCACCTACGAAATATTACTTCATCTAACTTATTTTTCTACTCAGATATAAAACAGTACTAACAGTTTTAGTATAGGTATTTCAAACACAAACTGATCAAAGGAAACGTTTTTTTATCTAATCAAATTGTAAGCAATTTAACTACCAAGGCGACAAAAGATATTCACGGTTGAGTGGTCAGTGTAGGCCACACTGATGACGACCACCGAGTTGGTTTTAGTTGGTAAAAATCTCTACATAATCCCTCCAGATAGTTTCTCTCTCTCTCATCTTTTCTAAGATTTCCAGCAATACCGAAAAAAGCTATAGCAACGTGTTATTGTAGCGAGTTCACCGTGTAAATACAATCAAAACACTTAAATAAACTGAATAATTTTTCCATCTATATTGGACTAACACTTGACTTAATTTTTACATGATGTTAAGAGTCAATAGGCCGTGGATACTGAAGCAAAATCGCCAACCAAACTCGACAACTGGTAGCATATTGACTTTAGGACCTATTTGTAACTGGGCAACGGTCAACTTCGCCACGGAGGTAGTAAATTTAAAAGTATCTGCTAAAGTAAAATAACAATAATAATCATGTAGGACGTGGCTTTATGTTAACCGAGACGAGGCAGTGAGGGCTTCAACGATGGTCGCACGCGGCCTACATTCACCTTACGCGCAGGCGCATACTACCTCTCACTTTACCGATTTAAAACGCCTTAAGTAAGAAGGCGATAAAAGATTTACGTCATCTGGCGCCTGACATAAATAAAGTTCTGCTACCTTAATATAGAAACGAAAATCAATAGACATAGAGTTGAAATTTGTTTAAGAACTGATTAGCACACGCGCGAATTTTACATTCATTATTAATAAAAATTCAAAGCAATGAAAAGGATATATGTTATAAAAGTAAACTATATTTTTGTTCCATGACAAATAAACTTTTTTCCGATCAAGTGCAGACTTATTGTCGACTTTTCTAGCTTCATCAGATTCAAGGCTCACGGATCCGGAATACACGAACAAAAATTAAGGAAAACATGTAATAGTTGTATATTTTCGTAATAAAAACAGCAAAAACGGAACAAAAACAAGTAAGGGAGGGTAAAGAAATGGCAAGTAATATATATAAAGATGAAGGATACACCCTTGGAGCCACATAACCTTATAAGGATAGAAAGTAAACTTTAAAGCTAATATTAATTAAAAAAATGAATAAAGCGAAAAACAGTGTTTGGTACAAACAGGTAAACTATCTCGTCAGGTACACCAGTAAAGTGATGTATGACCTTGAATGACAGAACTTAATGACACTACCATGAAAACCTTTAAAAACTACTTTTTCTGTGTGACTTATGTAAAGAAGTGATCATCAATGTGTATTAACTTTACTGACCCATTTTCTTAACAAACCTTTACAAAGATGGAATAGCGCGAATATTAAAAATGTCTTGAAAATATTATTTTTAAAACAATAGTAAATAAAAACATAATATATTTAGTTACTAAAAATGCGACAAGACACAGTAACATAAATAAAATCTAAATTCCCATCTCCTTAAAAGCAAATTAATAAAAAAATTTAGAAAACTATACACACGTGTTGATTCAGTGGAAGACACTATAAGCTCGAGTTCCGGTTCGGGCAGTGGCCAAAAGGTTGCTAGAGTGCAGCCGGGGGCGGAGCGCCTCTCGTCCTGGCAGCAGCCCCAGCGGCGCGCGCACCACGCCGCCGGGTGATACCGCGCACGACGCGAGTTCGAAACGCACACTACAACAACACAAATATTATAACATTAACCAATGTTCATTAAAATTTACTGGGCTTCAGGTAGAAGTGTGCTGTATAGTTAATAAAATTATCAGAATAACGCGTTTTAACATTCACCGCCAGATTAATCTGCTTTTTCCGTCGCTACGTTGTATTTGCATTGCACATTGTTTAGTTTTTAAATTTAAATAGTCCTTTCTAATTTTTATTGAAAATTTGATGTGTTTACAAATTTTAATAAAGTATAAAAATAAATTACCCTACAAGGCTAAAACATTTTTTTGTGGGTGACAAAAATATATGTTAGGGAAAAATAAAAAATAGATAATAATTCCAACATTGTATGGCTTATATGTAGTTTAGAAATATATTATTAGGTGCGACCATGTATCATTGTAGGATACAAAAGAAACATTTACATGAATAAATTAAACAAAGTTTTACTCAACACCCACTCACTCCCTTTCCCTTAGTAAATTTTATTGTAAAGGGTGAGTACCCCAGCAAAATATACAAAGTTATCTAGCCCCTCACATTCTATAAAATGAGGGACATTTACTAACAGTGAAGCACACTATTTAACCACTGTACTTACGGACCTTTTAATACGTCGAAATGTAATAGTGAAGCAAAATTAAAAAGTATCTTATATCAATATTGAATCTTTTAAATGACGCCTTCTTAAACACTAATGTGATTGATAATATTTTTTATTTGGTCATAACTAGTTATATACAAAAATTATTTAAATTACAAAAAAAAATCCATGTAATGCTTTCACGATATGTATATTACAATCGGTAAATTTGTAATGTATATATTTACTTAAACTAATGCTTTATTAGTTTAATATGATGTTCTCTATCTATTACACACTATCACTATATACATTTCTTCATCGATAAAAACCAATCTTTGATCTCGATTCAACTGCTACAGATGAACTCTTTATAAGTACGTTTGCTCTCATTAAACAACATTTTAAGTTTAAAGCTTAGCTGGACAGACAAAAACCTCATGTTATTTCTCAAAGTGAGAAACAAAGGTGTCCAAGATGCTATATTATTCCTTTTGTTTTCTTTTCTTTACACATCGCGTTGTTGGATAAGGTCCACTACGTTTATTTTAGCTAACAATGCTTTCTATGACTAGTTAAGATTTACTTTAGCTTGAAAAAAAAAATATGAACTAGTACATTTAGATTATTTCAAGAACATGTAATAAGTTATAAACAAATCAGATATAATTCAATACAAATATGGTGGCTTAAATCGCACATAAAATTACGTTTTAATAGTCGATGATAAATCAATTTATACTATAAAAGATCAACTTTGTAGGATGAAAACGAACAATACTTGGATTAAAAATGTGGAGTGCAAATTTAGATACTTAAACCATTATTTGATTTTTAAAAGCAGTTATTTAACTATAGATATCCCGTATGGGAAACATTAAAAAAATTAGTTCGAGTAACTATACCATACGTGAAGATCAGCTATTCATTGAATAAATGTTCAAAATTATCAAATACTAAAGGATAAATAGTATTCAGTTTATTCGTACCAGTTCTTATGGCGTGAATCCAACGCAGACACTCGCTGTGATCACCGGCAACGAGGTACAGAGTATAGTCTGTGGTATTCTCCAAATACGAAACCTGCACATAACACCACTGTTTTTAATACATTTATTTTGTTTCAATATATTTAAAATTCAAATAATATTGAAATTAACAAAAGACATTACTTAGATAATAAATGCACAATGGGCAGTTTTATCAGTATGATATAATGATACTTGTCGCTAGCAGTTTGAGCTTGTGAAAGCCTCATATAAAGTGATAACTCTCCCAAGGCACATACATAATGCACAGATATAAAGATTTTAAAAAAGTTTAAAAGATATGCATAATTATTAAAACGGAAATACACTTTCATCATTATTATTTAAATTAAATCATTCATTATTCACGGGTATTCCACACTGCGTCACACAATGCGCTAAACTTAATTATAACAGCACATATACAAAAGTTTTAATATTTTTTTACTAATCTTTATTACTCATTTGCTGTAGATTTACAACAAAGTCAATAAAATGAAAAGCTTAAAAAAATGTGTCTGTATGATTGCGGAACTTAGACTGTTTGAAGAAAATATAATTTACCAAGCAAAAATTGGGACGGCATTTAACCCACAAAGTCAGAGTTGAAGATATATAAATATGAGCTTACTATTTCTTCAGGCATTCAGACAGTTTATCGCTTATGAACCTCTGATATTTTTTGATAATCATGGTTAACGGTGATCACTCACAACCAGGTCGACCGCATTACTCATTCTTTTTTTCGTCGAAGCGACGAAACGAGCGAGACGCTCACCTGATGGTAAATGATGCGCTTGCTCATAACAACGTGGCGCGAGTTAAGATACACTGCACCACATTGCGCTCGACACACTAAAACATGAGATATTAAGTCTCGATACCCCAGTAATTTCACTAGCTTACAGCGCCCTTTAAACTGGAATACAGTCCAATTATTTCTATTTATGCTCTGAAAAGTATTTGATATTGCTTAAAATTTTTTTTTGGGTTAAAGTAAACTTTCTTTTTTTTTATACTACTTTGCGACGAGACGAGCAAGACGTTCACCTGATGGTAAGTGATACGCTTGCCCATTACAACGTGGTGATAGTTAAGATGGTATACACTGCACCACATTGCGCTCGTCGCCTTGAGACATAAGGTGTTAAGTCTCGTTACCGTTATCGTTATCTTTCTGGTAAAGAAACGGTCAATTCCGCGTCTGGAAGGAATGAGCTCAACATTATGCTGTGTTAACGTCGATAGCGTGTAAACGAGTCAGATAAAGCCAACCGAATGTCTTGCTTGTATACTTCCTAACGTATATGAGAAATAATAAAAATGTGATATTATCATACCTGAAAAGGGTACCTAAACGACGGACATTTTTCCCCTTCCTCGTCTGGTATTTGTTTGCTGAGCTCGCCTAACTGCGCGTGCTCCACCGTATGAATGGTACTCGTTGGAATGCGCCCGCGTTCCTTCCGCCTCTATAAAAAAGGAATAAATTAAAATCACACATCACACGGGCACCATCAGCCTTTTATGTAAATGAGGTTGTATAACATTGTTCGTGCAATGTGTAGCATCCGAAGATGACACTAGTCGAAGTAAACTATTTTAAACCTCCGAGCATAAAGAGGCGTTCTATAAGTTTAACACGTATCGTGTTTGGGGCTTCGTCTATGAAACGAAATCGATTTAAGTTTTTTCTTTCAATAACTAGATGCACAGTCAGCAAAAATTAAATAATATTAATTAATAACTTATGGTAATGACCTTTATTACGAACTATATTTTTTTGTTTTTCATCTAAATTCAACACAATCAAAATATGTGTTGAGTTCGGAAGAATATAACATTTTTTAAACTTTTGCGAAAACCATCAGCGCGCCTAATGTAAGCGCTTTTAGAAGACATGCTTCAAGAAAATTGTCATTGAAATAGACACTGTCGCCTTTATAACAATGTCTACTGTCCTCATTTTCAGTGAATGCACTACTTTTTTGTAAAAGAATTCATGTCAGTAACAGACCATTTAGCACACCATTTTTAAATCATTTCATAATAATAAAAATATAAAACAGATTGTATTTTTGTGCGGCTCCCAATTTTTTTCCCATATAGCAATACCATCAAACATTTAAAATAAATATAATATAACAACTTACTCACATCTTACAAATAATTACTGTTTTTTAAAAAAGAAGAAAAAAGTTAGAGCTCAATTACTGAAACCGAAACTGTTTATTATAATGATCAAGATATTAATGTACATTCTTCAATATATCGGATTAATACAGTGAAGTGTATCCGTTGTCCACGTTATTTTAAAATAAAAAAGAAACCACAAAAACCAATGAGTCAAGCCCCGCTGTGCTTTAATCTTACTACATGTGGTTTTTTAACAATTAAATATTAGACAAAGCTTTACAAGAATAATCCCTCCTAAAATTTCATTGCTGAAAATGAATAAATCTTTTTTTTATAAACGTCGCGATAAATATCACGTTAAGTTCAGAAAAAAAATGACACAATGCATAAGCGGTTTACGCTACAGCTACCACTAATTGGATTCGTTGCAGCGGAAACAAAAATCGGAATGTGAAAATTTCCGAGCTGATGCACCTACTCGTATAACTCAAAAACGCATCGTGATACAACATTCCCATGGTTTCAATGGAACTTTTAATTCATCAGTAACTTTTTTTTAAACTAGCACTTCGACTTGGACGTGGACTTTAGCAACAAAATGAAACTAAGTACTCATGTTTAAATAGTTAAATAACTTCTGTTTTAAATGAAACAGTACCTATATTCTTTAAAAGAGTATCTATAATATACTTTAAATTTAAGGCCCTCAAAATAAAAATTAAGATTTTCACACGATATCGTGCTAGTGTCAATCGCGTATAAGCACAGATTGGTGTGTATTAAACAGGTAATACTTTAACAGCGCTGTCGACAGTTCCAAAGCTTTAAGAAAAGAGTGAATCATCTTAGATAAGAAAGTTTGTTACAACACCCTCTTACAAAATATCTTGTACTTAGTCACTAAATATAGTACACAAATTAGTAGAAAAATGTATTTATTTTTATATTTATTATCTATAAAAAATTGTTTAAAAATAAGAGATATCTTTTCCAAATAAATCTTTCGGTTATGATAACAAGTGGTGACAATAGTCAAAGAGTGTAGATATAACTGCAAAGGCAGTCGATACCGTAATCTCATTATTACCGGTATTCTTTGGCGCTTGACTATCCGCAATGATTGTGAGTGTGGTGATCTTACAAATGTGATGACGCCTCTAAACTTGAACTTCTGGTGAAATAAAATATCAAGAGGGAACTGACATGTTTCCAGTACAATGTTCGTCATGTATATGTGACATCCGCTAATCTACACTTGTACAGCATAGCGAGTGAATTCCTACTAATGAGAGAAGACTACGAGTCGCCACTTGGAGCTCGTAATAAGGGTCATTTGAAGGTTTTTTCTACCGCTAAAAATAATCACAATAAAAATAAGTAAAACGTTTGATTCTAAAAAAAATTTAGTTAACTATTTTACCTATAAGAACAGTTTTCTGGCGCACAAGATCCCATAAAAAAGAACCATGATTTGCACATATGTACATGCATCTACTAAAGTGAAGGGTCGGACCCTCTTATTTTTTCGAGCAGCGATTCCACAGATCCTTCACAAAATAGCGTTTATTTGAAGAAAATTATAGATTTGTACTTCAGTGACAAGTTTTTTTATAATCTATTTTACAACATTCACACAGTGCGCATGTGAATATAACTAACTTATATGTAATCGTTAAATAAAAAATCAAAATAAAATATTTGTTTTACATCGATGACATATTGTAATAAAATCAGGAGAAATATTTACATTTATTCCGTCAAGAACACAATACTCGTAAAATTACTCCTTCGCGAAGGGCGAATTGAATCGAGAACTTCCTTGCCGTCAGTTAAGAAGTGCAGAACTTATCAAACTAATGATAATCTCATTATAGTGCACAATAAAAGAACTATTTAAGAAGAACATCGGTGAGAAACCCTAGTTTATAATATACTATTAGCACCTTTTTTTAATCAAAATTTATGTTTTACGTCGCATATCATGAAACGGTACCGCAATTTTTTTTTTCAATAAATAGTTGAGATTTTATCAAATATTGTCGGCGTCACAAATACGCAAAGGGATGAATCTATTTTACTTTTTATAACTGCGTCTAATGTTAGACATAAATAATAAAATTTTGTTACCGGATTAACAGATCAGTAGATGGACATCGGGGTCTGAGGGCCGGTGCCGGTGCCGGTGCGGTACTGCCGCCGGGCGCCCTCGCTACGAGCGGCAGACACGCCCTAACCGCACATGCGCGGAGCTCTGAACACTTCCACTTCGCGACATGATATTTGTATAACGTTTTTAATGCATTTTGAAAGTTCATCCCCGTTCACACACTTACAATTTAATTATATATGAACAAATTTGGTTTCCGTTCCTCTAATAATCGGAAGTTCGATAACAGGAAAATCTATATAATAAAAATGAATTGCTGTTCGTTAGTCTCGCTAAAACTCGAGAACGGCTGGACCGATTTGGCTAAATGTGGTCTTGAATTATTCGTGGAAGTCCAGGGAAGGTTAGTTAGGTGAGAAAATATGGAAAAAGTGCCTGGAATATGGTAAAAACAACAATTTCTCTTTTTCATTGAGGTGACCAGATTTTTAGATAGGCAAAGCGGGACAACTCTGAAGGAATAATAATATCGTAATTTTTTTTTAGTTTTAACATAAGTACAGTTTATAAATGTTTTTTTATATAAGTGAATTTGTTTGAGTAGATTGTAGTAATTTTGTAAAATATTGTAAAAATCTTCACAAGAATTTGATAAATTAGTTTGATTGACTTGAAATATTTGCAAAATTTTATTCGTATATTACTTTCTAAAATTTCTTTCGAGGTTAAGGTGGGTGATACACGTTTTGTCATCAATATAAAATATGAAGACTACGAGTATTTTAAGCTAAGTTTAAGAAAATTTATGCATTTATGAAATATTTAAATAAATTACTTACTTTATTTTTCTATGGTAAGAAACAGATTTGTAATATTTATTTGTTTAACTATCTTGCTAGCACGCAGTACGGATACAAAGTGTATCATTTGAGAGACAAATACAATGTAACTGGGTAGCAAAAGCAATATGTTACGCAAAACAATGATTTTTATAAATTTAAAATTTTACTTAATTCTAAAAGTCGGGACTTTTGAAAAACGTCGCGTGACGCGGGATTAATAGTAAAAAAATCAGGACTGTCCCGCTAAAAGCGAGATGTCTGGTCTCCTTACTTTAGATACATAAAACGTCAAAAATTTGAAGTTCGTCCTGTCATTTAGACACCAAATACAATTTAAAAGAATATTTTTGATTTTGACATTTGATATTGACAACCAACAATTTCTGATGCAACTATAATATTTTACGAACTTTAGCGGGAATCTGGGCGTAAAAATCGCGTTGTCTCGGTTGAATTTTTTTTAGTGCATAATGCAGTTGAATGTTCAATGTGAGTGTATCATGCAGTAAATTAGTGTGTTCGTGTGCAGCGATTGTAGAATTCTAGCAGGAACACGACTTTCCTAAGTTCAGATTGGTTCAAAATAGTAGGTTAAGTCTTAACTTTACTTTGTTGATCTTTTGTGATAGTGACACTGTTTACCGCTGAGTGCGCGAGAACTTTCCCTACTTTGATTATCTACAATTTATAATGCCAAAGATAAGATGTCCTGACTTAGGTCAATCAACATGTGCATTTAAATATAATAGAAAAACCAAATTAATAACGGGCATTTTTTGTGATTACGAATTATTTTTTTTTGGTTAAATTTTCATCACATTCTTTACTAAAGTTGTAACAGTCTCGTATTAACAATAAGCGTTTTTTTTTTATTGATTTTGAAGCGGAACGAAGTTTGCTGGGTCAGCTAGTATACAATATAAACTACTCTATAACAAATTTATTAGATGTAATGATTTATAAATCAAAAATTAAAAAAAAACCTTTTTGCAAAACAAGCTTTTATTCTTCGTGGGGTTGCGTCGTTTAATTACGGAGTTCTTTCGGCCACCGTCCAGCTTTATCATCAGATCAGGTGATCTGATGATGAAGCTGGAATGATGAACAGATGACTGAACTGGAATGATAAATGATAAACGATGCAATATTATAATGACATAGAGCTCATCAAATTTCAGCTCAATCGGAAACCGGGAAGTCGATCAAATTTAACTAGCAACTTTTGACTAGAGACAACGGGACAGGTGAAACTAAATAAAAGCTTATAAAAAGACTAAAATTTTTGAATAAAATTCGTGTCTGTATGACATTGAAAAAATATTATTCTTAAATACTAAATTTAGCTAATCAAATATTTCTGTGCTTCTAAAATATGTGTTCATAGATAAATAAATAATATCTGAGCTTTTTAGCTTACAATATAAGAAAGACGCAATTTTTTCTATAATAATTCGTTTAATGAAAACTTCTACTGTTATAGAGAACTGTTCTTTAGCTTGCATGTAGGTAGTGATTTTGTCATAAGATAAATTTTATTGTGTATAAATATTTTTCAATGCAATGAGGCGATGAGATGAGCTGGATGTCCACCTTATGGCATATGATAAGTCAATCGGTAACAATGTGGAGTAGTTCTTGATTTGAGACATAAGATGTTAAGTCTTATTACACCAATTTTTTGTACCGGTTCAATTTGACGGAACAGCGATGAGTGACTATTTCGAAATTTACCGACACGTACAGAAGTGACCAGTGATTAATTACAATACCTGGGGATAGGTATGAGTCACATCACATAAAAAGATACGGTATTCAAATGGAATCCCAGAACTTGTTGCACACAAAAAAATACTGAATCTTCTTTGAACTAATAGGTGTATATTTAATATGTTACACTGCAGTGTCATTTTCTAAAAATTTTATGTAATGTGCTTGTTATTATTATTATCACTGAAATATACATGTATCTACAGAATTTGATTTGATAGTAAGAATCTGTCTATTTTTAATATAATAATCCAAAGACAAATGAAGTGAAAGGACAAAAGCTACTTTTTGTTTATTACACAAAACTTGAAAAATTAAAAAAATGTAATAAAAGTTTGTACTGGGTGTTTGTAAAAGTTTACACTTTTTAAATTACTTTTAGTTACCAATCAAACATTATAGAATAAACATGTAACTAAAAAATTTTTTGCATTTTGCATTGCAAATAAACCACATGATAATCACAACCTGAGATTTATTTATAAACCATAACTATGATAGGATGAGATAGTAGTTTATTATTAACTACAGTAAGTTTTTAATAAAACCATTAACTTATTACCATTCCCATCAGCTCAAGTTTTTAAAATTTAAATCAAAGCTGTTAAAAGCTGAATTTTTTAACACTAAATAAAACATGGATAATTTCTGCCATATTAAAAGTATTCGTTAAATTACTCCTTAATGTTTTATTTGTTCCGCAGCACTGATGATGTACTTTTATTTATTATAATTCTTCAAATTTTGTAATGGTTCCACAAGATCTATTAAAATTTAAAGATTTACTTTTATTTTAAAACATGAGGTACCTCTTCATTAATCGTTTAATTAGCACTTCCTACCTGTATAGCTACTAAATATCCTGGATAGCATGAAAAATAGAAAACATACATTAAAATTTAAAAATGTATACGAAACATGAGCAATAACGATAACAATAATAAATAATTTGTTAATATCATGAATAATAACAAATTATTTATTAGTGTAAAATACAAACAAATAGTATTACAAAATCAAATCTCGTTTCCCTAAAATTGTTTTCTTTCGAACAACTTATTTAAAAACTGACAGACAATCACTCACCTGATGGTCAGAGTCATAATAAATAAGAGCTTTTTTGGTAAGCACCAAAAATCTTTTTCTGTAATTAACTGGAGTGAAGAGTTTCTTATTCTGGGATCGTTTAACCATGAATGTTTGGCATATTACTTCGTCGTCTTCTCTGGTAGACATTTCTAAATTAAACCAAAAGAAAATTCTTAAACCAAGTTTAACAAATTCAAGTTATGATGAAAAAGAAGTTTTTTTAACTCTCTAGAACTTAATACGGATTGTAGTTTACTAGTTTTCGGGAATTAATCTATATATACTTTTAGTACCAACAAAATTAATAAAAACTTCATAGAAACTTTTACTTTCTTTGGTTCAAACGGGATAATATAAAGTACCGGGAGACCGGCTATAAAAAACAGACATTAATAACAAATAACCACCTGTCACGGTTAGAACCTAATCATTATCATTTAATTTTTAAAATTACAGAAGTAAACCTCTTCTCAAAGTCCATTAATTAGCCAACCAAAATAACACAACAAACACAATCGACATAACATTATAGATTAGGAATGAAGTGATACATACTTTCCATAGAGAACGGAATGCAGAATAGAGCCGAATATCGAGATCTGTATTGCAATAAGTACTATAATGGATAATAAACACAATTTGGTTACTTTGTTTAAAAAAATCTAATACATCGAAAATTGCATACAAAGCACACAGAACCTTGCAATAATATAATAAATTTAATATCTAGATACGTTAATATTGATTTTTTTCTGGAAATATGTTACGTTTATTTTAATAACAAAGCTCCACAGAATCAACAGCCTTTTAAAATAAAGATATTTAAATAATTTGTGACGCTAAATTTAATTGATTTGATTGTATATTATTATCACATCGAAAATATATCGATATTTGAAGGTCGTAATTGTCGAGTTCTTAAAACATCGTTTCATACGTCTCTATAACAGAATACAGAATCTGTAGAAAAATCTTGTATATCAAGCAGACATTTATTGGTAAATTGTCATAATTAGTTACAAAAAATCGTTTACTCCCTGTACTAAAACATTGTATAAAGTAAATAATGCTAAATTTTAAATTTAATATTTATAAGTAAAAAGTAAAATCTCTTCTTTAATTGTTTATTTGAGTTTATTTGTTTCTGAAATATAATTATTTGCAAAATGTCTTCGGATACCGCTCAAGTCAGTTCCTTGCCATTACCACCAATGCAATATATAAACTTTTATACAGACGACAATGTACGAAGAAATAGAGCACCTTTGCCACCACGTCCCATACATGATTCATACTCAATGTTTGGACATGCATTTAATGCTGATGATACAATAATAAGATCTTTAGAAAGTCAAGTAAGTATAAGATAATGTTAAAATTTAGACAGCAAATCCTCTATAGTAAACTGTGTTGATCATAATGTATTAATTTTGTTTACAGGGATTTCGTCGTTTGTACCCTATGCATTTTGAAAGAAGAAGAGAATTAAAAAAACTGAACCACTCATTATTAGTTAATTTCTTGGATCTTTTAGATTTATTAGTACACTGTCCAGATTCTCCAAAGAGAGCTGAAAAGGTTGAAGATCTTAGTTTATTGTTTATTCATATTCACCATTTACTGAATGAATTCAGACCCCATCAAGCTCGGGAGACTCTTCGGGTTATGATGGAACTGCAAAAGCGTCAGCGTGTAGAAACAGCAATGAGGTAAATTTTTCTGCCAGTCATGGGGAATAAAGCAGCTTTCTTCTTCTACTAAGTATTTTTTCGAAACATTTGTCTTTGTGTTTGTTAAGGTTCCTGTTCATATAACAAAGATTACTGTAAAAACATAATTTTTTTCTAATTCTGTTGAAGTTTCAAAATATTGTTTGCCCCTTATCCAATTATAAAATTTTCATTGTAATTTTAGGTCTAAGGTTGAAATTATTAATTTTATAGTATTAATTATTTTAATACAAATCTTATTAAGATGAGTAAACACAACAGCTACATTATATAAATTTTACAGATTTCAGAAACATCTTGATAAGGTTCAAGACATATTACAAAATGCCTTACAAAGTTTACCCGATCAAAATGATATTGAATCAAGCTTTAAAGTGCCCACAGAGATACTTGAACATATGGATTGCAGCACCATTGACAGTGCAAATGCAGATTCCTGTTATGAGCCAGACCGTCTTATGTGTAATGTTATAGATAACATGAGATAATCATAAATTAGCTAGATATTGAAGAGCAAATATTAAGAATAGTTATAATTTTTGTGTGTAGGTTATTGGTAAATATATAATGCTTTTTTATATGAATAGTATTTATTTTCCATTTAATAATAATACATGCCAATATACTTCAAAATGCATATTTTTACATGGACCAAATCTCTTGCTATTTCTGTAGATGCCTTTAAAGAATTTTTGCTGCCTGCAAACACTAACTAGTCAATATTATTTTGATAGTTTTAAGAATGTGAAAATATTCTGTACTTCTTGAGGGGACTATTCAGCATGTTTCTGACTTAAACAGTGAAAAAGAATTAGTAACAGCTAAAAGTTTTTCTGACAAAAAGTCATCTTATTGGTAACAGTAATACACTGGGTATAAAAAATAATCACTAACTAAAATTGGAACCTTACATGAACCCAAGATAGGTATAGGTGGTACGAAATTCCTAAATAATAACAAGTAAATGCGAAAAAATAAATCGTCATTGTGAAACTTTCAATTCATTTACATTACTTCCTTCAGTTTTACACAGTAATATTTGCATACTGCTTCATAGTACCATAAAAATTAATAATTATTTGTAATGTTTGTGACCTGCAGACATGGTCAACCAGCATGGTTAATCCACAAGTGCTAAATTTACATCTTCCAAAAACTTGACATGTTTTTATTAAACACTGTGAAGATTATCAAAACTGATGATTAATAAATTTTTAATATTTTATTTTCTGTAGTATTTGAAATTTTACCTATTGTTGTGTCCATTCAAAACGAAACAAATGTGTTAATCCAAAAGAAAATAAACTAGATATTATTTCAAAAAAAGTACTAGACAAAAAAAAATATTTACACAAACAAATTAAAAAAATAATAAATAAAGTATGTACCTAATTAGAAGTCATTCTAACTGTAACTTCTTTATTTTCATAATTTAATGAAAATTTAGTTTTGGTGAAATATATACCTATTTTGCATTATTAATTGAAACAAACGGCATTAATCAGGCTTATTAGTTTCAAAAAGTATTCACATATTAAAAAAAAAAATAGTTTTTAAATTTCTAGTTTTGTGTAATGTCTTCAACTACTAACTCGCAAAAATGAATTCTGGATTGATTTAGATCAAAGTTAAAAATTTCTAAATAATTAAAATACAATTTGGGCTTCAATTATTTAAGTTTTTAATTTAAGGATCGTAGATTCGAGCGGAACTTTACAGTAAGAGGCGCGCCGGTCTATAACAATGCCTGATATGAATGACGATGACCACAGAACATTGTTACTCTTATCTTAGAGACTTAAGATGTTAAATCTCGTTACCTCAGTTTAAATAGATATAAAGCACTTTAAAATGGAACACGGTTATGTTTGTGCGACAAAAAAAGAACTACGGTGGTAGTATAGACGGTTTATCAATAAATAAAAAAAATACAATTGTAATGAAACGTGTATATGAATATATATCATTTTTATTATTAAATCAGCTTAATACGTCGAATAAACTCTCCGCTAGAGTTTTCCGTTAATGATAAGGTGCGTACATAAGTAATCTGAAATTAAAAACCATTTACGAGAAAAAATAGATTCCGGTCTCTGAAGCTGCAACAGTCGACGAGAAAGCTAAAAAGTAAATTTAATAAATTTGAGTTTTAAATACCATAGTTACAAGTAATACTTACTATTTACATGCTGCTCATATATTTAATGATACTTCTAAGATTGTTGGTAGTAGCATCTGGACCAATACCTAAAGAAAAAACAGAGTAAATTCTGAACTGAATACTTATATTTTGAACGAGCACGCTTCTTCATCAACAGTGTGATTGGCACTTAACACCATGTGAAATTGACATCAAGTATTAGCTTATTGTAGGTAGAAATAATTTACATATCCTACTTACCTGTCAGCTTTATAGCTCAGCAGATCTTTTGAAGAATCTTTTGAATTTATTTTAACCTCATCAATGCTTAAGAGTTATTATGTACTTACTGTGACAAAAGTTATATATGTCAGTCAGGAGCTCATCAGCATCTAAACAAACTTAGCATCTGAAACGTGTCAAATTAAGAAAATGTAGACAGCAACTAGACAAACTGAAAATGAAAAAGACCTAAAACAACCCAAATTCAACAAAAGACCTTCAACACCTTATTTTGTTTCAAATCGACGAAACAATGAGAAGAAAAAGTTGTTCACCTGATGGTAAGTGACACACAAGCCCATAATAATTTGACGCTAGGTAGGATGATATACTGCACCACATTGTGCTTGTCGTCCCATCATGTTAACTTTCTTTATAAGGTAATTTGTTAAATTGTAGAAATTTTCTGTATTAATTATTATTGCAGTGAAAACAAGCCCATTTTTTGACTGTTTCCACTTACTTTTAATGTTGTCAAAACTTCACTCTTGTTTAATTTTCGATTTTAATAGTTGCCGCGTCTTTTAAACGGGGTCCCATTATTGCGAAAATCCCTCCTACCATAACCCCCCCTGCCCCTGCCGGAGTAGTTTCCAGCAAATCGTCCACTATTGTTTAAATGCGAACTATATTTTCCTGATGGTGGTGTGTACATTTTAAGATTTCTGTCACCACTTTTTGATCTTTTCTCAGGAGATTCTGCTTTGTCTCCATTGTCAAAAGTTATTGGTCTGTGACGTTTTGGTCCAGATGGCTCTTTGTCAATGTCATTTGTGGAAATTGTCTTAACCTGAAATAGAGTAAAAGTTTTAATACCTCTACATCCAATAAATTAAAGGAATCTATAAACTTGTTAGATTTTTTACTAACCTCCTTTTCCATTTTTTTAGTATGGAATGACAGCTGAACTTTGCTCTTGAAGCTTGGTGGCGTCCGGAATATATCTCGGATTAAAGTGTTGATGTTTGATGTTGTATTTAATGCAGCTATTTTTAGTTTATTTTCTTCTGTCATTTCATTCGATGTTTTCTTGCTCTGTAATTAAAAGAAAACATTAAGTTTGATAAAACTTCAGTAAAAATTCATATTGAAATTTTATAACAGTAAAGAAATAATGTTGAAATATTAATTTAGCAATCTGCATTTTTCATGAAACAAAAACTAACAAATCTAGATAGAAAAAGATAACAATATTGCTGGGTAAAATATTATAAACGAAAAACAATTAAACCAAAATGGAATATCTTACTTCTGTCACTTCCTTCAACTTCTTTATGTATCCTTGAGTCAATCTTGCTGTGTACTGTAGTCTTAAACGCAAAGCCTTGAGTCTAGCTGTATCAGCACTAAGTACTGCTGGTAATTTTCGACATAAAGAATGCAGTGCAAAGAGAGCACATTCAACATGTGAAAATTGTAAAGAAGGCTCTGTATTAGTTTTGCATTCCTCTGTTTTATCTGTTGTACTATCAGATTTTTCTCCTTTATCTTCTACTGGTGCTTCAGGAAGGTAGTTCTAGTATGGGCATAAAATCAATTATGTAAAAATGCATAAGGTATAATAAACAAGTTAAATAATATTTGTATTTAATAAATGTAATTTTTGTTATTACCAAATATAAAAATATTTTTATTATAAACTCTTATAATTGTAAGAAACAAAAGAAATTAACCAAACTAACATTTAACACAATTTTTTACTAAGAAATGCATTTCCTATATAATGCATGTTACATTTTAATAATAAACATAAAAAAACAACAAGATTAGTAAGGCTCGTCTGAAGGAAAGTGTTACTCCTGCTTCTAACAAAAAGGTGTACATTAGGTAGATACATGAAGCCCCATGATGTGTGTAAAAATGCAATTATCATAACCCCAGTAATTTTACTAGCTACAATACCCTATACACTTAAGCAAGATAATGTTTATACAGTATTGTTGTGCGGTAAAATAGGTGGTACCAGCCAGGTACAGTCTGAGTCTGCGGCAGACCTGTTACTAAAGGGTGATAGAGAAGTATTAAAGATATATAATAATAATCATCACAGTTTTATAGTGATGTGAAATGTTAATTTGATCACACATTAACTTTTTTGCAGATAATACATTATTATCTTTTCAATAAATATGGCAATTGTGTATGTCTAAAAAACACAAGAAACACAAAACATGAAACTTTAATAAATTAAAATAATTGTTTACCATTAACACATCATAAACAGTGTCAACTTTTTGCTGCAAATTCTCCAGCTCTCCACAATATTCAGTGATTTCTGCAAAAATCTTCAATAATTCCAATTTTGAGTCATTTCCTTCAGATGTTGTAATATCATTCCATTTCTTCAAAATATGATCACAAAAGAAGTTAACAAATTCAGTTGACTCCACTTGTGTCTGTCAACAAATAAGCTTCATTAGCAAAACACAGATTCACCAATACATATACAACATGTAATGGGATAATTTGTAATAGTAATTTGTTCATACTTTAAAGTCTTTAACTTACAGAAAACAAAGGTAGAGCATGCTGTGAGCACTGTATAACTCTATCAATATACTCTGGATCTTCAGGATGCCAATCACCTCCTGAAAATGCCAAGGCTGCAACAAGTTGTACCAATTCCTTTTTTCCAGCTGGTGTTTTACCAAGTCGAGACCATGTCAGCAGTTCCATAATATGTTCAAACTCTTCAGCAACAACATCCTGAAACATTTTTTATTATAATCAACACCTATATTTATCATAACACATTAATTTGAATTTAACTATCTTAATAAAATTTGTTGTTAAGTAATTTTAATAGAATACTCATGTACATAAACCAAATTGTATACATAAGCAAGTTATGAAAAGAGACCAACTGTAATATTAAAATTAACATTTCTTATTTAATTGATATGGATATTTAAATAGTATTAATAGGTAAAAGATATGGTTTCAAACCTCTAAAATTTTCTTGCATTCAACAATGATTACTTCCTCCGCTTCTTTGTTGATCACTTCTCTACCAAGTTGTTTTACTTTTAGAGCCAAAAATTTAATGCACCTTTCTCTGACTATTTCATTAGTAACCTCATTATCAGTACTTTGATGTATTTGTGAAAATAAACCAGTTAATGCACCTTTTGGATCACCATTAATAATAGTCACTAATGAATTTGTTACAACATTTATTTCAGTAGAATCATCAGATTGTAATAGTTGTGCTAAAATATCAGCAATCCTTTGCGTGTGCTCTTTATTTGATTTACACATAAGAGGCAAATCTTTAATAGCTTGTTTACGGATCTGAAAGTTACCATTTAATTGAGTAAAATTTTGTAGATATTCTTAATTCATGTTTTATTCATATAATACAATTACAATGTGGTAATTAAAAGTACAATGTTTATTTAACATAAATATTTTTTTTAAGTAAATGAATATAATATATTGTAATATACAATAAACATAACTTAAAAAAAGGTTCAAAACTTTGATTTTACTTTAGAAAAGTGTAAATAATTTACTAATGTTACTTTAATGTTGTACTTGTAGAAAAACTATAAAAAAAAATATACAAATTTTTTACCTAATTTTATTGAACATTCTATACATAAATTTAATTAAGTAAAAATTTAATTCGTAACAGACAGTCCAAATTTCATGTGAACCATTTTTAATAGGACAAAAATAACAAATTGGTTATTAAGAAAGTTAAATAAATCCTAATCTAAATATAATGGATTTTATTAATAAAATATTTTTATTACCACAACGTATCGACAGTTTTGCCGCAGCCATGGTGTCATAAGCAAAAAAAAGATATATAACTTGCTAATAGATTATCTGCTAATAATAAAAGCTATATATTATTATTTGGAATCATTTGTTTACATTTAATAATTTTATTGTATAGAAATACGTATAATAGCATAATTTTTTTATATTCAAAACTATGAGTCAGATAAGCTAACCTAAAAGTTATTTGACAGCATACATTAACAGCATTCATTGAAATAATAACAAATACACTTACAGCAACATCATCATCCTCACAAAGATCAAATTGAGCTTCTATGGCCTGTTCAGCAAGATTGGGAAAATTATTGAAAAATTTTGCAATGAATTGAGACGCTAAACGTTTTTCTTTGTCAGATCCTTTTACTGCTGCCAAAATTTCCAGATATTCTTTCTCGTGCTAGAAATTATATTCTAATTCATTAATTGTCTAAAAATAACCCTTATTGATATTCTAAACTATATCCTTACCTTCGAGATGTCTTCTTTAGCATCCGCCAGAATTTCATAATTTTGGTACAATTTTTCAATACTATCAGCAGACATTTTTAAATTTATTTCACAATGTGATGAAATATAATGAAGATAATAATCAAATAGTAAATAACTAAAACCACTGTATTAATACAATTAATTAAATATAAACATTTGACATCAACAGACGCGTACACCGTAATGGAAACGAAGATTTCTGTGCCACAGACAAAATATGGTTAACCATAGACCCTTTTTTAAAAGTAAAAAATTAGTATCATAATGTTAATTATTTTGTGCCTTGTATATTTTATAATTAAAAAGTTTTTTTAAGTTATAAACAAGAATTAAAGACTGAACGTGAATTGACACCCATAAATAATAATAAAAAATAAAAAAAATGTTATTTAGTACAAGTGTATATAGAACAAAAGAAGGTCATAAAGTACGATTAAACAGGGGTAAATAAAATAGCAGTGATAATAATAAATATGTTTTCTAAAAAAAATGTTTTTAAGATTAATGCGAATATAGTTTATTTTTGAAAAATGGTCCCTTTTATTAAAAGTTTAAGCATTTTGCTGTTTTCACTCTGTTAAAAAATATGATTACCAAAAATAAATTGAATTGAAAAGGAGGCTTTATCGAAGTAAAACTCGTTTTAATTTCTATTCTTTCGGTTAAAAACATATTTCTTTTCGTGGTAATTAATGACAACATCTGTACCTAAATGTAAAGATGCAATATAGATGAAAATCGCCGAGAAGGTTACACAGTGTTGCCTTACCGTAAAAAGAATCTCCCGAGTTGTAGAACTTTTAGGTTCATTACCACTCTCACAAAAATCCTAAGAAGGAAAATGCCTAGCTAGACGACACGTTCGCTGAGAGCGACCTCCAAGGTTTTAAGGAATTTAAAAAGTGTATCACAGTCAATATTACCAAAAAATTACATTGAAACGGATAATATCCACAGATTATTAAGAATAGTTAAGATACTTAAGTGACGTACATATTTTTTTTTATTTAGAACGTTATTTAAAATCAAAAGTAGCTGTAAGAAAGCCGGGTCAACTTCTAACATTATACCAAGCGCAGAAACGATCGTGTATAAAATGTAGTTACCACAGTAAGGCAGGTGCTGCCAAATACCAACTGGTTACATACCTACTGGTTACTGGGTATTAGGTTAGTCAGTGACCATGAGCTGACAAGTACTTGATAGCCTGTGTCATCAACGTAGGGTAGCAAGCCTCTAGATGTTGTATCAGTGGCATTTTGGTGAGTGTACACAGGAATTTAATGATTTTATACCGCTAACGCCATTTTATCATCGGACGTATATACATACCGCAGGCATCATCCCCTCGTTGTGGATATCCCGTGTAATAGGACGAAGCGTTTAACTTCGTCGTTCATAATGCGAACAGCGAAGGATTGGAATAGTCTGCCAGCGTTGATGTTTATGTCCAATTACGACTTTGGAGTCTTTAAGAGAAATGTGAATAGGTCTCTTTTAGACGAGTGCGCTTTATAATCAACAACTACTTCACCACTTACCGTCAGGTGAAATCGTAGCCAAGCTGTAGTCCATAATAAAAAAAATCACATTGTGCATATGCCAAACAATGGCATGGCTTTTAACGCGTTAGTACGATGGTACGACCAGGTGGTAGGTCTCTGTTGCCGGAGACCGTCTGGATGGGTACCACCGCAGCTCCTAATTTCAACCGCCAAATAGTAGTGTGCAAACATTACTGTGTTCCGGTTTGAAGGGCGCTGTAGCTAGTGAAATTACTGGGGTAACGAGACAACACCTTATGTCTCAAGGCGACGAGCGCAATGTGGTGCAGTGTATACCATCTTAACTAGCAGCACGTTGTTATGGGCAAGAGTATCACTTACCATCAGGTGAACGTCTTGCTCGTCTCGTCGCATAGTAGTATAAAAAAAAAGACGATGGGGTTGTCTTGACTTTAGGGTATACATTACGTATAAATGTAAAATTTATTTTATAATGATGTACATTAAACTCCATTTACGCAGCCTTTTTATACAATTTTTTATTGAGCGTTGCTCTTTTTTAAGAACATTACCATACGTTGGTTTTCGTTACTAATAACTGTTTAGGTACTTACTACTTAAACTCTGTTTTTAAAGACGCTATTTCCACGAACATGTTACCGTAAAAACAATAAATAACCATAATTATTAATAATTTCTTGTATTTATTTAACACTTTTTAAACTGTTTGTTACTTTGTTGTTTCTTTTACAAAACTTCCATTAAATATATTTTTTTTTGAACAACGTTACTTTTTTTGAGTAAGATTATTTTTATTTTAATTCGTATGTTGATGATATCTATCTGTCTTAGATAAGTGGTCATTGGTTGTGGACTTTCTAATAACATGTAATATCTACCAGTGATAACTCATAAATAGCTGTTATCTTTGATTTAAGTTATAAACAATTGTTTTCTATAATAACAGCGAGTTGTGATTTGTGAATAAATAAATAAATCAAAACAGGCATATAAAATTAGCCTTTTTTTAATTATTTCCCACTTTTCCCTGATATTGTTATTTAGGAGTTTTTTTATCCTATTTACATAATTTACTGTTAATACTTTCTTATCTGTCATAACAATAATCGTATTTATTTATCCTTATTCCTATTGTACATATATTTAAACAAAATTAGAAAAAAATATTTTTGACTAAATTTTTTATTAACTCTCAAAAATCATCTATATCTATTTTCAGCCATGACTCTCGCTCGAAGTCATACCGTGAGTTCGAATGGATCGGACATTCCGTTAGAATATGAGGAACCGTTTTCTCCGTGACGTTATCAATGCACCATGGATTTTCCCCACACTTGTAACGTTCAAGTATTGGGAGACTAGCATATTTATTACAAGCTAAACAAAACAAAACTAAACAAATGAAAACTTTTTGATTTACTTATTTTTATTTTGCTGGTCTTTGTGCAAAGTATTTTTAAGAGTTTTAGAACTTTTTTGTATTGCTAATATGATGCAATTACTCTATAGGTATCTATTAACGTTTAAATTTGAAGCCAAACAGTAGTAAAAACATTATGTATCATTTTAAAAAGCGCCGTTGCTTGTAAAATTATAGGAGTTATGCGACTTAATATCTTATGTCCTTGGGTTATGAGCACAGCGTAATGTTGGCCAAACATTTTCAATTGACTTAATTTGTACTCCACTCATAGTTTACTTGTATAAAAAAAATTGTAGTGTTCATATAAATTTTAACTGTTTTTTTGTCAAAATCTTCAAGAAACTCATATATTTAGCAACAAAACATGGAATAATAGAAGTTAATTGGTTTTACCCACATAAGTATTTGTTGGTATGGTTTGAAATTGATCAGTTATAGCGTATACCTGAAATTCAGAGTTTTTTCATTATATTTATAAAATAAAAAATACAGAGGTCAAGGCATTTCGTTATTTAATATTATTTACTATAAGAGTACAAATGTTGTTTTTTTTGTATTGGGACGATTATTATTAAAAACTTTAAACTTTTTTTATTCTGGATAAATATGTTGATTTTAACAGTCTGCTCACGAAAGTGTTTATCTATTTACTTTGTGGGAAGCATGTTGAGTGGACTTACATTTACACTAATTACTTTTGCTTTTAAATTATTCACCATTATCATCATTTCAGCCTATGAACACCAACTACTAAACATATGCTTCCCATTAGGTAATCGGTGTTCTCGCCGCGCTTCTCGATACAGTAGGAGAGCCCATTGTTTTGGTTACAGTTTAAGCTGCTGCTCTCTTCTTGGTGTTATTTCTTCGTAGTCGCCATGAGTAAAAGGCCGATGGAGAACCAGTTTCTTAAAATTTAAGATTTTTTATGCTACATTTATGTAATATTCGTTTCCACTTCCAGACCGATAAATGCGTCAAAACTTATTATTATTACTGCAATTTCGTGTAATAAATAATTTTATAGTTCAAAAAAGAATAAATCCTGTAGACAACTAACCTATAGATAACTAAGTAAATCGTTTTCGTTTCTAACGCCGTTCATGAATAGCATAACCTGTATATTTTGACTAAAAACGTAACGTACTGGGTATATATTATTAAAACAATATTTCATCACATAATCAGGTGACATTGTGTACTATTTACGATTAACAAGTCGCATCAAGCACCGCTCAATATAAATTTATAATTTTTATTTTAATATTAAGATTCAGACAATGTTATAGGCATGATGTTACTAATTTATATTATTTTTCTAAGATCTTTATTGATCTGTTTACTTGGAATGTTGGTACAAAGGATCTTACATTTGTTTTGCACCTGGGCACATTTTGCCGTTGTTGTGCCGCTGGGGAGCGCGGTAGTTGCTTTGGTTAAGAAATATTTGACTATGAACAAAGGTAAAGCGGTTTATTTTTAATGATATAATATAATTTTATCTCAATATAGATATAAAATGCATATTACATAAATTTAATAATCATGTTATTTCAAATAAAATTAATAAGTACCTATTTATGCGCACTGTAAAATATTTAAGAAGTTAAATCACAAACTATTTGTTTCTATACAGGGTCAAAGGCATATCTAATACGATTAAGAAATTTATTAAACAAAAAAATATGCAAATGGCGTCTGAATTTAAAACTTTACTAGCGCTTTTAGTGGCCATCGTCTCAATATTTGCCAAACATTTCATATAATGATCGTAATTATTAAATTGAAAACACAACTTTAAACGACAATAAGAATAAAGGGGTAGGTAGGTACCTATTATACTTGCTGTAATTAATTATATTATGTAATGTAAGTACAACATTTTCTTCATAACGACGATAAATAGACAGATCTCAGATTTCACTAGATGCACGCAGCAATTAGGCAGGCCATTATATAATATTAAGAAAAATGTATATTATCCTTAACAAATTTTAAGCTCACATCAAAATATTGTTAAGGTTTTTTGAATTAAAGTATAATTTATTTAGAAAGACAGTTTTATTTGTAATGTTCATAAGACATCTGTTTTTAAGATATACATTTAGTTGTTTTGTAATATAATTAAAAAAAAAATGCAATAAAATAAAACATTATTCAAGAATAGCCAACATCTTTGTCGGCTTTTGTAATGGGATAAGCAGATGTTGTAAAATTTAGAACAAAGTCAAGCCAAATTTCCAATTTCTATTATTGTTAGTCCAGGTAATAAAACAAGTATTACGGCGCAGTTTAGCCTAATTTTTTATGAATATCTTATAGGTAAAAGGAAACAGTACTTTTTAGTTTTCTATGCAAAAATAGTTATAAATGGACTCCGTTTTACAGTTTCAAAGTATGTAGTATAAATAAAATTTTATAAAATTCATCAGTATTTTAATTTGATTGATCTATTACCTTTTATTTTTGAGCTATGTTGCAATAACTATGTAGCAGCTATATTTGTTAAAAAATAGTTCATTATAGTCATAATTTATTCTCATTACAGTTGCGTATTAATATAATTTCGATTCATGGTTTTTACTTTGTTTTTTTTCAATACTATGCGACAAGACGAGCAAGACGTTCACCTGATGGTAAGTGATACGCTTGCCCATGACAACGTGCTGCTAGTTAAGATGGTATACACTGCACCACATTGCGCTCGTCGTCTTGAGACATAAGGTGTTAAGTCTCGTTATTCCAGTAATTTCACTAGCTACAGCGCCCTTCAAACCGGAACCCAGTAATGTTTGCACACTACTATTTGGCGGTTGAAATAGGAGCTGCGGTGGTACCCATCCAGACGGTCTCCGGCAACAGAGACCTACCACCTGGGGATTTTG